>CM051014.1:13218559-13248559 GCA_027704905.1 Muraenolepis orangiensis
AGGGAGAGAGAGAGAGAGAGAGAGAGAGAGAGAGAGAGAGGGGTGAGAGAGAGAGAGGGGGGTGAGTTCAGCCTCAGTCACTGTAGCATAATGTGCAAGGAAGGAGAGGGGGAGACGGAGGGGAGGGAGGGAGAGAGAGGCAGAGGGAGATGGAAGGGAGGGAGGGAGATGGAGGAAGGGAGAGAGAGGGAGATGGAAGGGAGGGAGGGAGATGGAGAGAGGGAGGGGGAGAGAGAGGGAGAGGGGGAGGGAGGGAGGACGCGCACCAAAAAAAAAGAGCACAAAACTGGCACCGCAAGCTGCGCGTCAGCCTGCAACAGCCCAGAGACTCACATAGACACACACGCGCACACACACACACACACACACACACACACACACACACATGTATACACACACACACACACACATGTATACACACACGCACACGCACACACACAATTGCTCCACCCTGCCAGCCCCTGCAATTTGCAGCCAAAAAAGCAAAGGGAGAGGTTTTCCACTCTCGGAACCACCTGACACCTCATCAGCCAGCCAAAGGGCTGATTAGCAGAGAGGTGACTGCTCTCTCTCTCTCTCTCTCTCTCTCTCTCTCTCTCTCTCTCTCTCTCTCTCTCTCTCTCTCTCTCTTTCTATCTCACCCCTCTCTCTCTCTCTCTCTCTCTCTCTCTCTCTCTCTCTCTCTCTCTCTCTCTCTCTCTTCCCATCCCAGCTGAAAGCACCATGCTGTCCTCGTACTGACCTTGAGGTTTTTTTTTTGTACCTTCTATTTTTTTAATATATATATTTTTTACCTTTCATATCATTCTCTCTGCTCCCTCTTCCTCTTGTCCTCCTCTTAAGCAGCTACACTCCTTCCTGCAGCCTTTCCTCTCTTTACTCTCTTTTTCCGTTGCCTTCCTCTCTCTCTCTCTCTCTCTCTCTCTCTCTCTCTCTCTCTCTCTCTCTCTCTCTCTCTCTCTCTCTCTCTCTCTCTCTCTCTCTCTCTCTCTCTCCTCTGTACTGCGCCACTCTGCGCTGCCCTGTCCTTCCTTACTGCCAGGAAGGGATCACGAGGCAAAATGCAGGCGAGGAGGATTCTTGCGGGCGGGCGGTTGTGGGGTTGAAGGGGGGTGTGTGTGTGTGTGTGTGTGTGTGTGTGTGTGGCGGTGGAGGGGGGAAGAGAGAGGGTAATGGAACTGGCAGGCTCCCCCCCCCTTTGTCTGCAGGCGATCGGTTACAGTCTTGGTTTGCCGATGAAATTTAATCCCTGCCGCATTTACATGCCAAGTTTGACTTCTGGCGAGCCTTATTAAATAGATTTGTAAGTCATTTCATCTTGATTTGAATCCCCTCCTCCAGGGATCGCCTTTGCCGCGTTGCGTGCGCTACACGTACGTACGTACGTACAAGTGCGTAAGTGGCGTTTGAAAGAGACACCGCCAGAAGTCGTGTTAGGTTCTGGCTGCGTCTTGCGCATGCGATATATCTAACACCAACGCTTCCGGGGGGGGGGGGGGGTCGATTTCTGTGTAGAAGGACGTAGCCGGGGCATGGTGTCGGTCCGTCCGTCCCTCCGTCAGCCAGCCTCGAGGCTACTCCGTCAGCACATCTCTTGAGGTCATGTCCCAGCAGGGAAGCTACAGAGAGGCGGAGAGACGATCTCCCGCGCCACATCCCCCCCCTCTCTGAACAATGTACACCGCCACTCCCTCCATCCCTAATCAGGTGGCTTGGTTGCTTTGATTTGCCCAACAAGCAGTCTCGCCGCCAATATGAATTCCTGATTTTATTTTTATTTTTTTTTTTCAATTACCAGCCCGAAGGCATGGCATTTATTGGCGCCTTTGATTTATCATATTATTTTATTATTATTTATTTATTTATTTATTTATTTTTTCCACCGGCGCCCCGTGCCAATTACGGGATTTCAATCTAGACGCAATCAAGTGGCGAGGGGCGACGCACGCCGTGTTTGCCGTCTCCGTGTAATTCTCCCCGATGTTAAACATGCATCTGGGAGGAGGAGGAGGAGGGAGGAGGGGGGAGGAGGGAGGGGCTCCACGGAGGAGGAGGAGGAGGAGGAGGAGGGGCCGGGGCGCCCAGCCGCACCTGCCTAATTGAGTGGTAATGAGCTGTCAGGAGTAGGAGTGGGGTGGGGCTTGTGATTGGCTCTCGGCGGGGGGGCCCGGTGCCAATGGGACGTATGGGAGGTGGTGGAGGTAGAGAGGGGGGAGAGGGGGTGGCTGGCCTGCCCTGCTGGAGGAACTGCCGCTGCCGCCAGCAAGAGGGGGGGGTGGGGAGAGAGAGGGGGGAGAGAGAGCGGGGGGGGGGGGTTTGTCTGGCCAATTAGGATAAAGACGCCGAATCAGACTTTTGGTTTTGCATTGGCTGGCCTGGCTTTTGGGGGTGAGGGGTTTAGGGTTTGTTCTTCCTCCTCCTCCCTGACGCGGTGCAATGGTGTGTGTTCTGCGCTCCAGCATACTTTTACATTTATTTGAGTCGTTAACGACGATATAAATTTGCTGCTAGAGGAGGTTCTGCGTTTTTCTCTCTCTCTCTCTCTCTCTCTGTGTGTGTGTGTGGTGTGTGTGTGTGTGTGTGTGTGTGTGTGTGGTGTTGTGTGTGTGTGTGTGTGTGTGTGTGTGTGGTGTGTGGTGTGTGTGGTGTGGGTGGGTGGTGTGTGGGTGGGTGGGTGGTGGTGGGTGGTTGGTGTGGTTTATGGAGTGCGCCGGTGGGTTCAGCTCTCTTTGTTGTGGTGGGAAGCACGGTGCTGGCACAGGCTTCCTTCTTTAGTTTTGAGTAGGGCTCATTTGAAGGTGATGTTTGACTCTTTTTTTGTTGAAGTTGGCAGGTCTCTTAGGCGTTCTCATTGGAACGAGAAATAATTGCTTGAGTCCATTTCATCTATCAGACTAAATTGCCTTTCGGGTAAAAGGGAGTCGTTTATATTTTTATTTTTTGGCCTGTCGTCCGGACTCCAGCTTGACTTTCTCCTTGTACACCAACGGTACCTTGTAAAAAAAATACACAGCTTTCCTTTTATTTTATTAGGGCTAATGCCATGTCCTTTCCCCGGTGTTACTGTGTGCATCTGCTCTCGTCGAAAACCGTTTTTTTTAATGAATGTTTTATTTCAGCCATTTTGTTACATTACATTACATCATCATTTCATTCAGCAGACGCTTTTGTCCAAAGTGACTTACAAATGTAACAAAGGTAAGTGAGAGAAACCAGAAGTCACAAGTGCATTTCATTCCCAACAAAGAATTCAACTAGTGCTCGGGTAAAAAGTACAATAAGTTGGCAGTTAACAATGGAACAATACCTGACTAACGAACAAGCAAACAAATCTACTAAGTAAGACGCTAGTACGCTAGTCAAGCTAGTAAAAGTACTAGCGTCTTACTAAGTAGATTGTTTGCTTCTTACAAAAACAGACTAAATTGTTCAGGGATATGTTCCTTTTTTTTTGTTGTCTGCTACGAAGGCGCAGTGACCACTTGTGCCACCGCAGGGTTTTTAATATTCGCGTGGAAAACACTGAATTATTCCGACGCGGAGAGCGGTGGGCGCTAACATTTGCGAGTTTGTCCCGTCGCATAATTGAATAGTCGGGAGTAATTATTTGTCAGGTGTGTGTTGAACAGGGAAAAAAAATAAATAGCCACTTTGGGGCCATGAAATCTGGCTAATGGCCATGTGTTGATACTCACTGGGGGGGGGGGGGGGGGTGGGGGCGGATGAAACCTGTTCCGCCGGGTACATAACTGATTAAGATTCTGATTCCGAAACCGCAGGCGCTTCGGGGGCCCGAGCGTGTCTCCTCGGGGACGCGATATTGAGCAGAGTTAAGTGTCAGACGTGGTTATAATCATCACAACTGGCGCGCGCGCGAGTGAGTGAGCGAGCGAGCCTGGAATAAAAGAGAGAAAGAGGAGAAAATAATACTATTGCTTACCTCAACCAAACCCCCCTCCCCCCTCCCCCCCCCCCCCCCCCCCCCCAACCCACCCTCTACCCACCCAACTCCCAGGTCAGCTTGACAGTTTCTTAGAAGCCGGTCGACAAAACTGCTGCTGCTCACCCGCAAGATGCGTGCGTGTCTCTGCTGCTCAGCAGATGCCGGCGAGTTCACGGGGGAATTGTTTTCCCCCTGCCAGGTTTCATATTTTTCTCTTTCTTTCTTTCTTTCTTTTTTTTTTTTAAATGTAGCCCTAATTTGTTTACAGACCCTAATAAGCCGGTCCATATCTTCTTCCCTGCCAGTTTGGCAGTTTGTCCGTTCGTTCTCCACTTCTTGTTTTATTTCTTTCGTGTTTTTTTTCCTTTCTCTTTTCCTTTTTGTTTATTTTTTTGGGGGGGGGGGTTTTTTCGCCAAAGGAACCTAATGACTCGACGGGATGATGCACTCTCATGGTTTTGACAGTTTAATTGTGCTGGAGAATGTTTTATAAATGAACGTCGTCTTGGCGGGAACATTTCTCGTCTGGGCTTTTGAGTCATGCAGATGTTAACACGCACGGCACAGCGTGGTGGCTTTGACGTTGCCTTTGGGGTTTTTTTGACAAGGGGTGCTTTGCTACTCAGATGTAGCCCTGTGAGTGCAGTGCAACCTTATCTATTGTGTCTGGAGTGTGTATTGCGAAGCGGCTTCAGAGGACTTAATAGAGCCTGTAGAGAAGCGCTTGCTTGCTTGCTGCTGCGGCTCTGGAGCCAGTCGGACCTCTGGCAAGTGTCTGATTTTTGTTCAGCCGTGCATTAAATCTCTTGACCCGTTCTTTTCTTTGTTTTCTCGTCTCTTTTCCAGTTTGTATATATATTTAGTTCTCGCCCGTTCCTCCTTGACTGCTGTGTTTAAAAAAAAAAACGTGGGCCCTTTTTAAAAGAATATCATGTATAGTCATCGCTGGGCATCTCCGTAGTAGCCTGTGCCGGGCGGTGGTTAGCCTGGTTGCCCCCGAGCCCAGAAGGAGGAGGAGAGGAGAGGAGGAGGAGGAGGAGGAGAGGAGGAGGAGGAGGAGGAGGGGAGGAGAGGTTGAAAGGTAGCCAGAGCAGATGTACATCCAGTGCAAGCCCTGCAAAGGCCTCTGCTTTCCACTGAAATGGGCCCTGGCAGAGGCTTGCCACGGCGTTGATGAGCATGTCCGTCTCTATTGGCAGTGCTTAAATGTCAGGCACCGTGAGCCCAGCCAGAGTCTAACGCTCTCGCCGGGCCAATAGGGGGCTCTCCTTACTATTACAGATCCCGCCGTGCTCCAATCTGGAGGAGGAACCGCGGAGAGCACGGGCGCCAGCGCCAAATTGCCAAATGATTGTCGGCGGTAAATAAAAAGCAGACATCTCCCTTTTTTATTTTTTTTTGATGTTCTGTTCTGAACGCTGTGGCGCAATCACATTGGAGAAAGCAGTTTGCGCTCTCCCCAACATAACAAGGGGGACCAATCAAAACAATAACTGTGGTTCCTTTTGACAAAGCCCTTGGCTCACAATTGTCAGAAGATGTAAGCTGACTCATCCACACAAGAAGGGCAGTTATCCTTGGGAGCAGGGGGGGGGGGGGGGGGCGAGGAGGCTGTGATGAAGCTGCTTCACGCCCCCTCTGAAGGCTCCACAAATTAATTTCATAACTATATTATTATTATTATTATTATTATTATTATATAATATAAGAATGTTATTTAGCCTTTTCATAATTGTATATATATTTATATATATATCATTGCTGGGCATATATATATATATATATATAGTAATTATGTAATATATAATTATAATGAATCATGTTTACTCCCCACACTCTGGCTGGGTAGCATTCGGCTCAGGGTCTTCTTTAGACTCTGCCCTGTGGAAATAAGAATGCATTGATTATTTTCCATCTAGTAAATATCCTACCGACTGAGGAATAACATGCCTTCCGCCCTAATTGGTTTGTTTATCTTGAGCAACAGACTCTGGGTTTGTTTGGACTCTGGCTGGCATCCACACACACACGCACACACACGCACACACACACACACGCACACACACACACACACACACACACACACACACACACACAGCTGCACGATTACTTACCTTGGGAGTCTGCTGCTGCCGGAGCAAGGTTGATGTTCTCCGCACAGACATCAGCCTGTCATTCTCCCCGCTTAGGGTGACATCATTTGCCAAGACAGATTTGTTACAGGAAAAATAAATTCAGGCCTAAAAAGGGATTGATTTAAGGACGTGGCCTGCTTGGTGCTAGGGAGCTTGGTGGTGGTGGTGGTGGTGGTGGGTGGTGGTGGTGGGGTGTGGGGTGGTGGTGGGGATGCATGGCTGGATGATGGGTGAGGAGTGGGAGGAGGTAGGAGGCAGTGGTGGGGGAGAGGGGGGGGGGGGGGGGTGGGTGGTGGTTGCTGGTGCTCCTAGAAACATTTCGACACTCTGTAGGGCTGGGGTTGGATCCAAAACAAGCTGCCAACACTGGCTCCATGTATAATTGATAACGTGTATGTTCTCGGTGTCAGCCCTAAAGAGAAAGCTAGGACTATATCAGGGATGCTGGTGTTTATTTTTTCATTTTTGTTCCCTTATCTTTCCAGCCCAGGGAGCCCCGTTTGGAAATTACAGTTATATTATTATTATTCTTCTTCGTAAAAGCACACCCTGTTCTTGTGCCTATTTGTGTTTTGCGGCTACGGGTGGGGGGGCAGATCTCAGCCACCTACAGAGTTTGACTGTACATTTTGATAGCTATCAGGATTAGCCATCGCACTCTTGACACCTAGCGCCTTAATATTAGCTATTGAATGGGGGGGGGGGGGGGTGTTGGTGGTGGAGACTCTATCCCTGGCTGAAAGCAGCGCAGAAAGGATTAATGCAGCGCTTAAAAAAAAATATAATGCCCTTCATCGAGCGGATTTGACACCGCGGAGGCTAATGATGACATTGAATAGACCCCCCGGTTATGATGATTATTAAGTAAAGCGTGCGTCACATCCCGTGTGTCACGCACACGCCTCGATCGGTGGCCGCTTGCAATCCGCCGGCTCAAAGCGCATTGATTTTTTACTTCACGCTGTTGAGTTGTTTTTTTTCTCTCCCTCTTCTTATCGTCCATATATATATATATATATATATAATACTAACGCCTCCGCCTTGGAGAATAAGTGCTTCCCAATCATCAATGTGTGTCTCCTGTAGGTAATGACAATCCCGCGTTTGATGTGGCCCCTTATTCTATGTTTAGGGGGGCGGCAGGATAGCAGCTCAGACTAGTAAGGATTTGGGGCTTGGGAACCGGAAGGCCACTGGTTCATGTCTCCCCCCCTTGCACCCAAACTAGTTACTTCGGGATCGAAACCACCTACCCAAGGGGGATCAGTTAATGCGTACTAGTTGGGTAGCGAATGCGCATTACTTGCCAGTGTGAAAGCAAAAGCGAAGCGAAACTAGTTCCGCAGCGCCGCGAATACCGTATTTTAGCCCAGTGTGAAAACTGTATTATATTGTATGCTTCCACTTCACCTCGGCAGCAATCGGCTGCCATGGAAGGGGAGGGGGGGGGGGGGGGGGGGCATAAAGCACAATATGGCAGGCGACGATCTCCATTCCGCCAACGGCAACAGGGAGACTCGATTGTGGGCAAAGCGGTGTTCACCACCATTCAGATATTAATACACACCGTTATTTATATGCAAGTACTGTACGTCTTACTTCTTGTAACGGCGGCACCAGGTGCTCGCTCTGCGCCGGCTGGGCGCCCCCCCCCCCCCCCCCCCCCCCTTTAAATGAGAACGGGCCTGAGAAAGAGCCAAGTGTGGCCCCGTGTAGCGTGTAATCTCACCCTCTGCTGCAGCTAAATTGTTGTTGTTGTTGTTGTTGTTGTTGTTGTTATAAAAAAAAAAAAAAAGCGCTTTCACAAAATTCTCGTACTTTATATACACAGGAGCCAAGTGCTCGGAGGAGCGTTTTGATTCACGGCATGTGCCCCTCCCTCCCTCCTTCCTCCTCCCTCCTCTCTCCCTCCCTCCTCTCCCTCTCCTCCCTCTCTCCCTCCCTCCCTCCCTCCCTTCCTCCCTTCCTCCCTCCCTCCTCGACACCCACACTTTAGACTCCTCTCCACTGCTACGACTAGATGGGCTGGCTGGCAAGTAAACAGGATATGTCACCGCATGGGGTCTTCGGAGCCCTACCACGCACAGAGAATTTAAATCAAGGGCGCGCGCACACACACACACACACACACACACACACACACACACACACACTATACCTAAATAAATAAATAACTAGAAAGACAAATGATTGTGCTCTTGCACGCCAAGGGAAGTGTCTCCTTGAACCCCAGCCGAATGATTTGATCATGGAGGGGGTTAAGGGGAGTTAAACAGCTATAATAATAAATCTGTCACGCTTTTAATAAGATGTGCCGTTTTGTATTGGAAATGATCTCCCTTTGGGAAGAGGCCGGCGGGCACGCCTGACAACATTTAGCGCTGTTCTGCTCAATTACCCGTTTGGCCCCCAGGTAGTTTTGTTTGTTCTGGGATGGCAAAAAAAAACGGCATCCTTATCAATATCGGCGGGTTCCCTATATTCTCTCTCTCTCTCTCTCTCTCTCTCTCTCTCTCTCTCTCTCTCTCTCTCTCTCTCTCTCTCTCTCTCTCTCTCTCTCTCTCTCTCTCTCTCTCTCTCTCTCTCTCTCTCTCTCTCTCTCTCTCTCTCTCTCTCTCTCTCTCTCTCTCTCTCTCTCTCTTCCAAGGACTTGTGTCAATATGCTCCAAGCCCCCTCTCCTCTGGCTTTGTAATGAGAATTTAATGTGCTCCTATTCCTGTCTCCATGTTTCTTTAACCAGCCAGCACTTACCCCCCACCCCCAGCCCTCCTAATTAGAAAAGCAAATCTTAATTTCTGATTTGCATTACCGGCTGCTGTTGCATGACACTAGGCAGAAATGCACATGGTTTTAGGTGTGATGTTGGCCTTGTGTGTGTGCTGCGTGTGTGTGTGTGCATGCGTGTGTGTGTGTGCATGCACGCACGTGTGTGCGGGTGCATGCACGCACGTGTGTGCGGGTGCATGCACGCACGTGTGTGCGGGTGCATGCACGTGTGTGTGTGTGTGTAGCTGTGTACTGGGCCACGGGAGATGGAGCGATTAGATTAGATGCTGCAAAACCCGTCTGGTTGTGTGCAGAATGTGATTTAGTTGTGCAGGGTGAGGCTCCGTGATGGGTGAGGGGACAGACCCGCGGTGACAGTGGGGTGGTAATGGTTCCCAATGAGGAGGAATGACCCCTCTCAGGCAACACCTCCCCAAAGGCAACAACCCGAAGCCCGCCCTGTCCGAACCGCAACATCCGATGGATCCTCCCCTCAAGCCCCGGTTCTCCTCCACAGCAGCTATATAGCTATATATAGCTGTTTATTGTAGGTCAGCCCGCTGGGAGGAGGACACTGGGGCTGTACTGTAAACGACGGCTGTTATTGTGGTGGGTGGGTGGGGGGGTGGGTTGGGGGGTGGGGGAGACAAATACGGCCGACTGATATCTAGGTTTCCGTGTTCATTAGCGTCCCATTCGGATGTCGAGGTGTCGGCGATGAGTGGAAGTCGAGAAGATGAGAGGGAAGTTCATTCACCCTGTCGGGGGGGGCTTTTGTGCACATGGCGCTGATCCGACCGCCGGCGGGGAGATGCAGGGGTGATCAGCGAGGATCTGAGAGCCGGGATCAGTGGGGGGGGGGGGGGGGGGGGGTTCTGAGTCGCATGCCGGAAATCCTCAGATTGTTTTGACACAGCCTCCATTGCACCTCCCCCCCCCCCCCCCCCCCCCCCCCACTTGTCCTATCCACTCTCCCTGTCCCTGTTGTCTCTGAAACCGGAACGTCGTGTGCATAGCAGCTTTGGCTTGAGAACACGGCTGGCTGGCTCATGAAAAATGCAGTTACTCATCCCCTCCCTCCCTCCCTCCCTCCCTACAGCAGTCAACGGGCGTGCCTCTGATACCCGTGTCATATCATATCCGTGTCATGTCAGCCTGTGTATTAATTATGTAGCAAGCATGCCGTTGTAAGGGGCTGTATTGATGCGACGCGCGGCCACTAAAAAAAGTCCCATGCAGATTACCGGCGTGGCGGCGCCAGGCATAAACAAGACTTAACTAGGGACGCCGGAGTGGGTTTTAATGTTTAGCCTTGTGAGTAAATAACTCCCTATAGCCTGTGTTTACAGCACGGTGCCAGTGATGCTTCTGGGTCCGCCTCTCGGCCTGCCCTCTCTCCCTCTCTCTGGTGGTTCCCTCTTACCCGGGGCTGTGTCTTTCTTCTTGGCCCCCTTGGTGTCCAGTAACCGGGTCATTTCCTCCGGTTCAGCTGAGGTGTTGGACCCCAGGCCCCCGCCCCCCCCGCTCGGGCCCCAGGTTTTTTGGTTTCTCTTACGGTCTTACGGTTGGCCGACGACTTTATCGTAAATACAACACTTGTATTAACTATTTACCTTTGCCAACGAAGACCCGGACAGAGGTTATATTCCCCCCCCCCCCCCCCCCCGGTATGTTTGTCTGTCTGTCTGTCTGTCTGTCTGTTTGTCTGTTGGCAAGATAACTCAAAAACCTATATACAGAATTGGACAAAACTTGGTGGTTAGATTACTTACGGGCCAAGGAACAGTTGATGGTTCCTGGATCCGTGAATCCGGATCCAGGAGACATTTTTGTTGGTGTGGCAGAGGTATGCTCTCTACAGAGTCCCCTCTTGTTCCTCATGTATTTATTTATTTTTGCCGCTTGATGTGTGAGGGTTGGGTCGGTAAAACGCCGCTATAATCTTCAGGCTTTTTAGCCGTGAGCTTCTCTCATCGCTGCAATCAAGACCGCGGCGTCACCACACACACACACACACACACACACACACACGTGTAACGTGTCTGTAAATGAATGCATGCAGGGAGGGTAGGGCGGAGGCTCTCGATGGATCCCCTTGAAGTACAGCTGTTTCCCTCCTGTCCTCCTCCTCTTCTTCTTCCGCCGCAAACAAATGGTCCACCCTTCCCCCCCCCCCCCCCCCCCCCCCCCCCCCCTCCCTCCCGGATTAGACCCCCTCCCCACTACAAACACACCGGCAGCAGCCTAATCTTCTTTAAGGACCGCATTCAAAGGTTTTAGACAATACGAAGAAGAAGAAGAGGGGAAAACCCTTTGAGGGAGTGATGAGCTTATGCCAGAACGGATATGCTTCTTCTCCCCCCCCCCCCCCCCCTCATCCCCAACCCCCAAACATCAGTCTGCTAATGTAATACGAGGGTGTGCGTCGGCCCCCGGCCGGTGGTAACCCCGTCTAGTCCAGGGTCCACAGGGCAGCGGTGTGGGCTCCAAGGCGTGGGCTCCAAGGCTGCCCACGGAACCATGGGGCTTTCACAGGAGAGGCCTTCACTGCAGGGGGTTTGCCCCCACACACCCCCCCCCCCCCCCCCCCAGGAGACGCAGACACAAACACTCCAGACGCATTATGAAGCCCTCAAGTCTTGTTGTGCAGCATGCCTCCTTTGTAACATAGCCTCATTCCAGACAATGGTGATGCCGAACGCCGCCATTGTTCCCGCTCATCCGACGCCGACGCCTATTGAGCGTGGATCACATGCGCCGCCACCGCCACCGCCACCGCTGCTTGTCATATCCGCTGGTGTGTAATTGGCTGCCGATTTTGGTTCCCCCGGTGGCCCCGTCTGCGCCCGCGAACGCTTAAGTTATGGTCATGCGGCGGTGACAGGGAGCTGCGTCATGGAGATGTCTCTGCCATGTTAGTGACGCGTTTTGGGTTGTGGTGTGTGTCTGTCTGGCATGGTACGGTGATGGGTTTTGGGTTGTGGTGCGTGTCTGTCTGCCATGGTACGGTGATGCGGGTTTGGGTTGTGGTGCGTGTCTGTCTGCCATGGTACGGTGATGCGGGTTTGGGTTGTGGTGCGTGTCTCTCTGCCATGGTACGGTGATGCGGGTTTGGGTTGTGGTACGTGTCTCTCTGCCATGGTACGGTGATGTCTTTGGGTTGTGGTACGTATACGCAATGCTATTATTTAGCATAAATGCGATAGGGGATTTCTGTATCTCCATTCCAAGCCACTGGTGTACAGACACTCACAGATATGCCTGGCAGATGAAGAACCTAAAAAGTGTTTGTGTGTGCGTGTGCGCGCGCGTGCGTGCGTGCGCAACAGAACATGGGTTTTCACATGCCGCCCAGACACATCTCACACACGTTGAGCTTGTCACTGCACATCTTTTGAAGATGCAAATGTGTCAACCACATGTAACCAGCCGCCCAGAGAAGAGAGGCTGAGATGCTTCTCAAGTGCTTTTCTCTCCCCTGGATCCTAAATGGCTGCCAGGGACCTTCAACAGCCCAGTTACAGCTTGTGTTCTCTTTGTAATGGAGTGATCAATGTTATTGATATTGACTAACTTATGTGCATTCGTCATCGAGGTTAAGGGAAATGAGTGCACAACGCGATCAATATGTTCCGACGTAATGCGGTGGTTAATGTTTAATTATTGAGAGTTGATGAATAGTGAATGAATACTTCAATATAACGAATTTAAATAAGTTTTATCTTGGCTCGCCAGATTGTAACTGAGGATAAAAAAAAAGAGGGTAAATAATTCTGAATGATGGTTCCCCCTCTTGTCGTCCCGTCAGTGCAGTAGGACAGTGTGTGAAGTGTGCTCCTGTCACTCCCCTCACACAGTGTTTCCGCTTCGGGGCGTCTCATTTCAATATCCGAAGCGAAAGGTCAACGTCGTATATTCAGCGGTTCCCCGGCAAGAGTGACTTAACATGGTACCCGTTGGGCCCTGGCCCCACACACACACACACACACACACGGCTTACACGTCCCAACCCTCGGACCATCAAAACTAAACGCTTAATGAATCATTTGGGGGGTGGAGAGGGGGGGGGGGGGGGGTCGCTGTGAAACATTTATGGGCCGGCCCCCCTTTTTTTGCGTGGGACCCCGTTCGAGCGGGGATGGGCCCCTATGTGGCCCCTGCGCTCTAGGGGGCCACAGGGGAAGAAGCCCCTCCTCCTTCGTAGCGTTCGTCATATCAATATTCCGCAGTGGACGTCTGACCGAGACGAGTCCGGCTGCTCTTTCTATTCTCCATGCACACTCATTTGCATTCCCGGCGTGAGCTGAGGACGAAACCTCTGCTGCCTGCCTACTACCCCCCCCCCCCCCCCAACCCTTGTTCTCTTGGACTCTACTGTGGCCTCCACCTCTCTCTCTCTCTCTCTCTCTCTCTCTCTCTCCCCTCTCTCTCTCTCTCTCCCCCCTCGTCTTTTTTTTCTAGAGGGAAAGGTTTCTTTATTCGTGGCATGCCAGAGAAGAACCCTCTGAGGATTACATTGGCTAAGCCCTTATCACTTCAGGAAATTCACTGCCTGCTTAAAAAAGTGGTAGGAGCAGAAAATCAAGAGGAAGTGCTATTCTTTTTTTTTTTTCTTTTTTGGTCTTTCCTTATTCCCATGGAAAGTTATTACGTGTTTGAAGAAAAGTCCTTATTTTTGGCACTCAAGTTGGTTTTTTCTTTTTTTTTTTTTCTCTCTCCTCTCGCAAACCCGTATTTCATATTTCAAACCCCGAGCGGTTATTTCTTTTTTTTTTCAGCTGTGGAAAATGAGAAGGCAGGTGTGAGAGAAGAATAAAGAGAGGGAGTAAGGAAGAGGGAGAGAGAGAGAGAGAGAGAGAGAGAGAGAGGACAAGGAATAGAGAGGGGGGGAGAGAGAGAAGGAGAGAGAGTGAGTGAGCGTGTTGGTTGTGGCCCAGGGAGGCCTGTGCTTACTAGGAAGCGATGTTAAACATCCAGGGGAAATGTTTGTTATTCTAATGGGAAACCACCATGGCAACCGCTTCTCCAGGCCCTCGGCTTTGTGCGAGGTGTACGCACGCAATCCCCCCCCCCCCCCTCCCATTCCCCCCCCATTCCTTCATTGCCAATGAAGTGAAAGGAATTGATCAATCTTTGCCTTTGCTTCTTCTGCATCACCTGAGATCCTCCATGAATATGAAGGAGGAGGAGAGGGGGGGCGGGGGGGATATTGTCCTTGATATCGGCAAAATTGTCAACTGGGGCATTTCATGGGTTGTCTTGTTTTAAGTGACGCGTGTGTAGTGTACAACTACCGAGTTAAAGTCGAAGGCGGGAGCAGCGGTGCTATTAGCTTTGACTTCACGGTTTTCACTTCACGACCAAGAGAACCCAAACGGAGTGTATGCACTGCCACAAAGTGCCTGGTATTGAAGCTCTCTGCGTGCAGCTTTTTCGCAAATTATTCCCTTCTCATCTTTTCTCATCTCCACGTACAAACGACGTGTTACATGTTTCAAACGGTTAACCCTTACGGTTAACCCTTAATGAATTAGGTTATTTTCATGTCTAACACTGTTTTTCCGCATGGATTCAAAATGCTATGGAGTCTTTTAAGAGCGGTGTGTTTGTATGATGGGGGGGGGCGTGCGCGGGGGAGGGGGAAACCCTGTTGTTGTTTTTTTCTCCAAAAACGTTAAGCCCTGCTCAGTTTGTGCGTTCTTCTGTTCTCTCCCTCTGCAGATTTCCTTCAGTAAGTGCCTTACGTGATTTGTAATTGCCACTTTGATGCAGGGGGGGGGGGGGAATAGACGGAAGTCACAGGTTGTGGCTAGCTGTCAACCGATCCGATACTGGGGAATCGGATCGGTTGATCGGTTACTGGCCTGATATGTGGTGTCCGTGTCCGTGGCCTGGAGACGATGCATAACTCTAAAGTTCTTGCAAAATCGTTGTTTTTTGTACAAGTACAATGCAATGCTTACTCCCCATTCCCTCCTGCAGTATGGAATTCTCGATATAACACAATACTATAAAATACTGTACACAATAACAATAAAAATAACAATATAGTGACTGATGGATGATATGTACATGTGTTGAATTGTGCAAAAAGCATTTAAATAGCATTTTAAAGTGCCAGTAGTGCAGCAGCATCATGAATACAGTGCAGAACAGTGCAGTAACTGTAATGAGCACAGAAAGTCAAGCAAGGTATAATATTATGTTAATGACAATGTTATGATAGTAGCAGCACTCCTAGCAGTTCAGTGGGCACACTGCCTGTGGATAAAAACTGTCCTTGAACCAAGTAGTCCTTGTACAGATGCTGTAGTGCTATGCTTGTGTTATATGGCATACAATTATATCACCTATGTATGTATGTATGTATGTATGTATATATATATATATACAGTATATATATTTTCTGTTTTATAAAGTCAGTGAATGGGCTAGCACTTAGCTTTTTAATAAAAGAGCTTAACAATCATTGGTGTGTATATATATCAGATCAGTATCGGGGCGACACTTAGGTTTGCGGTATCGGATCGGAAAGGACAAAGTGGTTTCGTGGGGGCCCCTAGTTTGTGACTGGCTTCACGGCACGCTGAACTCCATCATGTGGCAACGGCGGTGGCGTGAGATTGTGCTCCCACTTCCCCCCCCCCTCCCCCTCCCCCTCCCCCTCCCCCTCCCCCTCCCCCCCTCCCGCTGTGGGAGTATAGGCTGACCTAAAGCTAAGCCACTGGCCGGAACAGCCCTCCGTCAACTCTCGGCTCACAAAAAACGGCTCGCTTATCTGCTTGCCGACACACACAAACACAACACAACACACACACACACACACACACACACACACCACACACACACACACACACACACACACACACACACACACACACACACACACACACACACACACACACACACACACACACACACACACACACACACACACACAACGCACAGTAGCCGGTGGAGTGATCCGGTTTGCGAACATGACATATCTGGTATTGTGGCCTGCTCCATCGGCTCACCTCGTGAAATATAAACGCTTTTAACTCCGCGGCTCCTGCCTTTGGGGTGGTCTTTTTCTTTATTTCTTCTACCTTTTCTTCTTCTTCCTTTTCTATTTTCTCCTTTTCTATTTTTTAAACAACTGTAGCACACACACACACACACACACACACACACACACAGACCGGTCTGTTTGCTCATCTTGGCCAAAGGCCAGAGGCTCTCTTTCTGATATAATCCCCCCGCCATCGATCAGACTTTGTTTACTCTTACAAGGTCTCACTCCCCTCCAGCAATTAGGAGGCAACCCTCCACCTCCCGCCTCTCAGACGGGCTTTCTTGCGTTTATTTTGTCCTTAAGTGGTCATTTTTCATGTCCAGCGTAAAGCCCTGTGAGTGAGTGTGGGCGTACGTTTAGTAACGGTGTCTCCTCCTCCTCCTCCTCCTCCTCCACACGGTGAACGGAGCGACCGCTAAACCCTGCGTTCACTTCTTTTCCCTCTCCTATTGATTTCATTAAGTCTTAAATGAGGGGCTGCCAGTGTCAGAGTGTTGTCAGAAACCCTCTGTGTGTGTGTGTGTCTACATACTGTACACACACACACACGCACACGCATGCACACACACACACACGCACACTCTAACCTCTCATTTTGAGTTGCCTGCATTTGGAAGACATCCAATCTTGCCCATTACAAACCCCTGTGTTCGCCCCGGTGTGTTGCGGAAACCGCCGTACATGGGGGTTCTACCGCTGGGGGGGGGGGGGGGGCGTTTCGTAATGAAGATCGGGAGCGGGAGACTATAGTCTTAGCTTAACGGCGGGCCGTTCAGTTGTGCTTTGGGGGATTGTGCAATCAAAACGCAAAAAACGTTGAAGCCGACCGCATACTGTAAACCCCGTATGAGAAGCATACACAGATTTCCGCTAGTTCTTTGCATCCATCCCGTGCCGATCCCTAAAGCCTGACCCTAACCCCACCTCACCCTTAAAGGAAGAACCCTATTGTGATTTTGATTCCAGGGGAATAACTAAGGCAACGACGGGAAATTCCCCTCCATATCCGACAGTGACACGTGAGTTTTAACCACGTTAATGTGTCTAATGTTAGCTTGCATTTTAGACTGAACCTTACATTACATTACATTACATTACATTACAGTCATTAAGCAGACGCTTTTATATCCAAAGCGACTCACAATAGAACCTTTCATTGATATCTTCTTCCTTTGGGTTTGGCGGGGGCAGTCGCTCAGTCTGTTGGGACTGGGCTTGGGAACCGGAAGGTCGCTGGTTCAAGTCTCCGAAACACCGGCCGGGGCACTGCCGAGGTGCCCCTGAGCAAGGCACCAGCCCTCTACACTGCTCCCCGGGCGCTGTGTGTATACAAACAAATAGCAGCCCACTGTTCCTAATACTAGGATAAGATTAGATTAGATTCTAATGTATTGTCATTGCACTACAGCACAAGTACAGTACAGTGAAAATAATTTGGAATCTAACCCGAGTGCAAATGTTGCAGTGCATAGTAATATATATATATATATATATCTATATATATATATATATATATATACAGGTAAACAAGGTTTACAAGGATGGGTTAAATGCAGAGAAACAAATGTCACTGTGTGTGTACACAGTGTGTGACCAATAAAGAGGATTCAATCCACCAGATTTACATTAAGACTTAGCTTTACTTGATCAAGTGTTAGGTTTTGGTGTGTTTTAGTCCTCTCTGAGTATTGGGCAGGTTTGCCAAAGCGTCTCACTCGACGGTGAACTGCAATTTAAGCTTTAACAGAATCCAGGTCCTCCATCTTGAAGAAAAATAAACAAAACCCCCCCCCCCCCCCCCCCCCCCGCCCCAAAAAAACAACAACTTCTACCCGCCAGTGCTTTTGTTGTTGTTGGTGTTGTTGTTGTTGTTATGGCCCGTGCTCTGTTTACATCATCTCGTCAGGCTCAAAGCCTTCTCCTCCTCGGGGCCTGAAGAAAGGCAAACTGAATGGAGTTGACTTGAAGTGTCACCAGAGCGCCGGGTGGGAGAGAACACAGGGTGACGACTACGCAGATGAGCCGCAAAGGCTCCTCGCCTTGGCGGCTCCTCGCCTTGGCGGCTCCGGCTTTCTCCTGTACCGGTCTCCCATTTTATAAACCCGGCTCGCTTGTGGCTTTGTCTTTCTTATTCTCTCCGTCCGTGTCTTTTATGTTGATTGCTCTCCTCTTTGTAGGTGGTATGATGTATTACTTACCATTTTGTCAATTTTTAGCAAATGCTTTTATTCAAAGCGACTTACTCCGAATTGTGTCATCAATGAGTGAAGTTTAGGCATCTTGCTCAAGAAAAACCTAGCCTTGAATGCCAGATGAATATATATATATATATATATATATATATATATATATATATATATATATATAAATAAAAAATCAGGGAACTATTGTCATATTATTAAGATGAGCAGGTAAGTTTAGGCAGGAAGTAAACCTAGCCTTGAATGCCAGATGTGTGTGTGCGTGTGCGTGTGATCAGGGAAATATTGTCATTATATTGAAAGATATTCCTCCTATACACTGAACTAAGGCCATACGTACAGTATGAGTTTTGTCCCTGCTACAATAGAATCAGTTAAACAGCTGGGGGAAACAGTAATATTTGACAGCTTAGTCACTCAAGTTTAATCCTCTGTTCTCTTCCCCCCCCCCGAGCTGAAATTGCCCTCAATTGTCACTATAAACATGGCGGATGCCGTGTAGACGAGCAAGCTCTTATTCAGCAGATCACTGCTGCTGTGGGAAAGAGCCCTGTAATGCACTGTGCTCATTTCAAATTCTAATTTGGCAATTAAGCAAAAGGGCTGTTGATAGCAGTTAGTGTTTTCATCCGGGGCCGCCTTATTACAATTGCAATTAGATGATATTTAAAATATCCATGAATAATTGAACTGTTCACTTTTTGCCACATGCTCTCCCTGTCTGTGTTTGTACTTCCAAGCGGGCGCACACACACACACACACACACACACACACACACACACACACACACGTGCATACAAACACACACACTTGTGCATACACTCACGTGCATACACACACACACTTGCATACATACACACGTGCATACAAACACATGTGCATACAAACACACACATGCACAGACACAGACACACACACACACACACACACGTGCATACAAACACACATGTGCATACACTCACGTGTATACACACACACTTGCATACAGACACACACACATACACACGTGCATACAAACATGTGCATACACACACACACATGTGCATACAAACACACACGTGCACAGACACGGACACACACACACACACCACACACACACACACACACACACACACACACACACACACACACACACACACAGTTAGTTATTATTGGAGCAAATGTATCAGCCCCGATGCCTTCAACATGAACCAGTGGGCACCAAGCTCCTGCATTGAACTTGACAGCCTTCACCCAGCACCGTGGAGAGAGGCGCCCCTACTGCTTCTCCTGCGGCTCAGACGCTAAGCGGCAGACAGACGGAGGTTTGGAGGTTAACGTTTGGGTGCTCAACCCCCTCCTCCCCCCCCCCCACCCCAGACAACGTTTGCCAGTACTTCTGACATCGCAAAAAGGGGGGGAGAAATATGTATCAAATTAACTCTGAGCAGCGGGGGCCTCGTGGGTGCCCCTGCCCCCTGTCTCTTCAGCAATCAGAGCTCTGTTATTTCAGCCCTTTCAACCAAAACCGAATGTGAGTCAACGGCTGGCTCTGGCAATTACCTGCAATTTTCCGAGCCGGTGCGCGAGGCCCCCCCCCCCCCCCCTCGCCAAGAGTGTTGGCGCACACTGTGGAGTATTGTCTTGCCCGAGCTAAAGGGCGCTAATTCTCATGTGCATCTGCGGAGAGCGGAGCATTGCGAATTTGCGAAACAGGGCGGCGGGCGTCGAGGAATGTCCGACGAGATTTGGTTTTGTGTCTGCTGTGCGCTAACCCCCATGTGATGCGTGATTACCATGCTGTTGAAACTAGACACCACCCCACCCCACCTCTACAGTGTGGACAGCCCGTTACAGAGGCCCGGCTTAATACATCTGACCCATATATTAGTTCCTACTCAAGGCAGCCTAAGAGAGAGAGAGAGAGAGAGGAAAAAATATGAAGAAAAAATAAGTCTGGAGCCTCGACATCTGTTTTCATATTGGTCTGCTCCGCAGACTCTTTATTTAATTTTTCCATCAGCCCTTACCAACTCCTCTCCCATTGTCCATTAGCTGTGTGTGTGTGTGTGTGTGTGTGTGTGTGTGTGTGTGTGTGTGTGTGTGTGTGTGTGTGTGTGTGTGTGTGTGTGTGTGTGTGTGTGTGTGTGTGTGTGTGTGTGTGTGTGTGTGTGTGTGTGTGTGTGTGTGTGTGTGTGTGTGTGTGTGTGTGTGTGTGTGTGTGTGTGTGTGTGAGGGATGTTTCCCCTTCAGAGGTACTGAAGGAGACAGAACTGCTCGCGCCAAAATGCTAATTAAGTGCAGTGTGGTGGACAAGGACACTTGAGAAGCATTTGCATTAGCAAGTTTAACTCCCTGCGAACCGAACAGTGTGTTTGTTCCCCTGGCTAGCGGAGACGGTGGCAAAAACAACAGTTTAAACTGAGGCGTAAATCCACAAGCTCCAAAGTGTGTGTGTGTGTGTGTGTGTGTGTGTGTGTGTGTGTGTGTGTGTGTGTGTGTGTGTGTGTGTGTGTGTGTGGTGTGTGTGTGTGTGTGTGTGTGTGTGTGTGTGTGTGTGTGTGTGTGTGTGTGTGTGTGTGTGTGTGTGTGTGTGTGTGTGTGTGTGTGTGCGCGTTTCGTCTAAATATGTGTTATACTTGCACTGCACACTTTCCAAAAAGAAACAAGCACTTTCTACTGGAATAATGTATTCTCTCTCTCTCTCTCTCCCTCTCTCCCTCTCTCCCCCCCCCCCCCCCCCCCTAACATAGTCGAGGTAACACATGTGGTATGTGTAATGGAAGTCGGTTTGTGTGCGATGCACTGAATCATTTTGTGGATTAGTATTGGCATTTAAACGCTCTGGGTCCTAAATCTAGTCTGTTTTAGATCTGAAGTTTGTTCCCATTGGGTTGGCTCTCTCTCTCTCCCCCCCCCCCCTCCCCCCTCTCTCTCTCTCTCTCTCTCTCTCTCTCTCTCTCTCTCTCTCGGGCTGGCCTCTTACCCCTGGCCAACACATTTTCTGAAAAACCCACGTAGCTTAACGGCAAGAGCAAAACCAGCCTTTTGGAGGATCCCCGCTGAACCCCACCTTTGCAGCATCGCCACACACACAGCATCACTCATTAGGGCTGAATCACTTTGTGATTCTGTGTGTGTGTGTGTGTGTGTGTGTGTGCGTGTGCGTGTGTGTGCGTGTCGTCTGTTACGTGTACATGTACATGCACCAGTGGCAGCCGAGGTTAATGTAATTATGTTCTCTGATGCCCGCACGACTCGCGGTCGCAGCAGGCTGGGTTGCTCTGACGCATACACACACACACACACACACACACACACACACACACACACACACACACACACACACCACACACACACACACACACACACACACACACACACAGAGCACTGAGGTGCTCCGGGGGTTGGCTCTCGGGTTTGGGTTTTTTATATTCACTCATTAAAGCGACCTTGGCCAGGTGCTTTTATTGCCCTAACCCCCTCACTTCGGTGTCTCTGTATCCCATCCCAACCACAAAGAGAGCATAGGGGAAACGCATGCCTGTATTATTGTTGTTTCCAAGTGGGGGTCACATTTAAACCAGAGCGCATTCTAAAGAAATCAATTCTGGAATGGTTAGTAAGCAGTGTCTCTAACCAGTTGTTAAATCCACTGTTTGTGGCACATTTATGTGGCCCACGGGACCTGAGCCAAGTATATAACCCCCGTCCCGTCCCCCTCCCTTTATCTACTACGTAGCCTTTACTAAGCTGGCCTCCGTCCAAACCCTTTAGAAAGGAATGGATGAACCCCTTAACATATCTGATGGGTTCAGTCGGAACACGATACATTCAGGTTTTTGTTTTTTTTAAGGGAGACGGAGCGGCAGATGTGGTCGGTGTGGGGGGGGGGGGGGTGGGGTGTGGCCGGGGGGGGGTGTGTGGTGGGGGTCTTCTTGCAGCCTGATGGATCAAACCATCCAGCGCTGCTGAACTCGAGCTCAATGGCCCCCGCTTTCTTTTCAAGGAAAAAAAAAACCCCCATTTGTTGTTGGTGGTTGTTTTTTTATTTATTTTTTCTCTGTTGACCTAATTGGCATTATTCCTAATTTGCAAAAGGAATAAAGTCTCTCGATCCTCCCAATTAAAACTGAATGAGTGCCCGTTAGACCACGTTCGAGCCTTCAAACATCTAATTCCGGCCTCAAATGAGATGCTTTGTGCGACGCGGAGAGAGGGAAAAAAAAAAAAAAAAGCAATCTTCTCATCCTCGCAATTTTTTTTTTTTTTTGCAAAATAAACACTCTGCAGCACCTGCACTCTCTGTTCCTCACTCTAATCAATAGAGCCGCAGAAACCGGCAGCACTCATCCCCCTGTGTGCGCTCCCCACTGTGCCACGGTGCAGTTCTGTTTTCATGTGTGTATTTGTGTAAAACAGTGGGGGGGGTGGTGGTGGGGGGGCTGGAGGTGGGGGGCGGGGGGGTGGAGGGGGGGGGGAGGAGGAGGAGGAGGAGGTGGGTGGGAGTCACTTGTATATATCTGGGAGCACGAGAGGCATGGCATGCCAGAGGTGTCTGGATGGAGAGAGAGAGAGAGAGAGGAGGGGGGGGGGGGGGGTGGAGTCATACCCGGCTAACGATGCTCCAAACACTCGCTATCGATCGGTGCAGTGGGCGGAGAGAGATAAGTGAAACAGTATGTGGCATCACGCACACCGCTGATCCGCATGACATCTCAATCTGTTGTAATGAATCCCCCCCCCCTTGCACTGGGGAGCATGGGGAGAGTGGCGGTGGTGGTGGGTGTTGACGGGGATGATGGGGTGGGGGGAGGCTGTCTATGGTAATGACAGGAGAGGGCCCATGTCAGGGGCAGCCTTGGAAACAGCTTCGATGGCAGCTCTGCCGGTGAGCTGCCATCGGCGTGGCTTTCCCGGACGACACGAAGGAAATTAGCAACGTGCAACGTGCTACTTACCCATAGGAGGAGCCTCGCTCAGTCCTCACTTTTTGGTGGACGTTTTTTTTACTGAAGGCACGGGGAACGAGCCAGCCTCTATTATTTGCAGGTCTCTTTTTTTGCCAGAGGTAATTGTGCGTACTCTGTACACGACACGCTTCCCAGCATGTTCTTTGCATGGCGCGCTCGGAGTGATGGCAAAGTGTCAAACAGGAGCATCGTCAAACGGTATTTTAAACACTTACCCCGGTAGGATTTAAAATAGACTGAGGGAAGAAAGAGAGGGAGAGAGAGAGAGAGGGGGAGAGAGAGAGAGGGGGAGAGAGAGAGGAGAGGGAGAGGGGGAGAGAGAGAGAGGGGGGGGGGGGTTCCCTTTTTCTATGGCCACCTCTGGTGCCACAAATGAAAATGTCCTTCCCAAAATAGATCATTTTTTACCCTTCAGATGTTCTTTTATTTTAAGCCCAGTGACACCGTGTCATCCATCACACCCAGCTTTTCAGAGGGTGAAGAGCCTCGGGGAGAGAGAGGGAGAGAGTGAGTGAGAGAGAGAGGGAGAGAGAGAGAGAGTGGAGAGAGGGAGAGAAGTGAGAGAGAAAGTGAGAGAGAGAGAGAGAGAGAGAGGAGGGGAGAGAGAGAGAGGAAAGAAAAACACAGATACGATGCAGATAAAGTGACAGCATTCTGCTAGTGCTGCAAAGTAAGACCTCCATGGTTAAATTACCGCAAATCTCATCTCCCAGCGATTCCATTTAGGCATTTTTCTTTGTGTGAGCGGAGTGGAAGTCATTCCTCTTCTAGGATAAACACTGAAAATGAAAGTGTTGCCTTCCAAGTCCTCCCACAAATTGCCGCTTCGGAGTGCCAAACTTTGCACTGCTGCATTGTTTGCCAGGAAATTGCATTTCTCATTGCTTTATTAAAATGTTTTGGCTGGACGGAAAGTGTGAGAAAACTGATCAACGCTTTGATCAGCCTGACCTGGAAACGTGATCGTCTTTCCCCCCACTTCACAAGGGCCCCTGACACCTGGGGAAACTGGAGCTGTCTCGCTCGATATACGATCCTCGCCGCAGTGCTAAAGACTTGACTTCTCTTGTTTCTCTGTCCACAAAAGACAAAGTAATGATGGAAATCTGAATTTCTCATGGCTCCAACTTTTGGCTTATGCTACTTTGTTGTTTTTTTGCGGGTTTTTTTTTTTTTTTTTACCCACAAGCCACTTTTTATAACTTGGTTCCAGACACTGTTTTTGTTCTCTTCTATGAACAGAATGCCCTGAACGGTTTTATTGTTTAAAAGGGCAGAATATCGTTCTTTTTTGTAGGGGGGTTTGCCTTTAAAAGATGATCGCGGTACAATTCGTCTCGATTAAATTCCTCTTCGGGATCTCATTCGATTATGACTTTATTAGATTCTAATGAGAATGTGTATTGCATCAAGCGCTTATTTCACTCTCATTTGCATCAACCAATGATCTAGGGGGGGTTGCGCCATGTGACCAGAAGTGCACAGTTGGAAGCTCCCTTAAACTCCTCCCACTCTAACGTAAGAATTATTTAGCCGCGTGTCAGGTTTCCAACGAGGGAAAGCCTGCCACTTTAGGGGATCGAATAGGCTGGATCTCTATCCAGATAAAACGATCTCGCTACCAAAATCGGCCACCTAAACCTAACCATTTTTAACCCTGGGGCCTAATCATGTCCATCTCTAGCCTAATTCCAACCATATACCTAAACTCTTATCTATATCTATTTTTTTTTACTTACATTTACTAAATATTAGCTTCACTTACCTTAGCTAAGGTTGATGGTGGGAGGTGTTTTCGAATTGTTTCTCAAGTACACCACCAGACACTTTTGAGGGGGCCGTGCAGAAAACTATTCCCGTCATAAATCCACGACTGTGGATATATTCTTCAGGAAAACAAAACACAAGTGAATGTGCTAGGAATATTGCCTTTAGAGCTGCCAAATAGAGTGGGGTTATCAACAATGAAGGAAAGTTGGTCTGAAAAAGAGTTTTGATAGCCTCATTCAGCACCGTAAGTCTGAGCTTACAAGGCTATTGAAACAATGGCCAGATGCGCTACAATTTCGACCAAAAATTTGACTGACCAACCAATGTCGTCTTGGGTTGTAAGAAACGTCCAAAAAAGTTGTGATCCATGACTTCAGTGCGAAGCAAATATAAGCTTACTTGTCATCCATGATCCAGAATCATGCAGCCCTAGAAAAATCCCCATTTCAACCCGATTAAAGCCACATATCGGTTTCAACAACAAGGCAATCAAGTCATGATTCGGGCAGCATATGAAAGAGTTCCAGGCGATCTGGTCGGAGGGTATTGGTGCCCGCTGTGCACCCGGGAGGTGAGTTACATACGGCCAGCCAGCGGGTGATTCGAGAGGCTGGGGGCACAGCTTTTTTTCTAAGTTCACCGAACCCCTCTGGATATTTGATCAAGCCGCCACCGGGGTTCTTTGATCTCCGGGAACACTGACTGCGGTAGCCCTGACCGTTTTTTTTCCGTCAACTACGGGACCCGTTTGTGTCCAAAAACAATCTCCCCACCTCTTGACACGTTGGCACCCTGAGAAAGGAAAATTGTCAAGGTCAATAATGGGCCATTTAGCTCTGGAGAGCGAGCTGCCTTTGTGTTCCCCGGGGCCCCGCTCAGAACAACCTTTCCTCCGTGTCTCCAACGGTACGGTCCGGTGCCAGAGTGGCCGGCCCGTTTCCAGTTTCCTTCTTTGTTTTAGGTTTTTTTTTCTTTCTTTTTTTATAAAAGAAGAAAAAAAGAAAAGAAAAAGCATGTGAAAGTTGTGTGAAATGAGTCTACCTCGGGAAAGTGAACGACCGAATGATTGCCGTTGCACTGAGTGGAATCGGTTGGTGACTACATCGGTATTATAGCGTGTTCATTTTAACACGAAGGTCACCTCTTCGTCGCAAACAAACCCAGAAGGGGTTTTTTTTTGTGGCGACGACGACACTGTAGGGGCCACAATAGAGGCTCTTCTACTGGATTAAATGTATGGACGGCAAGGAAAACCCTCCATGTGCCACCCCCCCCCCCCCCTCCCACTGCCTTCCTCCCCCCCCCCCCCCCCCCTTCCTTCTATTATAAGACAGTCGTTTTGTAGAGCTGAGGTAGAGAACATCTGTATCAAAGTGTTTTCTTTTTTTCTTGGGTTTTTGTTTTGTGTGCGTTGTGCAGTTTTGCAGGAGAGACTCGCCTCAGGTTTCGGCCCCCGCAAACACAAAGGTGTTTTCTTACCTGATTTGTATTCATTCACACAATGGAGTGGACCTGCATCTCTTGTTTCCAAGTAAGGAGAGTCCAGACGAGACTTTTTTTTTTTTTTTTTCTTTTTTGTTCCACCCATCATTGGATACGTGCTACGCTTGCTTCCTCCAGTACAAGCCTTGGACTACAGCCACCGGCTTTGTCCTGGCTGGATATTTCTTCTCTCCTCTCCCCCCCTCTCCCCCCTCTCCCCCTCTCCCCCTCTCCCCCTATGTCCTTTTCCTCTGCTTTTGTTGCGATGTGTATGGGCTCCAACTGAAATGACTTTTATCCCAGATTAACGCTTCCAACATGTCATTGTCATGTCGTTCTTTGTTCTTTCTTCATGCTTTTTTTAATAATATACCTACATAGTATGTGTAAAATATCATAGTGTTTATTTATTTATATAACAGTAACAGAGACCCTGTCTGTCTTAATTTAACCCAAGACACACATAGGTGGTTTGAACTGTTCTGTTGGTCCAGTGAAGCACACTACTGTTCTACTGTCAGGCCGCACACAAAGCCATTCACTTCAGCGGGAGAATGAAGATAGATAGATAGATTGATAGATAGATAGACTTTATTTATCCCGAGGGAAATTGTTGTGCAACACATGTCGCAATACATACATAGAGAAAATTCTAGGGCTGCCCCCGACCAACGATTTTCCTGGTCGACCAATGGTCGTCAGTGAAGGACATTAATCGACTAACGGTCGACTAATAGTTGCGCATGCGCATTAGTGCGCATGCGCGCCGTTCCCTGCGGCTCATGAATCGAGCCGCCTGTTTAACGACACCGGCAAGTAATTCAATTATGATTCTGTACTTTCAACGAGATCAACAAGGAGACTGTCTGAACATTTTGTTAATTGATTTCAACACACGACACAGCATATAACATCACTCAATTTATGAACTTTTAAAACCAACGCGGTAACTTTATAAAACAAATTAACAAGTTAATTGGCAAACAAAAACTAAATGGAAACTATTTTTTTGTTTCTTTTAACAATGTAAAATAAATATAAATGATATAAACAAACAAATAAATAAATATAGGCTTAAGCAAACTTTGTCTACGTTGTCGGGGAGAAGTGAGCTCCGTGTCTTGGTCACAGTGAAGCCGGCTTTTGAAAATATGCGAGGAAGGGATGGAGTGGATGAGGAAGGGATGGAGTGGATGAGGAAGGGATGGAGTGGATGAGGAAGGGATGGCGTGGATGAGGAAGGGATGGCGTGGATGAGGAAGGGATGGCGTGGATGAGGAAGGGATGGCGTGGATGAGGAAGGGATGGAGTGGATGCGTTTAGCTGCTCTTGGCCAGCTTAGGATAGCGTTCCTCAGTTATTTCCCACCAAGTCACCAGTGGTCCCTTATCAACCTTGGTTTCGGGTCCTCCAAGTATGTCTTAATTTCATTGTTCTCAGCTTCCGCCTGTTGCTCTTCACCAGAAGCCCCCAGCATTGATACCTCCTGCTGCTTTTCCCTTTGCTTCTTTGGTGCGGGCTCACTGTCCTCTGTCACGTGTCCAAATTTGATTTATATTTATTCCTGCGATTAACAACCAATGAAAACTTGATCGACTAATGACTCTTTGGTCGACTAATCGGGGGCAGCCCTAGAAAATTCCCAAATAAAAATAATAATAAGATAAGGATGTGGTGTTACCCTTTTTTGGAGCAGTGTTACCTTTTTTTTTTTGGAGGATTTTGTTAAAAAAAAAAAAGTGAACAAGCTCCTACTATAATGGTTCCCATTGTCTTCCTCAGGGTTTCTTCCTGACCGTGTCCCCGGAGTCCATCCTCAAAGTGGCCAAGCACGTGTCCGAGAGCGACAAGATCTTCTGCATGAACCTCTCGGCTCCGTTCATCAGCCAGTTCTTCAAGGAGGACCTGATGAAGGTCATGCCCTACGTGGACGTCCTGTTCGGCAACGAGACGGTGAGTGACGGCCGGGAGAGACAAACAGAGACTCAAGACAAAACAACCGAACAAAACAAACGGCGCAAATCCATACAAACGCTAACAAACACTCAACACAGATTGTACCAATTTATTTCGTACTTTGTGTGTGTGTGTGTGTGTGTGTGTGTGTGTGTGTGTGTGTGTGTGTGTGTGTGTGTGTGTGTGTGTGTGTGTGTGTGTGTGTGTGTGTGTGTGTGTGTGTGTGTTGTGTGTGTGTGTGTGTGTGTGTGTGTGTGTGTGTGTGTGTGTGTGTGTGTGTGTGCTCGCGCACGCTCGCTTGTGTTAAACAATGGAAATTATTTGTACGTTCGGGTTCGGAAAAAGGGGACACCAGGCAGTGATTGTGCCAAATAAAGAAGAGCCTTAACGGTCGCTCTGAAAAGTATTTCCACTCCACCGCCCCGTGTGTGCGTCCAAGACGGAAATTAAACGCCGCCCGATTTCCAACCCTCTATATTGTCGGTGGCCGTTTAGCGTTGCACTTAGCCCGCAGGCCAATAAAGACACCGATAAGAATTAGCCTACTAATCACTCATTTTAATCGTGTCACCATTTCGTGGCAGTTAATGTATTGATTTACCCCCCCCCCCCCCCCCTCGGCCATAAGGAAGTGAGTAGTTAAATAGAGGTCAAGCGATGGTCGTATACTGTGGTGGGGGTTCTGGGGGTGGTGCTAGGGGTGGGGGTGGTGGTGCTGGGGAGTATCCTCCCACAGGCCAGCCAGCTGGGGCTGGGGGTATTGCCTACACAGACGGCACCTTTTGGAAGCGAGTGGGTGGAGGTACGGAGCAGGGGGTGGAGTAGGGTGGGGGTGTGAGGGGGGTGGGGTTTGGGGTTTGGGGAGAGAGAGGAAAGTTCTTTTTTTTTTTTTTGTTTTTCTTCTTTATTTTCTTGCCTCGCCTCCCTGCTGCTAAAGCTACGAAACAGAGACCCTTTTTCTTTCGGTTGGAGATGGGGTCCGCAGAGCAGGACAGGACTGGAAGGAAACGCTCAGCATTTGTGGATTTATTACTGCTGCTGACTTCAGCTTTTTCCCTCTCCTCCCTCCTCCTCCTCCTCCCCATCCTCCTCCTCCCCATCCTCCCCCTCCTCCTCCCCCTCTACCTGCCCCCACAAGCTCCACAATACCTCCCTTTTGCATATGCACCCCTCTCTTGGTCTCCCTGATTGCCGCTAGGAACAGTCGGCTCTCCCAAAGCACAGAAGTATATTTTGCAAACGCCGTTTCTGGTTTGCATAAGTTGTTTGCTCACACCTCTCCGGTCGTTAACGCTTTAATGACTTTTGGATAATTACGACGCATGTTTGTTCAAAGAGATTATCGTTAATTTTTTTTATTTATTTTTTTATAACGTGGTCAATGGCCGAGTTCCAATATGAGACCGGCCCGGTCCAGTTCTCCGGTCCAGTTCCGGTCGGTACCAACCCCTGTCTCAGGGTGTCCTCTGACTTCCCTTTGGCTTACCGTCGAAGCGGATAGTGTCGACAGGGGGGGGGGGGAACCCGCGTTGGCACTCACACCCGTGGCACATTGGCGTGAGTGACAGGCAACAGGCCTACGCCACCCCCATCGCCACCACATGGCACACTACCCGCCCCTCCTCCACCATCACCCGTATCCTCTCTCACGCCTCAATGCCCTCTCAACACCACTACCCCTACGCCCACCCAAAACCCCACGGCCCCCCTCCCTGGTCACGGATCACCCTGATGCTTTC
>CM051014.1:13251059-13348559 GCA_027704905.1 Muraenolepis orangiensis
CCCCCCACAGGCATTTCTGGCTTCCAGCCCTATTTCTCTCCATCTGCATGCAGTCTGTGAGGTGTTTGGGGGGAGGGGGGGGGGATATGGGGGAGTCTGAGAGGGGGAGGGAGGGGTATGGGGGAGTCTGAGAAGGGGCAGGGAGGGGCGGCTTTAATGATTTTTCCAGGACAGACTGAGCAAAAGTGTGTGTGTGTGTGTGTGTGTGTGTGTGTGTGTGTGTGTGTGTGTGTGTGTGTGTGTGTGTGTGTGTGTGTGTGTGTGTGTGTGTGTGTGTGTGTGTGTGTGTGTGTGTGTGTGTGTGTGTGTGTGTGTGTGTGTGTGTGTGTGTGTGTGTGTGTGTGAAGGGGGGGCAGGTTGAGATACACGGACAAAGTGACATCACTTTTTCCTTTTTTTTTCTTCTTCTTTGCGAATCTCCGCCGATTCGTCATCCCCCCGCTTTGTTTGTGCGTGATGGACCGCTCGCTCGCTCGCTCTTATCTCGCCGCAGCGCCGGCGGCTGTTTATCGCCGCGGTGACTGTCGTGCTCCGGGGCTGTCAGGATGTGTGTGGGTGACGGCGAGTTCACTAAACGCCCCCAAGGGTACGAGGGAGAGAGGAGAGAGAGAGAGAGAGAGAGAGGGGGGGGAGCGGTATATTTTTGCCAAAAACACAGAAAGAATGAAACAAAATGAAAGATTCTCCTCTCGACGGCTCACCCTCACCCTCACGGGGAGAGGGGACTCGGCGGCGGGGTGGTTCTCCTCGTCGGTCGCTGGGGGTGAATAATGTCTCATGTCTTCTCATCTCTCATCTCCTTAAAACAACAAAGATGGGAGAGCCAGATTAGCATCTCTCTCCGGAACGACTGTCCTCGCTCTCCTGCCCTCCTACACGCTCTTTTTCTCTCCCCCCCTCCCGTGTCTCTCCTCCCCCCCACCCCCCCCCCCCCCCCCCCCGTCTCTCTCCCCCGCTCCCGTCCCCTCCCCTTCCTCTCTGAGCCGTCTGCGGAGGAGGAGGAGGAGGAGGAGGAGGAGGAGGAGGAGGAGGAGGAGGGTGGGGTGGGTGGGAAGAGGAAGTATATGAGACATTAACCTCCCGTGTGTTTATTCACGAGGCCCCACGGGCCCAACGGGGAGTAGAGAGTGGCCGAGCCATCTCTGGCCCCCACCCCACCACACCTCCCCCACCCCCCCCTAACCAGAGTGTGGAGCGCCCAGACATAGAGGCCCAGATATCTCTCCCGATGGGGGCTTTTAATTCGCAACAAAACCCATCGCACGCACCAGACGCCGCAGTGAGGCCGCGGTCCCACGCGGCCTCACGGTGAGTCACAGTGCATTAACGGAGGTGAATAGTCGCCAGGCAAACGAGATTTTTCTCGATAACAGGAAGTGGCGCGTCGGCACCCGGCCAGCGGCAATAAAACCTTCAGCGTCTTTTGTTTCGGGGGGGGCGTCTACCGTCAGATGGAGGCGAGCGAGGGGCGGCGGAGGAAGTCTTTGTACGTCCGGCATATTATTACTATTATTATTATTTATTAAATTTATTTCTGTTCCTTTTTCTTTTCTGCTGGCTTAGGAGCCATAGGAGACTACGTCTAACCACTGTGATTGTTCACTGTGTGTGTGTGTGTGTGTGTGTGTGTGTGTGTGTGTGTGTGTGTGTGTGTGTGTGTGTGTGTGTGTGTGTGTGTGTGTGTGTGTGTGTGTGTGTGTGTGTGTGTGTGTGTGTGTGTGTGTGTGTGTGTGTGTGTGTGTGTGTGTGTGTGTGTGTGTGTGTGCGCCTTGCCTTTGCCCAGTCCAGCAAACCACAGAATATCTGGAAGCTCCAGGGGTCAATAAGGGGGTAGGAGGGTCCAGGGGGGGACTGGGCAAAGGGAGGGGGGGGGGGGGGCTTTGGCTGTTAAATCAGAAAGACTTTATTTTCATTGTGCAAGTATAACACAACAATAGTCGCGCAATCCTCAAGACGCTCATAATACAAACAACACGAAAAGATGAATTATGTAAAAAAAAAAAGAAAACTAAGACAAAATGAAATAAAAAACGTGTGTATGTATATATATATATATATATATATATATATATATATATATAAATATAAAAATAGATTTTTTATATTTATATAAAGATATAAACAAAGAATATAAACATTTCAGTGGATTCTATAAACCTATAAAGGTCACCTCATGGCGTATCTTCTCACGAGGAGTTGGACCGGTTGGGGTGATTATGGACGAGAGAGAGAGGAGGTGTAACGCCGAGAGCAGGTCGATACCGGTCTGACACCGGGAGGCCAGTGGTATCCCTGCCTCGGCGGGAGGTAGCGTGAGGTTACCGCGGGGAGTGTTTCGCCGAAGTCAAGAGGCAGAAGCGGGCAGGGCTCCGCACGGGTGGGGGGGGCGGGCGGGCACCCATGTAGCTTTTCCTCCTGATCCACTCCAACTTGAACACACACACACACACACACACACACACACACGCCCCCAAATCCTCTTATCAACCCCCCCCCCCCCCCCCCCCCCCCCCCCCCCCCCCCCCCAAGTAGATAAGAGACGGTAATTGTCCTCCAACGGTGTGAAGTCTGTCAGAAGACACTCCAGCCAGGCCGACACTAAGGACGCCCTCCCTGTCATCGTCGTCCTCCGTAGACGTTCCAAAACTGTTGCGAAGCATTGCGCTTCTACCAGCCACGCTAGCGCTAACGCTAACGCCAACGCCGCGTCACATGTGACTCGTGTGCATCATTGGGAGGACGTTGTCCTCCACTGAGCGCCGTCTGCCCAGTGCGCCCCGTTTGAACCCAACCCGAATTGGATGTTTTTGTGGTGGGCTACGTTACGGTGGGCTTGGTATTGCATCATGCCAAATATTTCCTTCTAGAAAGGTCCTGTGGTTATTCCCCCCCCCCCCCCATCCTCACCACTGACTACCTACCACATGCTGGTGGTATGCGGACACATGGAAAAACGCCGCTGTAGACCTCCTCCCTCCTCCTCCTCCTCCTCCTCCTCCCCCCTCCTCCTCCCCCCTGTGCGCCATTTTGGCTACTTTGGCTTTTTTTCTTTTGGCTAGTGACCGCCTTGTGTCCCATCAACAAAATAACATGTTGGACATCCTCTCTGTTCTCTCTCTCTCTCTCTCTCTCTCTCTCTCTCTCTCTCTCTGTCTCTGTCTCTGTCTCTGTGCATGTTTTTTTTACTCCTTCAAAGCACTCCAGACTCCTCACGCACAAATGGTTTGAATTATCTCAAGCTATTTCTCTCTCTCTCTCTCTCTCTCTCTCTCTCTCATCTCCTCTCTCTCTCTCTCTCTCTCTCTCCTCTCTCTCTCTCCTCTCTCTCTCTCTCCTCTCTCTCTCTCTCTCTCTCTCTCTCTCTCTTCTCTGGGCTTTTTTTCATTGTCTAAGGCATGCAAATCCCACCCGAGCAGATCTTTGTTTCTCATTAAGAGATACACAGAGCAGCTCCAATACTCAAATGGTTATTTTACACAAGGGGGGGGGGGGGGGAGAGGAGGAGGAGGAGGAGGAGGGGGGGGGGAGGAGGAGGAGGAGGAGGAGGAGGAGGAGGAGCACAGTCGCTGTTCCTGTCAATTCAGCACAGAAACATATTTGTTCTCCGCCTTGTTTGTTTACCGCGACTGTAATGCACCACCTATCAGGCAATTTATATAGGCAATAAATAAAGAGACAGACCAATAGAAAATGTGCCTCATTGGCGTCCGTCCGTATCTGACAAGTGCCTTTTTTCCCCGGGGCGACCTTGTTTCTATCCGCAAGAGAAATCACTGTAACCAGAACATTTTAGGCATCGAAATTACTTAACGTCTGCCACCGCGTCCTCTGGAGTAAAATACTGAATCCCTTTCTTTTTTCCCACTCAATCGTGGAAAGAAAATACACACAAAAGCCAGGGGGAGGAGCCAGGGGGGAGGGGGGGGGAGGAGGGGGGAGGAGGGGGGGGGAAACCCCAAGAACAATACGGGCTGCTTTATTACACTGTGTGTGCGAGACTCCAAGCTTCTGTTTTGCCTGTCAATAGTTTGTTCTCTAATTAGGGTTGTTTGGCAGCGGTGGAGAAACACATCCGCCGTTTGTTTATCTCCAGCCGGTCCCCCCCCCCCCCCCTCTTCCCTCCAGCCGCCGGCTGGCGCTCTTGACGTGGCTCTCTGACCCCCCCAGTGGGCTCGGGATGGGTGATAGAACCCCCCGCAGACACCCACAGACCCTGATAGAGCTGATAAGGCCATCAAGACTGATAGCTAACCCGCAAAGCAACCCCCGCTGCTTCCATGGCCTCCATTAAGTCCCACCGGAGAAACCCCCACCACCACCACCACCACCACCCCTCCACCCACCTGCTTCCCCCCCCACCCATAACCTCCCCCGGAGACGGCTATCAGTGGCCGTACTTATGTGTCCCACATGTTTCCGATTGTTTAACCCCTGGACCCCGGGCCCCGGGCATGGGGTGTGAGTGCCTTGCCCCCCCGGGGCGGGGGGTTGGGGGGGTGGGGGGGCTCACACAGACCAGGGCAGATGGATGGCAGGGGGAGAGCCTCTTTACTGGGCCGGAAGCACTCGAAAAGGGTTATGGCGTGTGGACAGAGCACACTTTGGTTCATTTGGCGTTGGAAGGAAGCAGAAGGTCAACCCACCCTCCCCCCCCCCCCCCCCCCCACACATGGGCGGGTTACTACGTGTTACATGCTGGCGTGTTTTCGCTGGGATTGCGCGTAACTCCCGAATTTGTCCGCGATCCGCAGAATTATTGGTTGTTTTGGTAATGGTTGCTTTTATATAGCTTTGGCTTTTATCCAAAGCTCTTTACAAGTCATGCCTCACATTCACCCATTCATCCACAGACGGTGGAGTCAGCCATGCAAGGTGACAACCAGCACGTTAGGAGCAGTTAGGGTGTCTTGCTCAAGGACACCTCGACAGTTTTTTGCTAGGAGGAGCCGGGGATCGAACCAGCATGTGAGGCGACCGCTCTCCCTCCTGAGCTATACTGCCGCCCGTTTTGGTTAGCGGTCACTACAGATCAATGCACACGTTATCATCAATTTGAAGAGGAGTTAAATAGTGCACTTTTCAACGTGGAGTGTATTATTATCATGCATAGATCCTAAGCCTAAGTTATTGGCCTGAATTGCTGCTACTTTAGCAAAATTGCATTGTCACTTAGTTATTCCCTTGAGGGGCAATTGCTTTAGATCTAAAAAAAATAAAATGAAATTGCTCTCTCTGTAACAATGGGGTGTGTAATGAACACGGCTCTTCCCGGATACAAGGGAAATTGGTTAGCGTCTGAACGGGTGTCGGAGAACACGCCGGAAGGTGTTCTCCCCCGATCGTAATCCCTTCGTATTTTTCCCGCCGCCGCCGTCGTCTCATAGGAACGGCGTAGGTAGGGAGATGTCTCCATGGCACGTGGAGTAGTTTTTATCTTTGGGTGTGTGTTTCAGCGTGCGTTCTCGACGGAGCTCAACAGAAGAACTGTTATTTGAGCGAATGCATGCGTTGAGAGGAACGCCCCCCCCCCCCCCCCCCCCATGTTGAAGAGCTAGTAGGCTCTCAGGCGATAAGGAGCGCCCCGAGGTTAAACAATCTCGCCGTTATCGTATCGCTTTTTTTTTCATTCCCAAAGACGCGGGAAAATGCCAAAATTCGAATTCAAAACGGGCTGAGATAAGACAACCTGGACTCAATGGCTCAGTACAAAGAGACGACCACGGCGTCATCGGGTTTTTGTAGAGGAGAAAATCCCTTCCCTGTGTCCTGTGTTCGTCTCTGTACGGGGTTGAGTCCCGTCTACTTATCTGTCCTCTGTCGTCATATTTATAAATCACCTGCTGTACGTGTGCACAGACGCACGCACGCGTGCACACACACGCACGCACGCGCACGCGCACACACGCACACGCACACACACACCCTCTGGCGTGGTCACTTCCTGTTTGAAACGGCGGTGTTCTCCGAGCGACTGACATTCTGTACGTCCTGTAAAAGAGCTGTCCTCTGTGCCCCCGGGGGGAGGAGGGAGGGGGGGGAGGAGGGAGGGGAGGGGGACACTTGAAGGACAGCCGGCCGCAGCTTCCCCTCAAGCAGACATCGCCCTCGCAAAGACATGCCTTGATTACCTATTTATTTCATCCCCTCCACCCTCCACCTGCCCCGATACACGGTTGACAGTTACACAGCAGTCCCACCGCCCCACCCCCCCCCCCCCCCCCCCCAACCACCACCCTCCACAGCCACCTTGTAATGTATGCTGCAGGGATCTGGGTGGAGGCGCTTGAGCTGAATGCCAGATGTTGTTTTTACTAGGCGTTCGCGAAGGCTGCCTGTCGCGCCTCAGTGATAACTAGCAGCGACGGAGGGGAGGGGCGGGGGGGGGAATGTGTTATGTGTGCCACAAGCTTTCATCTGTACAAAAATGAATTATTGGTCGAGCGGCTGAGCTATTGGGTGCCAGGGGTTAAAGAGCGCATTACATTCTCTTTGGTTGTAAGGGGTGGTGGTGGTGGTGGTGGTAGTAGTAGTAGTGAGTGATTTGTCGTGTTTTGTGTGTGTGTGTGTGTGTGTGTGTGTGTGTGTGGCTGTGATAATTACCCGGACATGTTCTGGAAAGACACGGTTTTGCAACCTTCTGGTGTTGTTTTCACAGTTACCTCGCCAACCGCAGGGGGGGCGGGATTGATTGGTTGCTAAAATGCCTTCAAAACAAATCGTAATCGGGTGGGTGGGGCGGGGGGTGGGGGGGAATGATTTGAGAAAACCCCAAAAGTCGGATGGAAATTGGGTCTCGGTGTACATGATGTGTCAGGGCCCATGTTTTTCGCTGCACACATCCACACACACACACACACACACACACACACACACACACACACACACACACACACACACACACACACACACACACACACACACACACACACACACACACACACGAACACACACACACATGAACACACACACACATGACACATACACACACACACACACGAACACACACACACACACACGAACACACACACACACACACACACACACTTAGAGCGTGGAAAACAATTGAATTTCTGCCTGGGATTCGGCTTGGCCCTACACGGTCAAGCAAACGCCTATTTTCTCAATGGCCTCGGGGGGAGTTATGGTTTGCATCAACTTTTATTAACCTCAGCACTGAGGTCTGCTCTTTGATTTAGATTCCTCAGGAAACCCGGGGAAAAGGGATGTTTTTCTCTCCTCACGGTTGCCCCCCCCCCCCCCCCCATGACACGTGCTGCGCAACTGCCTACTGAAAAAGAGACATAAATCACAATAACTCATCCAGGGAAGACATCTCGGAACGGAAAGTCAATACACACGGATAACATTGTTATTATCGTTGTTATTATTATTATTTTTTTATTAAATAGGAGAAGTACCACCAACAGTACACAACACTGCCTAGTCCCCGGGCCATATCCAAGTGTGTTTCTCTCACTCATTGACACACATATTGATTAACCGTGTGATGTCTTGACAAAACATATCTTTCCGATGAGAGCCCCCCCCCTACCCCCACGACCATGGGTTCACTCCCTGCTCCCCGTCCATGACTGGCTTTTGGATTATTAGCTTAAGCCCCTCTAAAAATATCCCTTTGACAGTGGGAGCTCCTGACAGCAGCAAAGTCTCAGACACCCTGATGGCTCCATATTAACTGTGGAAGCAGGGCCGTCCTGCTCTCTCTCTCTCTCTCGCTCTCTCTCTCTCTCTCTCTTTCTCTCTTCGGAACCTTTTTCAGGTCGGGTCATCGTGACGCAACAACCCCGAGACCAAGAGGGGGGGGGGGGGTGAGTTTGTCTTGTTTGTTTATAGCAGGAGTGAGTTTTTCTCTCCCATATGTAACTGGAAGCCCTCGTCATTAAACCGACAGCTGAGGGAAACACATGGGCTGTCGGTTAAAGGAGGCTCTTGCATCACGCCATCCCCGGGCCACATGTCATCAAGTACACTCCGTCCCCGGCGTGGGAATGGCTGTCGCCATCCGCTCGCTTCACACGCGGTCCGTTATTTAGCATTTGGCGTACGCCCATGAGTCTTATCGCCGGCGAGTATTTATTATTGATATTCTAGGAATTAATTCATGTAAATCTTGTAGATGCTAATAAATGCCTGAAAGGGATTACATAGTTCACAGGTGGCTCACAAAATGGCTTCAATTATCTGTTCCAACACCCACTCGCTCTTCAAAGGTTGTGTTTTTTTTTCTCTCTCTCTCTCTCTCTCTCTCTCTCTCCTTCTCTCTCTCTCTCTCTCTCTCTCTCTCTCTCACACACACACAAATGCTTGCTAACTAGAGCGAGAGAAAGAGACGCAGAAAGAGAGCGGAAGAGGGAGAGAGAGAGGGATGGACAGAGATATGTACCACCCAACCAGCCATTTTTTCAACCATCCTTCATTGGTGTCTTTTTCCCCCCCAAAAATGGCCGTTTCTGACGGAAGGCGCTGAAACATAAACATAAATGCAATAAATATCCAGACGCTCAAAAGAATCCCGAGGCAACCTCACCTTTTACCCGTCATGTATAACGCTCCAGTGCCAGCTCCATCCCTCCATCCGCATGCTCACGGTGGGTGATGAGCTGACATATCGCTGCCCCCCCCCCCCCCCGCTCAGTGCTGTAATGTTGATCCAAGGCAGGGCAGGGGGGAGGGAGGGGGGGGGGAGGCTCCCCCGGGACCGTTAACCTTATTGTTCCGTGTCATCTCCTCCCCCCCTCCTTCTGTTTGAGGAGCACGCTGTCAACCTTCCCTCCCCAAGGTCACCGCCGCCGCAAACCACCGGGCAAACACGATGAGGGGAGTACCTCCAGTCCCCCTCCCCCCCCCCCCCCCCCCCCCCCCCCGCTCTCCCTCTCTCTCCTCCTCCTCCCCCTCCTCTCTCCCCCGTTCCCGTATTATTGGATCATTTAGCATCGTTACGTCCATCTTATTCCTACGGCGTTCCCGGGGGGGTCCCGAAACAGATTTACAGACACCGGACACTGATTGAGATGAAGCGGTGTCAACTCCTCACTCTCCCCTATGTACACACATTTAAACACATTTTTTGGGGCCGGAGGTTTGTCACATGCCCCCACATGTCGGTGTCATGGCGGGCAGGGGTGCGGGGATGTGGCTTGGTTATCTCACGCCGCCGCCCACCGCCCCACCACCCGCCACCGCAGTAGCAGTAGTACAAGGAGACACGCGCGTTACCCACTACATCAGGAGCCGTCACGGTGGCACTTTACATTAACACCCTCCACACGTCTTGTGAGGAGATGACGGGAGCCACATGTCTTTTTTCCTGTGTGTGTGTGTGCGTCTGTGTGCGTGCGCGCGTGCGTGTGTTCCTTGTGCCCCTGTGACGTCATGCTCTATTTGCGTCTCCCCGCAATACGCTGCTAATCTGTGTCATTTTATTTGTATTTCTTTTGTGTTGTTGTGTTGCAGGAGGCGGCCACCTTCGCCAAGGAGCAAGGCTTCAAGGTGAGTTGACCCGCTAAACAGACCCCGATCGGGGGGTGGAGGGTGGGTGGTGGAGGAGGGGGGGGGGGGGTGTCTCTGTATATTTCTTTATTTATTCTTTTTTTTGCCTTTTTTCTTTTTCCCGGGCTTGATAATGAAGTTCTTTTTGGACAGTGATTGATGTGCTATTATACTCTCCAGGCCTTGCAGTAGTTGCTATGGAAACCTGGCAGTCGTCATGGTTTCTTTGTTCAGCCAGCACTCGTTGTTATGACGCACGCCCGCTAGGTCTGCGCCCGACATCGCCTACAGATGTTATTTATTGAATTTTTTTGAAAAGCCTCTCGGGAGAGCTGAGAGCTCGGGCACGGTTTGGAGCCCTTCCGCCGCCGCCGCCGCCACCACCGCGCACGCGGGGCTCGCCTGGTTAAAAAAAAAAGGAAAGAATTCTACGCTCATTAGCTCCATTGCTCTCGGAGATGATGATGATGATGATGTGTGTGTGCGTCTGTGTGTGTGTGTGTGTGTGTGTGTGCTGTTCTCTTTCAGTGCCGCGAGCGCTGTGGCAAAGTGTACAGCGCCGGTATAGTCTCGTGATCACCAAATCGTGGCCACCTGTGGTGTGAGATCATGTCACTGGAAATGACGGGGAGGGGGGGGGGGTAGGGAGCTGCGTAGTGGGGGAGGGGGGGGGGGTAGGGAGCTGCGTAGTGGGGGAGGGGGGGGGGGGGCGGGGGGGTAGGGAGCTGCGTAGTGGGGGAGGGGGGGGCGGGGGGGTAGGGAGCTGGGTAGTGGGGGAGGGGGGGGGGGGCGGGGGTGTAGGGAGCTGGGTAGTCCGTGGTGGAAAAATGTTTTTTTTTGGGGGGGGGGTCACATTTAGCACCCCCTCTTCTGGATAAACTGCCTCATTTGGTTCCTTTATTTCCGTATTATTTCATCGTTTTTTCCCCCCTGAAAGCCAGCCATCGCTGCTTTTAAATGTGTAATCAAAACCACAAAGAGACGAGGGAGAGAGAGGGGGAGAGAGAGAGAGACAGAGAGGGAGAGAGGGGGAGAGAGAGAGAGAGAGACAGAGAGACCGAGAGGGAGAGAGATGCCTTATGTGCAGTCGGTTTTTCGGCGGTGGGCTTAGGTATTTTAAGTGTCCCCGTCTCCATTTCAAAGGCAGAGCTTCCCTTGAACGGGGCTGCGCTCCGTGTGAATAATTGTCATCCAGAATCACTAACGGTGTGATCAACGTGACTAGAATAGAAAGAGCACCCCCCCCCCCCCCCCCCTCCCCCTCCCTCCCATCCTGGTGGCAGTGACGGTTGAAAGCGAGGAGAGGGGAGATGAAGGCAGGCAGAAGAGCGGGGGAGTAGAGGGGACAGGGGGAGAGAGAGGAGGAGGAGGAGGGGGAGGAGGGGGGGGGGGGGGGAGAGAGAGGAGGAGGAGGAGGAGGAGGGGGGGGGGGGGGGAGAGAGAGAGGAGGAGGAGGAGGAGGGGGGGAGAGAGAGGAGGAGGAGGAGGAGGAGGAGGAGGAGGAGGAGGAGGAGGGAGGTGGTGGTGGTGGTGGAGGAGGAGCTCACATCACAAAAAAATAAATAGAAAGAGCAAGGCACAGACTCTGCCGGTATTAACAATTCTCATGTCATCTTCTGTGTCAACTTGATGCGCTAGAACACCCCGCAAAATTGCATCGGATGAATATGATTTCTCTGCAGCATGTGTTCCATTTCCAGACGCTCGGCCGTGTGTTTTTTACGAGGGCTTTCTTCCTATTCTTATTATTTTTCCCAGGGTTTCGGCCACTTGCGACCATGTGGCCGTGGCTAGGCGCCAACCAGATTGAAGTAATGCCGATAATGTGTATAAGCTTCCTTTCGGAGTGTCGGGACTGCTTTTAAATCGGGGACTTATGGGGACCAAAGTGTGAGCACAGGGTCGTTCATCCAGTGACCTTGCCGCTTGTCCTCTTAACTGTGTTATATAATGACAAACAAATAATACAAATGTTTAAGTGATTGATTCACGCCGCCGCTATAAGAGCTACTTTGTAAACACGGACTTCTACGATGGTACTAATATCTAACAATAAGTACCATTTTAATTTCATAGGTTCAGTCGAGGGAGTATTTCGATATGGGGTTAGCTAAGTAGCCAAAGTACTTTTAAGGTAAAGACATTAACCCTCATTTATTCAATTGCCAATCACTGCTTCAAAATGCATAACTAATCATGTACTCACGCAACATATTTCCCTTCAGAGATTAAAAAAAATAATGCAGATACGATTGCTAATATTTCTTCTTCTACACACGCTACATCTGTAGCACGCGTGGGTATTCCTATACGAACATATTCCTAAACACACGTCCCCACGCGTACATACATGGCCCACGCACAACACCGCCAGCCACCCGCACCGTATGTTCCATGTTCGAGTGGTATTCAACCCACTTAGCGTTATTATCGTCCGCTCGTATGCATTATTCTGCGAGAAATGTGTTCTAGAGCAGCTCCCTCCCCCCCCCCCCCCATCCCCACCTCCCCTCCCCCACTCCCACCCGGTCCCCCGCGCCATCTGAGGCGACATAACGGATGGAAAAACCACAAAGAATTCATAATGAAGTTAGCGACGCCGCGCGATTCGGTAAACATACAGACAGACGGACGGACCTCGAGCGGCGGCGGCGGCAGCGCCGCCACCAGCAGCCTCGACACTTGGAACGAGACGGCGCCAGCCTCGCCGCCATGTTTCGAATAAACCCCGGGTTGGAGGATTGGAGCGCCGTCGCTACGGTGATCGCGGTGTTCGGAACATAGCACCGTGCTCGCATTGCATCGCGTTCTTTCTGAACGCCATCGGCCAATCACTTTGTAAAAAAAGGGACATAACCACCATTAACCACCCCTCCCCCCTCCCCCTCGGACCGGTGGAAACACGCCTGAACCGCGTCTGTGTTTGTTTTGCGTTAGCTACACATTAATAAGCCAACATAGAATTAGGGCTAAAGTGATTGCTGTCAGCCAATAATAATCTGTATGTGCATAGTATAATTGTAGCAATGTAGCATCAATGCACAAATTTGGTACCCCCCCGATTTGGAATTGAAAGTATTATTCAATACAAATACAAGACAAACATATTATGAAATATATTGCGTATATTATTGAATGTATAAACCTCGCCCTGATATCATGTTTTGGTTCTCCTTGGTGGATGATGCTGACAAGGTACTCGTACTATAGGGCTTGTACATCGCGACGTCACATGGCAACATGGTCCGCCGCCATTTTGGAAGCATATGAGCGTTGGAATTTTACTTATTGTGTTGGTAGTGATGTTGTTGTTTTTTGGTCATCGTTTCATTAGTCATTCGTCGTGAAGTGACTCGTCATTACGGGGACACATAGTTGTGTTTCTCATCAAGTCTTCATTTCGCCAACTGTTATTTGTGTGTCGAGTATCGCCCGTCCAAAAATAATATCCCATGATGCATTCTGGTGCACAAGCCCTACATGTGGACATTACGTCTAAACTTAATCACAGCTGCAGCAACTAATGCGGCTATCTATATATATATATATATATATATATATATATATATATATATATATATATATAATATATATATATATATATAGAAATATATATATATTATTATTTTTGTACCGAGAAGAGAACAACAAACAAACAAAAATAAGACTCCTGGTCTCCTAAAGAACAATGAGTGGATCCAAATCCACCCTCTAAGTAGCCATGATCGGAGAGAATTATCCGCAGATCAGCAGTAATTGAATCTTCCCTGGCAGCACCACAGACGATCAATGTCTCCTCGGTCTCAAAAGACTCCCCTAGAATTTTACACCCTTATGAATCCGTCATAGTTTATGATCTGCTGATTTATATCCGATCAACTGCGGGCACAGTCGTCGTGTATTGCTTGGTGTCTGCAGTAAATCAAACCCTATCACCCGCCGGTTTGGTTTGTTGTCAAGTTTGAACAGTTTTTTCAGATTATTGTCTTTGCTTTAGAAGGCTACCAGGTAGGTTTTCTGCTGTAGATTTTGGTCAGGTGTGTTTGTGTGTGTGTGTGCGAGCAGGTTTGTATGTGTGTATATATGTGTGTGTGTATATGTACATGTTTGTGTGAGTGTGTGTGTATATATGTGTGTGTGTGTGTGTGTGTGTGTGTTGTGTGTGTGTGTGTGTTGTGTGTGTGTGTGTGTGTACATGTTTGTGTGTGTGTATGTATGTATGTATATGTGTGTGTGCGTTCGTGTGTGGCTCTGACATGCTTAACACTAGTGGTGATGCTTAACCCTACCTTACATGTCTCCCCCCCTAAACCTGAACACACACACGCATTTTTTTATGTCCCTGAACATAAAACCAATGGGTGACAATGTGGCAAGGGTCCCATGTGGCTTTGCGTTTGACTGGAGGCGGGGCTTGTATAGTTGCATTCAGTGACACAGTGACAAATTGCTTCTTTCTTCCCCCCCCCCCCCCACCACCCCTTTTTCTTTCTTGCCATCGCCACGCTAACAGCCTCTGTATTAACCTCACCATTAGCACTTACTTAGAGTGTTACACCCATTTCCCCCCCCCCCCCCCACCCCCCCCCCCACCCCCCCCCCCCTCTCTGCCCAAGGTCTCCGCGGACCTCTTAGGGTTGATTAAAGGACGTTTGGGAAGCATTTAGAGGTGTTAAAGCTCATTGGCTTGAGTGAGAGCCGGTAGAGTGGGGGAAAGCCGCGTGGAAGGCTCGCTCGTGGAGAGAGAGCGCCCCGGGAGCCCGGAGACTATCTCTCTCTCTGATTACTGCCACCGCCGCAGTATTCGCTCGCCCCCCTCGCGAAATTTTCTCCGGTGTCGGCGTCCCAGCGTCCGACACCGGCGCCCCCCCCCCCCCCCCCCCCCCCCACCGGCGCCCCCCCCCCCACCTCAGCGTGAAACGTAAAGATTTTCCGACCTCCGCGGCGAGTGAGGGCGGCCGGACGGAGACTCCCGCTCCACCTGCACCATAGTACATCATGAGTTATTAATAATAATAATAATAATAATAATAAAGGAGCACTGACAGGTGTGGTGTGGGAGTGTATTTTTCTTTTCTTTTTTTCTTTCTTCATCATCCCTCTTCATGATCAAAGGCAAGCACCTCCGGAGAGTTCTTTGGTCTCTCCAGGCAGCTATCCGCTCTGTGCAGATGCTGAGGAGAGATGGCCTGTTTCAGGCGGAAGGGAGTGAGGGAGGGTGGGGGAGCAGGGGAGGAGAGGGAGGGTGGGGGAGGAGAGGGAGGGAGGGAGGGGGGCCTCAACGGACGTCGTGGCATCTTGAGATTTGCATCTCACTCCAGGAAAAATGACATTCTCGAGGCTCTCTCTCTAAACATCCGACAACCGTGTCCCAGTAATTATTGATCTCCTTGATAATAATATAAAAAATGTCTTTGTCGTGGTTTCTATTTCCTCTGTCATCGATTACCCCCCCCCCCCCCCCCCGCCAATGTAGGAGGACAAGAACAGCAGACTCAAGCATCAATCTCTCTTCCCCCCTCATGATGTTGAATTGACTTCCCCAGACTCACCTCCCCCACCCCCTTAAGGCGTCTGCCGTGTGCTCCACAGACGGAGGACGTGGCGGAGATCGCCAGGCTGTGCCGGGACCTGCCCAAGGAGAACCAGAAGAGGCGGAGGGTGGTGGTCTTCACCCAGGGCAAGGACGACACCGTGGCCACCGTCGGTAGGGCGTTCACCCCTTCACTTCCTCCCCCCCCACCCCACCACACCCCACCCCACCCCCTCCTTTGCAGCCGCCGCGCCGCCTTCGCCCGCCGCCTGTAACATCACATAGGCCGCCATGACGTGTAACTTAAAGTCCTCACCACTGTAAACCCCTGAACCCCCCAACCCCCCCCCCGCCATCCCTACTTCTAACGTCTTTATGCACCCCTCAAAACTCCCCGGCGTAAGACGACAGGCCGCTGTCTTGACACGACAGATCGCTTACTCGGGACAAACCGAGGAGCGTCTGTCCTATTTTTCTTTTTGAAGTGAACCTCGTCCGGGCGATTGACGCCAGATGTTTTAACAGAGTAAGGAAGCAACTACATTCTGCCTTTTTCGGAGCATGGAAGTGAGTGCGGAGGATGTGAAGGGAGAGAGGGAGCAGGCATTGATTTGTGAAGTACTTGTAACATTGTCTTGGACTGCTTCCAGAGCGGTCCTCAGCAGTTTTTCTTTTTTAGGTTTTTGTTTTTTTTATGCACCACCGAGTCGTACTTCCTGCCCTTTCTTCCCTCCGGAAATGTTTGACGCCGCGACCTTGGGGTAGAGGGGAGGTTGGGGGGGGGGGGGGGGGGCGCTCGCCCTCAAGCTAATCCAATCTCTGTGCAAAAGGGCATTTTTAGTTAGCGCACATTAGAGGAGACCAGAGTGTCGCGCCACTCTTCGCACCGGGTACTAGCCAGGGGCGAGCGAGGCATGGCTGAGGAGAGAGAGACAGTGGTTTCTGATTACCGGCTGGAAGCACTCGCTATTGTCTGAGAGCCGACGGTTGTTTCTCCTCATTGCCCTCGTTTAGTTGGTGACTGTGTGTGTGTGTGTGTGTGTGTGTGTGTGTGTGTGTGTGTGTGTGTGTGTGTGTGTGTGTGTGTGTGTGTGTGTGTGTGTGTGTGTGTGTGTGTGTGTGTGTGTGTGTGTGTGTGTGTGTGTGTGTGTGTGTGTGTGTGATGGGGGGAGGTCTTCACCTTGGGTCAGTGCATGCAGGATCTTGAACACACTTCAGAAGAGGATACAACGCTGACAGGAGTTCAAGGCGCATTTGCTAGCATCGACGGTTCCATTCCCGCCAAAAGAAATGTAAACATTCAGCCGTGTTCAAATTGTGGCCGTAACACGCTCTTCAAGCTGTGTGTTCTGCAGAAAATTCCTACCATTCCAGCCACAACCACCATTCCTCCCCAACAGAAAAATGCCTCGAATTTAATTCCCGTCTCTCTCTCGGGGCTTTATCGTTTAAGTGTGTGTTAAGTGCTGTATTTATCGATTTATATTATCAGGCTTTTAAAGAAATATTTTAAGCGGGAAATGTGTAAAGTCTTCCACTTAAAAAATATTATATATAGAATAAAGAAAAGCCAAACCGAAGCCATCCGTTGTGTGTCTCTCTCAGTGATGGATAATGGCTGTCTGCCCCCCCCCCCCCCCCACCCCGTCCTCCAATCACTCCTGCATGAAGACGGAGCAGCGCGTCGCCGTGAACTTTACATAAAGTACATGATGAATGCGGTCGGGATGAAAGACGGTGTGTTTTCTGATGTCGGCTACAAAGGCAAACATGATAAATGTCATTGAATGCGCCATCATTCGAGGGAGGGAGGGAGGGAGGGTGGTGGGGGGGGGGGGGGGTGCCGTTACAGTGGTAGGTGAACATTGTTATTCACGCCAGCCAAATAAATGTCAACACACGCAACGACGGGGAAAAAAACGAGAATTTTTTTTCAAAAAAAACACCCTCCCAGAGAATTAAAGATTTTCATTTCCCAGAGGCGGCGACTCTAATAAACTTGATCTCTCATTTTGTTTGCAATTTGTCCCCCTGTCAGGATTTGATCGTTCGCCAGGCTGGCTCCGCCACGTGTCACGTTAAGCCATTTCATAGTGATTAAGGGCGGGAGAATGCTTTTTGTTTTGTTCCCCATGGTGTGATTCTCCCTTTTAAAAAAAAAATAATAAGAAGAAGAAGAAAAAGAAATGTCAATTTGTTATTGTTCTCTTTTTGGGGTTTTTTTCCCCCACGCCGCCACCGCCGCCCCTCATCCGTTTGCCGACTCATACGCTTTTTTGTCACTGCATCAAATGGGGCATTTTAATATTTATTTATTTGATATATTTTTCTCTTTTATCCACCTGACGCTGCTGAATGACACTGGGGTAGTGGTTTTTTTTTTCTTCTTTTTTTGGCTTATATCCCCATTAAAGCACTAATTAAGATCGTTGTGCCCTGAACCTTAGCAGCGAGGAGATCTAATAGACGATCATTCAGCCGGAGGTTTGGGGGCGACGCTCAATCGCTGATAAGGACGAGAGAGAGAGAGAGAGAGGGAGAGGGAGCGAGAGGGAGCGAGAGGGAGCAAGAGGGAGAGGGAGAGAGAGAGATGCTCTGAGGGGCTGCTGAGGGCCTCTCAGGTGGAGGGAGGCGGGTGAGGTGGATGATTTTAATTCTGTTAAGAAGTGGAGCTTAACACAACAGTGACCCCCCTCCTCCGAATTAATCACCCGTTGAAGTAACGACAATGCGGGAATATCCGATAAGGGGGCGTTGTTCTCCTTTCCAGGCAAAAGATATGGTGTGGAGTGTTTACTTGTTGGTTGCACTCAATTACTGATCTCGGAATCAATCTGTACGTAAAGATGTACATTAGGGGGAGGGGGGGGGTTAGAGTTGTTTATGTTCCATATTTCTTTATGAAAAAACAACAAAGCATGGAATCAATTAACGGCTCACTCTGAGAATGACCCCTCTCTCCTATATACTTGGCATCTCCCCCGTCAGTGTTTTCCTTTCAACCCGCAATAAAAGTTGTTTGCGAGATGATCTTTTGCCCGCGGTTACAGTAATTGCAATTGCGTACGTACAACGTTTTATTTATTTCTTTATCCTCCCCCCCTCTAACTCAATTGCGAGTCGAACGCGATGCCGCTTCATGATAATGGAAACAGATTGAATGTCAACCGGCTCCTAACCTGCGCCGTTTGCCAAGAAGAAAGTGGTAACACTGAGAGTTCTCCTGTTCCGAGGCAGAAGTTGGCCCAAACACGATAGAGGAAACGTTCCAAGAGAAGTGAGCTTGGGCACGTCGTCGTCATCTTCCCCCCCCTCCCCCCCCCCCTCCGATTTGCGCGATCGTATTTCAACTCTTCCGCGCGCTCTAAAGACATACTGATGGGCCAAGCAGTCACGTGCCATTTCCCGCCGACGTGCCAACGATTTACGACTTGTTTAAATTGCTGCATTTATCAGCATCATAAAAGTGCTGCGTTGGTGTAGTTGATTTTTATATTTATATATATATATATATATATATTTTACAACCTGCCAAGCGTTCCTCGTACATGCTATGTGTCAAAGCGACGTCGTGCCCTAATCGGATAAGTGCGACGTGGACGTGTGTAATTGGCAAATTCCAGGGGGTCAAAACAATGACAATTGATTGAGAGTGGTCATTTTGTTTTTCTCAGAATTTGCGTGACATTTCTTTGCAGGTGTGAGAGAGACGGATTCCTGCTGCCAATTTTGCAAGGAGTACGTGTTTTGTATCATTAAAGAACAATGTTAAATAATGAAGGGCATTTCCCTCGGATATTGGAATAGTCGCGCATTGGGGCGGATGTTGCTTCAAAGTCTTGTTTTAATTACCACCATTCAAGGGTTATAATGAGGGACTTCTGAAGAGTGGGAAGGTGGGGGGGGGAATTAACCAAAGCCCACAATTCTTCGCATCTTAATCATGGTAAATATTGGAATTAGCCTGGTTGTGTTTTGGTCTCGTTCACACAGGTTATACTGGGCACAGGGGGGGGGGGAGGGTGGCTGTACTGTGTGCTGTTTCTCTAACGTTTACTCTACCGCGGAACCTTCTTTATGAATCAATGGGCCTTTTGTTGTTGTGGGTTTTCCAATGCGTTTTATCACCCTGCAACGACGACCACGACGACGACGACGAAAGAAAGAAGGAAGAAACCACCGCAAGCCTTTAGCGACTATGAGTTAGCTAACGACGCTGCCCCTGATGTTTTTAATGCAGGTTACAAGCCAATAACAACAGGGACACAGTGTTCTCACCACACCCCCCCCCCCTCTCCCCCCTCCTCCCCCTCTTCCTTCACCTCGTACGTTCAGCTTTGCCAATGACCCCCTTTGTTCCGTACGGCACGGGGGGAAACTGGCGAAAGGGGAACCTGAGCTAACACGGCATTTAATTTTCAGTCAAGTCCCTTGAAAAAAAACAAAAAAAAAGTACAAAAACAACAAACCCCAAGAGCACTGTGAACGTTCTTTGACGAGCATCGATGACTCAGGGGTGGGAGAGGCATGATGGGAAATCGTTCCACACTCCCCGGTGGGGAGAGGGAGAGAGAGAGAGAGAGAGAGCGAGAGAGAGAGAGATGGACTTGGCGTCGTCAACGTTCACCTCGCGCAAGCGGCGAAGCCTTGTAAAAAGAGTTCCACGGGAACAGAGGGCCCCGATTGGCCATTCCGTCGTCCGCCTCCGCAGCTCAGCCTCTTGAAGGCGCACATTGTGTTGTGCTCGCGCCGTTTACGTACGGACGGCATTTTTGCGGCGCGTGTGTGTGTGTGCGTGCGCGTCCGTGCGCGTGTGTGCCAGTGCCACCCACCCTGAACAAAACCGCTCGTTGTGTGCTGCCGAGTCAATATACATCTTTTACTGCATAATAATTCAGCAGAAGTGCTTAGGCGTAATGAACATCAGATGCTCCAGCCGCCGCACCAGCTGATTTCCTGTGATAATCAGTGTGTCGCCCTGGGGGTGGATTCGCCAACAAACCCCAAAAAAAAAAAACGCGTCTTGAGAACCGAAAATCTTCGTAACTGCCGTTTTTTTGGCGGGGTTTCTTTCGAAGAAGATGGTTAAGAAAGATGAGAAGTTAAGAAAATGCACTGCTATGTTTTGTATCTTTCTCCTTAGATCGTTTCTCATTAAAAAAATACATATATTTAACAAGATAAGTGAAAACGATGCTCTTTACACTTCTTCTTGATTTTAATCTTAGCTTGAGCATACGTTGTGCCTTATATTAATTGATGATATCGATTTAATCGTTTTAACTGCTTCTATTGGCAATATCTTTTTATCTCATTGTACAGTGGTTCTACTCATATATTCAAAGTGGACATGATATCATTGTTATTATTATATAGGAAAATACATATGTAGGTCTAGACTACTACACACTATGCTAACTACTCCTAGAATGGAACAAAATAACTTCTTCAATCAATTGTAGATAAAGAATTTCGTAAGAAAATAAGAAGGTTCTTCAAATATTAGGGAATTTCCGTTCAGGACATTCTTAGGAACTTTGTAGAATTTCATCTTGGGGAAACTGGAGAATTATCTTAAGACACTTTCCTGAATCTGGCCCCTGGCTTCTTTATTTCAACAGCGGCTGCTGTTTTTTTTTAAATCCAATACCTCTTAACATGTGTGGCTCTACTGTTAAGGCTTTGTTGAGTCTCTTCAGGGCGCAATCATTGTTAAATCTTGGTTTATTGATAGCGCGATTTGCATGTTATGATGTGCAGTCTATTAGCATGCCATTATATTCCACATTAATTAAGCAAATTGTCTATACTCGCAATTGACTAATTCTTAACAGATCTCAGGCTATTGAAATGGGACTCTTTACAATGTTGACAATCAACCGCCTCCCTGAAAGGATAAAAAGAGTCTTTAAATATAACGTTGTCTTTGGTTCATCGCGACTTCGATGGGCGCTCGGGAGAACCGCATTAAGCCGCTGTCATCAGCTGCTATGAATACAGTCACATGTGTCAATTAAGAACATGTCCTCCAGGACCTGTTCATTCATTCAATCACAGTGCTTCTCTTTCCCACAGTTTGTGTCTTAAGCTGTTCCTCAGGTGTCAGGTAGGGTATCGCCTGGCTCCACCATGCGCCAATTAGCCACATGTAAGTGGCTTACCGACATGTGCAGGAATACATCAAATGCATACAGAGAGTAGGAAACATAGCCGGGTTACGTGAGGTATATATATATATTTGTGTGTGTGTGTGTGCGCGCTTGTCTGCTTAAGCTGGAGGTCTGTCGGTCAGGCCCCTCCTGCTCCTTTCATCCAGACGTCGGCTTTCTGTCTCCCGCACCTTCTTCTGAAGGTTCACGACGGCACCAGGAGACCACAGCCAGCGTGTTTGAAGAAGTGTGTGTGTGTGTGTGTGTGTGTGTGTGTGTGTGTGTGTGTGTGTGTGTGTGTGTGTGTGTGTGTGTGTGTGTGTGTGTGTGTGTGTGTGTGTGTGTGTGTGTGTGTGTGTGTGTGTGTGTGTGTGTGTGTGTGTGTGTGTGTGTGTGTGTGTGTGTGGTTGGTTCACATTGCCCTGACATAAGTTGCTGATTTAATGTCATTCTACACCTCAAGACTGTAATCTGGTAGATTTGTTTATCTCTCTCTCTCTCTCTCTCTCTCTCTCTCTCTCTCCTCTCTCTCTCTCTCTCTCTTCTCTCTCTCTCTCTCTCTCTCTCTCTCTCTCTCTCCTCTCTCTCTCTCTCTCTCTCTCTCTCTCTCTCTCTCCACTAGAAGTGCCTTTTGAAGTGCATGTGCTACTGATCACTCGGGCAATTTAATCCATTGAAGATGAGGATGAATCACTTAAAAAATCTGATGTGCTTTAGAATGTTAACAATGTCACTCTTCTGGCATTGTTGCCAGAGAAGCTCCACCACCACCGCCCACCACCCTCTGCCCCTCCGTGCTCCGTCACTTATTCTAAGGTTGAGAGATGTAGGCTGTGTAATTAATATGTCTCTGCTGTTGTACGTGTGTGTGGGGGGGGCACGCATGCAAGTGACACTTTCTGTTGTTGTTGTTACAAAACACACGATTTGCAATCGACAGGGCAACGATTATGTGTTCGCTTTTGTTTGTTTGTTTGTTTGTTTGCTTTCTGGGCTATTTCTGACACCTAGGTGTTTCATTAACACGTTGTTGTTGTTTTTTTATGTCGGATTGGAAAGCGTATTGAATTAAATATGGCTTTAACTACCCGCCTCACCGAGCACACTCGGAGGGCTCAATCTCGTTAAAAAGGCAACTTTCCACTATTATATCCAGCAGGACGAATAATAACATAACCGTGTGAAAACTGCTTATTTACAATAAATGAACAAATGCTTTCAGGTTCAAAAATGTATCGCTAATACGGAGAATTAAATGTTTGTGTTTGTGTCGTCTACATTCCTGTAGCGGACCGTCTAACCTTGTCTGCGGTTTCCCGGATTTTAATTGAGAAACTCCAGACCTTTTTAAACTAAAAGGCAACGTTTACGACCAATTACAATGTAACCACACACAGAGAGGGGGGGGGCATTGATCTCTTCTGTCTTCTTACCATAGGTGACAAGGTGACCATGTTTCCTGTTGTGGACATCAACCAGAACGACATTGTGGACACGAATGGAGCCGGCGACGCCTTCGTGGGAGGTGATGTTTGGGGAAACGCACGCCAAATGATTCCCTCCCTGCAATACATTGGCCAATTAACCTCCGATGGAGAGCTCCTCTCGTTTCCATTAACATGGCATTTGTCCTTTTTATGTTTTCAACACTACACCCACCAATTATCGTGCCGCACACGATTCCCAACCCTATTAGCCGCATTGCTAAACGTGTGAGTTAGCCGTTAGCCGACGACTAATGCTGGGATCCAGCAGGCCTACTGTGTGATAGCAGAACTTCGGGGAGAGGAGGGGGAAGATGGCAGAGAACCTGGGCAGGAAACTCATAACGGTGAATGGGCGGAGTCATGACTTGTTTCCCGTTTCCGTTATGGAGACATTTTACCGGTAAAGTTTGCAGAAACACGATCGGTGGAAATGTAACGGTGAGTGTCCCGCACTGGGCTCGAACTAGCGACCTCCAGCATGAGAGGAGGCACTCTAACGTGAGAAGCTGAAACCCCACGGGCTCTAGCTACATCGCTAGAACGTCTTTTAGGCGTCGGGGAACTGAGGTTTACCACTGCACAGCACCACCTGCTGGCGTCCGTTACGGAAACATATCGCTTCATTTCAAACCCAACAAACAAAGCGAAAGATAGTGGAAACGTCTCTCGTTCGCCAGATTTGAGCTTGTTTGCCATCATCAGACAAAACAAGCATATTAATCTGAAGTCAAACACGGATACTCATCCGTGAAGTCTTGATTTGTGAGACTACCGGCCCAAACCACCCCCGTCCAAAGTGTAAATACTACAACTGTGTATAGTTATACACTGTATGCTCTCTGTCCTCCGCAGGCTTCCTATCCCAGTTGGTGACGGAGAGGCCGCTGGAGGAGTGCATCCGGGCCGGTCACTACGCGGCCAACGTCATCATCCAGAGGGTCGGCTGCACCTTCCCAGAGAAGCCCGACTTCCATTGATGCTGCGCATGTGCCGTGTTTCGGCCTCTCCGCCCCGACATGAATTGTATATGTGCAGGTTTTTTTAATTTTATTATTATTTATATTTCACAGCGATTTCCGTGGGGACTACATTACATTACATTACAGTCATTTAGCAGACGCTTTTATCCAAAGCGACTTACAATAGTGTGTTTTAACAATGGGAAGGTAAGAGAACAGCTCGTAGTCGGAAGTCAAAAGTGCATTTCATTTCTAACAAGTCTCTCATGAACTGAACCAGTGCTCAGGTAGAAGTACAATAATTCAGGCAAACGTGTAAGGGAAAAAGTACAATAATACAATAGACTAACAGCCAGCCCCGGCATAGTCCGCTCGAATTGTGTAAACCATAACTTTTAACGGTTTGCGGCTCAAGAGATCCGATTAATGACCGCTTATTAACGTGTTGCCATACTTTTCCCAATTCCGAATTTTCCTCATGCTCTCGAGCCACGGGCGTCTTCGGACTTGAAAGTTGTCCGTTTGCAACCATGAAACTCTAGCAAAAAAATGATTCGAAAGATATTTTGGTTTTATAATGCAAATTATATAACCATATCAAATATGAAAAGCTCCTAATCCTACCATGATTTAAATAACTTTGTTTTTCTCTAGTATTTGACTTTTGAAAAAAAGAAAAAGATTTGCATTAAATAAATATTTCTTTGCATATATCAAGAGTGCCGGAAACTGAATCAATTCTGCCCAATACACAGAGGGTGAGCGTGTGTTTCTTCCTTATCTCCTGTTTTCAAATATTACACGTACTAATGGTTTCAGTTCTGTCAAAAATAATGGGACAGCTTACCCCAGCTATTACTAGAACATAGTGTCTGGCCAGTCTCTCTCTCTCTCTCTCTCTCTCTCTCTCTCTCTCTCTCTCTCTCTCTCTCTCTCTGCTCTCTCTCTCTCTCTCTCTCTCTCTCTCTCTCTCTCTCTCTCTCTCCTCTCTCTCTCTCTCTCTCTCTCTCTCTCTCTCTCTCTCTCTCTCTCTCTCTCTCTCTCTCTCTCTCTCTCTCTCTCTCTTCCCCCCCCCCCCCCCCCCCCCCCCTTTCAGTTCATTGCCATTGTGACTTTGCTGGGGCGCCCAACCGGCCACTGGGCAGTGTCTGGGTCTCTGTTACAAGGGCAAAGAAAAAGGGGTGGGGGAGGGAATTCTTCTCAGGGGATTAGGTGTGTGTGTGTGAGGGGGGGGGGTTTAGGGGGGCGGGGCTTCTTCATGGCAATAATCAGAAGAGAAGGGGGTGGGGGAGGGGCCTGGGCCAGAAAATTAGGGTGATCCTTCGTACCCAGCAGTGCTGTCGCTGGGGGAAGAAGAAGAAGAAAGATCAGAGAGAGGAGAAAGGGACCAGCCCCACTAACTGTGGGCCAACACAAAAAGTTGACCACTCTTGTCTTGAACTTTGTGTGTGTGTGTGTGTGTGTGTGTGGCACTAGACCACAACAGGTTATATCTCCTATAGGTTTTTTTATTATTAAATGTTAGATCATAGATCATTTCTTTCCCCCCGCACTACCTTGTTTGTAATGGGGCCATTCATTACGTATGCATGTATGCTAATTTAGGGGCATCTGCGGGTGAAAACATTCTCCAGCCAAAAATGTTATTAACAACTTTGAGGGGGGGGGACTTTTGTTCGTCGCCATTTTTTAAGGTTTCACACACAGATGCGCTTTGAAAAGGACCAACATTTCTGATTGGGCGAGATCACACTCCCGCGGCAGCTGGTTCATTTGATTCTCAAGATGACAGATGGCAAAACACAAACACAAAAAAAAATAAAACAGGCAGCCATGATTAAGTCATGAGAATGCTTGCCACAATAAGGAAAACGCAAAGCATATTTCTCACTTTATTTTTTTTTAAGTAAACTTTGTTTTGTTTTTTTAAAAATGGTTAGAAGTGAGAAGAAGGAAACAAATGGACTGTTTTAAATCCAGTGTACAGCTGTTAAAACGGTCACCCCTTTATTAACAGGATATCTTCAATATATTTTTGTATTGTTATTATGATTATTAGATTGCGTGGTATTGCCCGTTTTAAGATTTGATGAGCCATTTCATCACAACTCCGCATGTCAATAGCTTACAACTCCTCTTTTAGGGGGTTTGCCTTTAATTCATGTTGTTGTCAAGCAAGCAAGCAAACAAACAAACATGAAGCGGTTTGATTTGTTCCTTCAAAGGCCGGCCACAAAACAAACCAGAGTGAGTGGTGTGGAGGACCTGGCCTGGGTGTTGTCTGGTCCCGCAGATGGGCAGCAGCGTTTGGGAACACCAACCAGCGTGTCAGTTGGCAGCCAGCCAGCGAGCAGGGCGGTGGTGTGTGTGTGTGTGTGGGTGTGGGTGTGGGTGTGGGGGACACATTGTGATGGCACATGCTCCAGTTCAAGTTAGCCCTGGACCCACAAACATGCAGCAAGGACGGACCTGTGGGGGGGGGGGGGGGGTGGGGGTGCCCAGGGTGGCTGTTTCTGACTGACTGTATATTCAGACACACAGAGAGAGAGAGAGACACAGGCGGATTTGTTTAGAGACTAAATAACCAAATTGGGATGCTCACAAATCAGATTTTTCCTTTTTTTCATTTGGTTTCTGAATTTGCATTTCCTGTCACTTAGCGTGTCCATTATTTCCACACATGGGGTACATACAACCACAGCCCGGAATACTATAGTGACGTGTGTGTGTGTGTGTGTGTGTGTGTGTGTGTGTGTGTGTGTGTGTGTGGTGTGTGTGTGTGTGTGTGTGTGTGTGGGTGTGTGTGGTGTGTGTGTGTGTGTGGTGTGTGTGTGGTGTAGAGAGAGAGTGTGTGTGGTTTTCCAAGCAGGGGGAAACCTTTTTTTTTATGTTAAGAATTTAGCAAATTGAAGACACAAGGTCATTAAGATAATAGAGGGGGGGGGGGAGATTACTTAAAGCTGGAATTTGAGCATGTTGTAAACACGCATGCAACAATGCATTTTGTTGGTGTGTAGTCATCCGACTGAAATATAGGCCTACTATTACTAGAAAACTAACTTTTGTTTTGAAAGATCAGATGTTTGGGCTATACACGATTCACTTGAAGTTGACTAATGTGTTATAATCTTATGGGAACAGCTGTCCCAGCTTACTGGTGTGTTACTGCATATTAAGTGAACATACTTTCACTCGCAAATGCGCCGTGACATCGTAAACAAAAGGAGAAATAAAACACATTTAGTGAACACTGTTTACAAGACACACACATTTTGGCTGGGGTCCATTAAATTAGCTTATGATGGAACTGTAAGTGTAATTTATATTTACAAGTGTGCATAGGAATAGTTGCAATAGCTATGCATTCATTCATTGGTAAATACATGTATGCTTTATGTAATGAACACACACACACACTCCCTTAACACCCCTTTAACTGTGTACGTAAGTGATTTCTCACGCATAACATGCCGTTTTACAGCATGAGTAGCCACGTTGGAGAGAAAAAAATAATAATAATAAACTGCATTAAAAAAAACCTGTACATGGAAATGCCACGACCAGAACACACACAAAGAGTCAACTGTAAGTATTTGTGTGTGTGTGTGTGTGTGTGTGTGTGTGTGTGTGTGTGTGTGTGTGTGTGTGTGTGTGTGTGTGTGTGTGTGTGTGTGGTGTGTGTGTGTGTGTGTGTGTGTGTGTGTGTGTGTGTGTGTGTGTGTGTGTGTGTGTGTGTGTGTGTGTGTGCTTTGCCCCCCCCCAGCCCATCACTAGAGATGTTGATATATATATATAATAAATAAATAAAAAAGTGAAATTGACAGTATCATTGTAGCAGCGCACTAAAGGGGCGACGGTCCGCTCCACTACACTGAAGTAGGGATGTCTACGGTGGAGGAGAAGAAGAAGAAGGAGAAGAAGGAGAAGGAGAAGGGGGGAGGGTACCACTTTGTCACAGGCTGCTATGTAGATTAACCTTTCAATTAGTTGTTATCAGGTCCTCTTCTGTCTCGGCGGCGGGGGCTTTTAGCGTTTCGATTACAAATCAAGTGCAGAATCAGAATCAAATGGATATATGTGGTGGTGGCGGCGGCGGCGGCGTTCGGTGGCGGCGGTGTTTGTGTTGTTTACCCATCGACGTTTCAATCATCATCATAATAATGAAGAGGAGTAGCAGCAGCAGAGGAGGGCAAACTTAAAAGAGGTAACTACAAAAGCGAATATATGTACAAGGCAAAGCCAGTCTTGCCTCTCTTTTTTTTCTCCTCTCCTCTCTCCTCCAACACTCCTTTAGTTATATGACCATCATGTGCGTAAAACTTGCGTAATTTGTTGTTGCCTCTTTTTCTTTTTGCCCGCAGCGGCGGTTGAAACATCTTAGTGGGAAACATCTTAGTGGGGAAACATCTAGCGACCATCCAGACAGACAGACAGGGCTCGGTTGATATATATATATATACTGATATGTGGAGGAAAATGAAAAGGGGAAAAAACGAAGCGATTGAGACTCTTAAGCGACACATATTTGAGGTGCAAGCGATGGAGGGATCCACTCTTCTAAACACTTATGGCACTTGGCGGCACGTATTTTTTTTATTATCATCTCCGATAAGTCGTCACCGGTGATTGTTTGGCGGTAGTTCGTTCGTCATGTGAAGGTTGTGGTGGTGGTGGTTATTCTTGCACCGGTCTACTACTCGCCATGTCAAATGTTTCCTTCCCTTCCTCTCTCTCTCTCGCTCTCTCTCTCACACTCTCTCTCGCTGTCTCTCTCTCTCTCTCCCAAGCCGTTAAGCGTACAGGGATACCATGTTCATTCAGGGGGGGGGGGGGAGACATATGGTGTTTTATTTATTGTTTGTTTATTGTGACGGGAATGATGTAGTAGTTTCAATGTCAAATATTGACTCGGAATAGCGGTGTGGGCGAAGCATGTCTTCAAACGGGAAGGATACTGGATGGTGTGTCTGTCTGTCTGTCGGAGGAGGAGGAGTCGCGATTTACGCACATTTTAGTCTATAAAACATACCACGAATAACCAACTTGCCCTCTTTAAATAAATCAACGCTTAAGCCCCCTTTTTTGTTGCTGCAGGTTTTATGCAAACAAATGATGGATTTAACAAACAGCCAATTAAAGTCTTAAAACGATCCAAATCACTGTGTGTTGGCCAACTGTTCCGAGGAGGAATCTAAAAGTAAAGGTGGTCTGGGATCTGCGAAACGCTTTGCGATGACATTCGTAAATCAAGCGACATTGTTTGTTAATATGATCGTGTTTCTCCCCCCCCCCTCCTCCCAGCGAGATCTAATAAGGATCTAATACGAATTAACATAAACCATAGGCACATAGTATGCCAGACGATGTGTTGTTGTTATATATATATATATATATATATACACATAACAAATACCATCATAAGGGGGATAGCTAGGCGGCGGTGAATGATATCGCTGTATTAACCACCGGGGCACCTTAAGAGGCGGGTCAAGCGGGCTAAAGTGACACGCCGCTCCGCCACTAGTGCCGCGCGCCTCTTACCCGTTGAGCTCCATCCATAAAGATTGACATGTGCTCCATCAAACCACAGCTCGGATCTCGCCTTTCACAGCCAATATTGAAGTTGCTGGGTGTGTGTGTGGGTGGGTGGGTTGATGGGGGGAGGGCTCATTTAAGTGTAAGGTGAGGTTTAATGAGACTCCATTGGATTGTAAAAAAATCAGCGTCATGTCGGATTCACGCAAAACTACGCCGACGTTGTAACAAAATGGCGACTGTTTAGGTGACATGATCAGCAGTGTTAACACACGGGGGGGGTGGGACAACACACCACACCACACCACACACACAACACACAACACATTATCGTGAGATCATCACGACTCTATAGGTTTGTCGGCGGGGTGTGTGTTGTTGGGTGTGTGTGTGTGTGTGTGTGTGTGTGGTTGGTTGTTGTCGGCGTCGCGGATAATGGTTTGGAGACGCGCCGTCCACATCAGTCGGCGGCTGTCATCATGAGACCCGAGGGCTGACTTGTCACTACTACGTATGTGGAGCTGTCAAAGTGGCGTGGCGTTCGACTAACTTTGTAACTTAAAACCTTAAAAAGTCTTAACAACCCTTATTTTTAACAATATGTCATTGTCTGTACACGTCATGTCGTTATATGTTGGCGATCGTGATGAAGTATGATGCCACATACTCGAATACTTTTAGCGGTTGCAGCCCGAGCCTGGCTGTGTTATGTACTACGTGTAGCCTGCGGTGTTTACTCCTTTACATCAAATCGATTTAAAATGGAGGTCAGATTTTGTTGTTGTTGTTTGTTTGCATGTATGTATGTAGGCGTACTATGGATTAAACTTCTATAAATTGTGTTTAGCAGCAACTTCTGCATTGTGCATGTGTTTATAACCCTCCAGGTTCTCATGTTGTACTTCACACACACACCAGAAGTTCTGAACCCCACTGACCTAGTCTTCTCTATTCCATGTTTACATCTGGCCACAGTCATATTACACATGACATATTATCAATGTTTGTCATCAAAATAAATAGTTAAATGGTATAACTGTTGCATAACTGCAGCATTGCTTACATCGTGTGTCATGTCACACGTTGTGTTAATAAAATACTGTCTAATCTAATTATATGTTTGTCTGTTTTTAGATTCACGTCTGGAATAACAAATACATCGAGCCCCCGATATATGGTAACCATTGTGGAATTTACGCCTGTCGCCGTTTTGCCAAGTTCCCTGTGAGGTACCTACCTGGAATGTGGCAGTGGAACATAAGTTGCTGATCCCTCGTCGACTATGTGGATGTACCAAATGTTTTGCAACAGAAAGGGGGGATCCCTATGGCTCGCCTTTTGGCGATTCTAATCACTCGACCATGGTGAAACTCGCGAACCCTCTGTACACGGAGTGGATTCTGGAGGCTATACAGAAGATCAAGAGGCAGAAACAGAGACCCTCGGAGGACAGGATCTGTCACGCCGTGGCCACCTCGCACGGCCTGGACAAGAGGACCGTGCTCGAGCAGTTGGAATTAAGTGTGCACGATGGCTCCATCCTCAAAGTCACCAACAAGGGGAGCGCGTCGTACAAGGACCCCGGCCAGGCCGGGATACCCGCGTCCCAGCCGCCCGAGGACCTACCCGCGTCGCCCAAGGAATCTATATGGAGCCCTGGCGACCTGCGCCACATCGATTGGAATAAAGTGATCCGGAGGGCCCTCGAGGGCCTGGATGATAACCACGGCTCCTCGCTGAAGAACATCGAGCGGTACCTGAGAAACCAGGGCGACCTGATGCCGGTCGCCGACAACCCCGCTTTCCCACAGAGGTTGCGGATGGCGGCCAAGCGGTCGGTCAACAACGGCAGGCTGGTGAAGAACGGCCCCCGCTACAAGCTGAGCCTCGGGAACGGAGAGGGCCGGGTTCCCCGGTTCCTGGGAGCCTCGCCGACGGCCCCGTCGTCGGTGACGCTGCTGCCGCACGAGAGGGACGAGGTTAGACGCCTAGCCTTGGCCCGTGCTCCATCACCACACACCGCCATCCGCGTTATCTTCCCTCTGTTCTCTGCCGCTTCTCTAATCTCAATCATAGTAAAGCTTTGGCAGTTGGACTGAATAATCATTTAAGTCTGGATGATATAACACTAAGTCTATCCTAGGAGCCCGAGGCCCTTTTGAATATGAATCATATAATTGGACAATGAGACAAGGGTTGTTGAATCTGGCATTTTTAGGGTAGGAAACTAGGCTCATAGAATTGAAGAGTAAGACACTATGCTCACATTATTGAAGAGTATGACACTAGGCTCATAATATTGAAGAGTAAGACACTAGGCTCATAATATTGAAGAGTAAGACACTATGCTCATATTATTGAAGAGTAAGACACTAGGCTTATAGTATTGAAGAGTAAGACACTAGGCTTATAGTATTGAAAAGTAAGACACTATGCTCATACTATTGAAGAGTAAGACACTAGGCTTATAGTATTGAAGAGTAAGACACTAGGCTTATAGTATTAAAAAGTAAGACACTATGCTCATAGTATTGAAGAGTAAGACACTATGCTCATAGTATGAGTAGACATAGCATGTATGAAGTAAGACACTAGGCTCATAGTATTAAAAAGTAAGACACTAGGCTCATATTATTGAAGAGTAAGACTCTAGGCTTATAGTATTGAAGAGTAAGACACTAGGCTCATAGTATTATATGCTCACCAAACACTCAAACCAGTTGTCAGGGGGACCACCTTCTCTGATGACACCAGGCCAGTGCCAGACCAGTTGACCTGGCACTAACACTAACCTTAATAGGAGTACTTTGCTGTTTGTTTTTTTACAATGTGGGTTGTGTATGTCAATGAACAACAATCATTTCCCCTTCATTTTACCAGCATTCAGTTTAGCTAATTTGTTTACCAGCAAAAGTCAGACAGGTGACGTTTAGCCAGCTGGGGCTGTTGTATCACCTGTCGCTCTCTGGTCATGTAGCGCCAGTTCTCTAGGGCTGTTGTATCACCTGTCGTTCTCTGGTCATGTAGCGCCAGTTCTCTAGGGCTGTTGTTCCAACTGTTGTTCTCTGGTCATGTAGCACCAGTTATCTAGGGCTGTTGTTCCAACTGTTGTTCTCTGGTCATGTAGCACCAGTTCTCTAGGGCTGTTGTTCCAACTGTTGCTCTCTGGTCATGTAGCACCAGTTCTCTAGGGCTGTTGTTCCAACTGTTGTTCTCTAGTCAAGTAGCACCATTTCTCTAGGGCTGTTGTTCCAACTGTTGTTTTCTGGTCATGTAGCACCAGTTATAAAGGGCTGTTTGTTCCAACTGTTGTTCTCTGGTCATGTAGCACTAGTTCTCTAGGGCTGTTGTTCCCTGGTCATGTAGCACCAGTTTATAAAGGGCTGTTTGTTCCAACTGTTGTTCTCTGTTCATATAGCACCAGTTCTCTAGGGCTGTTGTTCCAACTGTTGTTCTCTAGTCATGTAGCACCATTTCTCTAGGGCTGTTGTTCCAACTGTTGTTTACTGGTCATGTAGCACCAGTTATAAAGGGCTGTTTGTTCCAACTGTTGTTCTCTGGTCATGTATCACCAGTTCTCTAGGGCTGTTGTTCCCTGGTCATGTAGCACTAGTTCTCTAGGGCTGTTGTCCCAGCTGTTGTTCTCTGGTCATGTAGCACCAGTTCTCTAGGGCTGTTGTTGCAACTGTTGTTCTCTAGTCATGTCTGATCACCCGTTTCTATTAGCGCCTTTCTGCTGCGTAGACCTTGTTTTATGAAAAGCCCTACTTTCCAGCGGGGAAAAATCCTTCTTTAACCTGGTCCAATCAGCAACAGCTGCGTAACCTTTACCTGTTGACCTGGTATACCAGAGTTAACGGCAGCGTTGTGTTGTTACATGTGTGCTGTTAGTTGGCCAACCCTTTAAAAAAAAAACAAATGTATTCCTTTTTATGGATGACATGGTGGTGACCTTTGTGATCGTCGACACAGCCCGAGGCCACAACTTCCCAGGCTGCGTTGTTTCCTGCTGACTTGGTTTGATCCATTTCAGTTTTGGATACACGTTCACACTGGTGATGACGGTAGAGGTTTTTAGTTTTTTTCACCGGCTTGACATTTAAAAGACGTCATTGAGGACAGGAATGTTTTATTTTTTTAGATTTTATTTATTTATTTTTGGTTCGGTCCATGCCATTGGGAAAGGGGGGCTGGGAGTTTTAGCTGTGAATCAGAATCTCATGCAGATCGTATCGTGGCGCCCTATTGAATTCCAGTGTGGTTTGATAGATTAGCCTCGCCGTATCGAATGGTGTATAATGTCAGTCAGCGAAGAGAGATCGCTGTCCTGCCCCGCCGCTTTCACAGTGAATAATCAGGAAATGACAGCTTGATACTCGAGCCACAACTGTGACTTTGTGGTCAGGACAAGAGTTTGAAACTGTACGCTTTGAAGAGAAAATGTGTCCTTCTTAAGAGGCCTTAACGGAGCAAAGAAGAGGGCCGGCTTTTTCTATTTAGTGTTTATTGACAGACTTAAACCGTTCGTTTTGAGCTTGGATTCTGCCCAATTGTGAGCTGGTTCTGCGTCTTGTGTGTTGAGTTCCTGTGACCCTGGCCTCAACTGTGTGTGTGTGTGTGTGTGTGTGTGTGTGTGTGTGTGTGTGTGTGTGTGTGTGTGTGTGTGTGTGTGTGTGTGTGTGTGTGTGTGTGTTGTGTGTGTGTGTGTGTGTGTGTGTGTGTGTGTGTGTGTGTGTGTGTGTGTGTGTGTGTGTGTGTGTGTGTGTGTGTGTGTGTGTGTGATACTTGAGGGGAAATGAACAGTCTTGGTTATGAGAACATTTTGATTCTGAAGAGACTGGCAGGAACAAAGGCAAGGAATGAGATGTTTTTTTTTTCTCTTCCTGCCTGTGTTATGCAACCACTTGATCTCTCTCTCTCTCTCGGTCTCTCTCTCTCTGTGTCTCTCTCTGTGTGTGTGTGTGTGTGTGTGTGTGTGTGTGTGTGTGTGTGTGTGTGTGTGTGTGTGTGTGTGTGTGTGTGTGTGTGTGTGTGTGTGTGTGTGTGTGTGTGTGTGTGTGTGTGTGTGTGTGTGTGTGTGTGTGTGTGTGTGTGTGAGAGCACTGTTCTAATAAGACTCCTCCCCCAGCCCTTCTCCGTGACAGCTAGCTCTCGAAGCGGTGTAATTTCCTGTAATGTACTCAATTTGGAATCCCAAAGTTAATCAGTAGCAACTCTTCAAGCCGCTTGTTTGCGTCGTCTCAGTTTTCTGAGGACATTCCGGTTAGTTCTGAGACCCCATACCGGGAAAAATCCCTTGGCTTCTGGGATTTGGTTTGTTGTCGTTTGCATTATAGACTCACACAATTTCCCCCCCCCCCCCCGTCCATCGTTGGTACTTCATCAAAGTATATACTGTATATGCACACGTAGTAGTCGTATTGTGCTTTGGAACTCCTTAATATTACTATAGATATTATTCCTCTATTCCGAGTTCTCTACGCTCGACAGCAGCCAGCAGCCGATCAATTTGGTTGTTTTGTTTTTTTAGTGGAAGAGCGGATGTGCCTTGTTTAGCTGTGTTGCGCCAATGATGCTCTTGTGTACCATGGGCTCACTTAAAGGCTGTGTTTGCCTGGTTGTGATGTCACCCTTGTTTTTGGGGCTATTATTAGACCTATATGTAGCCCTATAGCATTCATGTACTCTCGGTGTGTGACAGCTTTAACCGTGCGTGACCTATTATGTGTGTATCTGTTGTGCCGCAGATTTTCTCTCCGAGTCACGCACTCCATTGGATCAACAAAGGAGCTTATCTAGAGCCCCTTTGCCCAAAGATCTCTCCTCTCTCCCTTCCCTTGTTCTTCCCCTAGCCGCCCAGGCTCGTATTTGTCTTACTGTTTGCACAACAGTAAGGCCTTGTATCCGACCACATGGAATCGGCAGCAGAGTGTTGAGGAAATTTGAATGCTGGTCTTTCTTTTGACTTTGCATTCGGTTTCCAGGTTCTATTTTGCGTGTCGTACTGACAAAAGTGGCGCGGCTTGAGATCGGATAACAAACCCTATTTTCCGCCTGTAGCTTCCCACTCAAATAGAACGTCTAGAGAGAGAGAGGGAGGGGGGGGGGGGAGAGAGAGAGAGAGAGAGGGTGGAGAAAGAGAGAGAGGGAGAGAGGGGGGGGGGGGAGATGGAGAGAGACGGCGCCTTTTTAGGTTGGTGTAGTTTTGGTTGTGTTTTTGTTTTAGTTTCTATCTCTTGTCCTTTTCTGTACTTGATACTTGATTTATAAAGAAAAAATTCCCCCATCTCTTCAGATTTTTGTAAGTAGTTTCCATACAGGCCACCCATTGCTGGGAAGCCACGCGGGTTTTTTTTATCACCGTCCACATGTTTATATTCGCGTCTCACGTGAGCATTAATGAGCCACTCATGCGAGCACGCGTTCTCGAGTATTTACACAGCGGCTCACAAGATCGGCCTAATCACAGACATGGCCGTAAACGGCTTCCGCTTCCCCATATCAATCATAACTGTACTATGACCACGAGGAGGGGTCTTTGGGGACGAACACACACACACACACACACACACACACACACACACACACACACACACACACACACACACACACACACACACACACACACACACACACACCAGCTGGATCTCTTTTTGCTGTATCTATTATTATTATTTTTTCTTTACTGTGTGGGCTCCACTGGGATGCTGTCAGGAGCGGTAGAATGGATGACCTGTCGACTTCCGGGTGAGACCCATGGGCAGAGCCACCTGCGGGTCGGGCGGAGGTCAGACGCACAGGTCGGGGTTTTGTGTGTGGGTGTGGGTGAGAGACGGAGAGGGAGGCGGGTTCGGTAAGAATCTCGCCCTGCGTCACGGCAACCAGCGCTAATGATGGAATTCCCTAGGGGGGGTTTTCCCAGCCTCTCCCCTCCACTCCCCCCTCCCCCTCACAAAGTCAATTGATGAGGTCTAGGCTGATGATGAGGTGCCTTGTTTATAGCACCCGCTCCTGAATGTGTTTTTATGAAGAACCTCCTCCTCCCTGTCCTCCTCCTCCTCCTCTTCCCCTTGCTCCCAGAGCAGGCTGCTCCTCCAGCAGGTTGGGGTTTGAGGGTGTTTGTGTTGGGAATGCCATGGGTTGAGCTTCGAATGCGGCCTCATACCTAAAGATCTGTTGTTGAAGCAGTGGTGGTAGTAGTAGTAGTGTTGTTGTTGAAGTGGAAGTAGTAGTTGTAGTGGTTTTAGTGTTGTTGTTTTTGTTATTTCATCACCAGTAAGTTTGACTAGTGTTAAAGTGCGATCTAAGCGGATGTCCTCAAACTCAACAAATTCAAGTTCATATTTCAGCACCGTGGAACTGGGCTTCGTGGTGTGATCCGACTAGACATCCTTCTCACGTCATCTACAGTACGGGGGGAGTCTGTGCAGCCTGCATGCAATGGCACGCTTTATTGATGTAAATATTCCAGCAGGGTTTTTATTTTATATATTTTCTTTTTTTTTTTCAACATATTGACGGTGACAGTTAATCCGACAGGTTTGAAGTGCGATAAAGTTGCGTTAAAGCCGCTTTAAGCGATGTCGGCGGAGATCCCCCGATGAAATGTGGTAGACTCTGTTGTACACCGGTCCCTCTGTGAACAAGACCGGTTAATTATTCAGCTCCAGCCTGTGTGGAGAGAGAGAGAGAGAGAGAGAGAGAGAGAGAGAGAGAGAGAGAGAGAGAGAGAGAGAGAGAGAGAGAGAGAGAGAGAGAGAGAGAGAGAGAGAGAGAGAGAGAGAGAGAGAGAGAGAGAGAGAGAGAGAGAGAGAGAGAGAGAGAGAGAGAGAGAGAGAGAGAGAGAGAGAGAGAGAGAGAGAGAGAGAGAGAGCAGCTCGTCCTCGGTTCTATTCTCAGAGGCTTGTTCGCAGAGCTGCTCGCCTGTCGTCCGGTGTCTGTTCCATTACAATCCTGGAAACACCTTTTGTCTTCCGCCTCCCGAGCTTGGACTGCCGGCATGCCCAGCAGACTGCCAGACACTACCAGCATGCCCGTGGTTCACTGACAAGATGGAGAAAATAAATAAATAAAACAGCATCCCCAAAACAAACACACACTCGTAGGTGTGACACCTGCCAGCCGGCCCTGATTCCGATTTTCTGTATGTTAAACAATTCTGTTTGTGTGTGTCTCTCTCTCTCTCTCTCTCTCTCTCTTCCCCCCCCCCCCAGCTCCGAGTGGACCCCATCCCAATATGCAGCTTCTGTCTGGGGACGAGTGAGTCGAACCGGGACAAGCAGCCGGAGGAGTTGCTGTCCTGCGCTGACTGTGGCAGCAGCGGTAGGTTTGGGGCCTCCAGCTCTCTCTTGATGATGCTCAAGTCAATAAAACGACACAGGAAAAGCAAAGAAGCCCAGTCATACTAGTAGTAGTAGTAGTAGAAGTAGTAGAACTAGCATCGGCATCGCACGGTGTCCGAAACCGATTATAAGGCGGGGGACAAATGACGTACTCGTCGTATATACACAAGACTCCCTCCTCGAAGCGTTTCGCGGGTGGAGGAGGAGGAGGAGGAGGAGGAGGAGGAGGAGGACCACCATCACGAGGAGGAAGTAATAAATGAGGAGGAGGAAGTAATAAATAATAATAGTAATAATAATAATGCATTCAATTTCATATAGCGCTTTTCTGGACACCCAAGGCGCTTTACAGACCGGGTCAAATTGCACACACAGTAAAATCATTTAAACGTTGTATAGATACAAAAAAATAAGACGGATAAAATAGATAACCTCAATTTATTATTATTATTTTTTTTTAAGTAATAAAAAATAAATAAAAAACATAAGTAGGGCAAATGCCCCTTAAGTGGGCATTGTAATCTGAAATAAGCCAAGTCATTTCTGAGAGTGGGGTCAAAGGTCAGCATCCCGATTTGCCCGTCGCCGCTTCTTGTGACATTTTCCCCCTCGTCGGTTCTTTTGTGTGCGTCAAGTATGGCGGGGGGCCTTCCTATCTGTTAAAATCACCTCGACCAAGGAGCCCGTTCTGTTGTTTGAACAATTATTTTAAATGCCGCGGAGGAATGGTTCTCCCGGTGACATTTTTACAGCGCATACATTTGACTAAGTACACAGAGGTGGTTTTCATTAACCGCTCGTAGTGTACACACATTGTGCGCTCACTGTAAAAACAGCTGTTTTGTTTTTTTTACAACCCGTCAGGAGGAGAGGGCCGAGGCTTTTACATGACTTTCATGGATTGCCTCCCATTAGAACGAGTGCTGCGACTGTTTCTGGCTCATTAAGATCAAATTATCTGTAATTAGCAGCTCAGATGTTTGATACTGTTTTTAGACACAGCGTGCGCGTGTGTGTCTGTGTGTGTGGGTTTGTGTGTGTGTGTGTGTCTCTGACTGTGTGTGTGTGTCTCTGACTCTGTGTGTGTGTGTGTGTGGGTCTGTCTCTGTGTGTGTGTGTGTGTGTGGGGGGGGGACTCTGACTCTGACTGTGTGTGTGTGTGTGTGTGTGTGTTAGGGGGGGGTGGGGGGTTAAAGAAAAAAAAATAAGAAGGCAAGGAAGGAAGTCGCAAAAAAGACAATCAATGATTTGGACGTCATAAAAGCATGGTCGCGGTCTGGATGATCCATCGTGTTCCCCCAGCGGAGAGACTCCCTCCCCCTCCCGGGGGGGGAAACCGAGGGGAGTCTCGTCGGAGCCCGTGACACCGCCCGCTCGCTCCAGAGACGAGGAGGCGGAAGCGCTAATATGTCTTCTTTGATTACCTCTACAGGGCACCCGTCATGTCTGAAGTTCTCCCCCGGGCTAACCTCGCATGTGAAGAGATTACGGTGGCAGTGTATCGAATGCAAAACCTGCAGCACTTGTCAGGTCCAGGGGAAAAACGCTGTAAGTACTACTACTACAACCGACCCTGGCCCAGGGCTGGTCTGAGGTAGACACGGCCACCCTCCCACACACACACACACACACACACACACACACACACACACACACACACACACACACACACACACACACACACACACACACACACACACACACACACACACACACACACACACACACACACACACACACACACACACACACACACACACACACACACACACACACACACACACCATCCTTTCTGTGTATCCCTGAGGATTTGTCGGTTTCTCCCTGGGATTTGTAAAGGCTCTCCCGTTGCACAATTGGTTTATTTCCTTTCCCCTCCCCAATGTGGCCCGGATGACTGAGGGGGGGGGTGTGTGTGTGTGTGTGTCTTCCACCGGGGGGAAAAATGTCCTGGTAACACACGCCTCCCGTTCCCCCCATACAGGATGAGATGCTGTTCTGCGATTCGTGTGATCGGGGCTTTCACATGGAATGCTGTAACCCGCCGCTTTCAACAATGCCAAAAGGTAAAGTGTTTGCACAGCCTGGTGCTCTCTCTCTCTCTCTCTCTCTCTCTCTCTCTCCTCTCTCTCTCTCTCTCTCTCTCTCTCTCTCTCTCTCTCTCTCTCTCTCTCTCTCTCTCTCTCTCTCTCTCTCTCTCTCTCTCTCTCTCTCTCTCTCTCTCTCTCTCTCTCTCTCTCTCTCTCTCTCTCTCTCTCTTCCCCCCCCCCCCCTCCCATCTTCTAAATAGAAGTCCCTTCTCGTCTGTCACATAGCGCAGCTAGGCAGCTATGCCCTATTAGAAGCTTTGCATGCATATCAAATGATCCCAGCATCCCAGGGGGATGTTGCTATCGCCGCATTACAGTGCGGGCCCTGCAGCTAGCCCTGTAATGATTGTACACCTAGTGGGACGTTTGGCAGGCGATTCATGCACTTCACATCGCCGCGCTGGAAACAAGCTGAGGCAGTGTATCTCGGCGGACTATGAATCGACCCAGTGTTTTTCTTATGGGTTTTCCCCCTTTTGTGCTGAGTAATTGATTGTCCTGGTGGTGTTTGGGCTTGGTTCCCGCCAGCTGATGGTATAAAAGCAAGTGTTTCAGATGAATGTATGTCCCCTGAATTGATGAACCCCTCCCTAAGAGATGCTCTCTCTTTTTCTTTCTTTCGCTCGCTCTCTCTCTCTCTCTCTCTCTCGCTCTCTCTCTCTCTCTCTCTCTCTCTCTCTCTCTCTCTCTCTCCCTCTCTCTCTGTGCTTGGATGCTCTCCAGGAACCTGGATCTGCCAAATCTGCAGGCCCAAGGAATATGGGAAGCAATTGCTGCAGAGGAGAGTTGATCAAATCAAACGACGCTATGCAAGGCCCATTGGACGGCCTAGAAATAAGCTCAAACTGAGAATGTAAGCGTGAGCACTATTGCAATGGTTTGGTCACATTGTAAAAGATCTTTCTTTGCATTCCCATGACATGAAATGTTTTGTCGTCACGGTGACTGATCGTTTGTCGTTGTGTGCCTCTCCAGGTCTATAACCGGTGGCGACAGCTCCATGATAGCACTTGGAGGAAGGGGGTCGCCTGGTAGGGATCAAAAGATTAGCGTCTGTTCCACACCCTCATCTGGTCATGCTGCATCTGTGACGGACGGCCCAGACACACTCACTGTCGCAGACCCCCGTTGGGCGGGCGATGCCCCCCACTTCACCCCCTCCCCCTCCTCCTCCTCCTCCTCCTCCCCCTCCTCCTCCTCCTCCACCACCCCCCCCACCACTCCCCCCCCCACGCCCACCTCCACCCCAGCCACGCTCGCCGTTAACAAGAAAACCAAAGGGCTCATCGACGGGCTGTCCCGGTTCTTTACCCCCTCCCCCGTGGGCCGCCGGTTGCGCCCGGTCGCCGCGGGCTCGCCCGCCGAGCCGCCGCCACCGCCGCAGCCCAAGGACGAGGCCCCGCCCCCAAGTCCCCCCGAACCGCCGCAGTCGATCGCCGCTGTCGCCGCCGCCGGTGCCACCGCTCACACACTCGCCCCGTCCCCCGGCGCCCTCTCGCCGCCCCCCACCTTGCCGGAGCTTAGCCCCCCCTCCCGGGTGTCCGGCGGCTCCTGTTCGGCCAACTCCCCGCAGAGCTCCTCCAGCCAGTCGAGCGTGCCCTCCCAGGGCGGCCTGTGCGGCAGCCACCAGCTCAAGGGACTGTTCGACGGACTCTCGCACATATTCACCACGCAGGGCCACTCGCGGAAGAAGGCCCTGGCGTGCTACGCGCCGCCCAAACGCCGCCGCGGCGCACAGGACTCGCCGGCCTCCGGCGGCCCCCAGCCGTGCCCCCAGCCGCGCCCCGGGGCGAAAGAGTTTAACAAGAGCAGGCTGTCGTCCGTCCGGCCCCGGGGACGACGGCAGCCCTTTAGGCTGGTCAGTCATTTCAAACTGAACCCCTTCCTTAAGAAGCACAGGACGCTAGGCAGGCTGAGGTATAGGCTGAGCCCTCAGAAGGCGGCGCCCTCGCCAGGCAAGGGAGACTTGACAGACGGACGAGTTAAGCCAGAGCCCGGCGACCATGGTAAGCAAGGCTCCAGCCTCAGACCAAGACCCGCCCATTACACTGCTGCAATATATTTTTTTTGTTCCTTTTTTATTTTTCCATGTTATTTAAGCTTGACACTCGCCGCTCACTGTGTTTTCTTTTTATTCTGCACAGAGTTTCATAGCTAGTCCTCCTCTTTTGTGAGCGGAGCTCGTTTTGGCAGTTCCCTACTAATCCTACGCCACCTACTACCACTACTCCTACTACTACTGCTGAATTCATTGTGGGTCTTGACCCCCGCTTGGTTGCGTTTTGACCCTGGCTGCGGGAAACCTACCTTTGTGACTTTGCGGCTTTGCGGCTTCCATCCTCCCTCCCTCCCTCCCCCCCTTCCTCCCTCCCTCCCGCAGGCCGCCGGCTTCCGTCATGGTGTGCATGGCCCACTAACTCCCCTCATGCTGCTCCCTCCCCTGCTCTGTCCTTGACCCCCCCCCCTCCCCTCCCCTCCCCTCCCACCACCCCCCTCCTCTACCTGCAGTCTACTCAGTAGCCACACACTGCCATGTGCTGACCGCTTCCGCCGCCGCCGCCGCCTCCTCCTCCTCCTCCTCCTCCTCTATCCTCCTCCTGGCAGTAGTAGTAGTCACTGTGTAGCTGCATTGCATTGACACACACACACACACACACTCCCCCACCCACTCCCTGTCATGCCATCCTTCTCTCCCTCTCACACACACAAACTGTCACCACCAACACCACCACCACCACCACCACCACCATCCCCCCTCCACTCCAGCCACAGTTCCAGGCTCACGATCTGGTGATTCACCCAGCCGGCCGGACACTGATGACATGATGATTACAGCCACAGAGCCAGTGAACCTTCCTTTCACTGGACTTGTCTTCCGGGGGGCGGGCGGGGAGGGTGGGTGGGGGGAGTCACGTCACACCACACCACACCACCACACCACACACCACACCACACACACACACACTCACACTCACCAAATTAAGAAATAATAATCGACAACAATAAGGGCGCCCGAGCGAGTCTTCTTCGCCGCATAACCGAACCGGGGACATTTACATGAGAACGATGATTTCCCTCCTCCTCCTCCTCCTCCTCCTCCTCCTCCTCCATCCACTCCATAATAATGAGTCTCTGTTTCTGTTGCTTATTTCCTGCTGTTGATACATTGCATAAAAGACATATTACCACTCGCTTCTCTCCCCTCTCCCCCCCCCCCCCTCCTCTCCTCCCCCGGACATTCATTGCTTTCTCAAGTCTGCGCAGGCTCCGCCTCCATCGCATCTGCTTCCTAATTCATGGGAAACTGTCTTGTGGTGGATGACTAAGCACACAAAAGCGGTTACGCAATTAAAGTGATTTAGTCTCACTTCATTACGTCATCGGTTTTGCACATCAACACACGAAGAAGAAGAAGAAGATGATGCATTATCGAAAGTCCTCGGAGACCGTGGGTTTTGGGGGAGGCAGTCTCCATTTGAGGCCCCCCCGGTAATGATACTCACAGTGTAACCACATTAGCATAGAATGAGTCTAATGGTTTAATATTCAGCCGCGGCTACTTGAAAACTAGTCGCTGCCGATGCGGTATTTGAAGTATGTGTGTATGTGTGTGAAGTGTGTGTGTGTGTGTGTGTGTGTGTGTGCGCGCACGCCCTAAACCAGGCCTCGCTGTTTCTCTCGGCAGGCTTCGAGGAGAGGCCGGAGGTGAAGGCCGAGGCCCAGCCCGGCTTCGTGGCCATGTCGCGGGAGCACGTCACGGACGAGGACGTGGATGTGTTCACGCGCGTGCTGGAGCTCTCCACGCAGGTGAGGCGCTGCTCCACGCCCCCCGCCATCTACCGCCCCTCCAGCTAGCCTCTGGCCCTGAGGTCGGCGGCAACACTGTTGTCACCATGCCCCCCCCCCTCCCCCCCGTTTGAAAATCGAGGGAGACTACTTATTGGCCTTTTACCTGAGCACTGGTGCTGCTCTCGGAGGCTGGCTTGGTACTAGAGAGGAAATGTCACTCATGACTTCTGGTGAATAGTCGTTCTGTTGCCTACCTAACTGTATGTTGATTGCGCTTGTTATTGCAAGTCCCTTTTTCGACAAAAGCGTCTGCTAAATTAATGTTATGTAATGTAATGAAATGTGGGGGGGGGGGAAGACTGACACATGAGTTTAAAGCTGCTGTGTGGGGGAGTTACGGATTATTTGTTTGTGACCCCCTGTGTTTGGGGTCAGCCGGTAAGCTCCTGGGGTCGTGGGATATTGCAGACTTGTAAGCTATGGGGTGCGATGTTCACAGGAGCATTAATGCTCTTCATGGGGCAGATGTTGTTTTGGGGTGGGGGGGGGGGGGGGGGGGGGTCACAGGCCGGGAAATGGCGGGAACCTCTTGTTGAACCTCACGTTTTTGTTGGTCGTCGTGATCCTGATACTGATCTCTTCCTCAGAGAACGGGGTCGACGGTGAGCTCGGACCTGCCGCGCTACCCGGCCGTCATCGAGTTCGGGAAGTACGAGATTCAAACGTGGCACTCCTCGCCGTACCCGCCTGAATACTCGAGGTACGGCCCTCCCCGCTCGGCCTCCAACCTCCCAATAGCCTCGCCACTCCTATTTAGTTTTTTGTTTGTTTGTTGTTGTTATTCTTTGCTTTGAATGTTGTGAAACCACGTTTCTATTCTTTGTGTTAATGACTCAAGCTGTAGACTGAAGTTGCGGTCATTCCACTGATCACATAGCCAGAATGCTGACTCATAATTAAATTCTTTCCTATCACCCCTACCCCCCCCCCCCCCCCCCCGCCAGACTGCAAAAGCTTTATCTGTGCGAGTTCTGTCTGAAGTACATGAGGACCAAGATCATCCTCCAGAGACACGCCAAGAAGTGCGGCTGGTTCCACCCGCCGGCCAACGAGATCTACAGGAAGGACGCTCTCTCCGTGTTTGAGGTCAGCCCCCACCACACCACACCACAACCACCTCCACCCACTCACTCCCTACACCCACCCACCCACTCACTCCCTACACCCACCCACCCACTCACTCCCTACCCCCACCCACCCACCCACTCCCTACACCCACCCACCCACCCACTCCCTACACCCACCCACCCACTCACTCCCTACACCCACCCACCCACTCACTCCCTACACCCACCCACCCACTCACCTCCCCACCCACCCCCCCCACCCACCCCCACCCCCCCACCCCCACCCCCCACCCCACCCCCCCCACCCACCACCCCCCACCCACCCACCCCCCCCCACCCCACCCACCCCTCACCCCACCCCCCACCCACCCCCCACTCCCACCCCCACCCACCCACCCACCCCCACCCCACCCACCCCCCACCCCACCCCACCCACCCCCACCCCCACCCCCCACCCACCCCACCCCACCCCCCCCCACCCCCACCCCCCACCCCACCCACCCCCCACCCCCACCCCCCACCCCCACCCACCCCCACCCCACCCCCCCACCCACCCCCCACCCCCCCACCCCCACCCCCCACCCACCCCCCACCCCCACCCCCCCCCCACCCCCCACCCCCACCCCACCCCCCACCCACCCCCCCACCCCCACCCCCCACCCCCCCACCCCCACCCCCCCACCCACCCCCCACCCACCCACCCACCCACTCCCTACCCCCACCCCCCACTCCCTACCCCACCCACCCACTCCCTACCCCCACCACCACCCACTCACACCCACCCACCACTCCCTACACCCACCTTCCTGCAGGCAATAAACAGCGCTGCTGCGTGCAATCCCCAACCCAGTGGATTCTGGAAAAAACGGGGGGGGGAAATGTTTGAACAATGTCCTCCTCTCTCTCGCTCCGAGCTATTTATGACGTCTGTCTGTCTGGCTGTCTTGTCTTGTCTTGTTGTTTGATCCTGGATCCCCCTCGTCCCGTGGTTCAGGTGGACGGAAATGTCAGCAAGCTGTTCTGCCAAAACCTCTGCCTGCTGGCCAAGCTCTTCCTGGACCACAAGACGCTGTACTACGACGTGGAGCCCTTCCTCTTCTACATCCTCACCCAGAACGACCACAAGGGCTGTCATCTGGTGGGATACTTCTCCAAGGTAACACTGTGTGGTGTGTGTGTTGTGTGTGTGTGTGTGTGTGTGTGTGTGTGTGTGTGTGTGTGTGTGTGTGTGTGTGTGTGTGTGTGTGTGTGTGTGTGTGTGTGTGTGTGTGTGTGTGGTGTGTGTGTGTGTGTGTGTGTGTGTCTGTCTGATCTCTCTGTCCATATTATATATTATATATATATATTATGGACGGAGAGTCAGGATCCCTTGCCGAGCATGAAATCAATGTCACAAACATCTGCAATGTTAATTGAATGGTATTCTCCCAGGTTGATGTTCTTTCAAATGAAGAGCTTATCACTGTGTGCGTGCGTGTGTATGCGCGTGTCAGCGCGTGTGCGTGGGTGTGTGTGCTCACGCGCCTGAGACAAGGACAGCGGCAGGTGCAGTAAATTGCCGGCTTCAGCAGAGCTCTGACATACTTGATCTGTTTCCCCTTCCCTCAGGAAAAGCTTTGCCAGCAGAAGTACAACGTCTCCTGCATAATGATCATGCCTCAGTACCAAAGGCAAGGATTTGGACGGTTCCTTATTGATTTCAGTAAGTTCCTAATGCATATAACACCGCACACCGGACACGCACACAGGACACACACACATGCACACACGCACGCACGCATACACACACACACACACCACCCCCTTGATCTTGATTGTGGAGGTTTTTCCTGGCTTGGGGCAAGGTGCTTTCTGTTTGGATTGGCAAATCAAGAGTGTGTCTGTGTAACATGTCACATGCCATTCAGGTGTGGTTAGCAATGAGAATGTTTTCCTGTTTGTATTCGGTTGAGGTGTGTTCCAAGGCATGATGAACTATCTATGACCAAGGAAAAAACGTGTTTTTGTTTAGATTTGGCCGGTTTTGTCAACCGATGACGTGTGTGTTGTTGTGTGTGTGTGAGAGAGATGAAGAGCAAGCGGCGAGTGAGTGGTAATGGAGCATTTGATTTCCTGTTCACTTTGAGAGAGACAGAGAGAGCAAGAGGGAGGGAGGGAGGGAGAGAGAATCTGTGATATTGAGAGTGTGCTGATAACAAAGACAGGGATTAAGGGAGATTGAACACAGCTGAGTTTCTGAGCTCTTAGAAGGCTTTATTGGAAAATGTAGCACGGGAGCTGGAACTTGTTTAGATTAAGATTTGTCTGTTGTACTGGTTCTCAGGGAGGAACACAGTTTGCCTCAGGTAGCCCAGAGAGAGGGCGAGCGATGTTGGTTACACACACACTGGAGGGGGAAAGTCTCTCTCTCTCTCTCTCTCTCTCTCTCTCTCTCTCTCTCTCTCTGAAACGTTAACTCCCAGGATTACCAGCAATCCTTTTTGTTGTATTTATTTATTAATGGTAATTTACTCCTGAAGTTACAAAATTAGAATGTATTTTTTTGTAATGGGTTTCATTTGAGTATCCATCCATTTTTAATGTCTGTTATGATTGGCTCCTGTTCTCTTCGGGCCAGGCTAATGAATATTGTCACGATTGCCGAAATAGTATGTGTTCGCTATTGGGTGACGTGGTCCTTAGTGGTGGGTGCCACATTAACATCTTAACGTCTTAATTAATTTCATGCGGCTAATAATGGATGACCCTTGACAGGACTGCTATAAAACTAATTACACGCGGATACCTCGTGGTAGTTTTCTCTCTCTCTCTCTCTCTCTCTCTCTCTCTCTCTCTCCTCTCTCTCTCTCTCTCTCTCTCTCTCTCTCCTCTCTCTCTCTCTCTCGCTCTCTCTCTCTCTCTCTCTCTCTCTCTCTCTCTCTCTCTCTCTCTCTCTCTCTCTCTCTCTCTCTCTCCTCTCTCTCTCTCTCTCTCTCTCTCTCTTCCCCCCCCCCCCCCCCCATGTTCATTGCGCCTCTTAAGTTCTGCAGCCTCTGGTGCTCTTAGACATCCAGCTGCTTTTCTCGCCACTGGCTTTCTAGCTTTATGTTCTCGTGTGTTTATTGCCTCTCTCTTCCCTTCGCCACCTTTAAACCGCCTTTTGGTGGCCTGGCCAACGCGACGTATAACAATGCACAACGCAAAAAAGTTGACGCACACTCACAAAAGCGAGATCCCTGCCGCCGTTTGGCGTCTGCCAGATGCGGAAGTCCCGTGAGGGGGGAGATGATCGAGAGGAAGTGCAGGGGGGGGGGCTGAATCTCAACCTGGGGCCACCCCTGGGGCTACGCCTCCAGGGCCGGACTAAAACATATATATATTTTTCCTCCTCCTCCTCTCTTCATTTCAGGTTACCTCCTCACCAGGCAGGAGGGCCAGGCGGGCTCCCCGGAGAAGCCCCTGTCGGATCTGGGTCGCCTGTCCTACCTGGCGTACTGGAAGAGCGTGGTGCTGGAGTACCTCCACACCCGGCCCGGGCGCCACGTCAGCGTGCGGGCCGTGAGCCGGGCCACGGGGATGTGTCCGCACGACATCGCCGCCACCCTGCAGCACCTCCGCATGATGGACAGGCAGGACGGCAGGTCAGTGTCTCTGCGTCCGTCCATCCCCCTCCCCGGTCCCCTGTCCCTTCTCTTCTAGTCCGCCACTCTGCCATTCCCCAGCTCCGTGTGACTTATCCAGGCCATCCAGGGTATTTTTACCCGGCCACATCCCTTCATTCTGCTGAATATTGACAGAAGTGTGTCACGCTGTGACCCCCCCCTCACCCCCTGCCCCCAACACACACCGTCTGTCCATAAGAAGTGTGTTTTCTCATCTAAAACCACACAATGTCTTCCGTGGGGGATATAGTCCGGGGGTCAGGGCCCTATCAGTAAAATGCCACGTTCGGGCAAGGTAAACCTAACAATTTAGAGACTGTTTACTTGAATAACGGTGAAACATGACAATAACATTTTAGCCTCTGTTGTTATTTGATAACCACTCGTTAAAAAAATATACATTTGTAATTCGGGCGAGTCAAAATTGTACCTTTTAAACGTTGAGCCCTCTGGTGTCCGCAGCTTATCTGCATCACTCGTACCTTCTCCTCTACGGGCCCTTGTTCGCCTGGCGGCCGTCTAGGGCCCCGCATCTTGGTTTGTAAAGCGTTCCCACGGCTAGTCTGCTCCGCTAGACCACCACTACGCACAGTACAGTAAGCGGTTGCATAGCGCGTGCGTCATCCAGATCCGTGTTTAATTATGTGCCCGTAGGATCGTGCTGGTCCGGAGGGAGCGCCTGATCCGTAGGCACATGGAGAGGCTGAGGGCCCACCCCCGGCTCAACGCGGTGGACCCCGAGGCCCTGCAGTGGACGCCGGTCTCCGCCCACAACGCCGCGCTGTCTGAGGAGGAGAGGGAGGCGGAGATGGACGTAGGTGGCGTGTGTGTGCGTGTGTGTGCGTGTGTGTGTGTGTGTGTGTGTGTGTGTGTGTGTGTGTGTGTGTGTGTGTGTGTGTGTGTGTGTGTGTGTGTGTGTGTGTGTGTGTGTGTGTGTGTGTGTGTGTGTGTGTGTGTGTGTGTGTGTGTGTGTGTGTGTGTGTGTGTGTGTGTGAGACTCCCTCCCTCTTTGATTAGCGGAGGGAGTTCAAGTGGCGAGGCCCCTTAATGGGAGGAGAGCAGTCTCACCGTCAGCACGCATTTAATGTTGTGTAAAATTGGCCCAAATCAGTTCACTACATAATTGATGCACTAAATATTCCATGAAATGTGATCCTTCCACGGCTGCTTAACAGGGGGGGGGGGTGGTGGTTGGATGTTTGCTCTCCCCCCCCCCCCCCTCCCCCTCCCCCACCCGTGCAAACATCCAATCAGGAAGTGCGTCTTATTAGCAGGAGAGGGGAAACCTGTGGCGATCCATTAGTCGTGATGTTAATGCCGACCTTTTGTTCTCCCATTAGCCCCGGGTTGCGCTGTGTGTGTGTGTGTGTGTGTGTGTGTGTGTGTGTGTGTGTGTGTGTGTGTGTGTGTGTGTGTGTGTGTGTGTGTGTGTGTGTGTGTGTGTGTGTGTGTGTGTGTGTGTGTGTGTGTGTGTGTGTGTGTGTGTGTGTGTGTGTGTGTGACACCACCCAAACTAACTCCTCTTGTGTGACCCCCCCCCCCTCTCACCACTAGGCGGAGCGGCTGGGGGAGCAGGCCAGCTGCTGGGAGAAGGAGGAGAGGGAGTGCCGAGCAGCAGCAGCAGCAGGCCGTCACCCGCCACTGCCGCTGCCGCCGCCGCCCACTAAGGTCCACTGCAAGGTGCCCGTCAGAACCTACGAGCGGAGGCCCGCCCCCCACTGGGGCCGGCCGCGCCTCCGCCGCGAGTCGGAGGAGGAGGAGGAGGACGATGACGACGATGACGACGATGAGGACAGTGGCAGCCAGAATGACGAGGACGAGGAGGATGGAGATGAGAACGATCGCCGTGACGACAACGGTGTTGACGAGGAGGACGACGGCGAGTCCTCCGACGGCTCGCCGCCCATCCTCACCAAGGCTCACGCCGTGCTGGCGGCGAAGAGAAAGGTGACTGCATCATCATCATCATCATCATCATCATCATCCCCCTGTGAATCATGGCATCAACAGCTGTTTTTTTTCCATCACCTGACGAGAGGGAAAAAATGTTTTCCACCATTGCACGTTTTTGTTCCCGCCCCCCCCTGCCACGAGTAAACAGCGTGCACACGTGTCAGGGGTTAAATATTCATGTGTTCAGCGGAGGGTTCACTATCCTCCTCCCCCACCCCCCCCCCCCCCCCCCCCCCCCCCCCACACACACACACACACACAGACACACACACCCACACAGACACACACACCCTTCACCAAGCTGTAGATAAGAGATGGTGTTTGGAGCCTTTGTGTGTGTGTGGTGTCTTCGGAACACCGCCCCTTGCTGCCGGGGACGTCTCCATCCCATCCACGGGTGTAGGATTTACTGATGAATTGCAACAGCTGTTAAATAATGGGTGTTAATGTAGTGTCTCCAGTAGAATTTTTTTTTACGGGGTGGGGGGGGGGGGTTCAGTGCTGGTTCGTTCTTAAGGGACTCATGGTGAGTACTAAGCCACAAGTACTCACCAAACTCTACTCACAGAAACGAGGAGATGGGGAGAGAGGGAAAGAGAGAGAGAGAGGGAGAGGGGAGGGAGAGAGAGAGACAGAGAGAGGGGGAGGGAGAGAGAGGGAGGGGGAGAGAGAGGGAGGGAGAGAGAGAGAGAGAATATGTATAGTACGGCTTGTGGTTGAAGTTTATTTTGCCTTGTCTCATTTGTCGTTTTCCAGACCAGGAGTCCGACATCTGTGGGAAAACTTTTCGGAAATATAAGCCCCCGAAATGTGTTTGTGGTTGTTGTTTTTGTTGCGCCCGTTCGCGTGTAAAACACAAACGCTTTGCACTTACTCCCTGTTTTTATGTTTATTTACCTTTGGTCCGTCATCTCATTGCTCCATCGTTGTGTGTGTGTGTGTGTGTTTTCGGCTTGGTGCACTTGCGTCTAATCCGGGCTCCCCCCTCGCCATGTGTGTGTGTTCCGCGTTACAGAGGAGCATGGAGGTGACGAAGAGGCCGGGCCGCAAGAGGAGACGGATCAACAGCAGCGTCACCACGGAAACCATCTCGGAGACCACCGAGGTGCTGAGGGAGCCCTTCGACTACTCAGAGGACGAGCAGCCCATGCCCTTGCTGCAGCGCACCTGCAGGGTGGGCGTGGACGACGACGAGGAGGTGGAAGAGGAAGAGGAGGAGGACCCTAGACCCGTGGTGCGGGTGAAACGCCGCAGAGGGCGGCCGCGACTTGAGAAGAATCTCCACAAAGTCAATAATCGAGAACGCTGGAATGAGGGTATGTGCATTGTCGCGATTTTGGTTTTCACAACCTTGTCCCCTGTGAGTGTTTGTGTGTGTGTGTGTGCTCGGCGTTGACGCTGCGTTTGTTGTTGCCTCCCGCCTTCTAGGAGCCGATTCGCTGTCAGTGCTGGCCAACCGCAACCTGCGACCGGTGAAGCGCAAGAAGGGCTGGCCCAAGGGGGTGAAGCGGGGACCCCCCAAGTGGCGGCTGAAGAACGAGCGCAAGGCGGGCTTCAAGCTCAACCTCTACACTCCCCCTGAGACGCCGCTGGAGGTGGAGCCGCACCACCCGCAGGCCGAGGAGCCCAAGGCAGAGCAGCACCACCACCAACAACAACAACACCACCAACACCACCTCCACCATCATCACCACCACCACCACCAACACCACCAACTCCTCCCCCCCTCCGCTGAGGAGAGCCGCAGTCCGAGCGGGAGTGCGGGCAGCCCCGCGCCGCCGCAGCCGCTGCTGCCGCTGCTGCCCCCGAGGAGCAGGAGGCGAAGGAGGAGGAGGAGGAGGAGTTTCTCCTCGGAGCCCCAGAGTCCTGTCGGCGATCTCCCCTCCGGCAGCCCCGTCCGCAGCGACGACCACCATGACGATGATGAAGACGATGACGATGATGACGACGACGACGACGGAGGCGGCGGCTTGCGTAAGACCGTCTCCTCACCGGAAGTGTCCCCCGTGCCCTCCCCAACCACCTCCCCCACGCCCTCTCCAGCCTGCTCCCCGGTCCGGTCACCGACCGCCGCCGCCGCACCCCTGGCCCCCCTCCCGGCACTAGCCCGGGACAATCTCGAGGACAGCGAGCGAGAGCCGGACTCTCCCGACCCCAAAGACCTGGACCCCAGCTCCCCTGCTGAGCTGCCCACCCTCAGTAGACATGACGACCAGGTTGGAGAGGAGGAGGAGGAGGAGGAGGAGGATGACGACGACGACGACGACGACGAGGAAGAAGAAGAAGAGGAGGAGGAGGTGGTGGAGGAGGAGGAGCAGCACAGGACGCACGTCAACAATCTGGATGCAGATGACGACGACTGTCGCATCGTGAGCGCGGAGACCGTGAAGGACATGTCGGGGAGCCCCGAACAGTTACCTGTACAGGAAGTAGCCGACTGCCCGCCGGTTGTCTCGTCGAAGCCGGACGAGGACCGGGACTCTGAAGGGACGCAGCGGGTTTCTCCTGTGCCGCTCAGCGAAGAGCCGCCGCCGCCGTCCGTCCCTGCAGGGGAGAGCATGCAGGACACAACGACGGAGGCGCTCGCCGTGGTAGAAGCGGAAGCTGCAGATTCTGTGGCGCCGTCACTGGCGGATGCGGGGGCGGCGGCGGCGGCAGCTGCATGCTCCGAAGCAGCGGTGGAGTCGGACCACGGTGCAGAGTCTGAGTCAGAGGGGGACGGCAGCCCCGTACCCAGCCCCTGTCCGGACCCTCTCCCCGCCCTGCCGGCGGAGGAGAGGCCCGCGCCAAGTCCGGAGCCCGCCCCCGCCTGCCCCGCGGCGTCTGTGGACTCTGAGACGGCACGGGCGGTCCACTCGCTGACGCAGGTGTCGGAGCGGGACGCCGTGTTCCAAGACTGCGTGGAGACCCGGGAGGTGTGCCGCAGCATCCGGACGTACGGCCCCGTGGCCCAGAGCCCCCGGCTCACCTCCCTGGACGAGTGCCCCCGGTCGGACCACAGCAGCCCGCTCTCCTCGGCGCCCTCGCACCCCAGCCTGTCGGTGCGCTCAGTCAGCAGCCCCGCCGCCTCGCTGCTGGAGAGCGGCTACACGCAGATCAGCCCCGACCACGGCGCCATCTCGGTGCCCTCGCTGCACAACATGGAGACCAGCCCCATGATGGACGTACCGTCGGTGTCGGACCACTCGCAGCAGGTGGTGGACAGCGGCTTCAGCGACCTGGGCAGCATCGAGAGCACCACAGAGAACTACGACAACCCCAGCAGCTACGACTCCACCATGGGCGGCGGGGGTAGCTGCTCCTATGGAGGCATGCCCGCCAGCGGCCTGGCGCAGAGCAGCTGTGCCGTCAGCCAGCAGATGGCGGCCGCCGGCCAGGCCATGCTCCAGCAGAACAGCCTGAGCTCGCCGCAGCACTGCAGCGTCACGTCGCCGCAGGGTTGCGTGGTGGCGGTGGAGCGGCCGCCCAGCAACAGCCAACACAGTCAGCGCACGCAGCAGCACGCACAGCAGCAGCAGCAACAGCAGCAACTCATCGCACACGCCAGACACGCCGCACACAATCAGCTCAGCCAACACAATCAGCTCAGCCAGCACACGCAACACAATCCCCTTCACCACCACCACCAGCAGCAGCAGCAGCAGCAGCAGCAGCAGCAGCATGCTCTACACCACGCCCACCACCACGCTCACCACCACCCCCACAATCACCACCTCCAGCAGCACAATCAGCACGCCCAGCACAATCAGCACGCCCAGCACGGCCTCCACGCCCAGCACGGCCCACAGCCTGGGCAGCAGAGCGCGGCACAGTGCGGCGTGCCCGCCAACTTCGCCGCCCCCATGCAGGTGATGGCGGACATCCCCGAGTCGGCCTCCGCCAGCCTGGCCCTCTATGAGCGCATGAACCAACAGGGGGAGTACGGCGGGGGGCCCTACGCCCAGCCCACCGCCAACTTCAGCCTGGCCAAGCTGCAGCAGCTCACCAACACGCTGATGGACCACCCGCTGCCCTTCAGCCACACACCCGCCCACGCCATCACCTCCTCCTACGCCGCCAGCAGCCCCTCCTCGCTGGCCTTGCAGCACTCGGGCCTGGTGTCGTCGCTCCCGCAGACCCCCCACCGCGTCCCCCTCCCCGGCGGCGGGGGCGGACCCCAGGTGCAGGCTACCATGACCCCTCCTCCCCCCAGCCTGGGCTCCCCGTCGTCCAGCCTGCTGCAGCAGCAACAACAACAACAACAACAACAACAACAGCAGCAGCAGCAGCAGCAGCAGCAACAACAGCAGCAGCATCAACGCGGCATGGGCTCCATCTCCTCCACCTCGCAGCGCATCCACACCCAGATGGCCTCCAAGGGCCACCTGGCCATGCGCGCCAAGTCCGCCCCGCTGTCCCACCTCCACCACCAGCACCACCAACATCCCCATCATCATGCCCTCCAGTCGCCGGCACTGACTGGTCCATCTCCCCAGCAGCAGCAGCAGCAGCAGCAGCAGCCTCAGCCTCAGCAGCCGTCGCAGCAGCAGCAGCAACAGCAGCAGCAGCAGCAGCAGCAGCAGCAGCAGCAGCAGCAACAGCAGATGTACTCGCGTGCGGTCCAGTCGGTGGCCATGCAGGCGCCGTCGCGGACGCTGGCCGCCATGCCCCGTGTCAACATGAGCGTCAACATCATGCCGGCGCCCGCCTACGCCAACGTCAACGCCATGGGCATGCCGTCGCTGAATGCCATGGGCGGCTACGGCATGGGCCAGCCGTCCATGATGAACGCCGGCTACCACGCCAACCACGCCTACATGAACCACCACCACCACCACCACCACTCGCCGCAGTACTCCGTGCCCATGGGCATGATGGGCGGCCAGGCGTACCACGCCGCGCAGCAGCAGACCATGCAGGCGCCGGCGCCGCACGCCAACGTTGCGGTGTACGGGCCCGCCGGCCACCACGGCTACATGAACGCCGCCGGCATGGCCAAGCAGACTCTGAAGGGGCCTTTTATCCGCCGGTAACCCGGGGCAACCCCGGGGGAGGGGTCGAGGGGGGCAGATCCCCTCGTGTGATTGGACGGCGGGGGGGGTGGGGACCCTACGGAACCCCAGTGCAGATCGGGTTTTTGTTCTTTGTCGTCTCGGGAGGGGGCGTTTGTTGTTCTTGTTGTTTATTTTTGTATTTTTTGTTTGTTTTTCGTTATATATCTCTTAAAAACCAGCAGCACTTGGGAAGAATGCAAAAAGTCTCATCGGAGAGAGTAGTCTCTTAACCGATGGCTATACTTTTGTATGTTGTTGTTTTTTTCGTTTCTCGTACATTTGTTTTCCCTTTGGTTCGGTCCGTTTTGTTCCTCCTGATGGGAAGCCTTACATTAAGATAAAACATCTATTTAATTAGAGAGGTGTGTGTGTGTGTGTGTGTGTCGGATGTGTCTCTCTAAGAGCGGGGGGGGGGGCGGGTCAGAGGTTCAGAGGTTGGGAGAGTCTGGAGGTCTGTGTCTCTCTCTCTCTCTAGCTCTCTCTCGCTCTCTCTCGCTCTCTCTCGCTCTCTCTCTCTCTCTCTCTCTCTCTCTCTCTCTCTCTCTCCCCTCCCCTCCCCCACCGGCGGTGTTTGCAAGTCGTGTAGCAGCAGCAGCAGCAGCAGCCTCCAGTGAAGCCATGAAATGTGCCTGCTACGAGTGTGAGTCGGTGTGTGTGGTGTCCGCCCGAGTCTCACGTCACACATACCTGTGTAACAGTGCTGACGGTTAGTTTGTACGATAACTCATTGCCTTTTTGTATATTTAAATTATTGTACTTATTTTGTAAAAGTGACAGCTAGCATGCTTTCGGTCTCTCGTTAGTGACAGTGCATTGAGTAGTACTGTACAGTACAAGTGTGTTGTGCTAAAATAGCAAACCATTTTAAATATATCCAGCGCCTTTTATTAGGTCTCCCGTCGCGGGAGGGAGAGTGTGGGGGAGGAGGAGGAGGGGGGGGTGGGTGGGGGGGGGGGGGGGTAGGGAGATGAAATTATATTTTGTTAATGCTAATGTTTAAAAAAAATAATAATAATTAAAAACGACAACAAAAACACACCCAATGTAAACTTAGTCCTGTTTTTTGGTTTGAGAGGTTTTATTGCTCTGTATGTATAATTCAGAAGGTTTTTTTTTTTTTGTAACAGATCTCCTTAAGGCAGCTTTCTGTTTTATAAAGCAGACGGATTTCTGTCTAAATAACAAAGCATATCTGTGTTTGTACCCCCCGGCGATTCTAAAACATGTCGAGAGTGTGGCAGAATAAATTTTTAAAAAAAAGAAGAAGAGAGAAAACAACCCATCTAAATGATTATAACAATGAATAACGACAAAGAAAGAAAATATACATTTAGTCCAAATATTTTACATAACGCCTTTAAAAAAAAAAAAAAAGTTACATTTTCCATTCCATCTGTAGATTTGTTTTCTATCTTTATAAAATGTTGGATTTATATTTTACCGAAGTGTAGAAGATTAGCGCTTGTGAATAGAGCAAAACTAAGCTAACAGATCGCATGGAGAAGAAAAAAAAAAAACGCAACTTGTACTACAACTTGTACTTGTGTTTTTGGTTTATATTGCTCTTTTGTAGACTTTGTACCTGTACAGAGTTGCTGGTTGGTGAACGGGGGAAATACCTGGCTATGTGCACAGTTAAACGGACAGAATGACATCCTTGTATTTATGACCCTATTTCTCCTTTTGTCAAGTCACTCAAATGCTGTACATTTTAGCATAAGAATAAATTATAATTGACGATGATGATGATGATGGATATGATGCCACTGCAGTTGATTGAAACGCCCCAAAGGTGGTCGAAGGAATGTTGAGTTCTGTACTTGGGGGGTGGGGGGGGGGGGGGGCGAGGCATTTTTTGTTTTTCATTTCCTTTTTGGCAATAGATAAAATATTTTGGAGTAATAAAGGCAAGCTTCATGTCAATGGCTAACCTACGTCTATCATCTTCTACTTTGTGTGTGTGTGTGTGTGTGTGTGTGTGTGTGTGTGTGTGTGTGTGTGTGTGTGTGTGTGTGTGTGTGTGTGTGTGTGTGTGTGTGTGTGTGTGTGTGTGTGTGTGTGTGTGTGTGTGTGTGTGTGTGTGTGTGCAAGATAGCTCAATCTGTTAGGACTTAGCTTGGGAACCGGAAGGTCTCCGGTTCAAGTCCCCGAAAACACCTGGCCATTGCCGAGGTGCCCCTTGAGCAAGGCACCAGACCCCCTACCCTGCTCCCCGGGGGGCAGCTGTATATACACTGCTCCTAATACTAGGATGGGTTAAATGCAGAGAAACACATTTCACTGTGTGTGTGTACGTGTGACCAATAAAGAGGTTTCAATCCTCCAGATTCAGACTTTAGACCCGCCCCTCGCCACCTTCCTCCGCTCTGTCCGAGGAAGAAGAGCACTTCCTCTCCTCTTGGAGGCGTTCATCCAGTTGTCTCAGCTGCTTCAGGAAGCCCCAGTTGGGCATGATACGTCGGCGCTGTGCCACGTGGTCCACGGCCTCCTCCACGGTCATGTTCCGGTGGATCATCAGGTAGGCCAGGAACAGCGTGGCCGAGCGGCTACGGCCCATCACGCAGTGGACCAACAGCTGGTCTGTTTTTTGGGGGGGGGTGGGAGACAGACAAACGCCAGTCGACTCAATTATACTTTGTGTCACGGAATACTTTAATCTGAATAATTAACATGGCAAACGCTGGGAGATACTGTGTCCTGTTAATTAACTATATGGGCTTCCAGTTTAGACCGTGGACATGGTTTAAACCGGGAGACCCCATTTTAGATTTGACCTTCCGGTTCCTAAAATCACACTTCCAATAGTTTAGACCCTGAGAACGTGTCTTTTGGTTTGTGTGTTTTGTTTATTTTGGTGTGTGTGTGTGTGTGTGGCTTTAATGTGTCTATAAAAGTCCTAATAATTAATTCCCGCAGTCGTGACGGAGGCCCCCCCATCCTATGTCCATCTGGCATTCCAGACCTACGGAGAGATTAAGAGAAAACAGACCTAGGAAACGCCACAGAAGATAAGGAAAAAAGCTGAGATACTTGCTCAATTCTACACTTCAGTTTTCAGCACAGAAGCAGAAGGACCCATACCAAGTCTGCCACAGCTAAAAAAAATAAGGAAAAGGTGTCCGTGTCACACATAGATCTCACTATTGAAAAAGTAATGATGAAACTACAGAAACTACATTCTAGTCAGTCCCATGGACCGGGCAATACACACCCGAGGATATTAAAATAACTAAACAAACAACTGTCAAAGCATGTCATTTCACTGTTCCAGTTATCCATTAGAAAAAGAGAACTACCACAACTATGGAAGTCAGCGAACATAACTCCAATTTTTAAGAAGGGGGAAAAAGACAGAAGCAGCAACTACCGCCCAGGGAGTCTCACATGTATACTTTGCAAAGTGCTTGAATCTCTTATCCGGAGTGACATCATCGGTCACATGAAGAAACATCAACTTTTCAGTAAAGGCAATTCGGATTTTCTACATATTTTTTTTCTACTTTAGCTTCTACATATTATGGACGACTGGACAGCGGTACTAGATACTGGCGGAATAGTTGATACATGTTACCTAGATTTCCAAAAAGCTTTCGACAAGGTCCCACACAGACATCTCTTAACAAAGGTAGAACACTACAGAATCGAGGATGACCTGCTAAATTGGATCAAAGTCTTTCTATCAGGAAGACAGCAGAGGGTAGTGAGACATGGACAGTGCTCTAAATGGCATCCAGTGACCAGCGGGATCCCTCAGGGATCTGTCCTGGGGCCCTTGCTCTTTGTTCTCTACATTAATGACCTGCCTGAGTGTGTTTCCTCATCTGCTTACCTTTTCGCTGAAAACACTCAAATTTACAAAGTTATAAAGGACTCAACTGACAAAACCTCACTTCAAAACGACATCTATAATCTGCAGAAGTGGTCAGAAATAATGACTATTGGAGAGAAAAAGGAAGACCATCAAGCACATTTATATAACATCCAGACATCCAGAACACGGCATTATAGAGCTGCCCAGAGCAAGTCAGGAGAAAGATTTAGGAATAATATTTGACAAAGATCTGACCTTCAAAGAAGACATACAAGAAGAGTCAACAAGGCAAACAACCTCATGGGGATCATTCGACGCACATATACTTACCTCAACGAAGAATCATTCAGGCTCTTATACACTGCCCTAGTACGACCACATCTCGAATACGGATCCACTATATGGTATCCGTATCTGAAATCCAGTACTGAAGCTCTGGAAAAAGTACAAAGACGTGCAACTAAACAGATCAGCCACCTGAAGTACCTCCCATATCCAGAAAGACTCGGGGAATTAAATCTCCCGACATTGAGATTACGTCGACTAAGAGGAGATATGATCGAGGTATACAAGCTACTACTACATGCCATTTATGATACCAGCCTTCCACAACTTCTCCATCCAGTATCTGAGAGCAGTACCAGAGGTCATAGTTTAAAACTACCCAAGCAACAAGAGTCAACAAGAAAATAAGACAAAACTACTTCAGCAATAGAATCGTGAATGATTGGAACTATTTACCAGAAGAAGTTATCTCGGCACCGAGTCTTAATACATTCAACTCGAGGCTGGATAACTTCTGGAAGGATCACCCTTGACGTCTGTCATCTCCTCACCTTAAAAAACCCTAAACCTAACCTCGCCTAAACATGTCGCAATTTATCTAGGAAGCAAAAAAGGGAAACGATAAGATCTGGTCATAGGGGTCAACGATCCGTGACCAGTACCGACCGAAGTGACCTAAGTTTGTCCGGCCCATTTCTTGATCTGATCTGATCTTACTCTGAGGGTCGCGCAGCGTGTCGTCGATGAACCCGGCGGCCGAGTAGAAGTACTGGCTGAGGTCGAACGCCACCACGTCCTCCGCCACCACGCCGCGGTACACCACCGCCATGTCGTCGTAGAAGCCCGCCCCCGTGTCCACGCTGTTCCGCATGCCCTCCGCCGCGTTCAGCACGTGGGTCACGCCCATTCTCCTCAGCAGCCGCTTGTTTTTCGCCGTCTGCCTGCGTCGATTAAGAATTACATTGGTGGACGGGCACCTTGTTTAGCTAACGCTTATTTTAGTTATTTATGTATTTAACTTGTATTGCCTTGTTTGTATCGCCGGTGTCTTTCTTTACTCACTCGTCTCCGATGTAGACGTTTGGCCAGACCTCGTTGACATGAGTGTACACCGCACTCCCACGGCTGAGAGTCTTCTCCAGTTCATAGCCCCCGGGTGTGACATATTCCTCCTTCTGAGCAGATGCCTCCGCTCCCTTCAACGCTATTGTGCGCCTGCCAGCTTTGGACTTGTTAGAAGCCATTTTTTCCCTCAGAATAGCCTTCTTTCACACTTGATGCATTACCTCGGGGGACGGGAAATAACAATTTGCCTCACCACGGTGCCCCTTCACTTCTTTCTCTTGATGGCAACCAGTGTTCCTCCTACACGCCGTTCATTAAGTTTAAATGTATCACTTCCCCCCACCCCCACCTCCACCCCCGTCGATAATGTTCTCCGTGTTAAAACACACACACACACACACACACAGACGGCAGGCCCACCGCTCACCCCGAGAACCAATACTTGTGAAGGAAGAGCGTTCAGTTCACTTGCTCCGACAACATGTCTGCTGTGCCGGTGCTCGTGATTATTTTTAGTGTTTGTGTGCAGTGTGTGTGTGTGTGTGTTGTGTGTGTGTGTGTGTGTGTGTTTGTGTGTGTGTGTGTGTGTGTGTGTGTGTGTGTGTGTGTGTGTGTGTGTGTGTGTGTGTGTGTGTGTGTGTGTGTGTGAGAGAGCGAGAGAGCGGGAGAGAGAGAGAGTGGGAGAGAGAGAGAGGGGGGGGCTCCATCCACCCCTGCACACCCTGTGACCCTAACCCACCGAAGCGCCATGCTTGTGGGTGAAATGTCACCCCCCCCCCACCCCCCACCACCACACACACACACACACACACACACACAGTCACGCACACACACACACACACACGTTTAATCTGCCCTGCTAGCTGGCGAGGAGCCTCACTTATCCAAACTTCCCAGTGTGCCAAAGGACGCCCATAACTCACTGGAGTGAACGGGCCAATCGGAGCTTCTGCTCGTCTATATGAGCCTCTCCAAATTATTTTGTCCCCCCCCCCCCCTTTTCCTCCCTGTGTCTGTCTGTCCGTCTGTCTGTCTGTCTGTCTGTCTGTCTGTCTCTCAGCCACTATTGCGAATCTCCAACAGGCCGCTTTCCCCCCCCCCCCCCCCAGCCCCAATCCCCCTGTTCTTCTCACGGGTACCAAAAGAAAAAAACATAAACATAAAACATCAAAAAATAAAGAGAAGAAAAGATGAAGCGATGCGAGGAGTGTGTAAATGTGTCAGACGAGTGACAGATGAGGGTTCTTTGCCCCGATGACACACTGCCTCTGTGGTTCCTCTGTTATCGAGTCTATGCGGCCCATCCATTAATCTGATCTAAATTAAAGCCCACCCCCTCCTCCTCCTCCTCCTCCTCCACCACCTCCTCATCCTCCTCCTCCTCCTCCTCCTCCTCCACCACCACCTCCTCCTCCTCCTCCTCCTCCTCCTCCTCCTCCTCCTCCACCTCCTCCTCCTCTTCCTCCTCCTCCTCCTCCACCACCCCCAGGAGAGGGGAGCATATGATGAGTGGCATGAGTGTATGGTGATGGGTCGTGTTAGAAACCCCGGAGGAAGCCGCTAACATGTCAGAGCCCCGGGTTTTCACACCGCCGGGATCCTTTATTATATATCCAACCTGTCTCATATCTTCATACTCCTCAATCATGCATCCTGACAGTGAAATCATTAGACCTGTGATATCCAATTCCTTTTATTTTGACAGCGTCTCTCTCTCTCTCTCTATATAACTCTATCTCCCGCTCTCAAACCCACCCTCCCTGTGTGTGTGTGTGTGTGTGTATGTGTGTGTGTGTGTGTGTGTGTGTGTGTGCGTGCGTGCGTGCTCTGTGGAGCATCTCTTATTAAGATGGCTCCGGTGTTTCATCTGTGTTCAAAGTCTGACCTGAATCTGTACACACGCTCTGAACCCTCGCTGGCATATTTCTGTCAACTCCTCTGTCAAACCTCTTAAGACACGGCGGTCTTAGCGGTTCGAGGTCGGGATTGCGAGATTTTTCCGGCAGTTTAGACGCAGTGTGTGGAATAAATAAATAAATGGGGCATTGTTTATTTATAGGCGTGTAGATAGATCGTCTCACTCACTCTCTCTCTCTCTCTCTCTCACACGCGGTGTGTATCTATGGGTTTTCTTGACAAACCCTGCACAACCCCCCCCCATTCGACATGATTCCACAACCGTGTCTTAAGATCTATTGGGGGGATCGCGGGAAAGAAACATAATGTTCTCCTTGGTCCTCCGCGAATGAGTGACTCTCTGGCTCTTTCCTCCTCCTCCTCCTCCTCCTCCTCCTCCTCCTCCTCTTCCTCTTCCCGCCCTACGTCCCCCCTCTCTCCGACGCCAGGGACGTGTCCAGCCGGTGGAGCTGCCGGAGGAAGCCGGCGTTGGGCAGGATGTTCCTGTGGCTGCAGACGGCTTTGACGGCGTCCACCAGAGACAGGCGCTCTCTGATCATGAGGAAGGCCAGGACCAGAGCGCCCGAGCGGCTGATGCCCCTGGCGCAGTGCACCAGCACCTTACCTGCAGGGCGGGGGGTGTGCACGCACACACGCACGCACGCACGCACGCACAGGCACACACACACACACACCCGCACACACACACACACACACACCCGCACACACACAGACACACACACACACCCACACCCGCACACACACTCACTCACACACACACATACACACACACACACACACCCGCACACACACACACACACACACACACTCACACACACACACCCGCACACACACACACACACCCGCACACACACACACACACACACACACACACACACACTCACATACATACACACACACACCCCCGCACACACACACACACACACACACACACACACACACATACATACACACACACACACACATTGTCTGTTACTCCTGTTCTCTCTGGCTGTTAAATGTCAAAAGTCATAACCGGCAGAAGACACCAACACGCAAAGCAATTGAGCATATAGCTCCATTATATATAGATATATAAAGATGTAAAAACAACCAGACAAGACATTAAATCATCTGGGAATTTGTGAAATGTGTGTGTGTGTGTGTGTGTGTTTATATAAAGAAGGGGTTGACCACCTTTTTGGGCCAGGGCGTCGTGGATGAATTCAGCGGCGGGGCCGAAGAACGGGCTCAGGTCAAACTCCTTGTGGTCGGCCGCCTCCACCCCGTAATACACGATGTCCGTGTCTTGGTAGAAGCCCGCCCCCGTGTCGATGTGGTGGGGCCCGTCCGCGGCGTTCAGCACGTGGGTCACCCCCAGGGTCCCCAGCAGGGCCTTGTTCTTGGCGGTAGCCCTGAAAACACCAACAAAAGCGTCCCCTGGATCCGGATCCGGATCTGGATCTGCGCCACAATCTAAATCAACTGCTCCTTGCTCCCCCCGTAAGTAATCTAACCACCAGGTTTTGTTCCAATTCCGTACATAACATTTTGAGTTATCTTGCTGACAGACAGGCAGACAGAAAGACATACAAACAGACAGACAGACAAACAGACAGGCAGACAGACAGACAGACAAACCGGGGCGAAAACACATCTACGATGCCAGAGGTGACACAACAAAAAAGGGATTGTTTTAAAATTAGAATAGAAAGTTAGAAGTTAGAAGTTGATGATGATGCGACTCCTGGACACACATTTGTTTTTTTACCAAGGGTTTAATCATTGGAGAGAGGGGTTCAGTTTCGCAGGGACCGGTGTCACTTCGGCTAATTGCCATATTGCGGGCTGACGTGGAGATGTCACACTTACACATCGCCGATGTAGAGGCCCGGCCAGACCTGGTTGACTGCGCTGGGGGGCCTTCTGTTCTTCAGCAGAAGGCCCAGCAGGTGGTGGGTGGGCGGTGTCTCGTACGCTGGCTCCTCCTCCTCTTGGCTCATGACCGCCTCGTGTCAACTGACTGACTGACTGAATATCAAATATCCAGTCTGAGAACTGTGTAACGAAACACGGTATAACGAATATTGCATTTCACCACATAGGGAAAAGATACTAAACGAAAAGTGGATGACTCACCCGAAGAAGAAACGTATATTTTTCGGACAACGTACGAAAATAGTTGTCCCTGGAAAGCTGGTGTCCTGTGAATTTTAAAACCTAGTTTGGCGATTTGTTTTACAAGGGAGCTACTAGGTTACGAAGGTTTGTTCAAAGGCAGAGCCCTGGCCTGTCTGAAAAGGGACAGCTGCACCTCCATATGCAGGGGTGAGTGGCTTGAGGGGGGGGGGAGGCGGAGGGGGAGGCGGAGGGAGAGGGGGGAGTAATCTATTTTTTCCACACTTGACTGTGACAGAAGCCAGAGTGCATGTGTTGTGACAACTCACGACTCCGTACCGGTGTGTTTTTCCAGATGTCTTACTATATATAGTCGTGCACTTTCACTGTCCAGTACAGCAAGCACTTAAATGACTTGGCACATTTGTGTTGTGTGTGTGTGTGTGTGTGCGTGTGTGTGCGTGTGTCTGTGTGTGTGTGTGCGTGTGCTAAAGATATAAAGAGAGACAAAACGCTATTATGTTCAAATCAAATCGTATTTTATTTTTTGTTAATGCTTTTTTGGAATAATAACTTCATTTATTCATGTATTCATGTATGATAATGTTGTTTCACGTATTTGTATGTAAGTGCCCTCGCCATCTGGCTGCCTACTGAATAGAATAGGTGGCATATTTTTTATTTTATCATTCTCGACTCTCTCTTCTCTCAGCAGCGTCGAGCCCGGCGTGAGTTGAGCTCGGCGTCCAGCCCTCGGAGCTGCTCCAGGAAGCCCGCGTTGGGGCAGATGTGACGGCCGGCGCTGACGTCTCTGATGGCGTCCGCCAGCGTCCGCTGCTCGTGGATCATCAGGTAGGCCAGGACCAGGGTGGACGAGCGGCTCTGTCCCATCACGCAGTGGACCAACACCTTGGCTGAGCCAGACGGTTTAAAACACACATGGAGGTCGTGTTTACATTCATTATTAGTCATGGTTGTATTTTTGTTTATTTATTAGATTATTTTTTTTTTTTTATAAAATAAACGCCTTTTATTCAATAACAGGCGTTGATACCCTGAACATTGTTCATCTACACTACGGGATATATCCACAAAAATTATGTTTTTATAGGAAAGGGGGCCCCTGAGAAACATGCAACCTTGAGCATATCCTCCATATGCTTATGATTGCACTTTTGTGTTGGGAAACAAACAAAAACAGCATGCTTTAGTTATTTTCACTCTCGGCAAAATATTGAAACGCTACAGAGGTCTACCTCTCATTTCTTCATCAGTATTCCCAACAAACGGCCCACATGGCTCTTGTTATTTATAATTTACCTCATTACAATACAATAACAAAATTATTATATTCGTATAATATACTGCAAATATTACAGTTTATGTTCTGATTATTGTTATTCCCCCCCCCAAAAAAAAACAAAAAAATTCTCCTTATTTGTGTACGCAAAGGAAATACACGTGGCAGCAGAGCGAAAGGCTCTGGGAGCTGCTGAAAGTCACCCAAGTTTTCAGCGGCAAAATGTTCCCCCACATGCTAATCCTCCGTTCCTTTATCAGCCCGCGGATTAGGGCCCAGAGGACCGCGTAATTGAACTGTCTTGGTGGCTGTGTATTTTTCCTCCAGGGGATTACTGTATAGGGCCGCCACACACTGCGACGCCCGGCCAGCCGGCTTGGCATGGGTGGGGGGGGGGGGAGGGGGGAGGGAGGGTGGAGGGTGGGGGGGGAGAGTGTGTGTGTGTGTGTGTGGGGGGAGGGGGGTGGGGGTGGGACGTAGCTCACTTTATTACCCCCCCATGTCAGATACCGCCTTCGTTTTGCATAACAGGAGCGGCGGAAGGCCACAATCGTAATTGTGTCATTTCCGTGTCCAATGGAAGTGTTGCTTACAAATTACCAGGGCAATCCATTTAAAACCAATTCCTCCGTCCCACGGTCTTAGCTTATGAGATTACCCTGGGAAAGGTTGGGGCAGGGATGGGGAGCGCGGGGGTAGACAGATATTAGCTTGATACATTGTTCCCGTGCAGGATTTGCATTTTAATGACTAATACAACAACAACACCAACACAGGGCCGGAGGAGTAATGGGAGCTGACTGACACGTGTTCTCTCCCAGATAGTATCCTCGCCGGCTGATTTGTCTTCCCCGCGTTAATGATTCAACTGACAACCAGGACCGGAGGAGGGGGGGGGGGGGGACAGGGGGACAGGATGGGAGATGACAGAGGGGTTCCCCTACCTGTGGGCGAGCTCAGAGCGCTCCGGATGAAGTTGGCCGCCGGGCCGAAGAAGGGGGCCATGTTGAAGGAGGGCACGTCGGAGGCCTCCACTCCGTGGTACAGGATTTTGGTGCCCCGGTAGAACCGGGCCCCTGTGTTCACGTTGAACCTCCCGTCAGCGGCATTGAGCACGTGGGTGATGCGGTGGGCATGGAGGGTCCTCTTGTCCTTGGCCGCATACCTGGACCAATACCCACCCCCCCACCCCCGAGAGAGAGGAGATCCCCGTCACACGCTGGTTTCAGCAGAGAGGCCCTGGGTGGTTCTGCTCCCATGCAGGAAAAAGGTCTGGGCTAACCTCTAGCCGCTCATTTAGGATATATGTGTGTATTAACTGTGGCTTTGGATCAAAAAAAGTGGCTGATGTGTGTTGGGAGGCACATAGGGTCCTCACTTACCAGCTGAGATACGTAACGAACACCCATGTTGGAATGCTATCTCGCCGTACCTAAGGGCTGAACAAATGCCATTTCTACAGCGGCGGATCAAGTCAATAGCAGACGCACACAGAGAAGTGTCGACCGGCGGTAGGGAAAGACTCACATGTCACCCACGTAGATCCTGGGTTGGACTTGGTCCAGGTGGCCACTGGTCCCGTTCTTGGTCCACATCAGCCTCTGCAGCTCGGATGCCTGGGGCGTCTCGTACCTCCCCGAGGTGGTCCCTGAGCCCGCGGGGCCGACCACACAGCGGGGGCCCCCGGGCATATCCGCGGTGGACGCTCGCCGCCTGGTCCCCCACCGGCTGTTCTCCCTGCCGTATCAAAAAGCGTTTGCACGCTTTGTGGAAAGTACCACAAACCCCCCCTTCGCCCGTGGGAGTTCCACTTCAGCGCTGTCACCAGAAACCTAGTGACAGCGCTGGGCTTTAAAAAAAGCACAAGAGCCCCACATCTCCCCCCCGGGGAGGGGAAGACGTCATCAGAGAGGCCAGGAATGTCTTCCCACATACCGAATGCATCGCGGTTGGGTTACACTCCCTCGCTGCTCGGTGACGGACTGGGGCATAGTGTGGGAAATGATGGGAATCTCCGTCCACAATGTGGTTCACGTTTGGTGATGAGATGAGGGGTCAGGTCTTCAAACTATATCTGTGCCCGTCTTTTGACAACGCTCAATAGACACGTGTCTGTCCTTTAAGGTATCAGCCCAATGGAACACAATTCAACTGAAAATATCCAGATACATCCAGTTTTCTGTTTCTATGCTGTTTTATTCCCTTTTTTTGCCCCACATACATAAACAGGCACTAACTGTCTCTCACTCACACACACACACACACACACACGCTATACTATATACATGTAAAGCATAGTATGGGTCCTGTATGCGCTATATCTTGCTAAGTGCATCTCTTTCCAGGGAATAGGAAGAAAAAAAGGAAAAGAAAACGGTATTGTCTCATAAAGCTCCATTCTTTATGTCCTGCTGGCAGGAGCGGACCGTGCATCTAGGATGCACACACACACACACACACACACACACACACACACGGGGTACTGAAGGCTTCCATTATGCATACTGTATACATTAGCATTCGCTCAAGGAAGGGTTGTTATCCGTAGGCCGGGAGCGATCCCCGGTGTGCGCATTGCATTGTCACTGTAAAGAAAAGCCTCCCCTCCCCTCCCCTCTCTCTCCCTCTCCCTCTCTCTCTCTCTCTCTCTCTGTTTCCATACTACCATACAGATATCAGGTGCTGTACAGGTGAATCATTGTCACATCCACCATAGGGATAAATCATCTGGACCGAAACAGTGACCTTTTGCGGCTGCTCACACCATCCCGATGGCTCGCCGGCTCTTCCGGAAGGCCTGGATGCGTGTACGTACCTGTGTACGTATGTGTATGTGTGTGTGTGTGTGTGTGTCTGTCCCATCCTTTGCTTCCCATGTACCCCAGAGAGAGAGAGAGGGGGAGAGGGAGAGATATAGAGAGATAGAGAGAGCACCTGTATATTGCACACACACGGCCCAAGTAATTCCTTGCCAGTTGTGTGTGTTAACCTCTTTCCTGACTTGGAGAGGGCGCCGCAAGGCTGCTTCCCGTGCTCCTCATTGATCTATAAGCACCAGCCTTCCCCCCCTTCCCCCCACCCCCCTCCAATCCCACCTGCTAGGAGGCCGGAGAACTGATTTCCCTGGGTGCACATGTTGCGCTGCGTTCATAGCCTCCCCCAGCCACCCCCCCACCCCGTACCCCGAGGCTAGTCGGTCCTTGCTGCTCCCCGCTTCTGTGTAATTAAAGATGCTCCTTATTGGGAAAGTGCCCATGGTTACCAACAGAGAGAGAGGCTAAACAGAAAAATGCTTCATCGTTTTCGTCATTTTCTTTTTTTCTAGCCGGCTATAACCGGCTGCTCTGCTCCTCTATCGCCTCTCCTTTTATGTGGAGGCGATACGTCGGTTTGGTTCCGAGTTATTGTTGTGTGGTCAAATGGATGGAATCGAGAGAGAGAGAGGGAGAGAGAGAGAGAGAGAGGGAGAGAGTACCGTCCTCTGGGCGATCCACAAGGCACATGTGGTTGTACTTTGTGTTCAACGATCCACATGTTCCTGGCGGACATGTTTTGCCTTGTGCAAGAAGGAAAACACGTTGAGTGTATATGGAAATCAATACGCTACCAAATATACAAACGGTACGACGTCATGCATAGGCTGCAGATAAACACATAAACATCTCTCTCTCCCTCCCTCTCTCTCTCTCTCTCCCTCTCGTGTTTCTCTCTCTATCTATCTCTATCTATATCTGACATCTGAAACAGGTCTCAACATGATTCTGGCTCCGCCGGCTGTTTCCCTTGAAAAAGAGGAACCGAGATGGGGGACACTTTCTCACAAGTGTAGAACAATAAAGGTCATCCAATCCTGTGACTGACTGCTCGGTGTGGGAAGCGACAGACGGATTCCAGTAAAAACTTTACCGGTAATTTTTAATAAATATTTGTTGTCGAAAAGTCTAAAGAGGAAGCAATCCCTTTGCTGAGCTATGTTTAATTTAATGATGTATCAAAAAAAACAAAAACAGGCAACAAAACATTCAAGTTTCCTCTTAATGGTTTTGGTCCATTTTGTTGAGATACAAAAACGCCGTTGTGATCAACGCTGGATCCCCGTAAAACAAAACGGAAGCCTTGGTTCACAACAACACCCGAGTGTCGACGCCAATGCCTCGGCTCTCGCGGGGTCTGGTCGTCTCGAGGGTCTGGTCGAGACGTGGGTCGCTTGTGTACCGATTGACCGCTGGATGAAGTGAGTGGCGAATACAGGACACACCAGCTGCTAACAATGTCTGGGACTACAGGATGCAGCAGGTTCTCTTCTTTCTCTTCAGCTGATGTTCGAGATCCAGCAGCAAAGCCAGGAAGTTGCGGTTGGGGTAGATGGCCCTCTTCTCCACCAGGTTCTTCAGGGCCCGGCGGAGCGAGAGGTCCCGGTGGATCATGAGGTAGGCCAGCACCAGGGTGGAGGAGCGGCTCAGTCCCATGATGCAGTGCACCAGAATCTTGCCTAAAGAAAGAGGAGAGAGAGAGAGAGAGAGAGAGAGAGAGAGAGAGAGAGAGAGAGAGAGAGAGAGAGAGAGAGAGAGAGAGAGAGAGAGAGAGAGAGAGAGAGAGAGAGAGAGAGAGAGAGAGAGAGAGAGAGACGCAAAAGGATTAGCCAGAGGTCTCCCGTCTAAGTGATGTCATACATGGCCGCTCATCTCCCAAACCTGTCCTGCTGCCGGCTAAAAATAGTGTCCACGATTAATTTCCTTTGTTCACTTTACACCTCAATCCGTTTCTCTCTCTCTCTCTCTCTCTCTCTCTCTCACTTTCTCTCTCTCTCGTTATCCCTCTTTCCCTCTCTCTCTCTCTCAGACTGGGAGTGGATGTCCTTTACTTGATCGCTATGCTGAAAGAGAAACCGGGGTGGTGACATCAATGGTAGACTTTAATTCTGCTGGTGGTGCTGCTGCTAGCTGCTAGCTGCTAGCTCCACTCCAGGACTGCCAGGAGCGGTAGTGACATGTGACTTTGAAAATGACAGCATGGGACACTGTTAAGGCTGAGATGAATGGGTTTTATTAAAGAATTATAAAATGACATAGACGGGGGGGGGTGGTTGGGTGGGGGAAGGAAACCTGATATGGCTTGATGTACAAAGAAGCTGAACTTGAAAGTGAAAAGGGAAAAGGCATATGTTGGCACTAATATAACCCCGACGTCAGACCCCCCCCTAACGTCTCAACGCATTGCAATCCATCAAGCGGCCGTGCCGTAATTGAACTAACTCATTCGTCCGTTTTCGCGTGGCGAATCGGGCTGCCTCATTGGGGGGGAGAGTCTCTTACCGCACGGCGACTTCAGCGCCTTGCGAATGAAATCGGCCGCAGGTCTGAAGTAAACGTCCATGTCGAAGTAGGTGGAGTCCTCCGCCGGGATGCCGAGGTACACCACGTCTCGGCCGTAGAACGACTGGTCCCCGACGCTCCCTCGCTTGGCGTGAGCGGCGTTGAGCACGTGAGTGATGCCCAGTTTCTGCAGAGCGGCCCTGTTCTGGGCCATGTGCCTGGAGGCCCACACAAACAGAATAGGGAGGGGACCACATTCGCACACACCACACACACACCACATACACACACACCACACACACCACACACACAAACACACCACACACACACCACACACACCACACACAACACACACCACACGCCACACGCACATGTTAGATCCGGGGGAATATCACTATGTCATACTTGTTTACCTACACACAACACACATGTTGATATCAGTGTGAGGTGTTGCGTTGTTGTTGTTTGTGTTGTTGTTGTTGTTGTTGACATGGAGTAGTTGAGCTGTACTTACACATTCCCGATGTAGATGTTGGGCCAGACCTCATCGACTTGGTGCAGCTGCAGACGGCACGAGTCCAACAGTTTTTGCAAATCCTTCACCGTCATGTACTCTTTCCTCTTGTCTTTCACGGTGGACATTTTTAATTGAAATCGCCCCCCCCCCACCCACCCCCCTGTTATTATTATTATAATTATTAATATTATTTTTAATATTATTATTAATATTATGAAAAGCCCGCCTGCCTGCCTGATCCACAGGAGCAGGTGTGTGTTCTGAGAGTCACGGCACGACGTCCTAATTTAGAGCTCAACCTTGACCTGGAGAGACGTCTCACCAGCGCGCGCCGCGGGAGGCGAAACTACACACTGCTTCAATGGTCTTATTTTCACAAACTATTGCAAATTAAGCGATATAGGCAGACGTAGCTTAACTGGTGGTTCTGTAACATGTTTAGGCCTACCACCGAGCGTACATGCAGAATCGACGACGATGACGACGACACACATTTAAAATAGTAATAATAATAATAATAATCATAATAACCGGCGGGTCAGCAGCGGTCGCTGGTGCTCGTTCTCCCCGCGTTGTTTAACGTGATGTCCAAAGCCCGCAGCTGCCTCAGGAATCCTCTGTTTGGGAAAATCCACCGGCGTTCTTTGACCTTATGGACGGCGTCCAGGAGCGGGTAACGGTGGCATATCATCAGGTAGGCCAGCACCAGCGAGGCGGACCGGCTCACTCCGACCGCACAGTGCACGATGACCCTGGCTGCGTAAACAACACGCAACACATGACAAGTTTAGAGTCAAGCTATTGGCTTATGCCCCATGGACGCACTGTATATAGCCTATGTATATTCAGAGTGGTTCTGAAATATAGTAGTAACACAATGTTACTCTATATAGTAGTAACACAATTTAACTTTTTATTTGTATGTGTGTGTGTGTGTGTGTGTGTGTGTGTGTGTGTGTGTGTGTGTGTGTGTGTGTGTGTGTGTGTGTGTGTGTGTACGCGTGCGTGTGCGTGTGTGTGTGCGCGCGTGCGTGTGTGCGTGTTATTCACCACCAGGCGTGTCCAGTGCCCTCTGGATGTAGTCCGCGCAGGAGTGGAAGTAGCGGGCCAGGTTGTAGGCGGGGGAGTCGTCGGCGGGCACGCCGAGGTAGTCCACGGTGGAGCCGTAGAAGGGACCGCTTCCCTGGCAGTGCGCCTTCCCGTGTGCGGCGTTAAGGACGTGCGTGATGCCCAGTCTCCATAAGGCATAGCGGTCATTGGCCACCGACCTGTGTGTTCGAGTGGCCGCATTAGGGCATGCAGGCTATACTGTCATCATGAATATATTTAGTATTGTGTATAGTATTTGTATTCTAGAAATTCATCCCGCGGGAGGGAATGGGGAGTAAGCATTCCATTGCACTTGTTGCACATGGCCAATACCAATCTTGATTATTGTTCAATAAAAATGAACATTAACTTATTGAATAAGGCAATCCAATATATGCTATCAAACTTACATGTTTCCAATGAACAAGTTGGGCCACACCTCGTCCGTGTGATTGCCAGACCGTTTCCCTCCATACAAAAGTTTCTCCAACTCTCTCACCGTGGGGGTCCCCGCGGAGACGCGGCTCTCTTCGTCGCTTTGACTGATCATGAGTGACGGAGATGAGCTATTAGCCGCGCTACTGTAGTCAGTTACACACAACTAAACTCACTGTGTGTTCACCGAAGCGGTCCGGTGACTTCACAACAGATGTCCTCGGGCTAAAAATAAAACACTAACCCAATTTATTACTGCAGTGTTTTTTTTTACAGACATTTTAAATGTCAATTTTAAGAATGATTTTGTATTTATTACACCAATAGATAGGATTGACTATAGGGTAGGCCTACACTATATTTCACAAATGTACATACCTTTTTATGAACTTCATTATAACGACTTAATCTCTTTTTTCTATTTAGTGTGTGTGTGTGTGTGTGTGTGTGTGTGTGTGTGTGTGTGTGTGTGTGTGTGTGTGTGTGTGTGTGTGTGTGTGTGTGTGTGTGTGTGTGTGTGTGTGTGTGTGTGTGTGTTTATGATAGCCTTGGGCTGCTATACACAACACAGGCCTCGACCTCAAACACAATTGCTATTATTGTGTGTGAAATCCCAACAGGCATGTATAACGCTGCAATACATTAGTGTGCCAATAGATGTCACCATAGCCAACGTTAGGGCTTCCCTTGTGACGCCACCATTTAAACGGGGTGTGCAGTTCAGCAAAAGAGACTGTGATCAAACACAGGCCATTGCACGACACCATCGAGTTAAAGAGTACCGTATCTGGGACAGTGTTGTGACACTCAGTCTGTCTGGAAGCATACACTAGATCTGGCATAGCTGCTGTTTCATGGTGAATGACCAGGGGCCAATGTCACTTCTTTGACCTTTTATGCTCCTATCTGTGGGAATACCCTTCATCCGAGATCTCTCTCTCTCTCTCTCTCTCTCTCTCTCTCTCTCTCTCTCTCTCTCTCTCTCTCTCTCTCTCTCTCTCTCTCTCTCTGCTATCTGCCACTCTACCATATCCTGTTGTGACTCTTAAGCTTGCTCTCTCTTTGATATATGAGAACTGAGTTAGCAGGACAAAGATCACCTCTCTCTAGCTTTCTCTCCCATGCTCTGTGTGTGTGTGTGTGTGTGTGTGTGTGTGTGTGTGTGTGTGTGTGTGTGTGTGTGTGTGTGTGTGTGTGTGTGTGTGTGTGTGTGTGTGTGTGTGTGTGTGTGTGTGCAGGATCTATATTAATGATTTCTCTCCTCAGGGAGAACGAGGGAGCGTGAAGATGGATGGATGGAAAAGAGAAAAATGGAGAGATGGATAGAAATGTGTCTACCTGTCTGTCTCTCTCTTCCCACCTGCCTCTTCTATAAACCTACACTGTTAAACAGTGTAGGTTTATGGAAGAGAGCGAGGGGAGATGAGGAGGGGAGGGAAAAGATGAGATGATAGAAGAGACAATTAATAAATACATTTCAAATTTCAAATTTCAAGAATAAAATCAGACTTGATATGATTTTGAGTATGTACATGAAATTGGCGAAGACTTAAAATCATAAACACCTATTCCAGCCATTATCGAATTGTTATCTAATTAATTGTTCTACTCTCCCAGCTTATTGTATTTTTTTTTTAATCACCTTTTATCGGAGGCCTACCTTCTTATTTTCCGATTTGGCAATGTTAAAGTTGATTTTTCCATGCCTATAAAGCGCCGTTTAATTCTGAAATGCTGCCATCTAGCGGCCGGTGGCTTTGACGGCGAACCAGGCGTCAAATCACAGCCAAGTGGACACAGCTCAGAGATGAAGGCGCACTTGCTATTGAATGACAAAACCTTCAGCTATTGTCGTTTCAACTGTGGAGTTTGGAAGAACGCAACCCACCCACCAGATAAGATGCCGACGAAGAACGTTTTTGACCAACGGATCTCCTCCTTGTTCAAAAACGAGGGGTCCGCTTGTAAGTCAATGCCCTTTTGTCGATTAACACTTTTTTTTATAGGGTGCCATTTGGACTTCATAACTTGGGATAAAATAAAGATTGATATACTATATTTTAATGTTTTATTTTATAAAGGACATATCTAATTAGCTAAAAAACATATTGGTCGAGCTCAGGCACCTAAATTGTTGGAGACAAAGATATAACTGTTATATTTGGTTTTCAGTACATAGTTGCTATTATAATTGTGTTTCTAGGAATTGTATGTCCTTTACTCGAATCAGATATTCTTTTTACAATACAATTATTTTTAAACTGTATATATTGAGAAAAACAACAAATTATGAGACCAGGGCATATTCTTCCACTTTTTTTCTTAAGAAAAGTGAATTCTGATAATTACTCATGTATAACCCTAGAAGTAACCCCTTCCATATCTTTATGTAACTACAAATATACACTTGATATTTGGTCAATTAATTAAACTATGATAGAAAAATACCAACATAACAGGGTGGACAGAGGTTTAACAGGGTGGACAAAACACCAACAAATGACAAAACCTTCATGTGATTTAATGAATAGTAGTAATTCTAAACTTGGTTTATGATGGACCAAGGAAGAACTGGAACACAAACAGGAAAGTAACTTGTGTGGAGTGTGTGTGTGTGTGTGTGGTGGTGGCTGTTTTAACCTGTGGGCCTTGATTAACAACGACCCACAGGTGTGCAGCCTCACCAGCCAATCAGTCCAACTCAGGCCAGGTGAGGCTGCTTAAACCAGCCACCAACCACACACACACACAGTTTGAACTGAATGTGTGTGGTATGTGTGTTTTATGTATGTGTGTTAATGTGTGTGTCACAGAAGTTGGTAATCTGCATACCAGCTGGCATCTTTAGGTAATATACCTATATCCTATACATAATAATCTACTATATAATTCTCTAACGGACTCTGTGTGTGTGTGTGTGTGTGTGTGTGTGTGTGTGTGTGTGTGTGTGTGTGTGTGTGTGTGTGTGTGTGTGTGTGTGTGTGTGTGTGTGTGTGTGTGTGTGTGTGTGTGTGTGTGTGTGTCACAAGGGGGTGTTGAGGGGGATCTTCATACTGGGCGGGATGCTTGGGGGGGGTCTGAACGTGACCAAGTTCGATTTGTTACGCATTCGATCGAGTAGTTTTTGTTTTGCAGGTGATTTAGTGGATAGTTCAGGGGTTTCAATGCTCAGCTGAGGCACGTAACAATGGAAGTCAGGTGATCATCTTACACAATACTCATGTAGGGGCCATGCCCTCGTCTCAGGTCCCACTCGGAAGAGGCCCTCCTCTGAAGGTGGTCTATGCAGGGGACAGGTGGTGATCACGTGGTTGGCAGTCTGCTCAGGCTCCCCGCACTCACACGCTGCACTGTCGGTTAGGCCCCATTTTTTCATGGACGCTTTGAAGCAGCCAACCCCTGTGCGAAGGCGGGGACGAGGGCATGGCTACATGACACAAAGCTGGATATATGAAGACGATACACGAAAGAGAGAGATGTAGGGGCCATAGCCTAATTAATGCACAGGCAGGGGCCAGAACGTCCACGATGGAGGCCTCCGCCACAACAGTTGCCATGCAGTCCGGGCCCATTGTTCTCAGCAACAGTTGCTATGCAGCATGAAAAGTTAGTGTCAACTACTACGTCTTGATCCCGTGGAATCCTACGGGCAATGCGCTAGTATACAATAATATTGTTAATTATTACGTATAGGTATAAGCCTACAGATCTTTGGGGGGAAAACACTGATTTGTATATTATATTGTAACTAATATAATATACAAATCAGTGTTTCCCCAAAGATTTTTTGCAGCTTATCAGTGTAAGACAACTACGGGCAATTAAATGCACTAGTTATGAAAAAGAAATAGAAAAAAATGCTGCTATTGAATGCATATAGGGAAAACACTGCAACAAATCTTGTTATAAGTCAACATTACTATATAAATGTCCACCCTGTTAGGTTGGTCTCCACCATGTTAGTTGAATAAGGCTAACGGGGTGGACATTTTGAGCTAAAGTTAGCCTTAAGCCTTCCTGTGTTAGCATACTAGCTGACATGACCTTGCATACTTGATAAAGAATCTATCATTCTTCACAAACACTTTTTTTAAATGATTCAATTTGATTGATATCTTCAATACTTAGGTCTAACAGGGTGGACACGTTATGTTCAAACACATCCAACTCACTTAATAAAAACTTCAAAACCAGATATTAAGAGAGGGAGAACCTCATACAGCTTACCACATTTGCATTTCCCTCCACTGGGAGGGGCTCTTATGTCTTCTAATGAGAGTGTTGACATTGAACATTTATTTATTTTTCTTAAAGGCACAGTTAACACGGCTGAACAGGGTGGACAGTGACTGCCGGGGACGAACATAAAACGAATTATTTTTTTTGTTGTAAAAACATTAGATTAAAACTAGATTTTGACCAGGATAATGAAATATTCATGAAATATTTGAAAATTGTTGTTTTTATAAGTTATTTTTTAGATAGAAGTTGACAGCACTGGGCACATGGCAAAACTCTAAGGAAACTTCTAAGAAGCCCATATCATTGTTCATAATAAATAACGAATGGCCTTGGAATTAGTATTTTACCAAATTTAGACAAAATACAACATGATTTGTACTGGGGACGCAAAAGGCACCACATACAACATGTGTGGCATTTGACTATTGGAGGCTGCTCGGGGTTTCTGAAAAATTCAGAAACCCCGTAAGAAAGGTATTTCTGAGTGCATGGAGCTAAGGAAATCTCATAAAAGTTTTTGAAGAGGAGAAACATAACTTAGTCTATTTTTCCCCTCACAGTGGACAACGTCTCCGATGACGAAGGTCACTTTTTTGTTATGGTTTTTATTGTCTTAAAATCAGAACCGCATCTATTATCTACGCCGAGGCGCTGGCGTCAGCTCCACATAGTAACTTGTCATGTGACCTCCTTGTCCTTCGAGCGGGAGATAGTCTAGCTTGTATAGTCTAGCGGCTGCAACGCCACCAGATCTTGCGGATGCCAGGTGGCGTTTTCTCTATGTTCTTGGGTCTTCTGCGCTCACCCAGATCCACAGGCTCTAGGCTCTTTAAGTACCCCTTTCCTCTGAACTCTTATTAAGCTATTCTCAGCATCCTACTGTAGTGGGAAGCTGAGGCATAGGCCTACTTTCCCGTTTTATTTATGATCGGGAACATAAAACAAATTCAACACACTGCTATGTTGTAATTGGTTTATTATTAAATGTAATGCAGGCCAGATCTGAAGCTTTACCAGCTCACATAACCCTGGTTGGCAAGCAATCGTACTTTTCTTCACACACACACACACACACACACACACACACACACACACACACACACACACACACACACACACACACACACACACACACACACACACACACACACACACACGTGCCAGCTGGGCCATTGATGTTTGGTACTGCTTTTTATTTAGATCAGACGTGAACAATTCTTACTTTGCTATATCTGTAGGCTTATGAACTTCCGCACTTGCGGTTTCATTCAACATAAAGTAACACTTTAGACACACAGAAACAAGACCTTTTTTTCCACATCAATGGTTGTGGCAAGCCTGTTTTTATATTGATTATTTGAGCATGCAACAATCTTTGGTCATTATTTCTAAGAATTCGAAGATTGATTAATGTAGTGTATAGCGTTTTTTAAAGGACTACGCTAATCTTGGTGGTTAAGCCAGCGTAAAGTCTCTCCTGGCTTCACTAAGCACTTTGCATCTATCTGCCAAGCTAAATGCTCTTTGGCAGAAGTAAGTTGACGAACGATATTTATAATGGATGTTTAGTGATGCCAGGAGACGGCTTACGATGGTTTAATCACCCTGACCGGTGTGGTGGTCTGGGTGTCTTAACTTGGTGTGTTAGGGGGCTGAGCATGATGGCCTGGTGCCCGCCTTCATCCCTCCTCACATCAGCGAGCAGGCCGTCTGGGCACTGGGCAACAAGACAGGTAACTATGGCAACCACTGTACCGCCCTGCTGTAGGACGGCGTACGGAGGAGTTGGTCTAGGTTCTCTTCAACACTTTATTTTGACTAACTTTATTGTCCCGAAAGAAAACACTTCCTCAAAGCACCTTTTGAAGGTCAGGTCCTCTTGGCTGTCAGTCGGCGACGCCCACCAATATTCAGACCTGTTGACCTTAGCGGCCATATTGGTTGGTTGGGTGGGAATCCTGGCGACTTGCTGCATTATTAGAAGCGTGTAGCCTTGTCATAGGTTTCCCCACCAAACTACACCCATATGGGTACTAGGTAACCACCTGTCTTCTTCGGTTAATGACCACATCCTGCCTTGTGTAATGTAATTTTGTATCAAAGTCATCAAACACATCAGAGGGGGATACTGGACGCTGTCCAACTTGTGCCAAAACAAGAACCAGTTCCCGCGACTAGCTGCTGTCAAGCAGCAGATAAACCCAGACTTCTGTTTTGAAGGTGTCTGGAAACTGTCCATGGCGCAAGTTCATTTATTTGGCAGATGCTTTTGTCCATGAGGCTGAGAAAAATCTAGTCTTAAATCAATATTAGTAGAGTAGCTACATGTGTTTCACTAAACTTCTGTGACCTTGTTTGAAAAAAATAAAATATTGTAGTAGCCATAGGAATCTAAAGTCATTTCTGAAGGTTGTTGCGGTCTATGTACAAGTGCAGCATTCTGTCCACATACTTTTTCCACATACCACAGACCAGGTATCTGTCCACATACCTGGTCACATACCTGTACACACAGTGAAATGTGTTTCTCTGCATTTAACCCATCCTAGTATTAGGAGCAGTGGTCCTGGTGGTTTTAAAAGTTGTAAAACCTTATATTTATTTTTCAAGTTTTAATTTGTTCTCTCAGACCCCCGCTCTCCGCTCCATGGGGAACATGGTGAGAGGCCCGGACTTCCAGACGCAGATAGTCATCATCGACGCCGGGGTCCTCGCCGTGCTACTGGCCCTCTTTAAAGGCACCCTTTGTCCAGTGTGCAGAAGGAGGCAGCCTAGGTCCTGTCCAACATCCCGGACTGGGCCCTGCAAACAGCAGCTGACTGCTGGCTCCCCTGGTGGAGCTGCTGAGGGATGTCGGTATGATGGCACGCTGGGAAGTAGTCGTGGGTGTGAGATCAATTCATGGTGTGGCTGTCTGTGTAAACTTTACAGACTAGCATGTCTAAGTATAAAGTGTGTTCATGCATCCCATCTCCATCTACTCATGTTTCTGTTGTACAGCTAATCACGATTCAAGAACTTTATTTGTCACAGGATATGCAGTGAAATGAAAGTGGCAGTGCCATACACAAATTGTGCAAAATACAATAGGGAAAGACTGCAATAAACTGTATATATAAAAAAATACAGGCCTATTTCCCATTTCCGGGTTGGAAGTGAACAACAACGCCTCACATTTGTACAAATTGACAATTTGTAGATCTTCCAATGGAAATGTATTGAACCTAACGGCGAGAAAAACAGCAACTGCAGTGGTACAGACAACATATGTATCTGTCACTACATTGTAGCTGACGCAAATGTTGACGAACATTTGCTTAAACACATTTTGATTAGCTTAAAGTTACAGTACCATGACACACTGATCGTGAATACGAGCAGGGATGGGGGGGGGGGACACAGATTGACAGACTAGCTATTGCACTCATCCCCACTGAAACATGTATAAAATCGCAATATTATTGGTATTATATAGATTCGCTTTTATACAAGGCTGGACAAGACTGAGCTAGTGTTCTTCCCGGCAAAGGGCTGTCCGCACCGAGACCTGGCTGTCACCGTTGATGATGCTGTGGTGACACCTACTCGGACCTTAATTTCCCTCGGGATAAATAAAGTTATCTTGAATCTTGAATCTTGACTGCAAGGAATCTGGGTGTGACCCTGGACGACCAACTGTCGTTCTCGGCAAACATTGCATCGGTGACACGCTCCTGCAGATTCCTCCTCTACAACATCAGGAGGATTCTGCCTTTTCTCACTGAAAAGGCTGCGCGGGTGCTCATCCAGGCTCTTGTCATCTCCCAGCTGGACTACTGCAACTCCCTCCTTGCTGGACCCAAGTACTCCCACACATCTACCCTCCTTCGGACTCTACACTGGCTACCTGTAGCTGCTCGCATCCAGTTCAAGACATTGGTGCTAGACCTACAAGGCAGTAAAAGGAACTGCTCCATCCTACCTCCAGGCAATGGTCAAGGCCTACATTCCAACCTGTCCACTTCGCTCTACTTATTCAGGCCGTCTGCTTGCCCCCTCGCTTATAGCCGCTGCATTGGAAGTTGAAAACACGGTAGATAGCGAAGTTTGACAGTTCAGCGGATGTATGTGTACCCGGTGGTGACGTATGTCCGATTCTTGTGAAAAGGCCTAATTCGGCGCAGCTCTTTAAGGCGTTACGGTGTGTGTCGTCAAACAAATTCCTCCTGCGCAGCTCTTCAAGGCGTTACGGTGTGTCGTCAAACACATTCTTCCTGCGCAGCTCTTCAAGGCGTTACGGTGTGTCGTCAAACAAATTCATACTGCGCAGCTCTTCAAGGCGTTACGCTGTGTCGTCAACGCTCAGTAATGCTAACCACTGAAGAAGAAGCCAAGGCGTCATGGTTTTTCACAAACGTTTAATCATCACGGTGCACATCGACACGCTTTCACCAGATTCGTGTGAGATGCCATACAGCTAGTGTTAAAAAATACGCTGTCGCGTTCTCTTGTGCTACGTCAAATTAACAGTGAGTAACCCCGTCCGCATTAAACGGGCTTATCCGTCTGCTAGTTAGCTCAAGCTAGTGAGCATTAGCTACGTCGATGGCCAGTCTAATAGAAGAGATGTTGTCTGATACACTGAAGATAACAACTTGATCAGCCTGTTAAGTGAGTCACTTCAAGCTTTTTATTTTATTTCTCACAACCAAAAAAAAAGGTTTCTCCCTCCCCATTTTAGGGGTACATATTATGCAAGTTACAGTACACACTACTAACTAACTGGACGTAATATATCGTTTGCAGAGTATAGAGTAATTGAGTTAGTTAGTAAGCAAGCCTACATAAAGGAAAATGGGAATTCGGGTTGAGTACTAAACGTGTCCGTGTTCTCTCAGTGGTCTCTCCCTGACCTTTCACTTAAGTGAACCTTTCACTTAAGCCTACATCTTATACGATAATATGTAGTCGGTCCACACCCACCGTTGCTTTGTGCAATCTCTGGTTATTTGCCAATGTGCACACACCGTGTTTGACTTACTGGTTTTCCTATACTGTTTAAACTGCTACTCTGACTTGCAGCTGATCTGTCTGCAAGTAGTATACGTTAATACCTTATTGATGATATACCTTTTTGACATTTTATTTTAGATGATTGTCATTCATCTGAATGTGTTGACGTTTGTTTAATCCGTTAGCTTTCTCAGTGTGGAGGAAATGACCCAGCTGAGTGTTCGCCGCTGGACCACCAAGCATGTGGCCCGGTGGCTGAAGGAGGAGGGCTTCTGTGACTATGTGGACCTGCTGTGCAACCGTCACCGGCTGGATGGCACCAGCCTGCTCAGCCTCAGCGAGTACGACCTCCGCTCGCCGCCCCTGGAGCTCAAGGTGCTGGGGGACATCAAGCGGCTGATGCTATCCATCCGCAAGCTCCAGAAGCAGAACGTGGACCTGCTGGAGGAGCTGGGCCTGCCCTTCGACGGCCACTCGCCCTCGGGCTCCGGGGGCAGCCAGGACTGGCTGTGTAACGGGGAACCGGGGCGGGAGTGCGACAGTGCGGAGACGGCGCCGGTGGGTGAGGAGTACCACCAGTACACCAACGGCAAGTACAAGCAGCAGTCCCGCCGCCTGGACCCCGAGTACTGGAAGACGGCGCTCAGCTCCGTGTACGTGGTGTTCGTGTTCGGCTTCACCTCCTTCGTCATGGTCATCGTCCACGAGAGGGTGCCGGACATGCGCACCTACCCCCCTCTGCCAGACATCTTTTTAGACAGGTGGGTGTCCCATCTCTTCTAAGATGCTTGGCTTTTAAATGAGCCCTGCTTGGATCAAGCAAGATATGGTCTGTTAGGAAGGAAATGGTTGGCACTTATGGTTTCTGGTGACTATTCGCTTTGTACAAAATAGTCAATGTAATGTAATATGGCTGCTAGCTTTGTATTTGATATAGGGCTGAGAAATCAACATTTTTGTTCGTCTTTTGAGTGTAATGATAACATGATGATTAAACAAAGATGGTGGCTTATTGCAGTGGCTCGTTTTGTAGTCCAAAAAGATTATGGTTATGAAGATATGCCCTGAAATGTATCGAACTGGCACTAGTTTTATCCTAATACTATGCCGTTAATCCATACCATATACTCATTGTGCCTGTTTTTAGAAGTAGTAGTATGTATGTATGTGTGTATGAGACTTCATAAGTATATCATATTCTTTATCTGCATGGTGTTAAAGTCCTCATGCTTATTGTGTTGGTAAATTTTTCTCATATCTGTGATATAGGCCAGATTATTAATGCCCTACTTTCCTTATAGCCAGTGCCCTTGCCTATTTCCCAATGGACTTAAAAACACATTCTCTTTGATTGACCCACTTTTAAGGGGAACGGTTGTGTACATTAAGCTGCTAGAGACGATCGTCTTTGGCTTGCTTTGAGGGCTGATGGCTCGAAAAAGGGGCAGAATGCTTTTGGCAAAATTACTTAAGCCGTTTAGCTAGAATTGGCAAGGTTGATTTGGTTAGACTGATTACAGTTGTGGTTTACACTTATGATGTGGAATCAATGAGCCTTCAGGCAATTTTTTGATGCGCTTTCAGGAGCATCAATGATTCAAGAAGTACTCGAGCTGCGTAATCAAACACTGAACTTTTTCTCTTTTTTTTTTTCCACCAGTGTGCCTAGAATACCTTGGGCCTTCGCCATGGCCGAGGCTTGCGGAGTGATCCTCTGCAATATCTGGCTGCTGGTTCTACTGCTCCACAAGCACAGGTGGAGTGGAGTGCCCTTCTCCTTGTGTTCAGTAGTACACGCTACACATCTGTCGGGACTGATCTTTTACTACTAGTACGTTGTGACGATGGACACGAATAAGGAAGAGCTCACCTTTCCCCCCCCCCTCCTCGCTGCTGCAGGTCTATTCTGCTGCGCCGCCTGTGCAGCCTCATGGGCACCGTGTTCATGCTGCGCTGCGTCACCATGTTCGTCACCTCCCTGTCGGTGCCGGGGCAGCACCTGCAGTGTTCGGGAAAGGTAAGCGGGCCCCCGGTCTCCTGCGTCACAACCGCACACCCGGCTGGCCCGGCCACGGAAAGCGCCTGCGTCATCATCGAGTTCACAACGCTTGCTTTATTATTATCCTTTTTGGCATTATTATTATTCTTTTTTTTTTTTTCACTGCCAGTTGCTTCTGTTCCCCATTCCAGATTTCTGGGGACATGTGGGCCAAATTGCATCGAGCCGTGGCCATCTGGAGTGGCTTCGGGATGAGCCTGACCGGAGTGCACACCTGCGGGGACTACATGTTCAGCGGCCACACGGTGGTCATCACCATGCTCAACTTTTTTGTCACGGAGTGTGAGTATTTTTTTCAATTATGGTTTATGGTCGACTTCCCTGAGGGAGGGTTGAATAAGAAGGCAAAGCATTGTTGTGAACATGAAAAAAAAAACCTGCCTGAGAGCAGTGTTCCTGCTGCCATCTGGTGGCTGTACGTGGTGCCACAGTCACAGTGACTCGAAGCGAGTCACTCTGTGACGACACATTATTGTGAATGTTCAAATAGAACAATGCCATCTGCCATAGTCTCAATGGCAAGTGTGGTCAATGTGTATGGAGAGGGTGAGAGGGGGTATTCATTTTGTCTTATCGTTAAGTGGTGGCCGGATAGCTTAGTCTGTTGGGTCTTTGCTTGGGAACCCAAAACACCTGGGCACTGCCGAGGTGCCCTTGAGCAAGGCACCAGACCCCTAACACTGCTCCCCGGGCGCTGTATATATAAAAAAAATAGCTGCCCACTGCTCCTAGTTCTAGGATGGTGTAAATGCAGAGAAACTAACCCCCCCCCCCCCAATGTGACAGACACCCCCAGGACGTGGAACTTCATCCACACCCTGTCGTGGGTGCTCAACCTGTTTGGCATCTTCTTCATCCTGGCCGCGCACGAGCACTACTCCATCGACGTCTTCATCGCCTTCTACATCACCACCCGGCTCTTCCTGTACTACCACACGCTGGCCAACACGCGCGCCTACCAGCAGAGCCGGCGCGCCCGCATCTGGTTCCCCATGTTCTCCTTCTTCGAGAGCAACGTGAACGGACCCGTGCCCAACGAGTACTGCTGGCCCTTCGCCCGGCCGGTCATGCTGCGCCGGTTGATTGGTTGAGTGGTTGGGCGGAGCCCCTCAAAGAGACCCCCCCCCCCCCCCCCCCTGCGGCCCCTGCCTCAAAGGTGTTGCCAGTGCACACTTTTTATTTACATTTTTATTATTATTTTTGTCCTCCAGTCTTAATGTTGCCAACTGTTTGAGTCTTTCCCCCCGTGCCTCTTGTGTCAGCCGCCTGGGTTCCGACCCAGGTAAACGACACGTCACCTTCTCAAGACTACTGGGAGGTATTTCCCGGGAGAGGGTTGGATGAGATTCAATGAACGGCCCGTAGTTTTGTCAAAAACGCCATAAGTTTTACTTTTCTTTCACATGAAAACCGTGTGTTACTACAGTATGGATACGTCACTTTACTTGTTTTTAATCGAGTGGCTTGGACGGTATTTATTTTATTATGTTAATTCTTAAATTAGAACCGTTTCAGTGATTACAAAATACATAATGTAACAACAAAAAAATGTAGACTAATCTAATTCTCTGTGCAATTGATTGTGAAATTAACATCGCTCATTCTGTCAAGGTCTCTTAAAGGGATTATAGTGAACATAGGGATTATAGTGAACATGGTGAACTTTGTGTATTTGACTTACCTTCGGGTACAAACAACCGTAAACCGTCTGCCCTTGAGACGGTCAACCGCAGAGACAACATTCAACCGTTGCCCTTGCAATGCAAAGTATAAAAGCATCCACATTCCGTAAGATTCCTGGTGTTTTCGATAGCTCTATACTAACTCGCCACTAATGTAATTCTTCTTCTTCTTCTTGTTGTGAAAATTAATCAGATCTTGAATATGTTTATGTTGGTGTGGCTTTAATGTCAGCTGTTCAAATGCCCCCCCGCCGCCTTTTCCCTTGATTATATGTGAACGGAGCCAAAATGGATGTTGGTGTGAACGGTTCTACAGATGTCTTAATATCTTTTAATTTGCCAATCACCATAGATGTTCCAAAAAGCTTCTCTGTATAAGAAATAGCTGATGTCTTTAATGTTAAATGGCTTTCAAGGTAAATGGCCATATGTCTGTGAAAAGCAGTTAGTTGTATCCTTTTTGTATTAATATGTTCTATACAGGACTAGAAAAGTACAATTTAAACCTAAATGAATACCAAGGGGTTGGTATCTTTTGAGTAGCATTTGCTTAAATTTGTATGTATTTGTTCATTTTGTATTAATTTATTTTGTAAATGTCAAGTATTTTTTATATTTTATATATAAAGTTTTTGCAACATGCACATTCAGAGGCTATGTTTACAGTTGCTCATAACAATGTATTTGTTTAAAAAGACAATGTGCATTTTTTTGTATTTTGCCACTACACAATAAAGTTGTCGTAATCGAATTAATGACATGCCGGCATACATTCGTTTTTTTTAATGGAATAAAAAAAATCCCCAAATCATTTCCCAGGCATAAAGACATGCTCTTGTCTTTTCCATTAAAAAAAGTAAACTACTTAAAATTGACCTTCTATACCTACATGCTGCTGCACCTACCAGGATCCATGATATACATCTTTATTGGTCACATACATTAACACACACAGTGAAGTGTGTTTATCTGCATTTAACCCATCCTACTATTAGGAGCAATGGGCAGCTTTCTTTTGTTATATATACTCAGACGGGCAGCAGTGTAGGGGTCTGGTGCCTTGCTCAAGGGCACCTCGGCAGCCCAGGAGGAGAACTGGGACCTTTTTTCACCCCAAGTACCAGTTCCCACTCCTTAAATCCCAACAGACTGAGCTGCTGTCTCCTAAAAATGTATGACTGCTCTACTAAGAGAAGCTTTCTATATATATACACCCATGAAAGAAAGTGGGAAGCAGCCAAACAATAATAGGGAAGGTGTCGGTGCCACATATGATCTACAGAGTATCTACAATAAGTGATTATTATTATTATTATTATTATATATGTGTTTACTAGAACATCGGAGTACAGCTGAGCTGCCAGGCTGTAGAGTACCGACGTAATGGTAACCCTGGTGATACAGGGGGCTTCCTTTCGCCGTTCGCAAATGGGGGGGGGGGGGGGGTGCATTTACTCGGAACATGTTTACGGTTGATGTATAAGTATATCCACCGCGTATTCAAAATCAATGTTAAGATAATTATTTTATTATCAACCCCCAAAAAAATAGCAATACTACGGTCGAAGACATGCATTTTAAAAAGGCGCGAACATGAACTGCTATAATCCGGGGTCCTGGGGTAGCGTTGAAGTCAGGTTGCGGTGTTTGTGTCTCCTTCACGTCGCCGTACAATACAGCCTGACAGGTCTTTTGATACCATTATTTTTGTTTTATCAGCACTATTAAAGTACTCAAATTGGTGAGTTCTTGACGTCGGAACGTTTTAAAATGCAAAACTGCATGTCGCACAAATGCAAATGAATGCTCAATGTGCCCGTATGGTTAGCCCATATAGCTTTGGCTCCCAAATGGCTTTGCTAAGGGGGATGACATCAGCACCAGTGTTGCTTTATTATTATTTGTTTTTTTCAATGTTTGTATTCTTGCATGTGGTCGTTTAGTTGTACAGCTTGTGTAACTGATCATTGCACCCTTTTTTATAAATGCTTCCTCATCTTATTTCTGGCCGTAGTTTCGTTTTGTCTTTAGTTCAAACTATATATTATACTAATGCAACTTTCAACATATTTAACCAAATGCTGGATCCTGTAACACATGCACCTGTAACCTCCATCTCCAGCAACGCTCAGACCTACCTAAATGGATCGATAGATAGATCCTGTTGCAGGATCACTAATTACTGTACTATAGTACCAGCATTTTTGGACATTAGACAGTAGTTAAAAAAATCAATAATCAATGCGTGAATGAGTTTAATATGTGCTTGAGTAACACGACTATTACTTTTTGGTTTGGTTGATGTTTTCTCCATGCTTCACTTCATCTTAGAGCATTCATAGGTGGTCCGAGTTGTGTTGTAGTCAGTGACGTGCGGGGAGGTTCGTGTCTGGGGAGGCACTGACTCTTTCTTAGTCACATTTACAAATAGATGAATTCAACAGAGTAGCATCAATTCACCATTCAACTGGCTGCTTGCTTGCACATTGCCTACTGGTTATGTTTCATATCCCATATCAGCATTCTTTACACACACACACACACACACACACACACACACACACACACACACACACACACACAGGTAAGGTACATATTTGGCCAAAGAAGAACATTACATTTATAGCGGCTTAGAGAGAGCGCTCTGCACCCTCCGTGTGTTCTTAATGTGCCGTCACAATTCATACTCATTCAATACAAATTAAAGTATATACAGTCCGCAACAAATAGACAAATGTAGTTAAAAAAATGTAATTACTTTTTACTTCTTATTTTATATACAATATATAAAACATAATGGACAAGAGTTTTGATTGAAAGTCAAGTTTTGAGAAATGTTTTATCTTCTATATATAATCTTCCATTTTTCCAGTCAGATATAAACGACTGATGCGGTGCACTTGACTTTCTCTACTTGACTTTCTTAGCTAGCATATTACCCACAATGCCCTCTGTCTGTAACACGCCCCCCAGGGAGGCAGAGCTACTGGCTGCCTCCCTTCCTGCTTTTTCACTGCGGCGTTATGTCAGATCAGCAAGACTAATATGTTATACACATAGGTGAAATACATGACCTAGACTATGGAATGTGAGGACATATAATAGAAGTGTGTCCAGCCATTGGTGACATACAGAGAGATCAATGCGCTCAGCCCAGTTTGGGAGGGATTGATTGATCCCAGAGGAGGCTCAGCTCGTCGCTGCCTCCCTTCGCGTCTTTCTCCCGGATTTGAACAGGAAAATACACAAATTCAGCGATATTGACTATAAAAATGATTGGAATGATTGGAATCATACAAAAATTACATTTATATCACAGATCAGTGGACAAATATTTCTTCATTTATTTTTAATCATTATTAGTTGTTTTTTTAATCAATTTGGGTGGATCTTTCCATCTGGGGATCGAGGGTACAGTTAAAATCCCCTTCAATAATATGAAGTCCCTCCAAGGCAGACACAGTTGGAAATAGCCTTTGGAAAAATGATGGGTTGTCCTCATTAGGGCCATAGACATTTATAAGATTTTGTTGTTATGACCGAATATTACCTTGAACAATAACATATCTTCTGCAAATAGACTTTTAGATTTGAGATATTTTATCCTGTCTTGCTTCAGTTTGGCCATTTTTCTCATTCCCCGGACATTCCAACTTGTAATTTCAATATCCAATCTACTTTTCTGTTTTGTTCCTTCCATAAATTACTATCCCAGCATATTATACAGTTGTGAAAAAGAAAAATACAAATGTTGCAAGTGCACACATAAACACATCACGCCAGGGGTTTTACTCCAGCTACTTCCTGGTTACAAACAGTCTGGGAGATAAGACCCATATTTGGATCTCCGCGCTCTCAACAAGTTTGTGGCAGCGCGGGAATTCAGAATGCTCGGATGCGTGAGACAGGGCGATTGGTTCACGTCCTTAGACTTCAAGGACGATTATTTCCACGTCCCTATTCTCGTGGCTGGCAGGAAATTTCTTCGCTTCGCCTTCATGTTTGTGGCCTACGAATACCAGTGCCTGCCATTCGGGTACTCGCTCGCCCCGCGCACCTTCTCCAAGTGCGTGGAGGCAGCGCTGGGGCCGCTCATGCGTCAAGGGAAAAAATATTTCTTTTTGATCTCGACGACCTGTTGATTTAAAGTCATCCAGAGGGAGCGGCAAGGAAGGACACCATGGTGGTTATAGAACACCTGTCCTTCCTGGGCTTTGCCATCAATTGGGAAAAGGGCTCCCCGATTCTCTGCCCATCATTCATCATTCGACTGTCCCTGGACTCGGCGACTATGACAGCGAGGCAAAATGCCGTCCTGTCTGCGCTTACTCGTATCCGTGTTCGTGGAAGAGTTACGGCGCTGTCCATCATGCACCTGCTGGGGCTGTTGGCGGCTGCCCACCCGGTGGTTCCTCTGGGTCTGCTCTTCATGCGCGGACTCCAGCGATGGTTTTCTCGCATGAAGAGCAGATCTCAGGCGTCACAAACTCAAGGTTCTCAACGCGCCCCGTTCGGTGTCCCCCGACCTGCTGTATTGGCTGAGCCCCCCGACGCTTCTCGAGGGGGTTCCCCTTGGCAGGGTGACGTGGTCTTCACGGACGCTTTATTGACGAGTAGGAGAGACTCGTCCCTCACGTGTCTCTCCTACTCGGTCGGAAACGAGTGGCCGACACCCCCTGTCGCACACATAAATGTGTTGGAGCTTTCCACGGTGCTGAGAGTGCTGACGCATTTCTCTCACCTGGTGAGCGGGTTAGGGTTCGCAGTGGGTTAGGGTTAGCAGCCTATAAACGGACAGCTTCTCCGCTCTTCATCGAGCAGCGGTCGAGCTTTGGCTGTGGGGCTCCTCAGAACCTGCTCAGTCTGAGAGCCCTGCATATCGCGGGTGCCCAAGTTTACTCTGACACATCGCAGACGTTGAGTCTACGGTAGTGCTACGGTCTATGTCGGTCATAGACAGTTACGCGTTCTCATTGGTCTAGAGGCTACAGCCGAACTACACTCCAGACCAATCAGACCGCGTAACTGTCTGACTATGCTTATATGTCGACTATGCTAATTTTGTAAAGAAAATTGTAACACCCATTGTTTATACTAGCCTGACAGTGTTTTGATCGTTTGAGAAAGGTTGGACACAACTTACTTCACCTCGATCGCTACCGCTGTGTGCGTAGAAGTTTACTCTGACCGTAGTGACCTGACGGTGACAGTACAGTATTTTTTGGTAAGACAGAAATAATTACCATTTATACTGAGTTCAAGTTTAATGCAATGTCTTTTCGTCGATAATTTGTTTGAATGAAAAGCTTTAACAAGTTCGGTGACAGGTAGCTTCCCACTATGGCTATCCCACTAAGTGTCTGTGGATATTATCTTGTATTTAATAGGTCGAATCACACGATACTGAAGTTGGGGGATGGATAGACTGTATGGTATGGATAGTTAACATAAATAGTATGTTAAATAGATTGAATTCCAGATTTCATCTGGAATTCATTTGAATTGTCGATTTAACTAGTAATTAATACATTATTATAATGTATGAAAAGAAGAAGAAGAAGAGACAAAGAATGCGCAGAGGCAATTTCTTGTTTTTACAATTTCACAACAAAACGCAACAAATGGCAACAAATGATGTGCTACATGAAGTAGTAAGCATATTATGCTTACTACTTGAAGTAGTAAGCATATTATGCTCACTACGTGGGTGTGCGCATGCGCAGTTGGTCATGATGGAGCTTGACAGGAGTTGTGTACATTCTCATTAACCATTTATATTGAAGTAATTTAAATCTTGTATTTATTGTATGTGTTTGCGCTTTTAAACAAGCATCTTCCCAATCCGACTTGTCAATCCATTTTCCAAGCATTCAAGATTCAAGATAACTTTATCCATTTATCCCGAGGGAAATTAAGGAAATAAAAATTTAATTAGTCTAGTGTCATCTCCTCAAGTTTTGATAAAGGTGGTATACATGTTATCTGATCATATTTGGATGACATATAGCTTTTTAACTGTAAATATTAATAACATGTAATAACATAATAACATGTGTTTCATAGGAATCTGAACTTTTTGACATAATTGATCAAAAGAAAGCAACACTGTGGGTAGAAACCGTCCTTAAACTCGGCCTCTGTTGCATACACATACGGTGTCATTTGCCTAATTATAAACTGCAGACTAAGCATTTAAATAATAATAGCTGTGGTTCAATCAAAGTATTTTACCCCTATGTGGTGTTTTGTGTTGTTGTCAGGAATCATGTCGGTCCCTCCATCATATGGCGACCTTCGGAAATCTGCCGACGACATCTTCAACAAAGGCTACGGTAATCCAAAACATGAACACTGCAAACGTGTGTATTCAGCTCTTAATACAGAGCCGTGCATTGGTTTTAATGCTGAATATCTTTGCAGGTTTTGGACTTGTAAAACTTGATGTGAAAACTATGTCTGAAAGTGGCGTGGTACGTTTATTTTGCCCATGCTGTCAAAAGTATTTGACGGTCACCATTATTCCTATTATTTACCTATACATGAATAACGCCTAATGCCAGTGTGACACCTTCTTTATAGAAACTCAAATTCTGTCACTTATATGTACGACTGAATGTTGTTATACCGTTTAGGAATTCAAAACCTCCGGCTTGTCAAACATGGACACCAGCAAGGTCCACGGAAGCCTGGAGACCAAGTACAAATGGGCTGAATATGGGCTGACCTTCACGGAAAAGTGGACAACAGACAACACGCTGGGAACCCAAGTTAGCGTTGAAGATCAGGTGACTTGAGAAAGGGACGGCGTCATGTGCATACACGCTCACCGTGCGCACCGTACCACAAACAATGTTTGCTGATTTATTTATTTTTAATTATATATATTTTTTTATTTGCTTTTAGATCACCAAGGGACTGAAACTTACATTTGACACTACGTTTTCACCAAACAATGGGTAAGCATAGTTTGTTGACAATTGTTGAAAGTATAATGATGATAAGACATGCCTTGGAAGTAACTCCCCCCCCCCCCCACTCCTCTCCTTTTTGGAATAGTCTTCTTGTATTGCTTTCATTCAATTAAAGTCTCCTGTGTTTTTTTTGCTGTTGACAGCAAGAAGAGCGGCAAAGTAAAGACAGCCTACAAACGCGACTACCTCAACCTTGGCGTCGACGTGGACTTGGACTTCGCCGGCCCCATGATCCAGGGAGTGGGCGTCGCCGGTTACGAAGGCTGGCTGGCCGGATACCAGGTGGCTTTCGACACGGCCAAGTCAAAGTTGACCATGAGCAATTTTGCAATTGGCTACCAGACCAGGGACTTCCAATTGCACACCAGTGTGTAAGTTGGTTCGATTTGCCAATCGCTGTCCTTAGAGGCCAGAGTCACCACCGAGACTCTTGATAAGTGTGTTGGTTACTTACACTCTGTAGCCTGGATTGCTAGAAGAAGTGGTTCAGAAGTGTTTACTACTATTGTGTTACTACTATGTCCACCCCACATATTTCATCAGTCTGGGGCTGGGCGATATACTTTAGACAAGTGTATTATCGCAATACTTGCATGATATCGATAAATATCACAATATGCTTATGAATTTAAAATGCCATTCTTAAAACGTTTAGCTGAGGGTTTTTACCTTTTAAGTATATGGAAATTTCAGGTATGGTATCGGACTGAAACTAGTTTTTCACCGACCATGTAAAACCTCATTTGATCACTTTAAGGGTGTACCTTTATCATTTGAATTAATTTAGGGATCAGGATGAGTCGATATCTTCCCTTCATGACATTACAAATACCCATTCAAAGGCGATACACAATATTATTGAATTATAATCTAATAATAATCAAAGTTTTTAATCATGGATTTAAATACATTTTGACACTTGTGTAATGTGTACAGTCTCCAGTCAATTATTATAAATGTTTTAATTATTTTACATTTTCAATCCACCATGGTCTTCTCAGTAACGACGGCTCAGAGTTTGGCGCTACCATCTATCAGAAGGTCAACGACCAGCTGGAGACCGCTGTGCACCTGGCCTGGGCCGCGGGCAGCAACGGGACTAGCTTTGGGATCGGAGCCAAGTACCAGCTGGACCCCAGCACCGCCCTCTCGGTGTGTGTGTGTGTGTGTGTGTGTGTGTGTGTGTGTGTGTGTGTGTGTGTGTGTGTGTGTGTGTGTGTGTGTGTGTGTGTGTGTGTGTGTGTGTGTGTGTGTGTGTGTGTGTGTGTGTGTGTGTGTGTGTGTGTGTGTGTGTGTGTGTGTGTGTGTGTGTGTGTGTGTGTGTGTGTGTGTGTGGCCCAGCAGTTGTCCGGGTGTCCTCTTGCATCTGCACATGGGTTAACGGGTGGGGCCCGTTCATGTTGAATACTTCAATCTAAATCGGGAGGATTTGAATCCCCTGGATTGGTCACACACGTGTAATTTGTTTGTTTGGGTCTGGTGCCTTGCTCAAGGGCACCTCGGCAGTGCGTAATTAATACTTGGTTGTGTGTGTGGAATACTTGGTAATAAGTCAAATGTATTGAAATTTAATATTGTACCTTTTTTGTATTTTTGTAGGCGAAGGTTAACAACGCCAGCATGGTAGGACTCGGCTACACCCAAACTTTGCGGCCCGGTAAGAATAGTGTGTGTGTGTGTGTGTGTGTGTGTGTGTGTGCGTGTGTGCAAGCAATGCTGTTGGATCACGTCTAGACCGTTGTTCTTATCTCCTTAACCCTCTGGTCCAGGTATGAAGCTAACTCTGTCTGCACTGGTGGACGGGAAGAGTGTCCAAGCTGGAGGTCACAAGCTGGGCCTGGGGCTAGAGTTGGAGACATGAGAAGTTGGAGACATGAGAACGTGTGTGTGTGTGTGTGTGTGTGTGTGTGTGTGTGTGTGTGTGTGTGTGTGTGTGTGTGTGTGTGTGTGTGTGTGTGTGTGTGTGTGTGTGTGTGTGTGTGTGTGTGTGTGTGTGTGTGTGTGTGTGTGTGTGTGTGTGAATGCTCCTTTGAAATAAGGGGAATCCCAATTCCAGTCAAAATTGCACCTCCAATCGTTAACTAGGTTCTAGTATCTAATGTCCCCATCCTGTAGCACCCTGTAGTTGGGCTCCCCCCAGTCGAAGTACGTAAACAGTCTACGTTCCGCCTACGAGTTCCAAAATAATTAAATCAGAGCAGTTGTGACAGTCGTAATGTTTTTAGAAAAGACGGACGCATTGGGTTCTCAAAACCCACGGCATATTGGCTTGAGCTAGGCAGCGCAGCATATTGAAAATACATAGAAATAGTAAAGATGGAATAAACTGTACCAGACTTCTTGTATTTGACAGCGAATTTCCCCAGTTTATGCAACTTTATTAAAAAAATTGGCACAAATAAACATGCATGTTCACCAACAAGTGAGTCCCAAACGGAACTGTTAACTGATAAAAATATATCGTTTTGAGTTGACTTGACTCGCAAATCAAGTTAGACTATTTATTACTAGTTATTAGTTTGATTCATCATTTAATCAGACGTGGAAATGTGTTTGTAAATTGTAAAGGTCACACGTGGACCAAAGCGGTAAGTTTAGCGTGACGTCACTGAAGGTGTGCTTAACACTAGACCAAGAGGGGATGGCGAGGAGAAAGTCGAGGGTCTCAAGGTTTCGAGGTCTATTTTAACTGCATTGCAAAAAAAATCAGTCCAGCTGTAATTGTAAGTCGAAAAATGTACTTGACCCGTGGATTGCCAACATGCAAGTTTCTCCTTTTTTTTTTTACCGTGTGCATGGATGCATGTCACAATTAACTTTAATTTTGACAATCCAAATTGTATTTTTTTGTGTGCAACAACATTGTACAAATGTGAGCCGTTTATTTAGCCTTTTTGTTGTGTGTGAAGCCCCTTTTCCCTCTATCCTATCCTATCCTATGCACGCTTATGTCCTGCCTCTTGGGAGTTTGTTATGTTCAAAGCTCTAATAATGTTGGCTGAACACACAACTTTAAAGAGTTTAAACTCTACTGCTATGGTTCGCTTTTTTTCGCCTGGCTTCTGATTTATCAAAGGATGCAGGATAATGCCAAATATATATACAGAGTAAATGAATATCAGGTTGCCGCTGTCTCTGGAGATGTATGCTGCACACCAGTGAGGAATGAAGTCTTTGTGTTTGTTGACCACTGCAATAAAGTGATGTATTCTATGTCTTGTTTGTGTCTAATATTTCAGGTGAAATATATAGGAGATAGTGGCTTACTTGTGTTCAGGCAAATTATCAGAATGACGGAACACTAATTATTTCCTCCTGGATAGATGGAAGATTGTTTCCATCACATACTAATGGTTCATTACCTCAAATCATTTGGGTGGAAAAGAGCAACATTCTGTGTCGCGGGTGGATCAACTGACAGCCTTTGCCATCGCTAAATGTTTTGGTGGTAAAACAAGGTTTCTTAATTTCAGAGCTCGTGTTTTCATCATTAGCATGCATTTGTGAACCTAGAAGATTATCCACATTCGTTAACCCAATCACATTAATCAGTTTACAAGGTTTTGCACAAGTGTCGACACATCTGCCAGCCTTGCCCTAATTCATTTCACTGTGGAAGGCTGACTGCGTTTCACCAAGCCTCCACTAGAGGGAGCGCTGCTCCAGAGAAACAAACATCCGCTCATCTCCCGAGCATTTCAACCCATTCCCAACCAGCTGAGCTGACAGAGAGAGAACAGAGATGACAGTAAGCAAACACAGTCATTCAAATGTGACGTAACGATCCCACACATGGCTCAAAAGAAAAGCGTTATAAATGACTTTGATTAGTCTTTTGTGCTCCTTCTTTTTGACCGTCTCTAATGTTCTTCAACCTTCCTAGTGAAGTGTTCTTGAATGGCGCCTTCAAATACAATGTATTATTATTACTGCCAGTAATCTGTAATCCAGCATTAGTTTTCACCAGACAGGAACACAGTGCACGTTGGCAACCATTGGAAGGGTTTAGTTTGGATCAGAGATATTTACGGGGAAGGTTTAAGGAGGTGTGTGTGTGTGTGTGTGTGTGTGTGTGTGTGTGTGTGTGTGTGTGTGTGTGTGTGTGTGTGTGTGTGTGTGTGTGTGTGTGTGTGTGTGTGTGTGTGTGTGTGTGTGTGTGTGTGTGTGTGTGTGACAACATTTTATTATGTATTATAATGTTCTGTGTTGTTTCCGAGGTCAGTCTTTTGTGCAAAAATACTGCTGTGGAATTAAGTGACGTTTAGGTTACTTTCATGAATATAAATAGACATTTGTCTTACAGTTCATTTAAGATGAAGTGAGGAAGATACAAAACAAGTGCAAAGTAGTAGACCTGGAGCAGAGGGGAATGGAGTATTCCGCTTTTAGAAGAGCAATGTGGTTCTAGTACAGGGACTAGGTTTTAGAGCAGTGATAAAGTTCTAGACGATACAAGTATGTTTATGTCTGCTTTTAGGAGCACTCGTTCAACACTTCAATAAAGGTTGAATAATTAATAAACAGAGGGGGCAAGGTAGTGGTGTTTGACTAAAGGTACTGGTCTAACTCCTAAAA
>CM051014.1:13353559-13418559 GCA_027704905.1 Muraenolepis orangiensis
AAACCCCGTGTCGGCACAATAGACGGGGCCGTTCTTGCCCGTGATTGATTTTGAGATGCTTTATTGTAAACCGGTGGGACAGCCGTTCATTATTAGGGCTATTTTATTTTTGTGTACAGTGCAAGTTCAAGTGCTGTTGCTCTGTGCCTGCAGGCTGGCTGCCTCTACTGGAGACGGGATCATCCTTCATCCTGGTCCCGTCGTAAAGGAAAACAAATGGGATCCTCTTAGAGTATCGGTATTTAATTCAGATGCAGCCAATAATCCGTTTGTTGTAACAGCCGTCGCTCTTCCAACCCCCCCCACCTCTCCCTCCTCTCCCCCCCCCCCCCCCCCCCCTGGAGAACATCTCCCTCCCAGCGTGTCCTAGTTTAAACAGAAAGATGTGTGTTTAGCTTAGTGGAAGTTACTCATTCATGCCTGCACGGAGGAGGGGGAGGAGGACACCGCAAGTCTCATATGCCTCCGAGACTTGCAAAGCGATCGGGGGCCTTGCGCACATCTGAATGACTCTGTCACTGTTTGGCTGCAGTCGGCGACCCTGCGGCCGTGATAAAATGTCAAGTGCGCGACGGCGTCCCGCTAACTAGCAGCGAGAGTCACCGCCAGCCAATCGTCTCCCTATTGACCCGGGAGAAACCATGCGGCTGGGTAATGTGACTCTAAAATGTTACACGGAAAAGTCTGCCCGGATGCGAGGGGGGGGCCCACTTAGTGCTTGGCCCCCTACCCCCTAGCCCCCCTAGCCCCCCCCTCTTCTCCAGCCTCGCTGTCCCGGGACCACGCAGCTAAAATGTCACATCTCCCACGTGACGCCGTCGGTGATGGTAGGGTGAGGCGGCGGCGATGGGGGTGGTGGGGTGGGTGGTTGTGGGGGAGACACGCGAAGGATAACCACGCCGCAATTACTGCAATATTGCATTCCGTCTGTCTTTGTTCACCGCCAAACAACGGCGTCCTTTCTCTGAGTAATGCTCGGAGGGACGCCAACCTCGGATAGTGAGAGTGGCGTTAAGAAGATGATGATGCTGCGCATAAACCCCCGTGGCCCATCCCCCCTTAATCAAACACCCATTCGCACGTTCTGTGTATTAATAAAGCCGTGACATACTGGATTCCATTTAGGCAATTATTGTGAGGAGCCATTAGCGAGGGCATATTTACGTAGCATAAGGCATCCATTTCATTTGTTCTCTAACGCACACACACGCACACGCACGCACGCACGCACGCACGCACGCACGCACACACACACACACACACACACACACACACACACACACACACACACACACACACACACACACACACACACACACACACACACACACACACACACACACACACACACACACACACGCGGTGGGCACATCAGAGTGCTATAATGAAGCAGACTGCTTAGTTATAAAAAATATAAAAATCAACAGACAAGGGCGGCCAGCCGGTAGTAGCGGGGCCTGTTGTTGGGAGACGGCTCTCTCTGTGTCGGGGAGCTGCCATATATCAATCGTGGAGAGATGTAAAAGGGCACAGCTTCACCTCTGTGTATAGCGCCACTGTTTAGCCGGAGCTAGACACAGTTGCACACATATTGTAGTCTCACTGTAGGCTCTGGTGAAGAGAAAAGCGGGGGGGGGAGAGGGGGAGAGAGAGAGGGAGAGAGAGAGAGGTGGAGAGAGAGGGGGGTAAGCAGGTGCCAAAACGTTAACAGTTTTGACAGTGGGTAATCCTGATTGATCCTCTTTAATGCCGCTTTTCTCGTTCGAAACCAAGCAACGTTTTAACCGAAGTCACAAGCGGATAAAAGGAATAATAATGAAATTAAATCAAAAAGTGTGCCTATATTTATAGGCCTGGCCTTGGCCTGTTGAAACTACCGCTGCTAATGCGATTACGTTTTTTGTATAAGATCCTTGTAATAAATGTATTGCGTCCGAGTGAGTAATACGTTTTAATCTTGATTTTCAACCCTCAAACGTTTTTTTTTGTTGGGATTGGGGAGCTAATCTTTAAAACACACAGCGTGCCATACACTACGCAACACACATCCATCACTGATCCTCCAGGGCTATGACTGGGAACCGCTCTAATTTGCATGAATGTTCTCACCGTACCTCTAGTATGTTCCTATATACACACACACACACACACACACACACACACGCAAATAGACACACGCAAATAGACACACCACACACACACACACACACACACACACACACACACACACACACACACACACACACACACACACACACACCACACACACACACACACACACACCAAATAGACACACACAAATAGACACACACACACACAGTGGAACTCCGTTATATTGCAGAACTGTCCGAGAGGTATGCCCTCACACTCACAATGTGTGGCATCTTTGCTGGGTTCTTTCTGGAGTTCAATAGGAGCCCTAAATGACACGCCCATTAATACAGCCAGCCGTGGAATCCCGGCCGGCTGTAGTAAAAAGCTCCAAACAGATGAGACCCGGGAACAGACACACACACACACACACACACACACACTCCTCCTCCTCCTCGGGGGGCACATTTTAAACTTAGTCTCGGACATGAATCAAGGGTATTGCCACGCAGGCCCGCACATTACTTGCACAAACCGCTTCTTGAATCATTTCTCCGGGAGGCATAGGAGTGTATTTATGGTCACCACGGGCGGCCGTTAAAAAAAGCAAAAAAAAAAGCACCGGCGATCATGAAAATCAAGTCGTCTCCCGGGTGCCATCGAGCCGCGCTCAGCTTTGTTGAATTACAAATGGGATGGGGTAGAGAGGGGGAGGTCAATAGTAAAATACGCGTCGACAAGGCAGTCTGGGGTTGGGTTGAGTGACAATGCAAAACACACACACAAAAGCGTCACCTTTAACAACCTCCCGAAGAGCCAGTAATTAGAGTCAATGTTTTAGTCCCTTGGCCCGGGGTTTTAATGGTCGGCTAGGTTTCTTCTTCTTCTTCTTCGTCTTCGTCTTCTTCTTCTTCTTCTTCTCATTCTTTTTTTTCTCTTTTTTTCCTTTTTTAAAGCTCTCCTTTGAGCTTTCGGTTTCTCTTACTCTGCACGGTTTTACTGTAACACACACACACACCAACACACACACACACACACCAACACACACACAGCTCCGTAAATATCACGGACCGCATCGGCTTGCCGAGAGTTACGGCTGCAAAATATCTCGCCCCGGTGCTAAGTTGATGCCGGATTGATTTCCTTTACAAATACATGAATCACCGCGGTCGTTACCGGGGCCTGGACTCTTTCATTAAAATGAGCTATGCCTCTTGCTTCAGTAGTGCCTCGGTGCCTCCACTAAGAATATACATCCTGGCGAAGGGGCGTGTGTGTGTGCTGTGTGTGTATTGTGTGAGTGTGTGCGTGTGTTGTATTGTGTGTGTGTTGTATTGTGTGTGTGTGTGTGTGTTGTATTGTGTGTGTGCCTGTGTGTGTGTGTGTGTGTTGGGAGGTGGGGGGGGGGGGGTGCTCCCCTGAAAACATGCCTGGGTAAAGTATTACTTAATTTATCCCACTAATGGAGAACATCGATCCTCCGAGGAGAAAATAGGCAACAACACATCCTTGGAGCCCACATTGTCAAGCTTTTAATAATTTAGATATAGTTGGCCGGGATAATAAATGCACTGATGAAAGGGAAAGTGGATTCCGGGGCTGATGAATGGCCGACCGCGGAGCCCTGCACTTATCTTAAAGAGTAATAATACCGGCGATGAAAAATTCATTAATACAAATTTTAATGGCGCACTCGGCTCAAATAAACGCCAGTCTACCTTGATGTTGTGACAAGGCGTGCTTTTCAAAACACCGTGAATCCAGGACGGGGGGGGACGGGGGACGTGGAGGGGGAGGCAGATAACCGATAACGCTTGCAGCTCGCTGCCGGAATAAAACGGAATGTTTCTCCCTCATACCCAGTGGCACTATTGGTCTTTCAAATAATGCAGTGGAGATAACGAGCGTTTTGAATCCTCATTAGTCATTGGTAATCTGGGGACACAGACGATATATATTAAGAGCGCTGCTCCCCGTGAGTCATTAAAGGGGAAATTAAAGACAAAATAAATCCAATCTGGAAGGAACGCCCGTGATTAATCTTATTGGCTACCAGTGTCTGGCTACTTAACAGTTTTATGTAGTCATTTATGCCCCTGCCTGATAATCTATTCATTCTGAATAATGTCTCCCTTCAGGTTTTCGAGGTGCTGAGCCGGGAAGATACCGGCCTAAAGGCCAGGTCCCTTTTCTTTAAACTATATACCTCCCTCCCTACCTACCTACCTACCGCACGCACACACACACGCACACGCACACACGCATGCTTTTCCAGCTATTATGACGTAGTAGGCTAACAAAATATATGCTCCGTCTCCTTTATTCACGGGAAAGGAATCGTGACTAAAATACAAATCAGCTTTCGATCGTTCCTTCCAGCCTGTCAAAGTTTGAAACCCAAAACCCGGCGGTAACGTGGTCATGGCTATCGGGGTGAAAAGCTCCCAGGCCACGTCAAGAGTTGCCACGTCAGCCAAGTAGGTGTCAGCCGCCCCTTGGGAGCGCAAAGGTGGGGGCGGGGGGCGGCGCATGCGTGAGTGGCGTGCGGCCCGGCGACTCGAGACCCGAGAGGGGCGACACGCTGTGGTGATTGAAGACGCCCCTGGTACACCACGCCACGTGTAGGGCCGGGGGGCATCGCACGCGGGAGGCATCACAGAGAGGAGGAGAAGAAGAAGAAGAGGAGAAAGCAATGGAAAAAAGCGAACCCTTTCTCCTTGTTTACCTTGGTCCCCCCCCGCCCCATCCCCTAACCCCCTCCCCCCCCCCCCCCCCCCCGACCTCCCCTCCTCACCACTCGCCCCCTCCGGTGCCTTTGACAGCTCGGCGTCCAGTCCACTTCCACAGAGAGCTGGCAAGTGCCCTGAGAACCTCACAGGAATGCCAGGAGCCCTACCCCCCCCACCCCCCTCACACCCCACCCCAGCCCCACGGATTAGCCTCAGCCCCATCCCACCACCACCACCACCACCACCACCAAATACACTACCACCACCACTACCCTTGCTCTGGATTCTCGACCCCTATAGCATGCATTGGGCAGTGCGTTTGTGTCCCGCTGATGGTCTAAATGTGGTGGTGGTGGTGGTGGTGCTAGTGGTGGTGGTGGTGCTAGTGGTGGTGGGAGAATGTCGGCGTACATTATTTTTTAGGTTGTCATGACGGTGGTGTCCCAGCAGCACCACCTGGCCCCCCTGAGAGAGAGAGCGCCCGTGGTAGAAAACGGCAAGGCCCGATGCCGCCAAAACGGAACACAGCACACACTTATGTATGTATGAGTGTGTGTCTCCATGCTCTGTACCCCTGTACCGGTACACGTGTTTGGTACACCTCTTTTTGTGGTTGTGGTTGTTATTATTATTGTATATAGCACGACCAAAAGATCTTCTTTGGTCGTCTTTGTCCCATCCTATACCTGGAGGAGCTGTAATGACCACAATGGAAACATACGGGATGGGGGTGTGGGTGGTGGGGGTGGTGTTGGGGGTGGGGGTGGGGGGTGTAGATAACGTGCAGCTGTTGGGACGTCTGGCGGTGGTCCCCCCCCCCCCCCCCATGCGGCCGGCGGGTCCGTTTCCGTGTCACATTAGCGGCCGTGCGTGTCTGTATATTTAGTAATGAGTGTTCTCGCCAGCGTCCCCGGGGCCTGTTTGAGAAGGTCACGACTGCGAAAACCGTGAGCCGGATCGGGTGTCTTCACCCCCCCCCCCCCCCCCCTTTCCCCCCTCTTCCCCCCACTCCCCCCACTCCCACCCCCATCCCCACCCCGCCCTCCCCCCCCCCCCCCCCCCCCCCGAGCTCCAAGTTTGTGGCACCTGACGACATTGCTCTGCAGGGAGGAGAGGGGTGGGGGGGGGATGACGTTGTCATGGTTAAATCAGCAGCAGGCAGGATACGGTGTAATCACAGAGAGGGGGGAGGAGGAGGAGGGGGGGGGGATCCTGTTTCAGCCCCCCCCTTCACCCCCCCTCCACACACCCCCCCCCACCCCCACCACCACCACCACCACCACCAGCCCTCAACGAGGGGCTTCATCCCAGAAGTCCATTGTAAGCTACACACTACACTGCGTACATAGATATCCATATCGCTCGCTGTAGCCCACGCTGTTTGATGGTTGAGTGGAGGGGAACACGAGGCCACGGGACATAATGTGCGGCGGATGGCTGACGCTATGCCCTTATGTACTTTCACGAGCAATCATCTGCTGTCAGGGAGCGCCGCTAGCACTCCTCGCTAGCTCTCGCCCGCTACGCTTGTTGTGTTGGTTGCGGACTAGGGGAAAAAAATCGTGCGCCTGGGTTGAAAGCGAGTTTAGTTGTTGTTGTTTTTGGCTGCCTCTATTTTTCTGCCTCCAAGACAGATGGATGTCTCTTTTTTTGGGGTTGTTGTTGTTGTTGTTGATGTTGTTGCTATGGCCAAATCAAACCGGCTGCCTCGAATGTGTCAGAGATAAACAAATTTCAAATTGAATGAGTCCGCAGTGCAAAGCTTATCTAAGACGCCTTTCCTTTCCTTTCCTTTCTCTAACGATGACTAAGATACACTTATTAGTACAAATGACTCCGGTGATGACGTAACGCACTCGATTTACCCCCACCACCCCCCTCCTTGAAAACTAATCTTAATCTGTTAAGTGCTGTCAAGTTGTGTTGCAAACAGTCTCGTCGGCGCTGGCAGTGCATTGTCTCGTCCTGATAGGCTGTTGGGGTTTTTGACGTGGACGATAACTCAGGGGCCCGTCTCCTGGCTTTGTGGTGAGACGTGGCGATGACAGAGCACATGTGAGACGTGAGCTGCAGACATGCTGTGAATGGGAGATGTCATCCACGTCCTCCCTTGACAACCAGGGCCCCCTCAGAAGCAGCCTTTGATCATCACCGCCAGGAATTGCAGACACACACACACACACACACACACACACACACACACACACACACCACACACACACACACACACACACACACACACACACACACACACACACACCATGCATGCACTTACACACACACACGTGTGCAAGAGCACACACACACACGCATGTATACACACACACACTTACACTAACACACACATGCACGCACTAACACACACACACACATGCACGCACATGTATACACTAACACACACACATGCACGCAAGTACACACATACACTAACACAAACATGCACACACACACATGCACATGCACACGCACGTGTACACACACACACACATGCGTGCATGCACTTACACACACACACGTGCGAAAGCACGCACACATACACTAACACACACTTGCACACACATACACTAACACAAACATGCGCACATGTACACGCAAGCGCACATGTACGCACACACACACACACATACACACTAACACACACTAACACATGCAACATCTCCGAGCCGGGCTTCTGCTTCCACTTTGAAAACTCTTAAGAAAAGAAAATTGTGTCAGATTCTCTCTCCCCTTTGGTGTAGGATAGTATGAAACTAGCCCTCTGATCTCAACAACTCACAGGGTGAGGCGAGAGGTCTTTCTTTCTCTTCGACAGGGCCCCCGCTTTGAGTTATGCCCGTATGTAAAAACATGATTTGTTAAGAGGGGAGCAGCCAGATTGTGTTGTTGGCCTCTGATCCGGTCCAGTAAATATCGGGAACGCTCCGAACAAAACCCTGTCCCGATACGCCGGCAACGCATAGGCGCCGCGCTCCCCCGCTGACGTGCTTCGACATCTGTTGGACCGTTTACTAGTTAATATATTAGCTGTGAGAACAGCGCTGGTTACAGCTGCGGCCAGAAAAGGGAAAACAGAAATCAGAAACAGATTGCGTTCCAGTTGTTGCAATTCAATTAAAATGCGTCCACGCCAGCCCTTTTTTCCCCCACCCCCCCCCTACCGCCCCACCCCTACCCCCTCCCCCCTATTCCCCCCACCCCTACCCCCCCACCCCTACCCACCCCCCCCCCCCACCCCTCCCACGCAAAAACAAAAGGCAAACGGTCTACGCTCGAGGGCGCTGGTGGCAGTTTTTCGTCGGGCCTGTTTTGTTTCGCCCGTCTCATGGATGGGTCGTGGTAAGTTTGTGGGATCCCCGGCGGGTTAGTTTAGTTAGTGGCGTGGGCCGCTGCGTTCTGTAACAATTGCAATAGTACGAACGCAATACCACTGAAACTCCAGTATATTGTGAGTGCGTGGCGGCTATTTCCGTGTGCCGTTTACCGCCGTAGCACACGGAAAGAACCGAAAGAACCGGTTTCTTGGTTTAGCCTTTTCCTACTAAACCTTTAGGGTGGAATCAAGAGTGCGATCACATTTTGGACAAGAGACTTATTATTTGAGCGAAAATCGACACTTGGCACCTCCGTGGGCGTAACATACACTACGATTGCAGTTTTTTTTTTGTTTTGTTTTTGACAGTTTAAAATGAGTAATGTATTATAGCCCGGGGGAGGGAGGCTAAGCCTTGGTTGGTTGAGCTCTGGTCTGAAGCCCATCACATGCCCAGGGGTTCCTCACATTGACCCGTCATAACGCTCATGGCACAATGTACGTATATACTATGCTGAGATCTCTCTTTTTTTTCATTTTTCATTTTCTTCCTTTTCTTTCTGTCTTCGTGTCGTCTCCTTCTTCTTTTCCACGCAAGCTTGGCTTTGGTGCTACACGCAGCAATCTCAGGCCATCTGGTTTTCATTTCCTGTGAGGTTGGGAGAGATGGTAGGAGAGTTAAGGGAAAGGGAGCCTCGTTTGAACTGGTGGTGGTGGTGGTGGTGGGGGCTAATGTAGTCAGGATGGAATCTGTCACTCAGTCTATTGGATGCTGATGACTAAGGGCAGTCTCAGCTGTACGAGGTGAATGATTTATGGACGCCAAGTGAACTCTTGTAAGCAAAAACCCCGACTCGGAGTGCCGCTCGGCAACTGGGCCCTTTTTTTGGCCGCCGCCGCCGCCGCTTGCCTGCGTTTTTCTTTTAGCTATTCATGCCAAAGTATTTCGCACGGCAATTAGCTCCGTCCTCATTTAGGCCCTCGGTCCCAGAGGGTTAGGAAAACCATTCATCATCCTTAGAGCTTGGGAACCGTGCTGCAGCTACAGGCTCAGGTACTCCGGGGCTTTTGCTTCTCTCAGTGTTATTGTTTTTCCTTTTGCAAACAGTTGCTGGCCTAGCTGAGAGCTAGCTAAAGCCGCTACGCTAGTTGTGTATATCTATATCTATCTATATATACAAAGATGTTTGTTCTTTTTTCTAGCGGCTTTTCTCTTTAGCTTCGTCCATCTGTCAAAGGCTTTTGTATTTTTCCACAGGTGCGAAGGCACGGAGGGGAAATGTCAATTCGCACGGCTCGTCTGGCATAGTTTTTCCCGGAGTAAAAAAAAACCTGAGTGCTGACAAACGCGGCCAACTGCCTCTCCCCCCCCGGCCGCCGCCCGCCATTAACGGTCAACGGTGGACGTTATTCGGATAATTAACGCTGAATTTAATATTTTTTTGTTAAGAACGGGAAATTTACGGGGCCTTCTTAAAAAAAAAAATATGGAACCGTGACATTTGCCACATGTTTACACAGACACGGAAGTGGGGCTCGTAACTTCATCATCAGAGGTGCATTTAAAGCAACCCTATATGTTTATCGGGGAGATCTAGGCCTCTTGAGTTATAGCCTCACATTAGCGTTGGCTCCCACTGGAAGTATTTATGTTGCTTCTAAGCGCCAGAGGGCCGTCGTTAATACAGAGGGGCGGGGCTTTGCTTTTTTTTTTTTGCAGGCAGGCAGGCAGGGCAATAAACATATGGGGGACATATTTTCATGTTCCTAACCAGTACATTCACTCGGACAGGGGCCGCAATATGATCGAACTACAATGTGTACATTCTTCAATTTCCTGATCCACAGGGACGCATTATTTTCAAAAAGGGGGGGAGGGGATGGGAGAGGTAGAGAGAGGGGGATAGGGGATAGGAGGAGAGGAGGAGGAGGAGGAGGAGAGGAGGAGGAGGCGAGGGGAGGAGGAGGTGGGGCAATAGCTTTCCAATTCATTCTCTGTCGTCCCTTCGTCATTTTTTCGTCCCGCCGATTCCTGAGGTTGTCAGCGCCTAATATAGTCTGTATCGGTCCGAATTAAGGAATTAAAGGAGTGAGCTCTCCGCCGGATACCCCCCCCCCCCTCTCCTCCCACCCCCCCCCCCCCCCCCCCCCCCCTCTTCTTCATGGCTCTTAAGTGGAGTCACACTGCAGGGCCCCGGACCGTGGGGTTACAGGGAGTATCAGCCGGGGACTAATAAGGTTGTGTCTCCGTGGATGATTGATGGAGCAGGGGGCCAGACTTGGTGTGGGTTGTTTTTGTGTGTGTGTGTGTGTGTGTGTGTGTGTGTGTGTGTGTGTGTGTGTGTGTGTGTGTGTGTGTGTGTGTGTGTGTGTGTGTGTGTGTGTGTGTGTGTGTGTGTGTGTGTGTGTGTGTGTGTGTGTGTGTGTGTGTGTGTGTGTGTGTGTGTGTGTTTTTATTTTTATTTTTTTTGGTATCAGCCCTGTCAGGTGGCTGGAATGTTTAATGTTCTCATTATTGGTTGCTCTGTTGTGTATATTTCTCTGTCAACGCAACGGCTGCAGCCAACCCCAACTGCCAGAGCACTTCAAAGACCCCTGCAGGTCATCCGTCTTCTTCTACTGCCCCCCCCCCCCTCCTCTCTCCCCCCTCACTCCCTCCTTTCCTCCCCCTCTCTCCTCACACACACACACACACACACGCACACAGTTCTCGCCCCCCCTCCGACGTCCCGAATGTTCCGACTCGGCTGAGTGCTGCTGATTTGTTATGACTTTAGAGCCGGCTGACGGACAGGTCTCCTAGAGAGAGAGAGAGGAGGGAGGAGGGGGGGGAGAGGAGAGAGAGAGAGAGAGAGAGAGAGAGAGAGAGAGAGAGAGAGAGAGAGAGAGAGAGAGAGAGAGAGAGAGAGAGAGAGGAGAGAGAGAGAGAGAGAGAGAGAGAGAGAGAGAGAGAGAGAGAGAGAGAGAGAGAGAGAGAGAGAGAGAAAAAAAACACACAGAGCATTCTCTTTTGTCGCGGCGGTGAAAAGCGTGGCCGCTTCTGTTAATGGAGGGGTGGTGGTGGTGGTTCAGGGGCTGCTCTTATCGCCCGGGCCTGACATGTGACAATTGTTGTGTCAGTAATTTGAAGGCCGGATGACTATCTAGTCATCTCTTTCATCCTTGTCTCTCGGCCGTCCGTCTGTCTGTGTGTGTGTGTGTGTAGGTTTGCGGTTATGATGTCACCGACAGAAAACCATGGAGTAGTTTGGGATAGGATATCGTGTTGCGAGCGAGTACCATGATGGGGGGGGTCATAATGTGTCATAATGTACGGGACCCTTTTAAGACGCCATATAAAACTATATTACTACAACTACTAATACTACCTGAAGCATATTTTTGTATTCGTGGTTCTGGTCCGCCGTTCCCCGCCGTCGGTTAGAGCGTCGGCGTCCCCCCCCCCCCCCCGGGGTAAAGAACGCAAAGCGCTCCAATCGGCGGTGGGTCGTCTTGCAAACGACACGTAAAAAACAAGGAGAGGAACGAAACCTCGGAAATACCATTTATTTTTTTCCCCGAGAGGCACCGTGACGCGATTGATTGGTTTCTGCCGATCTAATTTTGGAATCGTGGAAAAGGAAGAAGAAAGAAAAAAAGAGAGAAAGAAAAAAAAAGAAAGTTCATTCGTCTTCGAAGAAAAATGATGTGCCACATTGGTGCAGATGGATATATTTTTTTTTTCTTTCCAAAAGCTGGAAAGAGATTAAAGAGAAATTCTGCTCCTGAGACCTAATCACGAGCTGTAGATTACTTTGTCGATTTAACCAGATGGCAGCCTCCATCCTGCATGCCCTTCTGTATATTAATGAGGTCTGTTATATATGACTTGAAAAGTGAGATGTCCATCACCTGTAATGGTCTGCCAGCTGGTATTATCCATATTTTATTATCTCAGCTCCAAATGGTGGCGGTGGCGGTTGCGGTGGTGGTGGAGGGGGTGGGGGTTCTGCATTTTTAGGGGACTGCTGAATTCTTTTTATCTTTTGTCATTGACCTGGTGACTGTTTTTCCAGGCCTAAGAAATAGCACCTAGTTGTGCCTTCAGCTAATTCCCCCTCCCCCCCGCCCATAGGTCAAGGCTATAAATCTGGCAGTAAAAGTGTTGCGCGAGGGGCCAAGCACACCGGCTCGATAGTAAGTTGATTAAGCTGTCCCGTCGACGTGACCGCAAACACGGCAATATGTTAACAAACATAATTATGCCCTGACGAGTAGTGTATATTGGGTGAATGTTGTTCCAATTAAACGGAATGATGTTGAAAAGCGTCCGGGCCTACGGGGGGTTAGCTACAGCCGGCCACGGCTAGCTAGCTTCATGGTCCCACGGTGTAGCGTTGGACTTAAGAAGCTAGCTACCTTCTCCTACCTCCCCCCCCCCCACCACCCCCCGGGTTCACTAAAAAAGGGAAAAGCAAAGAAATATCTTTAGTCTGTTGCACCTCCATCAGCACCTCCTAGATTTACACAGCAAAGCTAGCTGGCGTGAAGTTAGCCCCAGAACCCCACGAGCGAACGGACCCGTTTTTGTCTCGCATAACTCACTGTGAAGGCTGTTGAAAACTCAAAGAGGCAAAGAACACATGTCAGCCAGCCCCCAGTACCCAGAAACTCCCTCCATGAATATGCCCGGCCTAATTTTAAACCCCGACAGCGGGAGAGCGGGATGGGGATGGTGTAGGGGGGGCGTGGGGGGGGGGGGGGTAGTTTGGCCCTGCTCCCCGACCAGAGAGCACGAACAGTGGAGAGAGAGAGCGCACAATGCCAGCGTGTCATACATTTAAATACTGTTAAATTAAAGGCTGTTTACTGTTCCAGGAGACCATTCATCTTACTCAACGCCAGGGCGCCCCTGCTCCTCGCAAATTTGTCAGTAAGAGCTTCCACATGCCAAGGGGTCTGGTGGTGAGGAGAGGAGAGGAGGGGCTGTGGGTTGGTGGGTGGGGGTGGATGGATGGAGGGGGGGGGGATTGGGTGAGTGGGTGGTTGGTTGGGTGGAGGGGAAGGTTGGGGTTATCGGAGGGGTTCTCATAGCGTGTCTTCAGTCAGTCTGCAGTTAATTAGCCACCTCCACACAATAAGGCCATAACTCATTAATCACCCGAACCCCCACCAGTAGTCAAGCCCCCCCCACTTCCCTCCCACACACTCCCCCCCCCCACTCCCTCCCTCCCCTCCAACCCCTCCCGTCTGAGAAAGACATTTGGAGACAGAAAAAAAAGTTTTTTGCTCCAGTGAGACGGACTTCAAAATGCCCGCTGTCACTGCTGTGTAAATTATAGGGGCACGCTGAGTGATGACAGACAAGGGCCCACTGTTTCACTGACTATTGGTCTTTTTCCCTGGCTCTTTCTGTTTTCTGTGTTGACAGTCTCTTAAAAGGGGGGAAAAGAAATCACCCCTCCCTCCTTCCCCCCCCCCCCCCCCTCTTTCGCGCTCACTCTGTCTGTCTCTCTCTCTCCTCTCTCTCTCTCTCTCTCTCTCTCTCTCCTCTCTCTCTCTCTCTCTCTCTCTCTCTCTCTCTCTCTCTCTCTCTCTCTCTCTCTCTCTCTCCTCTCTCTCTCTCTCTCTCTCTCTCCTCTCTCTCTCTCTCTCTCTCTCTCTCTCTCGTTTACTTCAGAAAACATCCGTACATTTTTCGGGAAAAATGTAAAGGGACACGTACACACAGGGCCACACGTATATAATAACACACCAGGCAGTGTCATCCGTACCTATCGAACCCTGCTGCTTCCTACGGTGTGTGTGTGCGCACGTATGTGTGTGTGTGTGCCTGTGTGTGCGCACTCGTGCGTGTGTGGTGTGGCGTGGGCCCCATTTCTAGTAAAAACGGCTTGGACTTTAGCGTTTGTGTTGGGGGGGGGGGTTTAGGTCGCTTGTCAAGGGCAGGAAGGGATGGAGTGATGATGAATTCGGTGCTTGTTTGGAGAAGCACAGCGCCGTTCTCCAGCGAAAATAAACCAGCGGGTGGGGGGGGGGGTTTTCGCCGGGATGATGGAAGACACACTTCTCGGCGGATTGAGCGCGCACAAAGGTCATCTATTTTTCTTCGGATCTGTAAGCAGTGATCAGGGAGGCAAGCCGGCTTCCAGAGGCACACATGAGCGCCAGTGGCGAAGGGAGGGTTTTTTTTTTTTACTCGACAACTTTCGAACGTTTATGTAACCGCTGGGGAAAAACCCCTTGATTAGTTTATTCGTTAATACTAGCTGACAAAATAGTGTTTGAATTCATTACGCCAAGGCAACATCCATAACGACGTTGTGTGTGTGTGTGTACAGTTTTGAAACCTTTTTTGATGTATTTTGCCGTGTGTGTGTGACTGTGACTGTGTGTGTGTGTGTGTGTGTGTGTGTGTGTGTGTGTGTGTGTGTGTGTGTGTGTGTGTGTGTGTGTGTGTGTGTGTGTGTGTGTGTGTGTGTGTGTGTGTGTGTGTGTGTGTGTGTGTGTGTGTGTGTGTGTGTGTGTGTGTGTGTGTGTGTGTGTGTGCGTGCGTGCGTGCGTGCGCGCGCGCGCGCACAAACCCATTAGCCGAGGCCGGCTGCTCCGCACTAAATCACTTCATTTCTCACGTCTCGGACGGACACGTCCCAAAACCCCAACAAAAAAAACCCCCGTCCTGTCCGAATGTTTTGAGCGTTAGCGTCAGGGTTCATCTCGGTCTTGGTTGGGATGGTGTGCAGCGTCTCTCACAAACCCCAAAAAAAAACACAGCAACGGCCCCGGCAGAGACAGTGGAACACATGGTGCGCAGCTGTCCGTAAGTGATGGGCATGCCGTGACACGTACACGCAAGACGTTTCTCTTAACGTCTGGAGGTCTGGAGTCCGTCCTAACAGTGCAGATCTTCTTCCCTCCCCCACCTCCCCCACCCCCCTCCCACTCCCCCCAAACCCACCCCAACACCACCGCCCCCCAAAATCTTCCCTCCGTCTGGAAGTTCAAAGCGGAGCAGGTGGACGGTCCGCACGTCGATTGCGTGGACCCAGAAACCATCTCTCCCTCCCCGGCCCCGGTCGGTCCATATTTCACTTTTGAACATGTGGGGAAGAGATCCTCCCGCACAAATGCCGGGAGATTGATCGGCTGTAAACCCCCTCCTCCTCCCCCCCACCCCCTCCACCCTTCACCCCACCCCACCCTTCAACCCCACCTCCACACCCCCGAGTTCTATGTCAGATAGTATGTGAGGTCATCCGGCCCGCCAATGCAATAAGCAGATTTGCCTTGGCCCTCGCACTCGAATCCGCGTCCTCCGCAAACCTAGCGCCGCGCTAGCTCCCTAGCGCCGCACTAGCTCCCTATAAGCAGCTGAATCTTGCAGCGCTGGGAACAAGCCGGGCTAGCTACAAACGGCGCTATTTGTTTAGCTATTTTTGTGCGAATGCCCTGTTAAGTGGTGAACTGCAGTGTGTGTGTGTGTGTGTGTGTGTGTGTGTGTGTGTGTGTGTGTGTGTGTGTGTGTGTGTGTGTGTGTGTGTGTGTGTGTATAGTCATGGATCCATCTCTGTTCCCAGGCTGTAGATCCTGCGCTTTAACCTAAAATTAATGTTTCAATGTTTAATTGGTACATACTCATCATCATTAAGTGTATCGTTTAATTACTGTCTATCTTAATTGATGGGTTCATAATATATCCCAGGGTGTTTCATTATTTTGTTGTTTTTTTTATTTAGAGTTCAAATCCCAAGCTTCCAATAAAAACAAAAATCGTATATTACGTTAATATATTATATTACTTTATTCCATCATGGTGAAGAGTACTAGCGACTAGTACAGGCGTCATGGCAAGTCTGTGGTGAGTTGTAGGCTGCGGTCCTGTATTACCATATTTCATTGAGCAACTAGGCGCTCTCTCTCTCCCTCCCTTCACACCCCCCAGAGAATAGAGCTTGATGAATATGACATCTGACCATTAATGATGGGGATTTTATTGCTGGAGAATCGCATGATCTACCGTGAATGGATAATGACGCCGTTAGCTTGATTTAGCTGATTTGTTTTAAAGGGGGAGGTGGAGGAGTGGAGGGGGCAGGAGGGCTGATTAAACAGCCAGGCCCCGGCTTTATTTCACGCTCCTCCGTCCGCGCGTCACGTAAAATGCTTCATTACGGCGATCACAATGGACTGTGGAAAGGTTCCCCGCGTCGCCGTGTCATCGTAAATCATTGTTTAGGAAGAGCCGCCATCTTTTATGGCTTGGACGTTCATCTTCATTAATGATGGTGGTAATCGATTGATTTTTTTTTGGGGGGGTTGTTGCGATTTTTAATCAAATGTAACATTCTGTTGGACTACTTAAAACAAAAAACGGTACCCCCAAACTTCTTATCTTGTGGCAAAGTACACACAGCCATAATGTCAAGTATTATAATCTCACACACACAGTGTGAGAGTGATTATAATACATTGTGTGTGTGTACAACAGTATTGATCAACTATAACCCACATTGTGAGTCTATTTTCCAAATTAAATAAAGCCTAAGTAGAAATTAAATGAGCTGCATTGGAGTCACGTGGTCAATGCATGTATTTGCCTGACATTGTTTACAACACATGCCTTAAATATTTTTGGTTTAAAAGGTTCCTGTCCCTGCTATTTTTGAATGTGCAATATTGGTCATATGCTAATTTATATTTTTTAGGTTGTACACCAAAACATTGTCTATTAAAATATGTATTTTTTTTTAATCAAGGATATTAATTTAATTGTTAGGATATTATTACGCCATATTGTTCAAATTGCTTGCACACACACCTCTGTCTGTTATTTTTATGTTAACATTTCAACATAGCCCTATTGAATCTGAGCTGTTCACAAGGTCCAACATGCCCTGTTATTAAATATGGTATTTATAGTTTATGACCAAATTTACTTCGTGACATTTGCGACCTGCGGTTGGTTTTCAACTTAATCATAAATTGCGGTCTCTGCAGTTCAAGCAATTGCGCCATGTTGACCCTAAGGCCTATTATTAGTATTCCATTTATAAATCCAATAGAATTGACAGGAATAAATAACTGAGCCAACTAGTTATGGCAGCAAATAGGTAAAAATAAAGCAATAACAAAAAAACACATCACATGTCAACGTCCAATATGAGCACACATACAAATTGCAGGTCGAGTCTTTCGAAAGTTATATTATAATTATTTTATTTTTTAAGTCACGCTTGGAGCTATCGCAAATAAATACATTAAGCCCACATGGATCCCGCCCTGCATGATGTACAATATAAAACTCATCGGGCCTAAATCTCCTCTTATAAACGTACGGTCGTATCAGTGGTGGTGGTGTGTGTCTGTGTCTCTCTACTGGTATCCCAACGCCGATGCTGTGGTGAGTCTCTGGCCGTACAAGGCGTAGGGGGAGTAGTACGCTCCTGCGGCGGCGGGCACCGGCACGGGCCCCCCGGTGGGCAGCGGGCTCTTGGAGTAGGGGTGGTAGCGACCGCTCAGTCCAAGGGGGTGATGGGGACTCCTGAGAGTCAGCGGGTTCCCGGGGCTTCCGTTGGGCGGCATGTTGTGCATGTGACACGCCATGGCGGCGGCGGCCGCGGCGTTGGCCAGGGAAGAGGAGCCCGGGTACCCCGATATCAACTTGTCCGCGCCGGCAAAGGCCGTGTGAGTCCGCAAGTGGCCCAGGAGCTCCTCGGAGGAGGAAAAGCGCTTGTCGCACGGTCCGTTCGCCGAGACCCAGTTGCACACGTGTGGCAAGGGGTCGTTCGGCAACATAAAGCCATAGGGGTACAGCGGGTGTCCCGTGAAGGTCGGGGCGGAGGTGTGCACGGCGTGTAAAGGGTGTGTGGGGTACATGAGCGGGTATCCGGACTTCAGAGCGTTGGCCGCGGCCGATTCGTGCGAGCAGTTGGCGTTGGACGCGGCGGTCAAGTGGCTGGCGCAATGGTAGCTGAGGCAGTACGGGTCCCGACACAGGCTGGCGGACATGAGGGACGGGGGCGACGCTCCGGACAGGGGGCTGCCTCCTTTACTGCAGCCTAGGGAACTGGCGAACTGGGCACTTAAAAGCTGGCTGCTGGACTTGGCGTGGTCTAAACTCATTCCGTGGGGGAGAAAGGGTTGGTGGTAGCTTGCGTATGCACCTGCTAGACTCCCGGGGTAAGACATGCCTGCATGTTGTAAGGGGTAAACGGAGTGCCCGGGCTTGTACGGGGACACGGGCGCCACGAGTCCAGACCCGAGGACGGAGGACGAGGTGACGCATATCGAGTCTGACGTGACGGTCTTGGACCCGGACGTGTGCTCCTGGTGTTGTTGGTGTGCGTCGGAGTTAATCCTATGGCTGCCGCTGTTGTTGTTTTCTGTCGTGTTGTTGTTGTTGTTGTTGTTTTTATTGCCATCAGAGTCCTTCTTGTCCTCCTTCTCCCCCGGTTTGCTGTCTGACGGCAGCGGGGAGACGGAGGTGCAGGAGCTGGGGCTGCCTGTCCTTGGGGTGAACGGCTGGCAGGTGGCGCTAGGCACCCGGAAACCAGTTTTATCTCCGCCGAGACCGCCGGACGAGTCCTTCTTGTCTGATGTTTTGGCGTAGGGCTTGAAGCTAGACTTGTCGTCGGCTCCGATGTCACTCATTTTCAGAGGTCCGGACTTCGTCTCCTTGTCACTAGATCCATTCGTGGCAACGGAGGACAATTTGGAGGAGGACGGCGGGTCGGGTTTGCCGATCTGGGAGCAGGTCTGAGCCAAGAGAGCCAACGGACTTTTCTTGGCGTCCAACTGTAAAATACAAAAAAAAACAACACACATTTAATTACGTGTTGCCAATTCGTATAAAGACGTGTCATTTTGATGCGATATATTCATATATCTACATATGCGCACTTTTTTGTCTTTGCAGCGCTTTCGTGTGTGTGTGCGTGTGTGAGAGAGCTATTACGCACAGTTTTAACGCATTGCGCATAAACTTCTCGGCGTTGCAATGCGAACCATAACTATACTAGTTTTCCATCAAGTTTCGAGGCATGTAATAAACGACACACACACACACTTAAAAAGTACACACTAGCCAATGATTAACACATTCACATTTCAGGGGGGGTTATAGATAGACCCCCACGTACCTCAATGGGACTGATTGGGGTGGAGGGCAGGGGTTGGAGGTATTCCGGGTGTAAGAGGTGTCCTGCCCGTGCCGCGAGCATTTTCAAAGCCTTTATCGGTAGGCGATTGGCCTGTCGCGATGGGTCGGCGGGAGAGACCGAGTGGACGAAACCCTTGCCGGTCCTCTTGTTGTTGTTGTTGTCGTCGTTGTTGTTCCCCGTCGAGCTGCCGGATTCCCAGGCTGGATTGGTGCTACTTCTCAGGAAAGAGACCGTGGGCGATGTGATCATGACCCAATTCAACAATCGGAAACAGTGAACAAATCATCGGACGGTGGTGGTGGTGGTCGAATGGGTAAGAAGGTCGCGACGCGACGGAGCCTCGATATTAGACGAAGAAGAAGAAGAAGAAGAAGAATAAAGACTTTCGAGCGTAAAAGCGTTTGTAAAATCCTCTTATGTGTTCTTTATAAGTGGCAACGGAGGTCTGAGGAGCAAAATCCGCACATATCGCAGCTGTGTCCGCGTGGCTTCATCCTCGACGACGCACTGAGAGTAAGCACTGGGTCCGCGCGCTCCCTCGGTATACGTAGACGGTGAGAAAAAAAAACACACACGCGCGCGCGCACACACACACACACTCCCCCCTCCGAGCCGCGTCTGAATTAGTCCCGAGATGAAAGCCTTTGCCGCCTTCCAATCAAATGAGAGCAGGAGGTGATTGGAGGGTCAGTGGAATGTGACGTTACTCCCTCAGTAGAAGGAGAAGGAGGAGGAGGGAGTGTGTTTCATTTGAAAACACGCATCTAGTTTATAGTGTTTTTATGATCGCGGATTTAACGCTGAGTCTCGCCGGTGTGTATGTATAGGACTACTCTGTAGTAGCACACTCGATCGCGTAGACTCCACAAATAGGAAAAACACTGCGTGTGTGTGCGTGCGTACGTGTGTGTGTGTGTGCGTGTGCCCGTGTGTGTGTGTGTGTGTGTTGTAACATGTAGGCTATTGCCCGTGTCTCCCATTTTAACTTTTAACGTAATATAGTAATTACGTTTAAATGAACTTCTCTCGGTCGGGTCATTACTATCACGCTACGGTACAAATACAAAATCGTGTTGCGGAGAGAGCGCTTAAAAACCGCCGGCGAGAGAAGAGTTTTTATTTTATTTCATACACACTGATACGTGTCGGCAGATGGTCCGGCGGAATGTGCATGTTCCACATTTTCGGTAACTCATTCCCCCTCTCAATCACCCGGTCCTGTCATCTGTCAGTCCCCCCCCCCCCATGCACCGCTCGTTATCTGTCTACACGTTTTCTACCGCAGTGCAAAAATCCAGGTCAACTCCCTCCCGTAAGCCGACTGGGGAATGAATGATATGACTGAATGAATCGAGGAGAGAAAGTGTTTTGTTGTTTTTATTAGTAGCGTGAAGCACGCGCGCGCGCGCGCACACACACACACACACACACACACACACACACACACACACACACACACACACACACACACACACACACACACACACCACACACACACACACACACACACACACACACACACACACACACGCGCAGCCTACTGTATTGTAGTCGTATTATGACCCGAAAAATAAACCAAACGTATACCCCTCTACCGCGCATGTTATGTACAGCCGATATCTACCAAAAAAACACCCGCATTCGCTCCTTGCCAAAGTCGATCAAAAGAAATCGAAGTATCGATTTTGTTTTTTTTAAATAAGATCTCCCAGCGCTCAGGTGTCGGTGTTTTTTTGTTTAATTGAAGGGTACACATTCTTCCACGCGTAATGCACCCTTCTCATCGTCTTACTCAATACACACACCCCTCTCCACGTGTTGTGTTTTTTTTTTTTTTTTTGCTGATCGAAGCAAAAGTTATACATATGCAAGTGTTTTTTGATTGATAACAGGGGTGCTGTTTTTGGCAAAAGGCTGTCGAGCACTGACACAGCGTTTGAGTTATTAGGTCAGAGAAGGGCGACCATAAATTTCTAACGTCAGGCAAAACTCCTTTATTGTCTGGGTGATGGATGGCCTATTGCACCAGACACCAAATAGTCCACGTTATCCTTAAAGGAGGGTGTTTTTTTTCTTTCTTTTCTTTCTTTCTCTCTCTTTCTTTCGGTTGCTGTAATTGATTACATTTAAATAGAAATAGCACGAGATCTTTGACACTTTTTCATACACACACATGACATGTTTTTGAATCATTACACGCGTATATATTTCATTCAGCGCACGTCTAATTCTTCTTAATGTAGGTTCTTGTTTTAGGGCTGTTTTTTTTAGGTCTCAACTTTACTTCTGACCCACAGCAGGATCCACAGCACACACACACACACACACACACACACACACACACACACACACACACACACACACACACACACTGTAGTTTATGTAAAAATGTGTAAAATTAGGTTTGTGTGATACAGAAACTAATAACTTTGTTTTGTTTAATACAATTGTTTATGATACGCATGCGTAAATGTAAATAACAGTGCAGGGGAATATGACCTACTGTGCAACTTTTCTAGAAGGCATTATGCAAATGTTCAGCCCGAGTTCCTCTTAGCATAGTGGGATTCTATTCTAGATTGATTTTTAACTTAAAAATACTGTTTATCTAAGCATCCCGCTCATTGTTTGAGGAGTACAATTGATTTATGTGCGGAAGCAGCGCATGTAACACAACCATATGAATAAATGAAGGCATCATTTGTCTTTTGGGGACAGCTTTACAAATAATCCATGTGTGTGACTTAATAATAAAAATAAAGAAAGAACGCCATGATCTAACCGAGAGCGAGTCGAAGCTGTTATGACCGGATTCATGTGTATTCATGTACGTTACTACACACGCACACACGCACACACACGTCACACACACACACACACACATTTCTTTAATATAGATTCTGATAAAATACACTTGGTTTTGCTCTGCATGTGTTTTCTGCATATTTTCAATCAAACAAATGCACACATACAAACAACATTTACAAATATATTGCACTGCACCCTACTATGTTGTTTCCACAATGCTTATTTTGCAGCACCTGATTATCATCTGAGTTCAATTGGATACCAAGTGAATACTTCTTTTCAATATCTTCATAGCTTCGTCTTATACATTTTCTGGAGGTCTGGACATGGCAGCCATCGGTGAAACAGCCACACGCTGCTCGAAGTAAAATGGAGTTGCAGCCTGAGTTGTTTTTGCACGCAAACACAAACTGCATTGAGTTACATGACAATCTACATATGGCATTCAAATTGTGCAACAAAAAAACATCAACACCAAACATTCGTGGAGCGATTGCACAGAAAGTGAGAGTCGTGATCGATAAACGTCTCATTGTAATGTTAAACAAATGGGGCACGGAAATGGGAAATTCCCCCCGGGTGACATGACGTGAAAATTCACCTTGTGGCAGGCGGCACGGGCCACGCCACTTCACGGAGGGGAGAGACAGGCTAGACTCGATCTGACAGGTAAAAAGGGAGGGAGATGATGGCTCCAAGGTGCTATTGTTTCATAGCTCTTTCTTGACCTGTCAGCTGCCGGCACAGAGGCCTGAATGGAAAGGGCCCTCCTTGTCACTTTGAAAACAGTCTTAAAAGGCACTAAGGCAGTTTTAGCGGGGACCGGGGGTGATTGCTCCTGTTTAATTGATTGCCTTGCACCAAAGCCTGTCACATTAATAATGGTTAAGTACGTCTCTGCCGCTGTGTCACCCCCAGAGTGCTGCTCCGATCGGGAAATTAACGGTGTTAACTAACCGGTGTCTGTAGAGCAATAATAGCATGATTATCTGAAGTAATGCACTCTCATATTGATGTTGTGTGTGTGTGTGTGCTATTTATTTTTAGGGTTCATTGTGTGTTGCACGGGGGGGGGGGGGAAAGGGGAAACAATTTGTACGCCGACCGTTTTTCCCCGAAGTATAGCGACGGTCATTGCCCTTATGGTGTTATCTTTCCTATATATACGAAGACTATGCCGCCTGATTCCTTGGCTATACGGTGCCTCTTTTGTTATCTCCTCTCGGCTCGTCTAGGATATGAATTATTACTTCTTCCGGGGAGCGAAAACCGGAAAGCAACACTGACAAGTAAATGGTTCCTGAATGAATACAACTAAAGATTGTTCTCCCCATTAGGGCCCCCCCTGAAAGGGCTACTCGGATACAGAGAGTTCTCAATGATATTTCTATGACATGAGTGACAGTTGGAAATTGTACCAATAGTGTGCTGATGGCCTTGTAATGTACCTTGCATGTTGGACTGCCACTAAGTGTATGAAATTAGACACTGACATAAGGAGTTGCCTTTCAGTGAGAGAAATGACAAGAATCTCAAACTGCTTTTTCTTTTTCGCGCCCCGGAATGGTCGGGGGGGGGGGGGAGGAAGGAGGGGGGGGGGGGGAGGGAGGAGAGAGAGGGGGGAGAGAGAGGAGGGAGGGAGGGAGGGGATCACATAAAGCTGTCACAGAAGAGCCGGCTGGAACAATCTGTCAGAAAGTATTACACATATTATGCATTTAAGACGGGACATTTGAGATACTTAGAAGTCATACCCATTTCTCTTGACTTACATCCAGGATATATGTATATATATATATATATATATATATATTATATATATATATATATACTGTATATATATAATAGATATTTATATATATATTATATATTTTTTCCTTTTTCTTGTCATTCTGTCAAATGCTGCGGCAATGAGATCCTTTATGAAGCCTGCACTCGAAGGACCATGTGGAATACTTATTCCCCCCCCCACCCGACTCTTACCTTGCCGGAAGTCAAACACGGTGGAAGTACCATGACCGAGAGAGCTTGGAAAAGTTGAGGTGCAGCCAAGATGGCGTGCGGTGACGGGTTCTTTCTCACTTTGTCTCCTCAATTAGTCAAAGCTGTGCGGGGTGAAACCTTGCGGGAGATTACGCTGTCGTCCACTTGCCACACTAGCTAGGTGAGGATCCCGGTTGCGCGGTAGTCATGCTTAAAGGTGGCGTTAGCTTCACGTATGCCACGCTGCGTTAGCGCCGGGGAGAAACCGGACGGCAAATCAGCGCGGCAGCTGCCATATTAGGCCTCGCAAGTTTTTCCCTCAAAGAAACTTCTTCGGAAGCCTCTTAAAGACCGATCTACTTGTCTTATGGCATTGGGTAGTAAGTCAATGAAATAAATTCCACTTTTTGTGAAACCCAAGTGTGGCATATAGTTAACTATGTTGCGGTTCCTTGGCATACCGCTGGATCCATGTTTAATTTAACAGTAATTTATGTGTACCACCTCATATCTCTGTGTCTTGTGTTACGTAAAAACATTCGATCATGTACATGGGTAAATTCCATGTCGGAAATTGTATGTTTGCGGTGGTTTCGCAGTTTTTTTCTCCTCCATACTAGATTTAATTCACAGAGCTTATGTCCGGGGGGGGGGGAGGGGGGGGGGGACTACACACAGGTAGTGCGTCGTGACACAGGCGGGACTGTGAAGGACTGATCCCAGCCGGCGGGACTGCGTCGGCTGGGATGAGCGTCTACGATGGGGGCAGATCGCTCCTGTCCTCATCTTTCCCGTCCTAAAGAATGATCTTGTCACATTTCACAGCGGAGGATTAGCCAAAGAGCAGGCGGAGAGCTCCTGTCAAGAATTAGTGTCATGTCTCAGGGTGGCAGGGGCCCCCCCCCAGGAGGACAGGGTAAGGTATTCAGCGAGACGGGCTTGGACACAAGGTGATGTGTTTGTCTTTTCCGTGATCAAGTGCTGACGCAGGAGCGGTTCTAACCCCGTGTAGCACTGGGCTACACAAAGCCGGTGTGTGTGTTTGCTAGCATTTCTCTGCCACGGGGGGAAGGGGAAAAAAAAAAAGCAAAGTGAGTTCAAAGCGAACATGGCCGACACGCGTTGCAAGCCCATTGCAAGTCGATCGGAGCCACTGTAGACAGGATATCATCTACAGCTTCACTCCGTATAAGCGTATACATTATAGTTGTTCTAGAAATCATTCATCTTGGCCTTTTGATAAGGTCACCGATGGTTCCACACGCCTTCCCAGTCAACAAGTTTAGACCGTGCGAGTATCTGCAACCCACCACCCCGCATTCCCCATCAACCGCACACTTTCAAAAATGGAACCACACCATTTTTTTCCCCCCGAAAGCTGTGGAAAGATTAAGAAGCCAAAGTTCAAGGCGTTCAAGATGTTTCGAGATGCCTGACTGCGGTGCCGGCGAACAAAATCATACTTCACGAGACCTGCCAATGTTGTCAGTTGTTATCCATATCTCAAAGCGCATTACGATACGTCCGTGAAGTGCGGAGCCTCATCATCTGTCGGCGCGGATTTGTCAAAGTCTCGACTGTTTTCTTTTAAGTCGAGAGTGTCGGCGAGTGAGGAGGACTCTTTTAATTGACAACTGAGACTGCCTTTATTTTGGTGCCAGGACGTGTTGTGTTATTCTGACAAGTTATTATTGGCAGAAGCCCGCAGGAAGTAGCATCTGGCTGAAAATGGGAAGTGACAACGGACATAGAGGGGAGCTCGTCACCCTCTCCAGGCGGGGGTTGTGTGAGTCGACTCCTGGAAGAGCCTGTTGAAATGTTATTGATAAGAGGGACTGTCTCTTAAGAGGGGGGGGGGGGGGTGATAGGTTTGAGCGTGATTAATGAACCACTCAAATCATAATTCCAACCTTTTTTGGGTAACGGCAACAACAAAAAAAACATCTGGCGTGGGACTCAAAAGAGCTTGATATTCCTTTGGGGTAAAGTAGATTCATTAAACAGTGGGAGCTTTCACAAGCTTCAAGCCTCTTAATGGATTTTTACAAGGTTTTCAGCTGGTAATTTTCAACAATAAATCTCTGTGTGCTGTTCATCAAGTTTCACTCAAACATGTTCTGTTTTTAACCCCGGCGTTGTCGAGTTGTTAAGTTACGTTTAATTCCGCTACAACAAGCCCGTACAAGTCAGTTAGCCCTGCGCTAACTTAAAAAAACAAAAACCTGTTTTACTCCGGGGTTATGTACATGTTTCGTTTAACGTCTTAACGCGATGACTTTAAAGTGGCGTGGGGTTCAATCCGCACAATGTTCTCTTGTTGCGTTCATGGGGTAGCTCAGTGCAATTAAATAGCCTCCGGTACAATGTAGCTTAAAAAACACATAGATCAAAAGCACAGGACAGAAAAGCCCCAGTCAGCAACCCCACCCCCCTGGCTTTTTCCTTTCTTTCTTGTAATTTCACTCATCCAAGGCACTTTCACAATCCCTGTGAAACAACATTAGGAATGTTTGGTGTGGTGCTGCTGAGTTTACGAGGCCATTACGGGCTTTTTAACGGTGTATCCCTGGACTAATGGACTTCTAAGGCGCCGGTGTTTTTAGCGCTGGTCCGCTTCGTAACGTAGCGTTTGTTCGGGAAAAAAAACTGTTTGTCGTGAAGTACATTGTTTTGGAATGGTAATTGTTCAAAATAAGGAAGCCATCATGCATACATAAAAAGCCTACAGCATGCTTTTAATCAAAGTTTTAATATATATTTGATATATATATATATATATATATAGTTTGTTCACAGCAAGATGTTTGTCTAATTTCATTGGCTATGCTTTCATACAATTCATTAAGTAATCCATTAGTATAGTGTTAATGTTGTTACTCTGCCAGTAAACAACACTAAAATGGCAATATTAGACACTTATGTTGAGAAAATTGATTCTTTGGACCCGGTTTTACGATGCTGTTTCATGATGCTGTTTACACTTTGGCCCAAGTATATAAACATGTGATTGATTATAAGTTTCCAAGACTTTTAGCTTTTAGCCTTCCAATGTCGTTACTGTAACGACATTGTAAGCTCAGTTGTTAGGCCTCAATCGTAGATGTTGTATTTTAGTCTGAATAACGTACTCTTGTGAAACCTCCAGTCCCATTTTTTCCATTTGTTCGTCTGATAGTTTTAGATTCTTTTCCCGATATAAACGTTTCCATAAAGTACATTTTCACCAGTCTCCAATTCAGATTTACCGGATGGCAATGCGATGTTAAGTTCCCCAAAAAGGGTTCAATCCTGTACATTCTCCACGCTACCGGTGGTCCAATATGTAGTTCTTTAGACACCCTGTATAATCAAGCGAGAAGCTATGAAGTAAGTACAGGAGATCATCTCGTAGCGACCTGGCGCTGTGCAAAAATTGCCCGCTAGAAAGAGCACATGGCTGGGAACAACCCCATGTTGAATGTTTCATTTTAAAGGGATTGCCAATGGATCAAAACATGATCCCTGGTTGACTCTTCCGTGACCCGCTGTGCTGCTCCTTTTAGTTTGGGGTTATAAAACGTGTATTTAACATACAGTACAGATGCACTTATGCCTAATGCCTATTTTGCCTGTTTTGGCGGGACAATGTTTTTTGGGGGCTGCAGTTAATCTGTTTTTCAGAGTCTGCCATAACCCGCTCTATATTAGCCGGAAACACCACCAGGATCACGTGGAGGTTGAACCAGGACACACACATTCAGAAGACGTCCCTGACCAGAGGATGCACTGAGTGAGGAGTGGCAGGGATTGGAAAAAAAGACGATCATTGAGAAAGACTACAGTATATGAAAACGATGGGTATGGTGGTTAATATTCTATATGTTGAAATTTTAAATAGTTTTTTTTTGGTTTTGTTTAGTAATTCCATCATTGTCAATTGCTGTTGTGTGTAAAGAGCGACGGTGAGGACCGCTCCTCTCGGTCCCTTCCCACCTCCGCTCACCTCCTTCTCTGATGGCCCATGTTAATTGTCAGTGGCGTATCAATGCCACAGGCGGAGGTTAGGCAGGTGAGGGGAGGAGGAGGAGGAGGAGGAGGAGGAGGAGGAGGAGGAGGAGGGGGAGCTGGTCCCTGCTTCACACAAAATCGATCCTGGCCTTTGGTGTTGGAAAGCCGAGGGGGGGTTTGGGTGGGTGGAGGTCGGGGTTTGGTGGGGGGGGGGGGGCGGTGGGGGTTGGGTGGTGACACGGACACATCTGACGCCGCCTCCTGCCGTTTTTTCACGAGGCACCGTTTGATGTTCTCCAAATTCCCCACTGAGGATTTCTTTGAGGGGGGGGAGGGAGGGAGTGAGGGCAATGAATATGAAAGCGGTCCCATCTTTAGGTTCCTCATCGTCCTCACAGATAGAGAAGCTTCAAGATTCAAGGTTCAAGATTTGTCATTTGCCATTTGCAACAAGTACAATGAAAAGCTTACTCTCCATTTCCTCCCACAGTATGAAGTACAACACAATACTATAACAATACTACACACAATAAAATAAAAACAATTAACATACAAGGGCTTCTCCTTATTTTGTATGTTTGTGTAAACAAACACATTTTTCACTTTTTCTTTCTAAAATGTCTTTCTCTTGAATGCATTCAGTTTGCAGACCGATTCTTTTATGATCTAACATACATCATATATATTATTTTGTATATCATCATGGAGAGTAGTGACAAAATGACCACAAAAGCCCCACCTGGACAATAGGCTGGACAATGCTTTATAGAGTGTCTTAATGGGCTGACTCTGGTACTGGACATTGTAGACGACTTATAACATGCATTTTGTTTAGTTAGTACTCATGTCTTCGTGGACCTAGGAAGACATGGTGGAAATAAAGCCAAAATACGTCAAATGGTTTCATATCATCTACCCCTGATATGACATTGCATATGATCTGTTTTTGCACCAGCCCCTTTGCTGCTGCTGTGTGTGGCGGCGGTGGGTGGGTGGGTTTTTGTTGCCGTCTTGGTTCACGAGGTACTGGGAGCAGAAGGGAAGAGAACACGAGGGAAGAGAAGCTTGACCTCAAAGCGTCTTTTGTTTGGGAGTTCAGTGGAGGGAAGTGGTCAGGATCCGTGTGATGGGGAAAGGGGAGGTGGGCTAGGTAGGGCGAGGGGGGGGGGGGGTGGGGGGGGGAGGCGGGCTGTGCTGACGTTGATGGACCTAAACCCCTGCTCTGCCATCACGGTGGTCTTGCCTTTCAACTTTTCTTTGAAATGCCCCCCCCCCCCCAAGCCCAACCGAACCCCCCACCCCCCACCCCCCCCCCCCCCCCCCCCCCCCTCACCTCTGCTACAATTCCACAAATCACTCAATCATAAAATAATCTGTCTTTCAAACTGATTGTGTGAATAATCGTGAGACATTTTCAGGAAGAAACAGAGGGGAGAAAAAAAAAAAAAAAGGAAAATGTGTTCTTTTTTTATTTCATTTTTTTTTTTATATTACCATTTTGATTCATTACCTTTTTGACTTTTTATTTTCGAACAGAAAATAAATAAATGTTTTCCGGACATGTGGCCTCTGTCCCCTCTCAGTATACGCCGGCGTTATGGTTTCCCGGTAAAGGCAGCAGTGTCCTGGGTCTGGTGGCACTGCTTTATAACCGCTGTATAAATAGATTCCTATGACAGAGCCATTCATCTCGGGCCATGAACACGTCAACTTTTAAAAGACAGCTCCCCGAGACCCATGCGCTTGTTAGGGCCAGATCAGCAGTCCAGATGCCCGAGATGTACACTCGTGAAGGAAAGATTAATTTCTCTGTCATCCCTGCCTTTGACAGTAGTTATAAATCTGATTTAGCTCTTGAGCAGGGGCCATGGAGAAGGGCAGTTGGACATTAAGATTTCAAAGGAGCGATATCGGGGGGGGGGGGGGGGGGGGGGGGGACTAACTCATGACTCACGGCCTGCCAGAATTAGGTCAAAAGTTCCAGCAGGATGTATGCGCGGGGTTATGTTTTCAAAGGAGGAAGGGAGAAGAGAGAAAAAAATAAGTCCTCTCTCGATCTCTCTCTCTCGATCTCTCTCTCGATCTCTCAAAAATCTCAATCTGGAGAATTGAATCCTCTTTATTGGACACATACATGTACACACACACACAGTGGAATTAGTTTCTCTGCATTTAACCCATCCTAGTATTGGGAGCAGTGGGCAGCTATTTTATATACAGCTGCCCGGGGAGCGGTGTAGGGGGGTCTGATGCCTTGCTCAAAGGGACCTAGGCAGTGCCCAGGTCTTTCGGGGACTTGAACCGGCGACCTTCCGTCTCAAGACCGCCTCTCTCTCTCTCTCTCTCTCTCTCCTCTCTCTCTCTCTCTCTCTCTCTCTCTCTCTCTCTCCTCTCTCTCTCCTCTCTCTCTCTTCTCTCTCTCTCTCCTCTCTCTCTCTCTCCTCTCTCTCGTGTTGTTTTCCAAGATGGCCACAGTCAGTCACGTGAGAAGCCCTGGGCCCGAGGCAAACGGCTGCATGTCAAAGGAGCTATTTACTGTTAGATTGATGGGAACAGGCAACGTGAGGTGGTCACATCCTGTGACCATCTGCACGGGAGTCATGCTAGTTATTCAGATCCGACACAGATGCCCGGACTTAGCACAAGGCCCCTAGTGCAGATATTTGGATCTGTTACAAAATGTTTATGGCCCTCCTTTATGGAAGGTCAAGCGACTCTTTATTTGCATCTGATATGCGTTTCCTGTGTGTGTGTGTGTGTGTGTGTGTGTGTGTGTGTGTGTGTGTGTGTGTGTGTGTGTGTGTGTGTGTGTGTGTGTGTGTGTGTGTGTGTGTGTGTGTGTGTGTGTGTGTGGTGTGTGTGTGTGTGTGTGTGTGTGTGTGTGTGTGTGTGTGTGGCCAAGGAAGAAGCCACTAAGCTGTTATTTTTTTTTGTGCTTCCATTTAATATATGGAAGTCATTCATGCTTCCATTCTATAATCATAATCACTTAAGCCTCACTGTATTTCAACATACCTTGCGATTGAGATTCCAAAAAGAAATACTGCGATGAGCGGGATAGCTCAGTCTGTTGTGACTTGGGGCTTGGCAACTGAAAGGTCGCCGGGTTCAAGTCCCTGAAACGCCTTGGGCACCGCCCGAGCTGCCCTTGAGCAAGGCACCAGACCCCTAACTCTCACTGTGTATAAAATAGCTGCCCACTGCCCCGTAATACTTTGCTGCCCGGAACAAATTTGACTTTGTATGTGACCAATAAAGACCAATTCAATCCTGTTTTTAGAAGCATTGGCTGACTGGGTATATACACAATTGCTGGCACAATATCACTCTGTACGCCTTATAGAGTATTTCCCAATTTAACAATGTTACCGCTGTAGGTCACATAAATGCACATAAAAAGCTTCCTGTGTGTCTCGGGAATACCAGCCTCTCACATCTCCACTGATTCCCATTTCACGCTCTTGTTGGGTGGAGGAGGAGGAGGGTGGTGGGGGTGGGTGGGTGGGGGGGGGGGGGCATTCGCTGGGGGAGGAGATTAACGTGTCTTCATTCGTGACTAAACCCATCCAAAGGGCCCCCTTTAAAACCATTTCGATGACACTCAAGAATTTCGCTCCGTGCACACATGCATGGCGCTCGATGCTCCTTTAAGGTGCTTAAGGTGAAGGGGATAACACGTCCGACCGCGTTTAAACAGTTAAATGACCTGATCAAAGTCACGCGTTGTTGGATGTTTGAGCGATTAAGCGCGGTGGGAGACACACACACGCACGCACACACACACACACGCGCATGCACGTGTGCGCACACACACACACACACACACACACACACTGCGATGAATCCCTTGCCTTTGAAGCCGCGTTTCCTTTTCAACACATGTCTGTGTTGCTTTCACTCAGATGGGGCAGCGCCAAAACACAAGCTAGCTAACGAGACGTTAGCTAGGCGAGCGGTGACCAACGGCGATTTTCTAGGTTTGCCAGGTTGCTATTGTTGCATGCACACACACACACACACACACACACACACACACACACACACACACACACACACACACACACACACACCACACACACACACACACACACACACACACACACACACACACACACACACACACACACACACACACAGTGTATACACTGACACACACGGTCACTCTTGAGTGCTCTATTGCTTAGAGTACTAGCTTCATGCCTTTCTATTCACTGACTGGCTGCTAATTACACCGATTTCACCAAGGCGTCTCTCTCTCTCTCTCTCTCTCTCTCTCTCTCTCTCTCTCTCTCTCTCTCTCTCTCTCTCTCTCTCTCTCTCTCTCTCTCTTCTCTCTCCTCTCTCTCTCCTCTCCCCCCCCCCCCCCCCCCCCCCCTTTATTTTGGACTAAATTCCCACACGTTGGGCTACCCAAAGTGTGCCATGACATACTGCCGACTTAGTGAACCTAATTACATTAATGATGGCATCAATTTCCCCCCCCGCCGGTGAGGTTTGGCCCGCCACGCTCCATTTTTAACTCTTGTCCGGGCACCGTGGCAACGGGGACAACGGGGAAGAAACCTGACACGTCAGAGTGTCCCGGGACAGGGGGGGGGGGGGGGGGGACGGAATTAATGGTTGGTCGCCCGCAACCAAGGTCCACCTTGGGCGGTAATTGACGCAGCGAGTCTGATCTCGGGCGGCGGTATGGGGCTGTAGCCAAAAGGGTCTGTCTGTCTGTCTGTCTGTCTGTCTGTCTGTGTGTGCTCTCTCTCTCTCTCTCATCTAAATCTGGGGGATTGAATCCTCTTTATTGGTCACACACAGTATATGAACACACAGCGAGGATTTTGGTTCCATTCCTCCCGCGAAATATGCATCTCAGTTCATGCGTCTTCTTACCGCTGAACAGGGCCCTGTGGTTGGGCTTATTCTCCACACAGATTACCTTTCTCTGTTGCGGCTTTGGATTTAGAATTCAGAATCAGCTAGTGGGTGGGCGAATGAACTTTGACCCCTTTTTCGAAATGGTTTGTTTCAGTTGGGTTTGTTTGCTTTATGGACGCCAACCCAATAGAACCCCTTAAGGAAGTGTGCCTGTGTCAGAAAAGACTGCACACCACCATGTGCAGTTTGAATATGTGTGTGTTTTGTTTCGTTTTTCACACGCCTCAAAGGGATCGTTCAAATGCAGCTTTTAAAGCAACACAGGTGTCGTCATGCTCATAGCACAACACGGAAGGTTATGAGGGGGTCACCGCTGTGACGGTTCCATTGGGTTGGCTCAACACAACACAACACTCTTACACAACAGGAAGGCGGGAGCCAACCGTGGCCTCTCTCTGTCTCTCTCTCTCTCTCTCTCTCTCTCTCACTCTCTCTCTCACTCTCTCTATTCTCTCAGGTGATAGAAGGCATACCGTGCAGCCCGAGGACACAGGCACTCCTGTGTGCCAGTATGTGGTGGTCTGTGCTCTCCGGAGCAGTCAAAAGCTTGTTGGCTACACCCCGTGACTGTCCAAACACAGTTGACTCTAGGCGCCCACATCAAACAGGGTCTCTCTCTCTCTCTCTCTCTCTCTCTCTCTCTCACACTCACACACACACACACCACACACCACACACACACACACACACACACACACACACACACCACACACACACACACACACACACACACACACACACACAGTGCCATCGCAGAGCAAACCCACCGGGCCTTGAACCTCAGTTACCTTAGTTGTTTTTCCACTGCTAACGTCTCCCACTCAAGTCGTCTTTTTCTCCGTCTCCTTCTTCTTCTTCTTCTTCTTCTTCTTCTTTTACTATGTCTTATAGCGTTTCTTTTACAGACGCTCGCTCATTAGTGTTTGTAATTTATGGAGCGAGGCAGTGTTTTGAGTGCCTCGTCCTGACATTTACACAAGGTTCAACTCGGCTGCCACTGGATCCAGTCGAGAAGCAGGAGCTCCGAGGCAGCGAGGGGAAAAAACAAACCCCAGAGAGCAGACACGCTCATGAAAGCTCCTTTCAGTCTGCTCTTCAGCGGTGGCGCTCGGCACTGGACATGGTCACACATAAAACGAAATTTTCCCAGAAACGTGTGTTTTTTAGAGAAGTGTGCAAACGCCGTCGTGAAAAAAAGTGATTCATCACTCGTCCCCCACCCCCCCCCCCTCTCCGACAGTGGAGGTTTTTGAGGGTGGATGCTATCTGAAAATGTAAATAAACTTTAGAAAGGGGGCTTTTGGGTCAGTGCGGGACGCGATTTATAGTCCTGCCGTTGACTCTGCAGTCGTCATTCATCCTGCCTGTTGAGGAACAGAGGCCTTGATCGGGTGGTGCGGGGGGCGGAGGGGGGGGGAAGCCTCTCTTGGCCTCCAGATGACCTGACCGTCTCACTGACCAGCTGCAGTTCAGATGTCTCGGGCTCTGAGACGTTTCAGCGTTACTGAAATGGGTCCTTTCACCTCCGCAACGCTTCTAGCTAAAAACAAAAAAAAGTAGTAGTAAGTAGTAAGGACAAGAAGTCTTGCCTTCCTTCCTTTTAATTTTTTTTTGCCGTTTATCGATCAAGAGACTCCGATCGGCAAACCTTTGGAAGTGAAAGATCGGAAATCATCGTAAACATTGTTTTTTTAAATGTACCCCCGATGCTACTTAATATGTGCGAGAATGTGTAGCGAATCTGTGGCAAGCTAAAGGGCGTAATAAAAGCGAGGCTTGCCCTTAAGCAAGTGACATTTATATTAAATTGCTTCAGTATAGAAAGCAATAACAGAATTGCGTTGTGCCAGCTATTTCTATTTTTGGGGGGGAGGACAGGACAGGACATAACAAACTATTATTTGTGTATATATATATATATATATATATATGAGATTATGTTATACTGTGTGTATATATATATATATATATATATATATATATATATATATTATCTAATATCTATATATATTATAATTTATAATCTAATATATAAATATATATAATATATAATTAAATATATATTATATAATCTCATATATATATAGATATATCTATATTATATAATCTCATATATAGTATAATATACATATATAATATTTTGTGATTTGCGATAAACATTGTTAGGCAAAGTGATGGTAAACTGAACTAACAGATATAGTTTGAAATTAAAATATATATATATATTTATATACTGTGTATGTATATATATGAGATTATATAATATATATATATGAAACTGTATCGGTTAGTTCAGTTTAGCATCATAGATCACTTTGCCTGACAATGTTAATCGCAAATCACAATCAATAGTTTTCTGCATAAACAAACACATAAATCCACCTCCTTAACAGGTGAACACTCCAGCTGTTCATTTCTGGTGGGTCACCTACTTTAATTGCCGCTAATCTGGAGCGAGTGGCTTTGATCTCTTTGACAGTTTGACTGCATTAGCACAAGTGTGTTGGCTAATCCCGTGCGTAGCTTGTTCTCTTGGCACAGCCAGAGGCCTGTCCAACGATAATATGTCAGCTGAGGGATAAGTAAGCCCTCATCAAACAACTGAGGTCTAAGCTTCGAGAACATAGGGGGAGGGGGTTTGAGGGCCACCGTCATGCTGTGCCTTCAAACAAAGATGGAGTTGTAAACCAAACGCCGGCTTGTATATATGCGCTCGATCAACACATAGGCCACGCTAGCACACAGTCGACCCTCGGCAACACCTCGCTGTGACTTTGGTAACTTGAGCAGTTCCAAAGGTTCGTGTCCCTTTGACCAACCTATGTGGAATCTTCATTTTTCCCTGTAGCCCCATTCACAATTGGAACCACACTGCTACTAGAAAAATAGCATACAGTCATTCAAAAAGGGTTTTTTTAATGCTTCATTTAGAGGCCGTACTTTAATTTAACATATTTACAGTTTTGCTGGAATTGTATTCATTCCACTTCGGTAGAAAGCTTCTTTTGTGTGTGTTCGTGTGTGTGTGTGTGTGTGTGTCTGCGTGTGTCTGCATGTGTGTGTGTGTGTGTTACGCAAACAGCTGTCTTGAACTCGAGTTGAACTCCCATGAATTATGATAAGCATCTCACAGGGAACAATATCTGCTTACAGGAAAGAGAGACCTTATCTGGAATGAAGGAGTGCCACCACGGTGGGATCTTAACACAGATTGTGGTAAAATACTCTCTTACAAGTGGTATAGGCCGCACATATATTTCTTTTAAATGTATAATTATGAAGGAATTTGGGGGAAAATCATTCTTCCAGATACACAGACAGAAGCAACAGCACACCAATTACAACTAATATAGAGCAGGGGTTTTAAAGGAAGATAACTTTCCTTTAGCTTGTCAAATTTCGCCGAGCTTTTGCCTTTCACGCTGCAGGATTGAGGTGACCTCTTCGACTGTGTCCCGTAAGTTAAAACAGACCGAGAGAATTTGCTCACATCGCGAGGCTAGCCTCAACCCCGTGGCTTTGGTCATGGGTCTGTTATCCGGCAAGAGCGAAAAACCGAGCACAGGGCAGCTGACGTTCAAAGTTAAATAAAGCAGTTTTATCGTTTTGTTTTTAGTACATTGAACTTTGTACTCAAAGTACCGTTTGACATACCTCGATGCTAAGTTGATCAACGGGATAAGCGTAATTCAGCTGCTGGTTCACTTTTAAATCCCTGCATCCCAACAGTGTTTTTAATCACTTGTATTTGTTATATACTTCCAAAATGTGTATATATATTTATATACAAGATACAAGATAACTATTTATCCCGAGGAAAATTAAGGTGCAACAGTTGACACAGGGGGAATATATACGGAATATATACGTATATACTGTGTGTGTGTGTGTGTATATATATATATATATATATATATAGAAACTGTGTGTGTATATATATACTGTGTGTGTATGTATGTATGTATATACTGTGTGCGTATGTATGTATGTATATACTGTGTGTGTGTGTATGTATGTATGTACGTATATATATATACTGTGTGTATGTATATATGTATATTTATATGTGTGTGTATATGTATATATATATATATATATATACATATACACACACAGTATATGTATATTTAATAACGTGTGTGGCGGCGGCAGAAAAATGCAAGATTTATAGCGAAAATATATTGAGGCCATAAGAAGAGAGTGTGCTGAATTAAATTGTAGCCATGAAATTCCAGCATAACAGTTTCTCTTGGCCCCTCACCAGCCGGCCCTTTGCTTTGCTTTTGAATGCCACGAGGGGGGGGGGGCCGCCGAGACCACCTGTAAATAGTCATATGGTTTCATTTGTTCTCAGGGCCATTTGGCTCGCTGTGACATTCGTCAGGAAACGAAGGGGGGGGAAATATGCGGGGAGAGAGGGGACTCTGGAGACGCTACTCTGGAAGGTGACTCGCCAGTCACGGGGCGCATGGTGGAGATTAATCAAATGTTATGTGTGCGCCATCAACCAGCTGGCAGCACCAGCCTCTCTAAGCCTTTGTGAGTGAGGAAGTCCACCGGAGGGGGGGGGGGAACCCGTGGGCACAGCTGAGTTTGTCTTGTAAAAGTGCAGCTGTCCAAAACATGACAGCGACAGCATTAGCGGGGCCATTAAGAGGTGTAGAACATTTCCAGGGAAGCCATTTGAAAAATGACAACCTCCGGCGCTGGTGAGATATTAATTATGGTTAGCATCTAGTGAGGGGTAGGGGGTGGGGGGGGAAAAGAAAGAAAATAAGCAAATACATTTGGGAGGACAAAGGATGCCCTGTTTCTCTCTCACAACACAACGCTTGTGCTTGCTAGAGCAATACACAAGAAATTTGTCTTTTCTTTAGGATTCCTTCTGTTTTTTCGGTTTATGCAGCCTGGAAACTAACTGCTGAAAACATATTTGTGTTGTAAATAGTCAAATTCATTAGTGTAACATTTGGAAGAATTTAATTGAATTTTTGCAAATATGTACGTATTTACTTCCTGATTTGCAATATGCTAATGGCCTCCTGTTGCAACGGTGTGGATTCCCAACAGTGTCCCCTTCGTAATGAGAGTTAATGGCAGGGCCACTTCCAATCCTTAACGCAATTAAAAGTTCATAATTAACCACAAACAATTATCGAAAGTAGCTTATAGTTTCTCAGAGACTCGTCTTGAGTAAAAAAAAACACATGCGCACCTCAAGCAAGCTTGGAACAAGCGAATTATACATTAGCCGGGTAAAAAAAAATAAGGATTAATAGTGCTATTGATGTACTTTGCCCAGTATTATATCTATTCTTGGTGTGTGATGAGTGTGAATTGTATAGGTTCTGTTGGTGCTGGTTTAAAGCTGACCCCATTGGAGACCACATAAGACATGGTAGTCCATCCCCTTGAAAAAGACCATGATCAGTATTGAAATTAGTCATTTGCATTTTTTCCCCACAAAGAGGATTGACTGGTTATGACTAAATCTCTCCACCGCCTTCAATTGGGGATTAATTTGGCCTTTTTTTTTTTTTCCTTCCTTTCATTAAGTTGCATTAACTCAAATCCAACGAGCCACCTCCTAATTAAAAAAACCCCAACGTCCCTGAGAGTGTTGTAATTCCCGTTAGACTACGGTCCTGTTAATTGGTCATTACCAGACCCTGAAACAGGGCTTGTTTACAGCAGTGACGCTGCCGAATGCTAGCGCTCTGAAGCTAAAGTCCCTCTGCTTTTCACCCGGCCGACGGCCAGGAGAGGAGAGGAGAGGAGAGGAGAGGAGACCGATGATCGTCTGATTATGCCCTCCGTCTGAGCCTCATAAATACAGAGCCGAGCAGAGCTGTGTTTATTAGAATCCGCCCCCCGAACCCCGACGACGCGCCGCCGCCGCCGCCGCTGCCCGCCGCGAAGCCTCTGCTCTCGGGCTACTTATGCAGATAAATGCGGCACCATTCATCATCACCTCCAATTCATAAATAGCCAATGACTCAACTCTCCCTCGCCGTGGAAGATCAGACCTCGGAGAGGAGAAGAGGGGAGGAAAAAAAAGAAAAACACACCACGCCGGGGGAGCGTTCGGGTTCATGAAAAACATGAGTGATCGCATGCGGTGATCCGCCGCCGCCTCTCCCCTCCCCTCCCCCCCTCCCACCCCTCCCACCCCCCCCCCCTGCCTGCCTCTTCTGCACTCATTATATCTTATTCTACATGTCATTTTGTCTCTCGGCCGCCCCGGCGTCCGGGCGGGCCCCGTAAGCGAGAAGAAGGAGAAGAAGAAGAAGAAGGAGAAGGAGAAGGGGGTTAAAGGGGGGAGTCTGCCGGGCTCCTGGCTACGCTGACTGGGAGCAGATGAGGCGTCCTCTCTGGGTGCGGTGTGGGGGAGCTGCCTCGGTGGGGGGGGGGGGGGGAGGGCTCACCACAGAGGTGCACAGGGGCTGATGAGAAGGGATGATATATGTAGCGGCTGTGTCCCCGCTCTCCTCTGGCCCATTGTCATTAATCACGGCTATTAGGCGCCCCTGCATCGCCCAACCCGCCCGCCCCGCCTGCACCCGGCCTCCCCCTCCACTTCCTCTTGTGTCTCATATCCATAAAGCCAGCCAGAGAGACGCAGTAGTATATATACACCTCCTCCGGCTCATCTCCCCCCCCCCCCCCACGGCCGGGCCGGGCCGCCCGGGCTGCGGGTGCCCAGATTAAAAGCCATCATTCTGTCGCGATTACAACACACAGCAATCGGTGGGGGGGTTTTCCTGTTCTTCTTTAACGGTTTAAAAAGCCATCGGGACAGGGCGGGTTTCGTCTGGTCTGGTGACGGCCGACTTTTGGGGTTGGGGGGTTTTAATTCTCTGCGTCGTCGTCTTCCCCCCCCCCCCCCCTGTGATTAACAGCAATGGGCACCACTACAGGAGGTTTCATTACAATGTAGTCCAGGGGGCCGTTTTTAGTTTTTATTCCGACGGATTCAATTTGCACATCATAACCCTGCTGTTTTAAAACTCTGCTGTTGGGTACTTCCTGTGTGGTGCTATCTAATCAGCAGTCTGCAGCACCACCACCTCTCTCTCTCTCTCTCTCTCTCTCTCTCTCTCTCTCTCTCTCTCTCTCTCTCTCTCTCTCTCTCTCTCTCTCTCTCTCTCTCTCTCTCCACCCCCCCCCCCCACCCCACCAATGCCTGTACGTCGTTAAGTCTCTTGCACGCTCGCTCGCTCTCTCTTGTCCCATCCTCTCAAACCCAAGAGGTCTGATATGATAATATGTGTGAACTGAAATGTGAAGGCAATTCATATCACTTTCCCAGGGCTTTGAATGTTTGATTTGCATAACCGGAGAAAATGATATTAGATGGGCATATTGATTTAATTTCATCCTAGAGCGCTGTTAATTATGGTATCATAAAAGTGTCATCTCTTTATTATCGGTTTCAGAATGGGGTTTGATGTCTGCTGTTAGCGAGAATCTTTCTTGCGTCGCTGTGGGAAAAGGGGGCCCTTCGCCATGATGGTTTGGAGCATCATTTCTACATAATGAGCACGGATGGGATAACGGCATATTCTTTGCGTGAATTGTGTCCCTCTTTCCCTCCTAATTCTTTCACCTTCCAGCGAGATTGGCTAAACGTTGCCGCTGCTTTTCCCCCCGATATTGGGCACATATTTCTCACGTTATTTTTTCCGCCTTGCGTCACACAGTTGGCCCTCGAGGAGCATATTGGTTTGATTTACACGCCGGTTAAAGCCGCTATTGCATGTCTTACATCACGCGGGAACCTGGAATGGGCTACATGTGTCTGGCGTAGGGGGGGGGGGGGGTCTGTTTTGTCTGAGTTTTTTGTCATCCTAAAGACCACATTCTGATACTATCCTATGCACACAGCCCACCCCCCCCCCCCCCCCCCCTGGAACCCTTTGAAGCGAGCGGAACAAATGAGGTGTCCTCCTCTGCCTCCCTCCAGCTGAATGCAGATCTTTACCCATGGATTCCCCGAGTACCATTTATCTAAATGAACAGCGATCATTATTCCAGATCTCGGCCATCCTTAATCCTGGAGCGCTATTGAGCAGATATCTCTTTAAACACAGCAAAGAGGTGGTCCAGGTTGAACCAAGGCTGGGTGCATTCATTACTTCTCATCCAGTACCTCACCGCCTACCGCCACCACCGCCACCGCCGCCACCACCTCCTCCTCCTCCTCCTCCTCCTCCATCCTCACCCTCCATCCTCCTCAGGAGCACAAAGAAGTGCATAATGTGCAATCTGATAAGTGTTTCTCCAGCGCACGCCGGACCCCCCCCCCTCCCCCCTCCCCGTCTCCCCCTCCTCTCCTCTCTCTCCATCTCCTTGCACCACCACCACCTCCACCTCCTCCTCCTCCTCCTCTCTCTTCTGTCCTATACATCACCAGTGAGCCCTCCCTGGCTCAGCTGTGGTTTGCTGGAAGTGAACCCGGGGATTGGTGTGGCTTGAAGTTGATGAATAGGCCTCGCGGTGGCGAGGAACTCCAGGGCCAAGCTGTAGGTCCGTCCCCGTGGCATGTGAGGCTGATTGGCTTTGTCCTGCCGGGCCGCCGCTAGAGGAGCGGACATTAAGATTAAGCGATGCTGTCGCGCCGGCGAGCAGCGCACTGCATCATCCGGGGGAGGAGACAGCTGCAGTGGTTAATCCTTCATCACCAGGGGGGATGGGGGGAGGAGGAGGAGGAGGAGGAGGAGGAGGAGGAGCGCCGCCCGCCAGCCAGCCAGCCAGCCAGCCAGCCCGCCAGCCAGCCCAGAGCTGGAGATATACGGCCAAAGATAACCCTCCATAACTTCTGCCAGAAGATCAGAAACTATGAGTGTGTGTCCATCTGTGCTCAATCCTAACCCTTTTTCTTTTTTTTTTAGAGGACCAAAAACCAAAAAAACAGACGCGAAGATTGAGAAGGAGGTGAATGTAACGTCTACACAACAACCACGGTGACACCAGGGGAAGGTTGTTTCTGGTGGTCGGGATCTAATCTGTGCTTAAGTTAACAGGGTGGTGGCGGTGGTGGCGGTGGTGGTGGAGGTGGTGGAGGCGGTGGTGGAGGTGGTGGTGGAGGTGGTGGTGGCGGGGGGGGGGCTCAAAAGTACTCATTGTTCTTCTGTCAGGAGGGGCCGAGGCAACAAGGCCAAATAAACAGAAATCTGCGCATTCCTCGCATGTCAGCGGCTAAGTGACACGAGTGTAGTCCATCACACCTTCTGTCTGTTGGGAATTCCCTTCTTTCTTTATTTATTTATTTATTTTTTTTGAAAGATTGGAGAGAAAAAAAACCCACCACAGGCTGGTGCCTGGGTGCTAAAAACGGTCTGTATTTATGTGTTTGCGAGTGGCGTCAGCATATTTTTGGACTGCTGGCTTTGCATGTTTGTTGCTAGTGTTTGATGTCGCCGTCCCCGCGCGCGTGATGGATGAGCATCATCATGCCGAGTAAAAGTAAAGCTCTCGGTTTTCCCTCCCCGCGAGAGAGAAGGCTGACATGCTCTATTGCCAGAGATGGCCCCTGAAAAGACATTACAGTAGGACTAGTCTCCTTTCATCTACTCTACCCTTTTCCACTGGCCAAAAAAAACCCCCCATATTTTTCCTTTTTTTCTTGATTTTTTTTTTTCATACAGTTTACATTTGGTAGCGCCGCCGCCCGTGCCTCTGAATATGGTAATTTCTCCCCACAGAGAAAGGCCCTCTTGTGATCCTGGAGGGGGGAGGCTGAGGGAAGGAGGGAGGGAGGGAGGGGGTGGGTGGGTGCGTGATGGGGGAACAGGGGGATGATGTATTCGCGATGGCAGCGGGTGTACCTGCGGAGAACACCCCCCCCCCCCCTCCCTCCTCCCTCTTCCCTGACAGTGACATATTAGTTGGGGTGTCTCTCGGAATGTGATAACTTCAGAATTTGCCACCTTGTTAGGTTTTGATTTATGTGATACCATTTCGGTAAAGTAATTGGCCCTGGCCTGTTGCAGAGGGGGGGGGGGGGGGGGGGGAGAAGAAAAAAAGATCACGCAACAGAACAAATGCTGGGCCATGCTAATGAGGCGGCGGTACCCAGTACCGCCGGGCGGATTGCCGGCCGAACTTGGCAGTTATTAATGGCTGTTATGATTTACAGATGGGGTGTGGATTGGGATGGAGTTTGGGTGAAAAGTGACATTTAAGAAGAGGGGTGGGGTGGGGTGGGGGGGGTGCGGCAATGTTGGGAAGTACTAATGAAGTAGCATACTGCTAGGAAAACAATCATACGCGTTGTCAAGGCGATGTGTAATTACCCAGCAGCCACCCTGTCTGACAGGCTGGAAGGGGCCGGGTGGGGGTGTGGGGGTGGGTGTGGGTGGTGGTGTGTGTGAGTGGGGTGGGTGGTGGTGTGTGAGTGGGGTGGGTGGGGGTGTGTGAGTGGGGTGGTGTCGGGCTAGTAGAGCCATGCAACCTGGCCCGGTAATGGATGGAGTTCTTCTGGCAAAAGAGGCTAAAATGCACCAGGCAGTGACGGTCAGGGCGGGGGGAGTAGAAGGGATTGATGAATTAATTGGGTCTTTCTTGGGACATACGGGGGGACCCACTGTGGCATATGCTCAGCTTGTTACTTCGGAAAGTCTGCTGACCCTGAAAGTGAAGTCATCCCACGGAGGGAAGCTGTGGCTTTTTTCCCGTTTTTAAGTTTTCTATTTTTTTTATTGCTCTCCGTCTAACCCTTTCCTTTTTTCATTTTTTTTCTTTATTGGTCGGATCACAGGGACCCAATGTGGTCATTTAATGCCATGTTACCATTTTGCGATGCGATTAAATCCGGGGGGCGAAACCAATTGAAGAGGCCGTGCTTCACATGTGGAAGAAGGAGAAGGAGAAGGAGACGACAGATGACATGGTTCTAATGATACACTTTACTCTCCACTCTTCCATCCCTAAAATGTATTTTCTTTTCATCTTTTAGGGGCAGTCGATGATGTCGTTGTTGTTGTCGTCGTGGTGGTCGGAGAAGTCTGCTTTCAGGAACGTTCTGTGGCTCCTGGGGAAGACCAGCCAACACCTGAACTACCCACGGTGACGGCGTGAGCAGTGAGTCCTAAGAACTATTCACTAACTAACTCTTGAAGAGCACTAGTATGTACTGTACGTTTTTGCTAGTGTTTATGTTTGCAATTATCTCCCCGCTGCGAGCATACCTAACCCCATGACTCTAATAAAGGCGACCATATATTAGCTTTATTTTACCACTTAGATAAAGCTTAAGAAACACCAGGACCACATTTTCTGACGGATGGAAATCAAACAATGGTCCTAGCCTTTGTTATTTATTGTTCATTTATGTTAAGCGTTAAGGGTAGCTAAAAAAATGTATACAAATTCCAACGGCCTTGGTTTAACGTTCGCAGCGCGATCCCAATCCTCCATACAGTACAGCCATTCCCTTTATGACTATAGACCATGCCTATGGCAGCTGGCCAATCGGAGACGACCTCCCCGGCTCATCACAGAGACAAGAGTCTTTTCCCCATGGCTGCCATTTTTCCATTACAGTCGCCGTCTCAAACCTCTCACATTCTCTCTCTCTCTCTCTCTCTCTCTCTCTCTCTCTCTCTTCTCTCTCTCTCTCTCTCTCTCTCTCTCTCTCTCTCTCTCTCTCTCTCTCTCTCTCTCTCTCTCTCTCTCTCTCTCTCTCTCTCTCTCTCTCTCTCTCTCTCTCTCTCTCTCTCTCTCTCCTGCTCCTCCTGTGTTAGAAGCTAACTCCCGCTGAGTGTCGGAAACAAAAGAGTCTGCACAGCTGTTATCTGTCACCTCCGCGCTCTTAGTTCAGGAGAAAGCATCCACTGGACCACCACCACCACCCTGTCAGCCTCCCGTTTCGTGAGGGTGGGGGAGGGGAGGGTGGTGCATTAGGGCCGACCGCCAGCCGCATCACTGGTTCTGGGGGTGGCACTGCCGAGAGTCCCGGTCCCAGGCCCATCACGGCGAATTAAGAAAGGGAGGGCATGGCTGGATGCTGCATGCTGAGGCTGTGGCGAGGCTGGCTATCGGTGCCACTGAGCATTATGACCGAGGCAGGGGCTGAGGAGCTCGGCCAGCCATTATTCCAATACAGGGAGAGGGACGGGACCGCCGTCCTCCCCTTGTCCGTCCCAGCCCTGCTCTCTCAAGGCCTGTCCACCCCCCCCCCAGCCCCCCCCCCCCTTTGTCATTCTCCTGTCTCACATGCACACACACACACGCATGCAACCACACACACACACGCACACATCCATACACCCACCAGAATGCACTGTACTGTATGTGCTTTGCCGCTTGCGTGTATGTTGTTGTTGTTGTGAAGTGTTCATGATTAAATGGGGGAAGTGGTTCATGGATTTAGTGTGTGTGTGTGTGTGTGTGTGTGTGTGTGTGTGTGTGTGTGTGTGTGTGTGTGTGTGTGTGTGTGCGTGTGCGTGCGTGCGGTTTAGAGATGGAACGCGGCGCATTATTTATTCATCCTGGAAGACTTTTGCCACGAGACCGCAGAGTCATCTAATCTCTCCTCATCTCAGAAAGTGGGTTATGTTTTTCTGCTTGGCAATCCAGAAACCTTATCTCGCGACCCTGTTCATACTCTCGTGCTAAAAAACCCCCCTCGCTCGCATCGCTCTCTCTCTCTCTCTCTCTCTCTCTCTCTCTCTCTCTCTCTCTCTCTCTCTCTCTCTCTCTCTCTCTCTCTCTCTCTCTACTCTCTCTCTCTCTCTCTCTCTCCCACCCCTCCCTCACCCACGACCCTCCCCCCCCTCCCCCTTTCTTCACTCGCTCTCTCTCTCCATCTCTTTCCATTTCTGTCTCTCTCCTCTCACACACTGGCCCGCCCTCTCTGTCTGGTCGTAACGTTCATCAGAAGGGACAGGTGAGTTAGTGCACGCTTAGCTTCAAGCCCGCGTAATTGTTTCTCGCAACGGAGCGCCGAGCGGACGACCGAGGGCCCCGCGAAACGCCCGGCGAAAACAACAGGAATGATTAGCGCCGGTTAAGAGTCATCGGCCCGACCGCTCTGACACCTGTCTCCCCGTTTTGGTCTGAAAGCGGTTGCCAGATCCCCAACACCGCCCCCCCCTCTCCTCTCTCTCTCTCCTCTCTCTCTCTCTCTCTCTCTCTCTCTCTCTCCTCTCTCTCTCTCTCTCTCTCTCTCTCTCTCTCTCTCTCTCTCTCTCTCTCTGTACTGCTAGTCACATGGTCGGATAGAGAGATTAGGGAGGAGGAGTTGTTATGATTTGAAAGTAAGGCGGGCTAAACCTTGTGGTTCGTTTTTAAAGAGCCCGGGTATCGCGGCGGCTTCTTCTTCTTCTTCAAAGCAGCGTGTAGCTGTTAGCATGCCCGTCCGCGACGCCACGACGGCGGTCTCGGAGCCACGCTCTGGAAGCCATTTGGAAGTGTGTTTTGTAAACGCCATGTATAGCCTATATAGGCAGCGTTTAATTGCCGGCTACCATGTCAGAGACTGGCAATTTGGCCCGGGTTGACACACACACGTCGTTAGATCAACCTCGGTAACCGCATTAAGCGTCCCCTTCGGAGCCAAGGGGGATGTTTGAAATGCCGCGTTGAAAGACTGTTTACTCGCATGTTCGGGGCGGAGGGAAAAACAAACGCACAGTACTCATGTGTGCAACAAAAATATGCATTTAATCTTTCAGCTGCGTCTTGTTTACAGAGCACAGTGGCAGCTCGGGGGTTATTAATCATTCTTGTCTTAATTACCCCGCGTGGCTGTTTCATGTAGGGCTCTGAATCTGACCTTTTTTCTGGATTCTCTTTAAACCATTAATCATGCAACGATCAATGGCAGCTTTGAAAAAACAAAACAACAACAACAACCCAGAGAGAGAGAGAGAGAGGCAGAGAAACATTCGTATTTGGTGGAAGGAATTTAGATAAATAAATAAAAATGTAGAACTGTCTCAAAGCGGGGGGGGGGGGGGGGGGGGGGGGCTGGGTTGTCGTGAAGAACCGCATTACTGGCTGTGGTGTTTTAACATGGAATAATTTCACTAAAACTAGGGTAATACAAAGTTTTAAATGAACAACAACAACAACACAACACGCTGTCAAAGGGTGACAAGAGGAACCTTCATCTTTGTTTGCAGTGAGTAAAGGTTGGTTAAGTAAAACAGCGCCCCGCTCGCTAATGTGTCTCAATGTGAATGAATGGGCTTTGACACTTCTGGAGACAAATATTTCGTCGCCCGTCGTCGTCCCGTCGTCCCCCCACCCCCACCACCACAACCACCACCCCCTGAAGTACGGTTCCTGGTTGGGCGCCATATGGCTTGCAGGAGAGTCACTCGTAGCGCTAATCTGACAGCTAAATGAGAGGCCTGTGTGTGTGTGTGTGTGTGCGGTCTATCGCTTGACGACGGACAGTTTGGACCTGTGGGCCTCGTCGTCCTTGCCAGGAAGTCGATACCATTTACCGAGAAGTCCTAACCCAGGCTACGGCTTATCAAGGGGGGGGGGGGGGGGGGGGAGGAACGCCGCAATCTTTTCCAGCCAATTTTCCGTCGTTGCCGTCTCTCTCTCTCTCTCTCTCTCTCTCTCTCCTCTCTCTCATCTCTCTTCTCTCTCTCCTCTCTCTCTCTCTCTCTCCCGATAGTCTTCTTGTGTCTCGCATGAAGAAGCATTGCAGGGTTTCTAATGACAGGAAAGAAAAGGATAAATGGAAGGTATGTACCATATGTACCGGTAATTAAGGAAAATATTGAAAAATAGTAAAAACAATGCTACTTTCTGTACTTTCTGGTTTCTTTCTTCTCGGAGGTTTTCTCTCTGGGAGAAATCCCACCGTTTCCCATTCCAAGTCGAGGCCGAGTGACGACGACCCCCCCCTCCATTTGCATCACACAATAACGGCTAGTGTTGAAAGGAGAATACTCTTCCCTCACCTCCAGTCAGTTAAACAGATGAACTATTGCTGAATCCCAGATTAAACAGTAACTGGTTTTGGGGGAGTCGACGAGGGGGTTAGGGGGACGCGGGGGGGGGGGGGGGGGGGGGGGGGGTGTTGAAGCACACAGGACAATGTGAATGGTGCCTGACAGACATTTTATCAGTAAACCAATTAACATGATTTATGGCCGGGGTTAAGCTCGAGACTTTCCCATAAACACAAAAGGGGCCCCCGCCGAACGGCTCCTGCTTTAAAGTGTGATGTTATCAGGCCCCTCTAGATTCTGCTGGGCCGGCGTGGAGTCAGCATGCATTTGTAAATGCCGCTACTGTGCATGGTGGGGCCCGACCCCCCATCCCTACCGTCCCCCACCCCCACCCCCCACCGTCCCCCTCCCTCCCTCCCTCCCTCCATCACTGGGTCAGGAGTTCAAAGCCCAGCCCTGAAGACTTGAAGGGTTGGGGGTGTGAACTCCCGACCTCCCCCCTAATGTAAAGGCCAAGCAGTGGAAATTCAGCTGTTATCAGCCGCCCCCACCACCCCCACCTTCACCACCACCACCACCACCACCTTCACCCCCACCCCCACCACTACCACTACCACCCCCTCCTTTCCCACCCAAGTAGGGAGCTAGTACACTTTATTCCGACAACACACCGCGTCTTAAGTACGACCGACACAGAAACCTGGATATTTTGGTCGCAAACCTGGATCTTTTTCGGGATATTTAAATTGCTTCTAAATGCTTTTTGGACAATTCTACACTATGTATATATCATCCATCAGTCACTTTATTGTTCTCTTTTATTGTTTTTTTTTATTGTGTACAGTATTGTTATAGTGTTGTATAGTATATAGTGTTAAAGTGTAGACAATTCATACTGTGGGAGGGAATGGGGAGTAAGCATTCCATTGTACTTCACTGCATATGGCAATTAAACATCTTGAATGTTGAATCTTGAATCTATTTCACGTTTTTACGGGTAGACATGTGGACGCTCGTTATACAAAAAAAACGTATCTCTGCCGGTAATCCTAGGTTTAAAATAAATCCAAAATAATAATAATAATAATAATACTAACAAAATGCCCAGAGCCTGTTTATTTTTTTACTCTTTTGTTTGTTGTAGTATTTTTAAACGTTCAAATCATGGGGTGAAGTGAAGTGAAGTGAAGTTACAAAGCAGGTAACACTCACCTGTCAACCCAGAGTCCAAAGCTCAGACAATGCCGGGCGGAATGTTGGCCTCTCTCGCCAGTTTGCAGAGAGGTAGAGAGAGAGAGAGATTTACAATTTACCGAAAAGATGTTAATTGGGTCGCTGTCTTTTCTCCTCCCCCCCCCCCCCTACCCCACCCCCACACTCCCTACCCTCATCCTCGAGTGATTTATTCCTGTAATAATGCACTAAGGGGGTCACTGGTTTGGACATGTTGGGGGGGGGGGACTGACTGACTGACTGACTTGACTTGACTTGAAGGATGGTGGGTGAGGGGGAGAGGAGGGGGGGGGAAGGTGGGGGGGGGAGCTGAAGACGACACCAGGTGGTGTGACAGTATGGTTAAATGGGGGAGACACAGACAGACAGACATAACGGATGGTCTTTTATTAACCGTGGCGGGACCGGGGACCGTAAATGATGGGCCTTATAGAGGAGTCAATAAATCTGCCCCGCTCCTCCTCCATCGCGTCTCCATCATGTATAAATTACAATCTGTGCCGTTCCTGGCGCCATTTAAAAATAAATATAAAAAAAAATAAAAAGGAAGAAGGGACGACTCTCTCAAGACTATGACGTGGCCATAAAGAGTCTCCCCATATTTCCCCCAGTACCCCCCCCCCCCCCAGAGGGAAGTGATCCCGTGGCTTTCAATTAAGCACGGCCCACTGATTCCATGATTAATGTTTGCACAATCACTAAAATCAGTGCCCATCCACCCACCACCCCCCCCCACCCCCCAGACGGTGTTTACTATATTACTACAGGGGGCCGATTATAGAGAGAGGGAGGGAGGGGAAGAGATATAGGGACGTTTATACACGGTTCAGCGACCTTTCACCACGGCGGGCGGCCATGGCGGAATCCTCATCAGACACTCACACTACTTTCCTGTGTGTAGCACTCGCTCACTCCAGTCATCCACGTCATCCGCAAACGTCAGAGCTGAATCACACAGGATTGATTCCCCCTCCTCCCCCCCCCCCCCCGAAACACAGTGATTTAGTGACACAGCGCCTCCTCCTCCTCCTCCTCCTCCTCCTCCTCCTCCTCCTCCTCCTCCTTCCCCGCTGCCTTGCGTCTTTGTTGTATGCTAGTTGAACCTTCGTCGGTTTAAAGGGTTTTAAAAAACGGTGCCACGCAATCTAGGGGAAACATTACAACGAGGAAGGGTGAAAGAGGGGGGGTGGGGGGGAGGGGCTTATTTCAACACTTCCTCGACGTGTGGACGGGAGGGGGGGAGGAGGGGAGGAGGGAGGGAGGGAGGGAGGAGACACATGTAAGTCAATTTGCATCGATTCCGCGGCAAAATATGGAGGCACTGCTGCTGCTGCTGCTGCTGCTGCTGCTGCTGCCCGGGCACCTTTTTTATCGATTTAACGTTTAGGAAAAGCTGCCCGGGTTTGTACACGCAGGTATAGTGTGTCTGTGTGTGCATACAGCAAATATGAAAACTATATATATATATATATAGATATACACAGTGTATATTTGTGTTTTTACTCGCTAAGACATGTTTCCTGCACTCAACCCATTTGTGTCAAATGTATGGATGTTTTTGTGGGGGGGGGATTTTGCGATGCGCACAGCGCAGCATTCTGCCATGTACGGCGAATGCAATTTCAATTCATCGTATATTTTTCATTGGATGGAAAAACGCAGCGTTTCACGACCTCTCGCGTCATTCACGTTAGCTTTTGATTTGTTGCCCGTCACCCTCCTCGCCCCCCCCCCCCCCCTCCCCTCTATCCTCCTCTTTCCTCTCTCCTCACACTTCTCCCCACTCCTCTCTCTCTCCTTCTCACTCCCATCTCTCCTCCTCCTCACTCCCTTATCTCCTCCTCATCTCTCCTCACTCCTCTCTCTCTCTCCTCCTCACTCCCCTCTCTCCTCCTCATCACTCCTCACTCCTCTCTCTATCTCCTCCTCATCACTCCTCACTCCCCTCTCTCCTCCTCACTCCCCTCACTCCCCCTCCTCCCTCTCTCCTCCTCACCTCCCCTCTCTCCTCCTCCTCACTCCCTCTCTCCTCCTCCTCCTCCTCCTCCCACTCCTCTCACTCCCCTCTCTCCTCCTCCTCACTCCCTCTCTCCTCCTCACTCCTCTCCTCTCTCTCCTCTCTCTCCTCCTCTCACTCCCTCTCTCCTCCTCCCTCCTCTCTCCTCCTCACTCTCCTCTCTCACTCTCCTCCTCTCCCTCTCTCCTCCTCACTCCTCTCACTCCCCTCTCTCCTCCTCCTCACTCCCCTCTCTCCTCCTCATCACTCCTCACTCCTCTCTCTCTCCTCCTCACTCCCCTCTCTCCTCCTCACACTCCCCTCTCTCCTCCTCACACTCCCTCTCTCCTCCTCATCACTCTCCTCTCCCTCTCACTCCTCTCTCTCCTCTCTCTTCCTCTCACTCCCCTCTCTCCTCCCCCTCACTCTCCTCTCACTCCCCTCTCTCCTCCTCCTCACTCTCCTCTCTCACTCTCCTCCTCACTCCTCTCTCTTCTCCTCACTCCTCTCTCCTCCTCCTCACTCCCGAGTGTTCGGGACGGGGGGAGTGATGAGCGAAAAGGTTTCAGACTCAATCCTTGAGCAAAAGGGCTTGTGCTGACAGGGATTATTATTTATTTGTCACGCTGGATGTAATAAGCTGTAGCTACAGGACGGAGGGAGCCCGTGATTTATTGCTCTGTCGACCGCCGCTAGCAGGACGGCCCGCTCTGGCGTGCAGGATGAATACCACACTGTCAGCCCTGTCCATCCGTCACCATCACCCCCCACCTCCTCTCCCCCCATCCCTCTCATCCCTCCCTACTCCCCCAAATCCCCTCCTTCTCCCCCTCCCCCTACAACACCTCCTCCTCCTCCTCCTCCTCCCACTACACCCCCTCTCCCCCCCCCCCCCCCTGTTCCACGGCAGAATACATAAACAATATTTCATTATTTTGATACCTTTCTCCTCTGTATTTGTTTCCGGGGCCCCTTCAGTTTTTATGCGTCTCATTATTTTGATACACGAGCTCGAGGTTGTACTCCACCAGAGTTATTGTTAAATGGTGTGTGTGTGCGTGCGTCCATGCAAGCGTGTGTGTGTGTGTGTGTGTGTGCGTGCAAGCGTGTGTGCGCGCGTGTGTGTGTGTGGTGTTTGTGTGCGTCCATGCAAGCGTGTGTGTGTGTGTGTGTGTGTGTGTGTGTGTGTGTGTGTGTGCGTGTGTGTGTGTCTGTGTCTGTCAGCGCGCACCGCTTTTACTGACCTGACATTAATGGAATCGAATGTGTTCCCGTGTCGCTCTCAGTTTCTGTCTGTTGGGAGCACGGCCCGTTATTAGAGACATTACGTTGAATTATGGAATTAAGAGTTTTCTCCCCCCCCCCCCCAGGTCTCTCGCGTGTGTCGCCGGCGCTCCTCGCCGCGAACGCGGCGGCTCACCATTCATCACAGCACTCAAATAACGCCATCCCTCTTTCGAGAGAGGGGAACACGGTGCGTGATGTGTGTGTGTGTGTGTGTGTGCCCAAACACCGCTCCGCCGCTAGCTAACAAACAAACGACGAAAAGCCAGTAGGTAGCTAAACAAACAAACAAACAAACACACAAACACACACGCACGCTCGGAACTCCGATTCGCCAATGAATCGGGAAACTACAGCTTTCGCGGGTCACCGTAGTTTTGCATCGGAAACACACCGTGTGTGTTGCTTTATTTAAACGTTATTTCATTTCGCCCTGAGCCACCCTCCTCTTCCTCCTCTTCCTCCTCTTCCTCCTCCTCTCTCCTCGTGGGTGATGACGCTCGCCCCATAGCCCCCTTCAATAGGTCATGTAATCGCGTTAAGAGCCTTCACGGTTTTTTGGCGGGATTATGTTATTGAGTGTCACTTAATTGGATAAACATTTTCCACGCCGTAAACACAAACTGAGCACCGCTAGTCACCGCCGCGGATAATGTTTAAGGGATTTTAGCGGGGGGGGGGGGGGGGGGGGGACTCTGTAAACAGGCAGAGGCCGGGGAGGGGGGGGGGGAGAGAGAGAGAGAGAGAGAGAGAGAGAGAGAGAGAGGGGGAGAGAGAGAGAGAGAGAGAGAGAGGGGGGGACAGAGAGATAGGGGGAGAGAGAGAGAGAGAGGGGGGGGAGAGAGAGAGGGGGGGGAGAGAGAGAGAGGGAGAGAGAGAGGCAGGCATCAGGGAGGGAGAGAGCACTCAGAGCCACCAACCCTTCCACACCACCACCACCACCACCACCCGTGTCAGAGCGTTGGACATGTGCTTGGCGAGGGACAGCGTACGGTTGCGCCGTCTAATTAATATGAGGAATTGCCTTTTGTGTGTCTGGCGTGTAAAAACAACACAAGCCCTCTCCCGTTGTTGTTTTTGTTGCAGCTAACTGCGGCGAATGGTTGAGCTGTGTGTGTGTGTGTGTGTGTGTGTGTGTGTGTGTGTGTGGTGTGTGTGTGTGTGTGTGTGTGTGTGTGTGTGTGTGTGTGTGTGTGTGTGTGTGTGTGTGTGTGTGTGTGTGTGTGTGTGTGTGTGTGTGTGTGTGTGTGTGTGTGTCTTTGCATGTGTGTGTGATGTGTGTATGTGTGTGCACGTGTGTGCGTGCTTGTGTGTGTCTTTGCGTGTGTATGCGCGTGCGTGTGTGTGTTTGTGTGTGTACGTGTGTGTGTGCGTGTGTGTTTGTAGGTGCATGCTTGTGTCTTTGCGTGTGTGTGTGTGTGTGTGTGTGTCTGTGCATACGTGTGTGTGTGTGTGTGTCTTTGCGTGCGTGTGTGTGTGTGTGTGTGTGTGTGTGTGTGTGTGTGTGTGTGTGTGTGTGTGTGTGTGTGTGTGTGTGTGTGTGTGTGTGTGTGTGTGTGTGTGTGTGTGTGTGTGTGTGTGTGTGTGTGTGTGTGTGTGTGTGTGTGTGTGTGTTGTATTTTGGGACAGCGTTTCATCTGAGTCCTGTTCTTTTCTTTATTTTCTCGGGGTGAGCTTTTGTTCATCATGAATATAAAAGGCCCTTTTTTTATTGCCATATTGTTGTATGTTTTCTAAACAATAGCCTGCTTTCCCCCCCTTTTCCCTCTGCTGCGTATAGCACACACACACACTCGTAGTGCGTTAACGGTGGTGGTGGTGGTGGTGGTGGTGTGTTGTTTTCTTTCTTCCAATCAGGCATCCATCTTTTTTAAAGGTTCATTTTTCATCTGCAGATTGTTATTTATGGACTTTTGTTTGTTTGGTGAATAGGGTGGTGGTGGCGGCTGTGGGCTGGAGAGAGAGAGAGAGAGAGAGAGAGAGAGAGGGAGAGGGAGAGGGAGGAGGGGGGGGAGGCATATAGAGGGGGTGGGTGTATCATTACTAACAATACAGCTAATAGCCATCGTTTGTTATGTGGCACCAGCGCTGATACTCGGGGATGGGGGCAGTGAAGTGAGAATACTCATTTGGAGGTTGAGGAAAGCCTTGACAAGGCTCATTTATAACCAGATCATTCTGGGATGTCCAGACTATTAATAACACTCCATTCCAGTGTAATTAGTGCTCCCTGGTGTAAATGACTGTTGCATGCCCCTTTCTTATCTTTTATTTCTGTTTTGTTGTGCTAAAGTTGTTGCTTTTCATCTGCCGTTTGATTAGTTGGACGCCGGTCGTTTATAGATTAGATCCATTTCATTGGATAGATTAGACGGGACGGGGGTGGGGGGGGGGGGGGGAGTATTTGCTCTAAATGCCCGGTGGAATATTGCAACGGAATCAAGTATTGCAATTTAACGTGTAATGCCAAGGGGGAAAAACAAATACAGAATTGACTTATTCCTCACTCTTTCTCCATTGCTCTTTCGCCGTCTCTCTCTCTCTCCCTCTCCCTCTCCCTCTCCCTCTCTCCCCCTCTCTCCCTCTCTCCAAAGACACTTGTCTTGGAGCCCATGAAGCTCTAATTAGGGATACATTTTCTCCCTGTGATGCCTTGATGCCTATTGATGAATGCGAGGAGAAAAGGCAAATTGAGCTGCGGCCTGACCGGCGAGCCAATTCCCCTTAAGAAACAAGAGAAGAGAGAAACATAGTTCGCCCTCGCTTTGCCTCCCTGCCTCTCTCAATATCACCTCATTGAACTGCCCCCCCCCCCCCCCCCTCTCTCTTCCCCCCCTCTCTCTCTCTCTCCTCTCTCCTCTCTCTCCTCTCTCTCTCTCTCTCTCTCTCTCTCTCTCTCTCTCTCTCTCTCTCTCTCTCTCTCTCTCTCTCTCTCTCTCTCTCTCTCTCTCTCTCTCTCTCTGGCTGGTTTGTAGTCTGAGAGAAACGAGGTGCAGCATTAGTGGTTGTGTTTTATTATTTTTTCTGCTTGCCTGTGCAATAGAAAGCGCTGAACGTCAGGGGCGGCGTCAGCAGATGGGGGAGATGCAGACGGGGGGGAGGAGGGCGGAGGGGTGTGTGTGTGTGTGTGTGGGGGGGGGGGGGGGTGAGTAGCGCCGGGGGGGGGGGGGGGGGGGGTAGGTGAGGAAGCTCCCTGGTGGCGGGTCCCGGGCCCTGCTCGGATGTGATTTGGGCCAACCCAGGATGAAATCAGCAGTGCTGACAAAGTGCGCCGCCGACTGATGGATGGACAAAGAGACCGGAGACTGGAGGTGAGAATGGATGGGGGAGTGGGGGGGGGGGGGGGGGTGGGTAGGGGGGGAACTTAACACAGACAAACAGAATGAAAGACGGAGAGGAATCACCCGCTCAGGCATTCAAGGCAATACAAATCCCACAGCAATTTACTTACAGCTAACTGAGCACCGGAGGATTGCGCGTGCATCGCGGTAGTGCCGGAGAACCGCTCCGTCAAAGCCGCCGGGCCGCCCGCCCGGCCGCTGATTGTACACTATTGTTTTATTATTGCTGCTGTTTCATATATAGTCCCGTCATCTGTACATATTAGCCGGCAGAGCGTGAACCTCGCTGTTGTACGTACTTCATCTCTCCACGCCACGGGATGGATTTTCAGTCAGCCTTTTGCACACGCACGCACGCACGCACACACAGACACACACACAGACACACATGCAGACGTCACGCATCCACCTGCACACACACACACACACACTCACTCACTCACTCACGGGGGGGGGGGGGGGGGTCCGCGGAGACAAGCACACTGGGTAAAAGAGAGCTTTTTATTTCCACGCGTCGGAAGCCAACGCTTTAATTTGCAGTTTGGTCGGAGTAGCCAGCGTAAAACACAAGATCCTTTAGGTACCTCCTGACCTGCACTGGGGCTCTAACCGCTGAAACTCTGGGCGAGTACCCACCCCCCCCCCCCCCCAAATCCTGTGTGTGTGTGTGTGTGTGTGTGTGGTGTGGGGGGTGGGGCGGGGAGTAATTCACATCCCCACCTCACTAGCACTACATTAAATGTCAGTGAGGGGTGTTGAATGGGGCCTGCGAGATTAAGACTAATGCTGTTGGCCCCAGGAACTCTGATTAGAACTATTCTCATTAATCAGAGTCTGAAGGAGATGGAAGCAATTTAAAGCCCCGGTCGTCTCAGAGCAAGGGGCAGGGCAGACCTCCGTCACGAGCCGGGTGGGGAGGGTGGGTGGCTCTGGCTCTGGGGGTTAGGGTGGGTGGGTGGGGGTGGGGGTGGGTGTGGGTGTGAGGGTGGGCGGATGGATTGGTGGGTGTGGTGGCGGCACTCACACCCATTCACCGGTCCTTCATTACAGGGGGCCCACCAAGGACATGTGAAGGCCGACCACTCCTTGCTCTTCGCTTCCAATTAATCCCACAGAAGAAAAGAACAACCCCCCCCCCCCCCCCCTCCCTCCCTCCCTCCCTCCCTCCCTCCCTCCTTCTCTTCTAGCCGCGAACCCCCCGAAATAAAGATCTGCTTCCTCCAATTCCAGGTATTTTCATTTAAACGTCAGTCCCTTTGGACAGGGTGGGGGGGACTGGGGGGGTTTAACGGCGGTAAACGGTGAGATCTGCCCTCTCAGGGGTCATCACCCACTTTACCCGGAGACCCAACGCGCACGGAGGAGGCCAGGAGGTAAGAGGAAACTTTAAAAGGGTTGAAATACTCTCCGATGCGAGAAGAGAGGCGGTGTCTTGTTTATCGCTCGGGCCTCGGGTGGCGCCCGGCCGACGGCCCGGGGAGAGGACCCCCGGCTCCTCCTGGGCGGGTGGGAGTCAATGTATTCCGTAAACACCCGGGCCCAAGCCGGGGGAGGGGAATCTCTCATAAATCTTCCATTTCCTTCCAGTGACCTTGGCAAGGTTACAGAAAGAGTCGCCGCCGGGGCCCGGGGCCGACCGGTAGGTAGGTAGGTAGGTAGGGGGGGGAAGAAAAGTAATAAAAAAAAAACCTAAGCTTTGATATATGGTCCGCGGGAAGGAGGTGCGCCCATGAATCAGGGAGGGCAGCGATTAGCTGTGAAATCCTCCGCATGCGAAACCCACTCTCATTTGCGGTTATTCATCCCGTTTTGCCCCCCCCCCCCCCATCCCCTGGCAACCGGGTTGTCACAGAGTGGGCTCTAAATAACTCTGGAAAACAATAATGATTTCCCTTAAGAATAGCTCAATGAGGCTTGTGACACCAAAACCACCCCCCCCTCCCTCCGACCACGACCCCCAACAGCTTTTTGTGTGGCGTCCAGGAGGTGGTCTTCGGTGGCTTGTTTGTGTCGAATTCGAACCACCACCTTGCATGTTTTCTCTTCTCCCTCCCTCCCTCTCACTCTCCCTCCCTCCATCCCTCTCTCCCCCCCCCCCCTCCCCGTTCAAACAAATACTTATTAACAGGCCATGAAGTAATCAATGAGGATAATCCATCTCGTGGCCTGTCGATATGGTAATGACTCTGTCTCATCGTTACAGCCACCAGGCCATAAATCACCCCCACCCCAAACCCCCCCCCCCCCCCCACCTCCTTTTACCAGAATGCTTAGCAGCTGTGGCAACAAAACCCGTGGCAGTCTGGAATAAAATACTGCCTTTTGTGATTAATGCCTCAGCATTCTTCCACCACTCCCCCCCCCCACACCCCTCCTCCACCACCACCCCCACCCCACACCCCTCCAGCCCCCCCCCCCCCCCACACCCCCACCCCCCTGCACTCTGATTGTTTTCAGATTTTCGGAAGGAAAAAAAAAAAAAGGCCTGAAAAGGATTGTATATCAATAAGTCACGGGAAGGGGGGGGTCGCTAACGGAGGGGGGGAAAAACAAAACAAAAAAATAAGATATAGGCCAGCGTATAAATCACTGTTCCCTTATTCAATGCTGCTTTGAGGTCATAATGCTGAGCGCGCTGCTTTTTCCCCCCCTTAAGTTATATATATATATATATATATATATATATATATATATATATGCTGTACTTGCGCCGGGGAAGTGATGTTCCTTGAGTAGGGAACCACCAAAAGCAATTTAGACCAGTAGGAGGGGGGTGGGGGTGGGGACGGACGGACGGACGGACGACGTCGACGTCGACGTCGTCGTACCGTTACAGCTCACAGCGAGCGGTCAACTCTCAGGCGGCCGTGAAATGACTGCTGTCTGTTGACGTTCGGGATCCTTTCTCCGGCCAAACCCCCCCGCGAGAGACCTGTCAACGGCTTCCAAATGGAACCTACCATTAGGAGGCCCGGGCCCCTCCTGCCTCCCTCCCTCCGCTTGTACCGCGCAAAACGCAACAAAAAAAGGAGCCATAACAGAAATGGATTTGGTTTAGTCATTGTTGAAGTTTGAAAACAAACGCTATGAGATATTCCTGGCTTTACTTGCAAAAATGGTTATTTATGTTTTTTTTAAATGGTTTTGCATGGTTGTTTTTGGTACATAATGCAGTTAGCCAGCGAAACGTGGTTTGTTTCGTGTGTCATTTGGTTAGCATAATACGATGGCTATTGTGGCATCGAAACGCTTGAATTTTTGCTTTGCTTTTGGAGATATTTGGCCTGAAATACAATATTTTAACACACACTTTAGTTGAGTAGCCGTGCTGCTAGCCAAATGTCCACCTGACGAGAGAGAGAGAGAGAGAGAGAGAGAGAGAGAGAGAGAGAGAGAGAGAGAGAGAGAGAGAGAGAGAGAGGAGAGAGAGAGAGAGAGAGAGAGAGAGAGAGAGAGAGAGAGAGAGAGAGAGAGAGAGAGAGAGAGAGAGAGAGTATATAAAGAAGTGAAAGGAGTCGTCACACAGTGGCCAGGATGGAAGCAGTTTATTCCGACGAGGAGTCGGGCGAGAGAAAGAAGCGTGCGAGAGAGAGAGCCAGCCTAGCCTAGCCTAGCCTAGCATAGCCTAGCCTAGCCTAGCCTAGCCTAGCCTAGCCTAGCCCTCTTGTTCCCCGGCACCGTCCCTGTGTGGCGAGGGCCGGAAAACGCGACAGTCGTTTCCTCCTCATGAATCACAAGAGAGGCAGGAAGCTCGGCGGGTTGCTCGCACACACACACACACACACACACACACACACACACACACACACACACACACACACACACACACACACACACACACACACACACACACACACACACAGCGCTCTGATAACAATTTTAAATCCTGTTATGTATGACGCCGCCGCCGTGGCTTTGAAAATTGAAAACACGGTGACCCGGGCCGTGTGTCATCTCTCTGGCACTCCTCTTAACCTCGGTTGTCGGGATTGTTCCGTTTCGACCGGATCCCTTTTTAAACGCTCCTGTAAAGTGTACGCTATATAAAGACATGCGTGGGGGTGGTGGTGGTGGTGGTGGGGGAGGTGGTGGTGGTGGAGGTGGAGGTGGTGGTGGTGTCGTTTTTTTTTTGGCCTTGCGACGCTTTGAATGGCAATTGCTTCATTGGCTGAAAGGCGACCGAAGACGCCGGAGAGAGAGAGAGAGAGCATGAGAGAGAGAGAAAGAGAGAGAGAGAGAGAGCGTGAGGATGAGGATGATGATGATGTATGCGTGTGCGTGTGAAGAGGGCCGTGTGTAATGCTGATTCCTGCTCCACTTGTACCAATAACACAATAGAGTCCGGATGTCGCCCCTCTCTCTCTCTCTCTCTGTCTGACTCCTGTTCCAATGGCCCCGGTGCTATTGTTCCAATGACGTGCCTCTCCTCCATCTAGTCACTCCACGATGGGATTTGGGTTACAAATATATATATATATATATATATATATATATATATTTAAGTTTCAAGTTGTGTGAGCGTCGGGTAATGGGCTTCTTTAAAAACGCGCACAAACCGTGGTTCAGAACGATGGGGTAAAACGCACAGTTTTGTCTTACTGGAGTGGGAGAATGTTCCGGAGGGCACACGCACAAGACTCCCAAGTGCTCTTGACACAGAACCACGAGGCCTGCCCTCCGCCTCACCTCGACCTCGCACACTGCAGCCTCTTTTCTCGTCCAGCTGCTTTTTCTGGCCCAGCTGGCAAAGTTTGAAAAAAATATCCAAAATAAACAGGCTTCCAGTCAGCCCCTCCTCCCCCATCTCCTCCTCCTCCTCCTCCTCCTCCTCCTCCTCCTCCTCCTCCTCCTCCTCCTCCTCCTCCTCCTCCTCCTCCTCCTCTCTGTTGTGGAGAGTTTCTTCCCCCACTGGTCCTAACCTGACACCAGAGCTGGCCTTTGGTCTGATTTAAGACCCTGGCCTGGTGATGACCCTCGCTGCTTCCTCTCCCTGTCTGTCCTTTCCTCTCCTAGCCCCTCCTTTCCTTTTCTCTTCTCCTCACGTCTCTCATTTCCTCCTTCCTTGACTCTGTTTTCCTGCCCTCTTCACTTTTTCTCCTGTTCTCACCTATAGTCTCTTCGTTCCTGTCCTCTACACTCCTTTCCTTGCCTCTCCTCGTCTCTCCTTTGCTGTCCTCTTCACGTGGTCTCCTTGTCTCTGCTTTTCTTTCTTCTTCCCTCCTCTCCTCTTCTTTCCTCTCCCTTCTTTCCTCTCCCTTCCTCTCCTCTTCCTCGCCTCTTTCTCCCTTCCTCTCCTCTCCTCTCCTCTCCTCTCCTCTCCTCTCCTCTCCTCTCCTCTCCTCTCCTCTCCTCTCCTCTCCTCTCCTCTCCTCTCCTCTCCCTCTCCTGTCCTCTCCCTCTCCTCTTCCTCTCCTCTTCCTCTTCCTCTTCCTCTCCTGTCCTCTCCTCTCCCAACCACCGGGGGGGGGAATATTTCAGTTTGTACGCCAGCAGCTCTCGTCGAAGGCACGCCCTTGCGGTGGCTTACTTCAAAGGAACATGTTATTCCTTTCCCCCAAATCAGAAACTTTTTTAAATTTTTTTAATATATTTCCGTTAGATGTCAGTGACGAGCTGGAGGGGATTAACGCCGTCCCGGGCCCATTTCCTCCCGCTCTTGACCTTTGGCCATTTAAGCGGCGTGTTCGGTGATTCATGTTGACCACATGAACGTCATAGCGCTCGGACAAATGGTCCTGCCCTCGACCTTGGAGCTCCAGATAAAGTGTTCTTGGACGGCGATGCGGCGGTGGATGTAAATGCATAGATTATTTATGTGTGCTTAAGTAAGTGCTATTGTTGGCTCAGCACAAACAAAGGCCAGCACTGTGGCCTTGGGCACGGCGACAACACACGCGCGCACACACACACACACACACTGTCACAGTATTTTACGTACTCATGCATAATTGAAAAGCTTAAATGACTTTGCCATGTACGAAAATTAGAAGGCTGCAGGAAATGGGCGACATGAAAATGTGTTTTCCTTCCCGTTAAAACTGACATGGAATCAATTAATCCCTGTGATGTGTTATTTCACACTGGACAGGATGCAGGCCGGGGGGGGGGGGCAGGGGGGGCGATTGGCTACGGCTGTTTTCATTGGCCGAGCCACACGTTGTAGCTGGCGCCGGTGGGGGTGGGGGTGGGGGCGTTGGGGTGTCCGACCAGGTGACTCGACGTGACTTGAGCAAAGTGGAATAGAAGGTTGGCTCCGAGATTCTTGGAGGACATTAGGTGGAATAAAGAGGACTTTTGCAGGCCTGCCCAAGTCTTTAGCTCCAGCAATGGCTGTCACTGGGAGTATGATGAAAGCTATTTATGGGAGGAGCGTCATTTCTCTCAGTAGGGTAACTCTAACCCCATTCCCGTTTTTAATACCCTTGTTTTGTAATATTGTAAATGGACATCAACTCTGAGTGGGGCTTAGTTGTCCCTCCCAAATTCGCCCATGAAATTTTAGAATGAAGTCATTCGATATTCCCCCCCCTGCCCCCCTGAAAAAAACGGACGCTTTGGTTTGATTAATCGTGATAGTAATTCAATTTACAGGCTTTAAATTTGAACACTCAAAACAACATAAATTATTTTTTATTTTTTTTAAACTTTTTTTTATTTTTTATTATTTACCGGGCGCTCGGGGAGCTCGTCGCGGTCGCCGTCTTCCCGGAGCATCTTTACGAGGGCCGCTGGATGCGTGCCAACCGCGCCGCAACGCGGCGCGGACAATAAAAAATTAAAATGGTTTGAATGTCTGCCGTCAGATCAGGGCCCTGAGTTACCGGCGATGGGTCGGCTCCTGACGTCGTTTGGAGTGTCTGTGTAAGCACTTGCAAATGCATGTAGGGGAGTGCACCCTCTACCTTGAACAGTGTACGTTTATGGCCACATGAAACATGTTTACCTAGTTTCCTATATCATCATCACCGTCAAAACAGGCTGCTGTAAATTTTAACGGCGCGGCCCATAAAGTCCTCAGGATGAGCAGTGCGTGTCTTTGTGTGTGTGTGTGTGCGTGTGTGTCGTGCGTGTGCTTATTATAGAAGTTATTATCCGGCGTATTATCTTGTCGTTGAGAGCCAAACAGCACAGCGTTCTCACGTTGTAGAGACCCGGGTTCAAGAACTGTCGAACTGAAAGTATGACGTGGGCCTCAGGTATCTCCAAAAAGAAAAAAATGGTCTTTTGAGAGGTGGGTGTGTGGGTGTGTGTGTGTGTGTGTGTGTGTGTGTGTGTGTGTGGTGTGTGTGTGTGTGTGTGTGTGTGTGTGTGTGTGTGTGTGTGTGTGTGTGTGTGTGTGTGTGTGTGTGTGTGTGTGTGTGTGTGTGTGTGTGTGTGTCGTCCAAAGAAAGCTGGGCTTTTCTCTACCTGCATGTCCTCATTGGCGACCATCAACAGTTTGTGCGCCACACCACACACCACCACCACACACTTGACACTTACGTTTAATCCCATATTAATATCATCACAACATATGTATTTGTTTGTGCCCCTTAGGATCAACGCAAATAAGGGAAAGCCAGGTTGCGAGCCTCACTCACACACACACACACACACACACACGCACACACACACACTGCGGTGCAACACTTAAAAGAAAAGCCTCCATTTTTCGGTGGGGGGGGGGGGGGGGGTTTCACCTAAAGCCAAACCTCTCTCTGTAGGAGTCCCGGTCACAATGTGTAGCGTGGACGACAACTGAGATGACGCACACACGCTAATAAAAAAGGAGCCTCGGAAGGCCCTGCAGAGGTCAGATAACACCGGAGCGCTGAACTAGCCCGGCCATAACACTCACTAACTGACGCAATATCAGAGGCTCACCGGGAAAAAGAGAGAGAAATGAAGGTGGGGGGGTGTGGGGGGAGGAGGGAACAGCACCAAAGGAATTGCGAGTAAGTCTGGGAAACTGACAGCGGTGGCTGCGGTGTGCTTCCTCTCCCTCCCTCCCTCCTCCATCCATCCCTCCTTCTCTACCTACCTCTCTCCTCCTCCGCCTCCTCCTCTCTCCTCCTCCTCCTCCTCCTCCTCCGCGGGTTAATTCATTGGATGAAACGTTGTGGCACATGATGTGTCATATATCAAAGGCAGGGCATCCGTAATCTTTGCTCAAGGGCATGGATAAGAGGCAGGCAGACATGTGAATGAGATGGAGTAGGGGGCCTGGCGACTCATCCCTTTTCTGCTATCGCCACGGAGGAGATAGAGGAAGATTTATTGGGGCATCATGCAGGACCACATACAAGCGGGCAGGCCGTCTCATATGAGAAGCTCCCCCCCCCCCTCCTCCTCCTCCTCCCCCCCTCCCTCCTCCCACCGACCGTCTCCCATCCTCTCTCTCTGAAATACGACACGCAGCCAAGCAATCTGCTCACACATCAGATATTTGAAGAAGTAATTGGGTCTCTCCTCTGTGTCTATGCGGGGGTCTATTTTTTTTGTTACTCTAGGGTGGGGTGGTGGTGGTGGGGTGGGTGGTGGTGGTGGGTGGTGGTGGGGTGGGTGGTGGTGGTGGTGGGTAGTGGGGGGTGCGCGTAGTCAACCCGCGGTGCCTTTTAGTGCCGCGTGTAATGGGAACGGTAAATTGTAATGTTGTGACGCCCTTATCAGGACCTCTATCACCCTTGGCGCTTCACGCCTCGCCGCCGGCTTGAGTGCAACTTTTTTATTTTTTATATAGCAGCCGGGATGCGGCAGAGAGAGAGAGAGAGAGAGAGAGAGGGAGGGAGAGAGGGAGAGAGAGAGAGAGGGAGAGGGAGAGAGCTAAAGCCACGCCCACACTGGTGAGTGATTGGGGCAGCCCCAGTGTTCCGGAGCCGTGATTGACAGCGCGATAAAATCCCCACCGTCTGACAGATGTATGCGCCATCAAATCGGAAGAGGTGTGTGTGTGTGTGTGTGTGTGTGAGGGGGGGCAGAGGGGGGCGGGGCTTGGCGGGGAAACCAAAAGGCCTACGCGACGCCCTAGCGTATCTTAAAAAACGTCCTCGGCCGGATACGCGTGTTTGTTTTGGTTAGCGCGCCCAGGCGAGGCCCTTGAAGTGGGGGGGGGCCGACAGAACGCGGCGTGCGTTGGACGCCGTCCAGTTTCCAGAGGGTGCAAAAAGACAAAGCACAAAAGGCACAATAGGGCTGTTTGATTCGCACACACCCCCCCCCCCCCCCCCCGGCCGGTCATCTGTAACGCTTGTCAGCCTTTTAACCTTGTCCTTTGTCCCGC
>CM051014.1:13423559-13431059 GCA_027704905.1 Muraenolepis orangiensis
GGGACGACGTGTTGTATTTTTTCAATTGTTTTGTTTTTTTGTTTTCGCAATGCACGTTGGGAAGAAGGAAAAGCCTCCCCCCTGCCCCCCCCCCCCCCCCCCACCCCCACAACCAATACTGAACGTGTCTCGTAGATTTTGAGTTGTTTGTCTGCCGGGCGTCCCCGTGATTTAGCCGCGTTGCCGTCGTGGAGGCGAATGCTTGGTTTAATTCCCAGAGATGAGTGGACAGAATGTGGCTGTCTGGGAAAGTTTGCTGTAGCATTAAAGAGACTTATGGGAAAGACTTTAAAACCCGCACCTCGTGGTGCTGCGAAGCGGCTCCCCCTCTTTACGGCGTTGTTTACAAGGGGCTATTTTTCTTGGGCTCTAAGGTTTTATGGCGTCTTAATCCCACTATTTGGTAACACCGGAGGCGAGGGCGTTAAATAATGTCCCCGCCGCCGCCAACAGTTTTCTCCGTCTCACTTTGTTTTATAGTAATTCACAATTTAACCTTCAGAATAGCATTTGCAGGTTCATAACATTCGAGGGAGGAGAGGAGAGGAAGGGAGGGAGGGAGGGAGGGGGGTGGGGGAGATGGAGGCAGGTGTAATTTCTCTAGCGCGGCGGCGGCAATGTGACCCAATTTATCTCTGTTTTCTTATAATGCACAACATTAATCTGCGCGCTATTCACGACCCATTATTCCAGCAGGCCAATAACTCACACACCCCGCGTCCCGCTCAGCCTCTTCTCGACTCTCGACCGACCCGGGGGAAAATGTTTCTAATCAAGTTGTACGGCGTGCGTGCGTTTGTACGTGCGTGCGTACGTGCGTTTGTATGTATGTGCGTGCGTGCGTGCGTGCGTGCGTACGTGCGTTTGTATGTGCGTGCGTGCGTGCGTACGTACGTAGTGTGTGGTGTGCTCCATTCCAACCGTTCTTCTATGGGAGCCTGTCGCCCCCCGCCCCCCCCAACGTTATTTATACACCGCAGACGACGCAGTCTCGTTCGTGCACAAGGACTCACAACCCCATCACAAGTTATGAAGAGTGAAATGAGCTGTGCGGTGGTGATTCTTTTTTTTCTTTTTTTTTTTATGTTAGCGTTTCTTTTCTTTTTCTTTTTTCTTTTTTCTTGAGCAAGAGCCTTTCCTCCTGACTCGATTAATCTTAATGATGTGTGTGTTTGTGAAGGGATGTGTAACCTCACCTCTCCTCTCTCCTCTCTCGGCGCGTGTACGGCCGCGGCCGGTCCCTGGCAGAACGGGAAGTAGGGAAAACACGCGAGACTTCGGTGGCAGCCGGAGGAGGGGGGGGGGGGGGGCTTTTATATTACCTTTCCCTTGGTTTTATTTTATTTGATGTTTCTTTGGAGCTACTTGATGAACGCTTTAATATGGCGTGCGGATGGGGATGACTGACGTGTTTCGTCCACCGAACGACGTCGACACTTCGGCGAAAAAAACAATGTCATGTTTTTTTGTTACATTTAACCGAAAATATTACAACAAAAAGCCGTTTATAATGTGTAAACTTCAATATACAATATAGTGCAGTTAGTTAATTCCTGTTTTATAACCAGAGGATCGTACGTGTACTGTGTGCGCATTGAGGCTCCACCTGAACGCGCGCGTGTGCGTGCGTGTGTGTGTTGAGGGGGGGGGTGTCTTGGTTCCACGGTCCTCCGCCTCCCCTCTACTTGTACCTAAGATAAATGAGTCGCCTCTAAATAATGCACTGAACCCTAATTCTCTTTGATTAGTATTGAGTTAGATGATGGCGACCCATTGAAATTGGTCATCAGCATAAATAACGAGTGAATGAACTGATAAAACGCAAAGTCCCCCGCCGTCATAAATCAAAGACACCCGCCCCCCCCCCGGCGAAAATCCAGCGGCCGTGGTAGCGGGGCGGAATTAGAAGTCCGTGCTCCTATTAATTATGTTGCCTTGTGAGGCTGACAGTGTGATAAATCAACGCTGAAGGGCCCCTTCGACGGCTGAGCCCGTGGAGTTCGCCCGCCTGCAAATTGCTTTGTGTACCGTCCCTAATTGTTTCTTAAATAACCTGCCTTTTTCTGAGGGCAGGTTGGGGGGGGAACGTGCTCCGCCAAGACGGGTCGCCCACTGACTGTCGCGGCGCAGCCAACCGCCGTGAGCCCACCGAACGCACGGTCCCGGAGATAAAGGCTCTCGCTCTCGCTCGCTCGCTCGCTCTCTCTCTACCCATCTCTCTCTCTACCCATCTCTCTCTCTCTCTCTCTCTCTCTCTCTCTCTCTCTCTCTCTCTCTCTCTCTCTCTCTCTCTCTCTCTCTCTCTCTCTCTCTCTCTACCCTGCCCTTCTCTCTCTCTACCCTGCCCTTCTCTCTCTCCCTCTCTCTTCTCTTCCCCCCCCCTTTCTCTTGCTCTCCCCCTCTCTCTCCCCCCCCCTCTCTCTCTCTCTCTCTCTACCCTTCTCCCCCCCTCCCTCTCTCTCTCTCTCTCTCTCTCTCTCTCTCTCTCTCTCTCTCTCTCTCTCTCTCTCTCTCTCTCTCTCTCTCTCTCTGTCTCTCGCTCCTGTCCAATATAGTGATCATTTAATGCCTTTCAAAGATCAATACACTGAGCTGCTTCATTGCGGCCGTCTTTAGCGGTGATCTGTAGCCATCCTTCTTTATGAGCGCTTTCCGCCGTACGTGACAACGAGGGCGAAGGCAGCGCTTTACTGCCGAACGGCGTGCCACATGGCGCTTTATGTTCTTAACCGGGTTGATTTATTCATCTCGCTTTGCTAATTTCCCTCATTGCACACATTTCTAATGTGTATTGCAAACAGATGCCAACCACCGCCAACCACCGCTGCTGCTGTGTGATTCAGCTCCCAGTTTCCACAAGAGAGAGAAAAAAAGGAAAACCTTCCCGCTGGAATATCCCCCCCCCCCCCATGTCATGTCGGCTAGGTTCCCAGAGAGGAACCGGGATATGGAACCTGGAGCTAAATGAGTTTACCTTTTGAGAGCCGTAATGACGGTCGGCCGGGGCTCTCTCCGGTGAGAAGTGTGTGTAATTAATGGGAAGAGCAGAAAGAGCCAGTCATGTGCTAGCGCTCGTTAAAGCCGCCCGGGCGGCCATAAAACTCTCGGTGAAAAAAAAGAAATGTGAAAATTTGGCAGTGGAAAAACTGGGCTCATAATGTGTCGCGCGGCGGCCGTCGGCCTAGCATAAAATGTACCCTTTCCAGAGCGTTTAACAGGAATGCGCCGTAAAGTTAAATTGCGTGTGCTGTTTAAAATGACTAGTGGTCATGCAATGTCAATATATGGGGTTTTGTGGCCCTGCCGTCTCCGCGCCGGGCTCTGTGTGATGATAGGCCTTTGGTCGCTGGGCTGTCTTTGATCCACAGGCGCCTTGGGAGACCACAAATCAAGACAGCTAGGACAGCCCGAGCGGTATTTTGGTGTGTGTGTGTCTTGTGTGTGTATCTATCTATCTTACCTGGCCCCAGTGTGTGTGTGTGTGTGGGTGGGGGGGGGGGGGGGGTTTGTGTGCGTGTGTTTGTGTGCATCTGTCTATCTTACCTGGTCTTAGTGTGTGTGTGTGTGTTTGTGTGTCTGTCTATTTGACTGACCTAGTGTGTACGTGTGTGTGTGTGCATCTGTCTATCTTGGCTTGTCCTAGTGTGTGTGTGTGTGTGTGTGTGCGTGCGTGTGTTTGTGCGATTCTGTCTATCTGACAACCCTAGTGTGTGTGCGTGCATGTCTGTCTATCCATCACCTAGTCATAGTGCGTATGTGTACACACACGTTTGTGTGGCATGCGTGTGTGTGTGTGTGCGTGTGTGTGTGTGTGTGTGTGTGCGTGTGCGTGTGTGTGTGTATGCATACACGTGTGTGTGTGTGTGTGTGTGTGTATGCCTACACGTGTGTGTGTGTATGTGTGTGTGTGTGTGTGCGCGTGCTTACAGGGCGGGCCCGGCCGCCCTTCCGGTGACATTCAGCCCGGGCTAGATGTTGGACTTTAAATAATGCTCCTGTGTGGTCCGAGGAGTAATGGCAGGGACTTTGATGACATTGCGTCAGTGCCAAGGTGACTGACTCTGGGACTGATTGCTCTCTACTCCCCCCCACCCCCCCCCACCCCACCCCACCCCATCCCTCTCTCTCCCTCCCCCTCCCCCCTCTCTATCTCTCTCTCTCTCTCTCTCTCTCTCTCTCCCCCCCCTCTCCTCCTCCATCGCCCTGTCAATAAGCCGCCGGTTGTCTGATGGAGTCACATCAGGGCACGCCGGGCTGACACCGCGCTGTCTTTATTTCCTGCAGCAATCCTTTTACAACACACATCAATGGTGATTAATACACTGACAGCAGCAGGGAGGTTAGCCCCGCCCCCCCCCCACCACCACCACCACCACCCCCCCCCCAACTGCCAGCCCAGCTACAGCTCCTGTCCACCACCACCACCACGACGACGACAGTAACAGTAGCAGTAGCAGTAGTAGCGGTAGCGGTAGCAGTAGCTCTGTCTCGGCCTGTCTCTTCACGCGCCTCTCTCTCCTCCTCTGGCTATATACATACATAGAGGATGATAGATCATATAATAGCCAGAGTCAGAGTAATGTTACAGGAGACGGCCGGTAATTGCTGTCCATGGCGATGATGCTGTAACGCCGTGGTCGGTTTGACACCTCGGTATATATCCCAGAACCTTCCCCCCCCCCCTCCACCCCCGCGGTTTTGGAAAATAACCCGCCTGGCCGCCGGAGCCTCATACGTGCAGCTGTCCCGCACGGGGGGGGGGGGGGAACACGCTTTATTAAACCCGAGGTCTTTTCATTTAAATTTATGGCATCCATTACTCAGGAATTTACATGTCCAGGTGTTGCATCTGTTTGGTTTCAGCTAGGGGTCACTTTGATTTATTAAACATCCGCACGGGTTTGTGTTTGGGGGTTGTGGGGTTTGTTATTTTTTTGTTGTTGCATGCATCCGGTCGGTCGGTAGACATACAGCCCCTGACATATTGTCACTTAGGGCGACGAGTGTTGTTGTGTTTTCCAGCAGCTGTGTGACAAACGTGCTCGGTTATTAGCCGGCTGGTTGGTTATGCGTTCGCTGTGCGAGCCTTACATCCTAGTATAGCATTGTGTGTACACAATGTCGATGGCGGCGGCAGTGGATGTCTTTCTTATACGTTTATTATCATTCGGGTCGAACCAACGCCACAACCGTACGGACCCATGTGGTCGTGAATCATACCGGCGGCGAAACTACTGCATATGTGTATGTATGTATGTTTCTCAAAGTAGCAATCGTGACGATAGTAAAAGTAATTATAATGATAATAATAATAATGATAATAAAAGGAACGACTGTTTGCAGACTTCTGGAATGTACACACCAGCTGGGTCGACGTCTACAGCCAGATGTTTACACTTTGCTTTCTGTGTCTTCCAGTTGTTCTGTGTTGTCTTAGGCAATTGACTGGGGGACATCTCACACACTATCCATGTACGATATATTTACGTGCTGTATATTTGCTAAATTGTGATGGTATGTCTCCGGAATATATTGTGACTAGTTTAACAAAGGCATTCGTCATGAGCTAAATTGTATGTAAAAGTCATGTAAAAGTATTATTATTACATGTTAGCGTCACATATATGAATTATATACACCTAATAATTCTAATAATCAGACTAATCCCACAATAGTTTCCATTTCAAGTTCCTCGAAAAACCAAAATAAAGACAGGGCAATTATAACGAAAATCACAACAAGCCACTGTGTGTGTGTGTGCGTGGGCGTGCGTGCATGCATGTGTGCGTGTGGGTGCACGTGTGTGCGTGTGCGTGTGTGCACCACTACAGGGGTCATTGATGTCCGCGGCCATCAGGGCACACACTGCACCATCGGGGGGGGGGGGGGGGGGGAGACATGGTGGGGGCCCTAGGGTCCTCCAGATGCGGCCTCCGCCTCTCATCAGTAACCCTCACACCGAGACAGTAATTAGTGATCCTCGACAGGCACAAGCACCTATTCAACTTCACACCACATCATCCCGGCTGTCGCTTCCGATTCCGGAGCACGGATCTGGTTGTCCGGGGGTCCAATATTGACCACAGTTAGTCCTCTCTCTCTCTCTCTCTCTCTCATAATAATATAATATATTATATAATAGCAGAACCATAACCACTAAAGGTAGAGGTGTTTTTGTTACTGTATTCGAAGCCGAACCTGAGTCTTTTGCCAACGGTGGCTCCTGCAATTGGGGGGGGGGGGGCGGGCCTAAAAAAAGGGGCGTGTCTGGGGCCGTGTGACAGTAGCTACGGGGACGTTACGTGCGCTCAGTCGCCCGGCGCTTGTCTTCACACTCCTGTTTGTCCCAGCTCCCCCCATCTCCCCCCCTCTCCCCCCCCCCCCCCCCCCCACTGGCTAACCGGGGCAAATTATAACCCTTAGCGACGACGCAAGTGATGACACGTTAACGGGATCTGACAAGGGCATATTATGCACAACAAATACGCATCATCATTATATTGCCCAAAAAAATAATAGTAGTAAGTATATATCTATATATATTCAACATAGAAGTGGAAAGAAAGTAGAAGGGGGGGGGGGGGGGGGGGAGACGGAGTGGGTTTACATGGACCACTAGCCTGAATGTCTGCTATCCTATTCGCTCTCCTCGCTGGCTGCATAATAAGGCACAGGATTGTAACAATGGGCATCAGCGGGGAAGGGATAGAGAAAAAAAGCAACAAAAAAAAAAAAAAGAGAAAGAGAGTGTGCCGTTAAAGTTAAAGCTGATGGATGGCTTGTCAAAAATAATAATTGCGCCGGTTGGGAAAGTGGGTCTGCGTGCTTGGGAGGGGGAGTTTGGCGGTGGTGGTGTGTTGGGTGGTGTGTTGGGGGGTAGGGGGGGGGTGGGGTTCTGCGGAGAGAGCATGATGGGAAGTGACAGGGGTCTGTCAAGACACAGTGGCTGCCCAGAGTCGTGTGAAGCCCGAGCTGGAAGGTGGCAGAACAGAGCGCGCTGTCAGAGCGCGGGAAAGCACTGTTAATGCGGAGCTGGGGGGGGGAAAGAAAAGGAATCCGCCTGTCAGACCCGCTCAGCCGCCTCTCGCCCGGTTTGGAGAGGAGAGGGGGGGGGGGGGGGGATAAGGGAATAAGGTGCGGACGAGATCGAAACCCGAGCGCCCCATTGGCCGAGGCCACAGGTACGATACGTGTGGCCCCTAGGAGGACGAGTCAGACGGCGCTCCACGAGGCACGGTGACGACGGCGGCGGTGGCGGCAGCGGCTGCGGCCGGTCAAAACCGGTTCCTTTGGGCTGTGACAATTCATTAATCAGTTTGACAGATCTGGCCTTATTACAGGGAATATTTGACAGGTGAGCAATTGGTTTGTCAACTGCCTACTGGAGTACATTCAATTTTCAAAGGGACGTTTTGCCCCCCCGCCCCCTCTCCTCTTGTGTTATAATTTCAGCGACGGCCGCTATCTCCGCCAAACGCTTTATTGACCTTGGGAGGGCGG
>CM051014.1:13436059-13441059 GCA_027704905.1 Muraenolepis orangiensis
CATTTGGCAGACGCTTTTATCCAAAGCGACTTACAAGGTGTACATTAGTTGAAGCAGATAATAGCATAACACTGAGGTACGCAAACATAAAAATAGAGCAGTTCACAAGTATTCATATTAACAAGATGAATAACACAATTTGGTACTGCCAGGTCACGTGCTTAAGTAGCTGTGATAAGAGCGTGTTATCAACATTAAGGATATACACTTGCTAACATACAGTACTACCTACTATATACTATCTATCACTATACCTACTATACTATACTATAAACAACACTATATACTACCTACTATATACTATACTATATACTATAAACAACACTATATACTACCTACTATACTATATACTATAAACAACACTATATACTATAAACAACAGTTTATACTACCTACTATATGCTATACTGTATACAACACTACTTTAACAATACTATACTATAAACAACACTATATACTACCTACTATTCTGTATACTATAAACAACACTATCAACTAACTACTATATACTATACTATATATAAACAACACTATATACTACCTACCATATGCTATACTATAATCAACACTGTACTATAACAACACTGTACTATAACACCACTGTACTATAACAACACTGTACTATAACAACACTGTACTATAACACCACTGTACTATAACACACGTACTAACAACTGTACTATAACAACACTGTACTATAACAACACTGTACTATAACACCACTGTACTATAACAACTGTACTATAACACCACTGTACTATAACACCACTGTACTATAACAACACTGTACTATAACACCACTGTACTATAACACCACTGTACTATAACAACACTGTACTATAACACCACTGTACTATAACAACACTGTACTATAACACCACTGTACTATAACAACACTGTACTATAACACCACTGTACTATAACAACACTGTACTATAACAACACTGTACTATAACACCACTGTACTATAACAACACTGTACTATAACAATACTGTACTATAACCACTGTACTATAACAACACTGTACTATAACAACACTGTACTATAACAACACTGTACTATAACACCACTGTACTATAACACCACTGTACTATAACAATACTGTACACAATAAAAAGAACAACAAACCTCTGCTATGTGAACGCAGGCCCCTGTCAGGTGCTAGCTTATGAAATGTTAGCGGCATAACGTTAAATGTTAAAGAGCTTATTAATATATGATAGTGATATTATTATTGTTATTATTATCACTATTATTATATGATGGTAGCGTTGCCGTCCAGATGTGGCCCCCCTACACTCTTCCCTTGGCCTCAGCAGTTAACAGTAAAGCGTTAGTGTTCCTGTTTTTCCGGAGCCATCTGTAAGACAAACCCGCCCAAGGTAAGGAAAAAAAGAGAAGAAGAAGAAAAAAAAAAAAGAGAAGAAGAGCCATGACTGCAACTTGGCAGAAGATTAAACGGAGCCTCCGCAAAAGCCATTAATAATTCTCATATTTTGGAAGCAGACCATACATACAGAATCCGCTGTATTTAATCTCCTCTCATGGCGAGTATAAAAAAAAATATAGAAAGGGAGGGGGGGGGGGGGGGGGATTTTTTTCTGTTTTTGTTTTTTTTTCCCCCTCTTTGGCTCAGCCCAGAATGATGGGCCTAGCTTTTCCAAGACACCCTATTTGTCTGTCAGGACCGTGAGCGCAGAGAACCCCGTGATTTACGCTCCGTCACACGAAGCTCGTGTCCGGTTGACGATACGGCCCGGGCCCCGCGGGATGTGGGAGGGGGTGGGAGGAGGGGGAGGGAGAGGGAGGAGGGTGGGGGAGAGAGGAGGGGGGGATTTGTCACCTGGGAGCTGGAGACGGGTGAAGATAATTGCTGACGGTTAGTAGAATATATTACGACAATGTGCGGCCATAACCGGTCGAACAGGGGGCATATTGGTCCGCCCTCCGGCGCCATGTTTATTTTCGTAATTGCCGCTACTCGAGGATTTGCGTACGATTCCCCTGATGTGTTTAAGACCAGAGGATAGAGTGGAGGGAGGGTACATTTTCCATGGTTTTTATTCGCGCTCATTCGCCTTCGCACCGGTCTACCGGGGGGATCTGGGTGGAATTTTTGGGAACACTATCGTAAAAAAAAAAATTCAATCTTTTTTTTTAATGTCATTTGTAAGTTATATGTAGCATACGGCGGCGGCGGGGGAGGGGCGGCCTCGCGACAGTTAACTGTCGTTAAATCTGACATTGTAATTCTGTCCCGGCATTGCGTGCCTGGTGTGTAATGCGAAACAGCAACATAACCTACAACGAGAGCCAAGCATGACAGTATTAACCGTGCTTTATTGGTTTTGTCCTGCTGGCCTATTGAAAGATAATTTGCACATTCTCAATTTTTATTTTCCTTCCTGCATCCAGAGCTCGACCCATTAAATAATGCAGTGCTCACCAGGGTCACTCCTTTTTACCTCGTTATGTATTATTGATATACATATACGTATATCGCTATAGATTGCCAGGTTTCACACTTCACAGATGCAGCTGCTTTCGGAGAGCTTGTAAACTTTGTCAACTTTCCGTCTCGGGGACGTCATTTTTTTGCACATGTGAACAACCCCAGAGCCCAATTATCAACTGCTATCAAGGCCAAAAGTCGGGTGTTTATGAATAGTTACCATAACCCCAAGTGCCTTTTGATCCCGCCCCCCCAAACCCCCTCCCCCCCCCCCCCCCCCCCCACTCGCCCTTCCCCCTCTACAGTTCCACTGTTTGAAGGACTTCGTATTTCCCCCCTTTCAACCCGGCGTACAATCCCGACCTTTGTTCAACTCTAACTCGACCCAAATGTTGGCAAACAGCGGGCGGTAGCGGCGGTAGCGGCGGCAGCGGTGGCAGCCTCCGCCCTCCGAGAGAGAGAGACCTCCGAGAGAGAGAGAGAGAGAGGCGGGGTCATCGCCAGACAGCCGTTAAGGACGGGAGCCGTGGGGGGGGGGGGGGGGGAGGAGAGAGAGGGCCCCGGTGCAGATAAGGAGAAGTGTGCCAGAAAGAAACGAGGTCCGCGAGCCCCCCCCTTACGGGAGTCCTGTCTGTGTGTAATAGCTGCTGCTGCGGTCAGGGTCAGAGAGGCTGGGTGTCCTCCTCCTGTGCGTTAACCAACACTCACTAACTCAGTGCTCAGAGTCTTTCTGGCTGGTGGGAACCGGGGAGGGGGGGCCTCTGTTGAAGCCCTTGGACGGAGGAGAGGGGAAGAGAGGCCGTCCAAAAGGCACAGCCCTGGCTCTGGTTCGTCACAGACCCCACCCCACCCCGCATAGTGACTAGATGATGTGTTGGTGTGTTTAACCCCCTCTACCCGACCCCCCCCCCCCCCCCCCCCCCTCTGAGAAGAACATTCCTTACTTTGAAACTAAACACAAATTGCCTCGGCGGTTGGTTGAGTGTCATGAAATGCTTATGGGTCCCTTTTTATTTTTTAGTCAAGGCATGTTTTATGAGTTCAATATGCGCCCCCATACCAGCGATATATACGGTTTAACCCGCCAAAAGGATGCATGGTAGTATATGTTGTTTTACAACGTGATAAATACACAGGGTTTTTTTTTTTGTAGTAAATGCTCCTTAGTAGTTTGGGGCGTTTATTTATTTATTACTTTATTTATTTATTTTAAAGAAATGCTCCAGGGTGAGATCTTGGTCCCTATCACCCAGGTATCACCCCATGGCCTCTCTCTCTCTCTCCACGCCCTCCACGTCTCGCCACGGTCCTCCACCACCACCACCGCCTCCTCCTCTTCCTCCTCCTCCTCCTTCTCCTTCTCCTCCTAACTAGGCCTAATGAATGGGGTGGGTGGGTCTTTGAGGGCGGGGCTAGGGATAAGGGGGAGGGGTGGATGGGGGGGGGGGGGGGGAGGAGAAAGGGGGGGGGGGGGGTGCGTGGGTGGGGGGTGAGCAGCCAGGCATTGCTGATTAGGTCAGTGGAGTGGCCACTGGGCTGAGCATGATGGATGAGTGGCAGAATGAGTTTCTGCCTGCCGGTATTGTGAAATCTTTTCATCGTCGCTGATGGGGGGCCCTAAGCAGGGGACTGATAAATGAGAGAGCAAGAGTGTCAGAAACGCCCCCTTTTTTCTTTTCTTTTCTCTCTCTCATTGCACCGCTACTGTGATACACCCCCCCCCCCCCCCCCCCCCACCTCCTCCCCCTCCTCCTCCAATCAACATCGCATCCCCATTGAAAAGTATTGATCAAAGTAAAGTTTTTTTTTCTGTGTTTGGAGCTGCCGAGGTCCGTGAGGGGGGGGGGGGGGGGCATGGCGGCGGGGGGGAGAGTTGGGGAGGGGTTGTATGGGGGTGGGGGTGTATGGGGGTGGGGGGGTGGGATGATTAAGGTGCCTGCCTGTTGTACCAACCTGGGGTTGGCTGTGCTGTAAACACCGGTGGAGGCCAGCGGCCCACGCTGGGAAGAGTCACTTTTTATGTAGGGGCCCCGGCTGTTACCTTGGTGACGGATCCCCGTGATGAATGTGTCGCCTCCATCTGGCTGCGGCACATGCAATAAATATCTGGACTGTGTGTCCTGACCTCTCTCCCTGTCCAGACCCATCCCTCTCTGCTGGGAAACATCCGAGAGAGAGAGAGAGAGAGAGAGAGAGAGAGAGAGAGAGGGAGAGAGGGGAGAGGGGGAGAGGGGGAGAGAGAGAGAGAAATGGGGATAATGGGTGTGAGGATGAAACCTCCGGGTGATTGGTGTTCTTTATATGATTATGTGTTGCAGCGCATACAGAAGGCAATCTAATGTTGCTCCCCAACACACCGTTGCAGTAAAACACCGCCCTTTAAAATGTTGCAGCGTGCCGTGTTGTGCTTGGTAAATATGTGCTTTTCTTCTCCCTCCCCCCCCCCCCCCCCCGCGTGCCTTTTTGCTGCAGCTTTTCCCGCCCGGTCTGACCTTGCCGCTCCCCGTGGCCAATCCATCTTGCGCTGTTTAGCCATTTCAGTGAATT
>CM051014.1:13443559-13458559 GCA_027704905.1 Muraenolepis orangiensis
GACTTTCTTTAATTCTAGGGTTAAATGTACACAAGGGGATGGGCGGGGGGGGGCGGGGGGGGGAAGAGATTTATGCGCCACATGTCTTCATGTCAACAAAAGAATCCTTGGAGAAATCCTCCACTGGAGAAAGAAAGGATTTCTTGTTTTGTTTGTGTGTTTGTTTGTGTCGTGATGCTGCATTACTCTACTTGAACTGTTGTTACTGAACTGCTAGGAGTGCTGCCACTATCATAACATCATGTCATCCATATTACATTACACTATCATACTTTTGCTGGACTTTCTGGACTCATTACAGCCACTGTGCTGCACCGTACTGCACTGTATTCATGAGGCTGCTGCACTACTGGCACTTTAAATGCTTTTAGATGCTTTTTGTACAATTCAACACATGTACATATCATCCATCATATGGATGTTGTTTTTATTGTTATTTTCATTGTGTACAGTATTTTTATAGTATTGTGTTTCAGGAAGTTCATACTGTGGGAGGGAATGTTGAGTAAGCATTTCATTGTACTTGTTGCATATGGCAAACAAAAATCTTGAATCTTTTCCCCCTCGGCCCTCACACAACAAGACTCCTCACATGTGCTCAAAAAACCAAGAAGATGGGGGCAAAACACAACATGAAGTTCACTGCATCATAGCATCATCCCGGCCATCCTCCTCCACCACACCACACACACCCACCCTCCCCCCCACACACACACACACACACACACACACACACACACACACACACACACACACACACACACACACTACAGTCATACGTGCCCTCCACGGCTGTCACCCCCGAGGTGGGGGTAAACAATGGACTCATTTGAAAACAAAGAAATAATTACGGGAGAACGTTTAATCCCTGCTCGACGTGTCAGCAGGCGGGCGCGGGGGAGAGGGGGGCGACAGCCTTTCAAGGGGGGGGGGGGGGGGCTTTGAAGTGGCAGCTCTCTCTTCCGGGGTCTTGGCTCTCGTTACACAATACTAATAAAAAAGGGCCACTTTGCATGTAACTGGAGTGGCTTAGGAAGTGATGAGTGGTGAGGGGAGGAGGTGAGGCAAGCTGACGTGGAGGAGAAGACACTTCTCTTTTTGGGATCTGTGAACAGCAAAAGGTTGATCAAAGCGCGATTTATTGTTAAAAAACAACAACCCAGACCAAGATTTTTAATTGCCATTTGCAACAAAGTACAATGGAATGCTTACTCCCCATTCCCTCCCACAGTGTGAAAACACAATAATATAAAATACTATACACAATAAAAAAAAATTGACATACAAATAACAATAAAGTTGACTGATGGATGTTATGGACATGTGTTGAATTGTGCAAAAATCATTTTAAAGCATTTTAAAGTGCCAGTAGTGCAGCAGCATCATGAGTACAGTGCAGAACATTGCAGTAACTGTAAGGAGTCAAGAAAGTCCAGCAAAAGTATGATAGTGTAATGTAATGGATTGTAGTTATAACCAATGGAGATATTTTTGGAGACCAGGATAGCTTTATATATATAGTATATATACAGTACATATATATGTATATATATTTTCAAGTCAATGTCTTTGAACTCATTTGACTTGTTGAGGTGAGTAGGTGTTGCAGTACGGTGGGATTCTTGGAACACGCTTCAGTATCACTTTTGTGGTTGTTTAAACGTTCAGTCTGAGGTATTCCATGCAAAACCGCCCGGCCGCTGTGAATGTTTGATCATCACAGGTTCATGACCTGTCAAGAGACGCTTCATTCAAACTCCTTCCTGTCAAACCGTAGGAGGGCACCAAAACAGAGTGAGTTTTCCTTTAAAGAATAGCTTTCTGTTTCGCTCCCTTTATCTACCCCTGCCCTACCCCCCCTCCCCCCCCCCCCCCCCCACACACACACACACACACACACACACACACACACACACACACACACACACACACACACACACACACACACACACACACACACACCCCTCTGCCCCTTCCTAGGCCCCAAACAATAGTCCTAATCTCCTTGATCATGCCCCGTGAATAAGAAAGGGATGAATGTGAAGGACGGCCCCGGCGAGTAAACACAGGAAAGGCACCTGCGAGGACAAAGTCTCGCCGAAGGAACAAAAAAAAAAAAGAAGAAAAAAAAGCCCCGCACGGAAAGGCAGCTGGAAACCTTTTAATTAGCGCTAATTACCTTCGCAGAGGAACGTCGGGGAAGGCCTGAAAGGATTTGTGTCAGCCGCGCGAGAGATCAAAGATCGCGGCGGTCAGATTTGGTCCCCCCCCCCTACTTTTGCCCGTTGAGTCAAAAAACCCAATAAGACGGTGATAATAGGGGGGGGTGCTGTGTGTGAGAATGGACCACGCAGGTGGTGGCATGTTTAATCCCCCGCACTTAGGCCCGCTGCCATTTCACACAATTGGATGGGCCAATTTGTAGACTCCCTTTTGAAAAGAGAGGAGGTAAGCTTGGCTTGGGCGTGGGCTCCGGTTATTAAAGTACCATTGTACCTATTATATATATATATATATATATATATTGTTCTGTTTTAAGTCCTGTATTTTGCGAGGCGCAGTCAAAATAACGCGGAGGGTAACCCGAAAGTTAATTTTCGTAAGTAGTAAGTAGGAGCCGTTTTTCGCGGTGGGAGCACGTTCTGCAAGTGTGCTGGAGCAAAAAGGTGTTATTTTTTGTCTTAATTCGCTGTGGGTACCGTCTCATTTTAAACAATTTTATTACCTTGCGTTACCGGGGGTGGGGGAGGCATTTCATTTAATTTAATTGAATTTCATGTCATTTGATTCAATTCATTCATTACATTGAAGGGTATTTCCTCCTTTTTTTTTTTGTCATAACCCATCAACCCAAGCCACAGAGCACATGGGGTATCTGGTTTGGTAGTTTTGCAAGCGGCGGGCGGACCCAGCTCGAAATGTTTAGCTTTTTAAAAAGAAAAAAAAAAAGAAAAAGAAAGAGAGAGAAGAAAAAGTCAGTCAAGTCCCCCCTTCACTTCCAATCGGGCCGTTCACATTCTTACCTACAGGCAACCTCTGCTCGGCCGCGGTCATTAATCAAAGCGAAGGGCTGTCTTGACCCTCAGCCCTCTTCCCTTTGAAGTGCCCTGTCCTCTGCAGCGGGGAGGAAATCACTCGCTGCCCGATTCAATGAGCCATCAGTTCGGAGCCAGCGGACCTAATGACATGTGAGAATATTAACCTCCTAGAACCCACCACCACCACCACCACCACCACCACCACCAGCAGCACCGCTGCCGCCTCTTCTTGCTTAGAAAGCAGTCTATTATTCACCCAGGATCGGAACACTATCCTCCCTCCCTCCCTCCCTCCCTCCCTCCCTCCCTCCCTCCCTCCCTCAACGCAACACACTGCCTCGGCACTTAAAGAAGAAAAAAATCAAACCCCCGTCACCACCAAAGACTGTAGCCTAAGCCAAGGCACACACACCAAGGTTCAATTTGGAAATAATGAAGCTGCTCTTATTCGCCAAGGGTGAAGGGCGCTCGTATTTCTTGACACATTTTGTATATATATATATATATATATATTTGACTCTCCACTTTGGACGACGGGGATGGAAGTGGAACCCCGCACGGCGACACAGAGTTCCTTGGCGGTACAGGTTCATGACAGGCGGTGTGTGTGTGTGTGTGTGTGTGTGTGTGTGTGTGTGTGTTTCAGAATGAAACGTTTCTCAGGGTACTGTGTGCGTGAATACGTTGCCTCGTATTCTCAATGGTTGTGTTTCTTCGTAACGATGTGCAAAAAACAAAAAGCGTTATCTTTTAAACATCGTTCTCCCCCTCCACCTCCCCCCGTCCCTCCCCCCGTCCTACCCCCGTCCGTCTGTGTCATCTGTTTTTGTTTCCTATCGTGACAGACGATCTGTGCCGGGAGCAACACAGTCCATTATGCACATATGAGGCCCATCACTCCTGCAGTATTGGCAAATTCATCAGGCATTTTGCTCATTGCTCCCTGAGCACCGTGTTGATTTATCTGCCGTTTTCGTTCTTCTTCTTCTTCTTCTTCTTCTTCTCCTTCTTCTTCTTTTTCTTTTTTGCCAACCCACCCCCTGGTCGAGAGAATGGCCTTGTTTAAAATTCAATAATGACTTATCAACTCCCGCCGCTAGTCGGAGGCTCTTGGAGCCAGCGGACGCCATCCGTCAAACCAACGGCCTTCCGCTCGCGCTCATCCGTCAAACACAAAGAGAGCGTCTTGCCTTTAAACTAATCTGCCGTCATCCCTTTTTTGAACCAAAGCAAAAAAAAAGATATACCCTCAAGGTGTCGTCAAAGACGACCAAGGGCGGTCACGTGACCACCCACATTGTTATCAACGGCGCTTGAGCAGAAGCCTCCTTCATTTGGGAGTTCTTCATTCTCAAATCCTCATTCTCCACGATCAGCTGGGCCTTTTTTTTGGCAGGACTCGGGACTCAAAGCTGTTCACATTAATTTGTTGGGTTCTCGTGACCAGAGCGGAACAAGCGGTCAAAAAAGTGTTGTGATGTGTCGATGGCCAAAACCCCTCCCCGCCTCGGTCGGGGGTGTTTGAGGACATCCGACCCCGGGATGCGTGCAAAAATGTTATAGTGACCAACGGCGTGACTGACAATTCCGCCAATGGGCCCAAATAGTGTTTGGCCGGTGTCAGCATCAATAGGTATGTGCGTAGGTCTGGTCCATCGATCAGTCCCATCTCTGTCCACCCCGTTTCTACATCACAGTGGCTGTCTCTTGTCATTCAACGTGTATGGGCTGTGAGGGGGCTCTCGAGGAGCCCTTATTTGCAATCCTCAGCCCTCGGAGGAGGAGGAGGAGGAGAAGAAGCCCGAAAGGAAAGGAATGGAGCTGGAATAATGGGACTTTTTTTGGTTTACAGCCAATGGCCCCCGGACGGTGTGTCCAGGGGCCCCTCTGACTTGGTTGGGTTTTGCATCAGTGATGCATATCACACAAATTCCATCTCTGCCATCATTTAGTTTTTTTGGGCGGCTTTTGTTTTAAGAGTTTGTCTCAACCGACTCTACGGTGACACTTAACCGGTTAGTTTTTTTGTGAGATCCATCGCCGGCATGTCGTCGTCGTCGATGGCGACGGGTTTCTGCTATTATTTATTTTCTTCCCGTTAGCAGGAACGTTTCGTCAGCGGGCGGGCGGGCACGGCGAGTGTTTCAGTCATTAGCGCCCTGTGCTCGTTAATGCACACGCAAGCTAGCCAGCCGGAGCCCAGCGGTCTAGTCGAGTTGACACCATTAGCCCGAGGAGACCGACGCTCGCTGAGCTGGGTAACGAGGCCCCAGGTTAATTGCGACAGCGCGAGAAAGAGAGAGAGAGAGAGAGAGAGAGAGAGTAGAGAGAGAGAGAGAGAGAGAGAGAGAGAGAAAAAAGAAACACCTTCCAGCCAGGTGACACGGGGGGGTTCCGAGGACCGGGAGGAGGGCGAGGAGGAGAAGGAGGAGGAGGCTTGGGTGATTAGTGGAAGGTCCCAGATCGGGTTGACACAGGGGGGGGGGGGGGGGGGGGGGGGAGAGAGAGAGAGACTGGAGAAGCCTCATCAGGTCTCCCGGGGGTTGGGTGGGTGGGGGCAAGGGGCCTCCCCAGAGCTCGGTGTCTGCGGGGAACGGAGGTAAACATGATGGTACCTGTGCTAGAGGCTCGGTCATTAGCGGGGGCCGTGCGGCGCGGAAGGCAGAGTGCAAACGCAGCTCGGTGGCCTATCAATGTCCAGGGCCTAATGGGCGACGCCTATTCTCCCCTCTGATCTGTCAAACCGTCACACCCAATCTCTCGTGACGACCAGACATGCTCATGAAATGATTGTGTGTGTGTGTGTGTGTGTGTGTGTGTGTGTGTGTGTGTGTGTGTGTGTGTGTGTGTGTGTGTGTGTGTGTGTGTGTGTGTGTGTGTGTGGTGTGTGTGTGTGTGTGTGTGTGTGTGTGTGTGTGTGTGTGTGTGGGGGGGGGGTGTTTGGCGTCAGTGGAAATTAAATAAGCGTGCGGGTGAGCTTAAACACATCATGAGGTTCATCAGCGATATGGTGATGCACACACACACACACACACAACACCACAGAGACACGCACACACACATGTGCGAGGTAATTGTGATGACACATTCAGTGCTGACTAAGTTATTATCATTAAAAAAAAAGTACCTCTTTTTAGCCCCTCTGAAACCTGCATCATTTACTCCCCCCACCCCCCCCCCCCCCCCCCCCCACCCAGCTCCCAGGGCGCTGAATTTAGCTGATTAAATCACGAGGTGCACGCAATGGTGACACGAAAACAACAATTAATAAGCAAACGCCCCCTCACACACACACACACACAGGCACGCACGCACACACACACACACACACACACACAGGCACGCACGCACACAGGCACGCACACCAACCCACACACACCCCGGTTGCCTGCCGACTTTTAACCAACCGGCTTGCTAATAACATTACACTGCCGACAATACCCTAATCAGACAGGTGAAAGGGGATTTGGGGAACGCTTTGGTTTGTTTTTCTTTCAAAAAGTGGTATTCCTAGTGGGGTTTACTGCCAGCCCATGCAGGCATTTCTTATTCAAATCCTCTGTGTGTTTTTTTTAGGTGTTGTTGCCTGATTTCGCTGTAGCTTGTTCTTAACAGCTTGCGTGCCTCATTTCAGAGTACGGGTAGGTAGTTTACCTGCTCCGCTTGGGAGGGGGGGGTGGTGTGTGTGTGTGTGTGTGTGTGTGTGTGTGGTGTGGGGGGGGGGGGGGGGGGGGGGTTAATTGTGTGAACATATTGTGCTGTGCTCTTCATCTTTCCCTCTTTCTCCTCAATTTCACACACTCCACCAAAGCACACACACACACACAAGCATGCAAGTGGGCGTAGCACGCACGCACGCACACACACGCACGCACGCACACCACACACACACACACACCACACACACACCACACACACACACACACACACACACACACAGATACAAACGTGTACACACACACACACACACACACACACACACATCTAAGACATACACACTATGTCTAACACTAACAAAGGGCCGTGTGCACACACACACACACACACACACAGATACAAACGTGCACACACACACACACACATACACACACACACAAACATGCACACACACACACACACACACACACACACGTACGCACACACGTACACACACACACACACAACACAATCCCTCACCAGGAATGCACATTAAAAAGGATTTGTTCCCCTAAAGCCGGCCTGCGTTCGCCGAGGCCAGTGGCAGACTTAAGTGTCAATTAAGGTGATGTACAGTGGGCACATTATCATACAAGCTTGTCAGCCGTGGCCATTTGAGGGAAACAAATACCCCGGGCTTTACACCTTCCACGACTTGAACTTTGCATGGACCCATCGTCGCAATGAATGTCACAGTCAATCATTTAGCCTGCTCGCCGCTCGCCGGCTGCTTGGGCGAGTCGATTCATGGGGGATCAAGTCATTCCATACAAATAATACCCATAAAAAACAATAAAACACAGAGAAAATCCAGATTCCGGCGGCTCTTGTCACATCCCGTGGTGCCGTTCGTCCGTTCGGTTCGTACGTTCCGTCGGTTGGTCGGTTGGTCGGTTGGTCGCCGGCCGGCCCTGCCATCGTTTCTCAGGTTCTTCTACTCATTACTGGGCATGGGGGGGGGGAGAATTATAGCTCTCAGCGGGGATGATGGATGACAAGTTAAATTTGTGTCCAGGGACTAGGAGGTGAACGGTGACAGAGGTATTTATCTTGAGAATGGAAGGCTGGGGGTCAGGCGAGGCCCGGGCGCCCTTAAGGCAGCGAGACGTTGACAAATTCATCCCGTGGAAAAAAAAAAGCCATTGCTTGGGACTTTTCTTTTTGTTTTTGAGTCCTGGCCACTCGCTAAGTGACCCGCATCGCTCATACTGCCACAGCGTGTGAAGAATGCCCTCTCTCCCCCTCCCCCCCCCTGGCTGAGGGGGGGGAGGGGGAGCCCGGGCCCCTTCTGTCGGGCTGGTACTTCATTGATTTTTCTTTTTTTCCTGTTGTTTTTGGTTTTTGTTGTTTGGAGGCTTTAATCTTTGTTCCTGGTGGGACTGTGAAAAGGTGCTCGCTTTGGTTAATCAGAAACAGTTGTGTTGGTTGGAGGAGGTTAGAGGAGGAGGAGGAGGAGGAAGGAGGAGAAAGGGGGGGGGGTCACACTGGGTTAATTTGGTTAATTTATCCGCCTAATTTGGTTCCCCTCGGATTTCAGGAAGTGGTCGACGGCGTGCCGATATTTCTTCCTTTGGTTTCGGCCTCATTTGTATCGGAGACGTTTTTATTCATTTTTTTTTCTCTTTTTTTTACTTCTTCGTCGTGTTTGCTTTTATGTGCTGTGAGGCGAGGTGAGCCACAGAGCCCTCTAGTGGTCACACAACCACAGTGACAGGGGTTTAGAGAGAGGGGAGGGTGTGGAGGGGGGGGGGTGTGTGGGTGGGGGAGGGGGCCATTGCTGTCAGTACCGCAATTCATTATGACCATGGGCCTGTGATATAGCGATGCTATTAAATCTGCTATTAAATCTATTCACTCTGAAAAGGCACATGGAAAAGAATGCCCTGATAATGACATATTGTGGACCCCATGTATGGATGGCGTACGAGCATATTGTCATTTGCTCAAAGTGCTGCCTGGCCGTTTGAAGGTGTGACTCAGCAGCACAAACCTCTGAATCACTGTTGTGTGGTGTGTCGCCAATAAGTATAAACTACATAAAAATGTACCAAACTATTCAACTTCTGTCCTGCCTTGTGTCAATTCAACTCAGCCCAAAGGAACTTGAAGAATTTAAAGGATTTGAAAATTGTCAATATTAGATTAGATTAGATTAGATTGTAATTGTTTGTCACATTGCACTGCAGCACAAGTACAGCACAGCGCAGAGAATTTGGCATCTAACCAGAGTGCAGACGTTACAGAAACGTGCATGGTAATATACAATGTACCAGTGGTTAAATAGGATGTAAAAACTACTAGGTCTACTAGGTATAAAAAGTAGACCCAGTTTGAACCCAGTAGGCTCTTATTAAGATAAGAGCTTTTAAAAAAAATACCATCTAAAAAGTATCTTAAAAAATAAATAACCCCATATTCCCTCGGTGCGTTACAGAAACACGTACAGATATTTTTAAGTGACCTATATTGTGTATATTGTGTTGTGTTGTGTTGTTACGATATCCCCTTCGAGGAGCGAATGTCCACCACGTGCCCACATGGAGAACAGCAGTGGAATCGTATGACTCACAGTCTGCCAACACTTTATAGTCCCTGCTTTGTGGTTTGTTTGTGTGTGTGTGTGTGTGTGTGTGTGTGTGTGTTTCTTGTCGCACCAGAGGTCATACTTCTGCCATTATGACAATGTTTATACGTGATGGATCCAACAGGGGAAGGCAGTCATTTGCTTTTCGTGCTTTTGTTTAAAAAATAATAACAACACACAACAACAACAACCAACCAACCAACCACTTCTTGGGTGCCTTTTTTACAATCACTAACCGCTTTACCACGGTTCATCCATCACGCTGTCAACACTCCTGTGTTCGGACTCCATACGGGGGAAAGGGAAGAAACACACACACACACACACACACACACACACACACACACACACACACACACCGCAAAGCACCCCTCCCCCCCGCCTTCGCTGCCCCCCCCCCCTTTCCAACGACAAGCCAAATGTTCACCTAGGATTTACGCCCTCCTTTGTCTTTCAACCGCCATCTTGAGATGATTGGTGAATGATAGAGTGTGTGTGTGTGCGTGTGTGTCTGCGTGTCTGAGTGTTTGTGTGTGTGGGTTGCAAACCATTACTCAAGTCTGATCGCTGTCAACTCCCTCCCTCCCCCCCCCTTCCCCCACCCACCCGCCCCTCCCCCCACCCCCACCCCCACGGCACGTACGTAAAAACCACAACCACGACTCAGCTCGACCGAAAAGCAATCACTGTAATCAACGTTGGCCCGTATAGCTTTAGCTTTTCTTCTTCTTCTTCTCCTTCTTCTTCTTCTTCTCCTCCTTCTTCTTCTTCTTGTTCTTCTTCTCCTGTTTCTTGTTCTTCTTGTTTTGTTTTTCCCCGTCTCTCGGGCGGCGGCGGCGTGGCCGCTCGGCGCCACGTGACAAGCGATATTAAATCGACTTTCCGTCCGTCCGTCCGTTCGTCCGTCCGCGGCGCGGTGGGGTGCGGCAAACTGGAAAGGAGACGCTATTGACGTGCGGAAAACCTCCGGGGTCCTCGATCGACGATTAAAAAAAATAAAACAACAACATACTGTACTCCCTGAAATGTATTTCCCGTCGGCGCCCAGAGGGGGGGGGGGGTGGGGGAGGCCTCTCTCTCTCTCGCTCTCTCTCTCCTGTTGAGAGTATTGACTTCCTGCCCGGCATAGTGATGCAAATGTTAAATGAAGTGTCACCGCCGCCCTAACATTGATTGTCCCCCCGGAATTGTACTTTGGTTGGTACAAACGTGTCGGGGTTTCTCACAAACCTTAAAGCAATTATTTCGGATCATTTTTTTTGCTCCATTTCCCCTCTTCCCCCTCCCCCCTCCCCCTCTCCCCCTCCCCCCTCACCCCCCTCACCCCCCCTCCCCCACCCACAAACGTTTAACAACGACTGCAGTTCGGGCGGGAGATTGTCGCACGACACATTCGAAAGGCGTCGTGGTCGACGGTAGAAGACGGCGTTAATACGTAATGTTAATTCCCCCCCATTTTACACCGGCTTGATGGATGCAGTCCTGTTGTGTGTGTGTGTGTGTGTGTGTGTGTGTGTGTGTGTGTGTGTGTGTGTGTGTGTGTGTGTGTGTGTGTGTGTGTGTGTGTGTGTGTGTGTGTGTGTGTGTGTGTGTGTGTCCGTCCCCCATTAACCGCAACGGACATTAATAGCTTTTCAGATAGTCTGGGACGAGGGGGGGCAGGATAACGCTTACCATACCATCTTGTTTTTTTTTAAACCATGACTTATAAATATATTTACTTTGAGCAGATCCCCCCCCCTTAAGTGCTTTTATTATTACATATTTTTTTTACAATGCAAGCTCCATGAATGATTTACCACACAGGAATACCTTAAAGGAATCATTTGCTGGGGGGGGGGGGGGGGGGAGAGAGAGAGAGAGAGAGAGAGAGAGAGACTCGTCTTCGTAGTCTGATGCTGACAAGGGCATTACGTTCCCCAATTGACAGCGTTTGCATGTTCGGCTAATGCAATATTTATGGCGTGTCACGTAGCCGGCGTGCATTAAGGTACCATGTGAAGGGGCTATTGTCTCCCGTCTTATTCGCCAGGGGGGGAGGGGAGGGGAGGGAGATAGGACCTGACAATGGGGGCGGGATTAACGCGAGACAAAAAGAGTCGTCGTAAAAAAATATTTTTAATAATAACGACAGAAATGCGGCTTTATGCCCTCTGGCCGTTAGCAAACACTAGCCGCTAGCTAGCTATCAATTAGTAGCAGCTCTGTTGGAGAGAGGGTGGAAACCGTTGAAACATTCATTGTGCGGAGGTCGTAGTCCTACCCCAAAGAAAGGATTTGAATGTTATTCTACTCTTATATCAGAGGGTCCTGTGTTTATCGGGGATTTAATTAGCCCTTCTCTTTCTTTTTTCAACTGTCAACTGTCTTCTGCGTATTGGGCGGGGTGTGATGGGAGCCCATGTCCGCCCAACTGCTTTTAATGAACTGTTGGTTTAATCTCACAACGGTGTGTTTTTACTCACCGTTCAAACAATACACATTCGTAACCAAACACAAGCTACAACCGTACTGACTGGCTGCTGGTCCAATGTATCATGACGACGGCCGGAAATGGCTGTGACAAAGGGCTTTATCTGAACCACTTTGTAAAAAGCTAAATAGATATTTCACGTTGCTTGCCTTCATACACCCCGCCCCCCCCCCCCCCCCACCCCACACTCACAAATAAATATATATCATTTATACCGCCGAAATCCTCCAAAGTCGTGACTTTTGAAGGAATTGTCTTTCATAGCGTCATCCTCCTCTCCCCTTCCCCCATCCACATCCCATCCCCCAGTTCTCTAACGATTCGGGGGGGGGGGGGAATCTGACCTCACATTTGTACACGGAATCAAAATCAAAGTGCGGACGGCGTTGCCACGACGGCAGCGACACAAGGGGTGACGCACCGCTTGTCCTTCCTCCGTCGGACCGTAGCGTTACCTCACCGCCGTCGCCGCCGCGACCTCCTGTTGGCTCTTGGACGCTTGTTTGTGTGTGGAGTCCACACACGCGTTGTTGGTGTTTTTTCGGGGTGAGACACGTCACGTTCGCGTAACCCCAAAGCAAGCGTTCCTGAATCCGATCTGTATCCCGCCCCCGCTGGCGTCTGTGTTATTAAGGGTTGTTATTATGACTTTATGCCGTCTAATTAGTCATCAGCCGATTATCACATGAAAGGAAGGGCTGTTGCGCTCGCCGTGCCAAGCGAGCTGTACCGATTCGTCTGAAGCGATTTCGACGGGGAGTCTTGTGCAGACCTCGTGTGTGTGAGGGGGGGGTGGGGGGGGTTGGAGTATGGATGTTTGCTGAAAGACTTGGTGTGCTGTGGTGTGTGTGTGTGTCAAAGTTTTTGGAAAATTCGGTCCAAAAACACTTTAAGATTCATGAGATTCACGCGCGTAGCTCTTATATCCCAGTGCCTTTCAACCGGCCGCAAGCTGGGCCTCGAAAAATGAATGTTTGATATGGATCTGAAATCTACAAATCCACAAAGCGATGTCCAGGTGGAAATTAAGCTACCTAGCTCGTATGAGTTAGCCTTATCGCATTCCATCCATGCACACCTTATCCCACAATTTAGCCCTGTACGCGCTATGGACAGCAGAATCAAAATGTGTTTGACGGCCAGGTAAATGTACACAGTGTTTTTTTCTTTCTCCCTGATATTCCTAGCATTTTTGTCTAGTGCTTGTGTATTAGCTTTAGCTTCTTAGCTGGTGTCTATGAGCTTCACTGTTTGTAGCCCCTGTTGGATGTACTTATTGTGTCAAATCTAGGGGAGCCAAACTATTGCCCTTTTTACCTGAGCACTGGTTCTGCTCATGGATGCTTGTTAGGAAGGAAATGCACTTATGATTTCCGGTGTATGAACTGTGGCGTAGTTCTCTTGCGTACCTTTTGATTGTTGAATGACCTTTTTTATTGTAAGTCGCTTTGCACACAAAAGCGTCTAGCTGAAAGACAATGTCTTTGTGCCTGCAATGTAATCCTGTCATGCAACTTCTCAGGCTGTGTATGTATCCAGCCAGTCTGTAATCAGAGCAAAGGTCGGCCGCCGTTGTGCAGTACTGGAAGTTTTCTCCCCTGGCAGGTGGTGGTGGGAGGGAGGAGGCCTTCAGCACCACCAGCAGAAGGCCTTTGAAGTGAAGCATCCCCCCCCCCCCCCCCCACCCCACCCCGCCCACACATGAGATCACTGCCTCACTATTTCCATATCACTTGTTTTTTTGGTGGAGATAAGGGGGGGGTTGGGGGAGTCTGGGGTTGTCCCTTTTATGTGGGCTCCACCCCACACACGGGGAGAGTACTTCTTCTTTATCACGTCCCGGTCTCTTTCTCTCTCTGTCTCTGTCTCTGTGTCTCTCTCTGTCTCTCTGTCTCTCTCTCTGTCTCTGTTGCTCTCACTCTCTCTCTCTCTCTCCCTCTCTTTCTCTCCTTTCACCGTTTTTGTTTTGGGTCCCTAATCTACACCGAGAGATCTTTCATTCTTGCATTCCCATGGCGCTGAACTGCACTAACCAGACCGATGGGATGGCCCTCGACGTGCGCGCTAATGGTTTTACCCCATGTACGCGCCCCGCCCCGCCCCCACCTTAACGGAGGACGCTTCACGTCTGCTCGCAATCGTCGCGTCACCGAGCGATCGCACTTTATGACAGGAAGCCGATACCGCCGATAAGAGTTGTTTTCCTTGTTTCCTTCTTTCTTTTCGGAGCGATACACACAAGGTTAAGAGGCCTTTGCTATCGGCGAAACACGTGTTTCTCCACACTGAACCGAGGCTAGCCACCGCGTTCCGTTTTGCCGAATGTAAAGGCGGCCACATGTAAAGAAAACGGGGGGAGGGGGGAAGGGGCGGGGTCACAGGACGGGGGCGGGGTCACAGGAGGGGGGGGGGGGGGGGGGGGGGGGTGGTGGGGGGCCACGCCCGGCGAGCGGCGCCCCAGAGCGGCGGCGGCGCCCCAGAGCGGCGGCGGCGACGACAACAACACGTACACTTAGAAGCCTTGAAGAGTCTTCACCTGCCTTCACACATAAAAGTCACGGGCGAAGGAAGGGAAAACAACAGGAAGAACAAAACCACCACACCCTTTTTGCCCGACGTGCGTGGACAGTAAAACTTAAAAGCCCGCGCAATTACTCATAATCGCCCTGAGAAATTGATTTATTAGCCGGCGGCTGTGAGGCTGTGCGAGCTAAAGTGCCATATGACCTCCAGATGAATGAATTATCAACAGGCGTAGCCCCCCCCCCTCGGGGGTTGGGGGAGGGAGTGGGTGGGGGGGGGTGGCGGTACAGATGTTGTGTGAGTGTTGGTGTTTTATCAGCCCGGTAATGGGAACAGGCGTGCAACCAGATGAAATCAGATGACGTGAGTGCAGACAGCTGTGGCATGTTTAGGCGCGCTTTGTTCTAATCTAAGTAAATGTGTCCAAACGGAGATTTATAAACCCATAAAACCCCCGCCGCACTGCCAGAATTGCGGGTCTCACTCATTGACTCGTTTGTTTTGTTGTTGGTTTTGTATTGGGTTGTTGTTTTTTTTTAAAAGGCGGAATCGCTTTAACTACGCAATATTCCTTTTTGCTCGCGGAGTTTCTGTTCATTAAACAATTGAATTGGCGCTTTAAGGAGCAGCAACGTGTTTACACGCTGCGTACGCTCACCTCTCGGCCTCCGCTGCGCTACGCCAGA
>CM051014.1:13461059-13463559 GCA_027704905.1 Muraenolepis orangiensis
CATTCATTCACCATAATACATGGACTTTGTCATTTATTTATTTAGCGAAAGCCAACAAAAACCAGTTTGACTCCCGCCTATCCAAACTGTTTTTTTTATTGTTAAGATAAGATCAGGGATAAGATCTCTCTCCGAAACAGTTCAACCCATTCCAGATCCCATGACGATGTTGTGTTTGACAAGATGTCACAGTAAGAAAATACCTCCCCTTACCTCTAGCTGTGGGTTCTCTTACACAATACAATAATACTGCTTGTACAATGACAATAAAGGCGTTCCGATTCAGATTACTGGAAGCGTCGACAAAGGTAGTGCGGTGACCAAAGATCGCTCGCCAGAAGACAAAGATTGTTGAGACAATAAAATGTCATATTTGGCTAGTGGAGGAACCTTCAGGGTCTTGTTCCCAGAACAGCGTTTACGACGTCTGATCTGCTACGCCCGTATTTTGAAGTGGACCAATCTCTTTCCCTCTGGGCACGGCTGGGGGTAGGGTGGGGTGAGGTAGGGTGGAGTGGGGTGAGGTATGGTGGAGGTGGGGTGAGGTAGGGTGGGGAGAGGTGGGGCGAGGCGGGGTGGGGTGGAGGTGAGCGAGATTAACAGGATTACTTTACGTCTCGGTGTGCCAGCCCCCGTCTCTCTCTTCCTCCAGTGACACCAACTCTTTTCAGAGATGTATCCAGTTTTATAACACCCCACCACCCCCAACCTCACCCCCACCCGCACCCCCACCCCCCCTGCCATGTCCGCCCTCCCTCCTGCCCCACATCATTTGATCCAGCCAGCTCGCTGAACTGTCTGCCCCTAAATGGAGGTGTGATCCCCCTTCTGTCTTCCAGGAAGTGAGACAGAGGTGGAGATTGGCTTCCAGATATATAATGAGATAGTGAGGCAGGGGGAGGAGGAGGGGGTGGAGGGGGGCGGGGTGGGGTGGTGGCGGTGGTGGGGTTTCCGATCCATCATTCAACGGTCTGCGATCGTCTCCATTCTGTCCACGGTCAATAGACGATGAGCTGATGGGACTGAAGGGAGGGAGGGAGGGGGGGGAGGGTGGGGGGGGGGGGGGGGGATTGGAAAGAGCGGCTCTCCCTCTTCCCTTCGCTTTGCCTCTTCTCCCGCCTCGTCTTGTGTTTTTTAATATTCGATGCAGGTTTTTCGGCAGGGGGGGGGGGCAGTGGCGTGTGATGCAACACGTGAGCCGGAGGGGGGGCTGGTCCGGGGGGCGACGCCCGAAGCCACACTCACTTGACTCTGCTTCCCACTGGTTAAGCGCAGGGAGGCCGTGGCCGCACTATGCCAGATACATATTGGAAAAACATGCAGTTTTATTTTCCCCGGTCTTCACCAAGTTCTTTTCCATGACACTGTCCATCCATTACTTGAAGTGGCCCTTCATGTAGCATATGCCTTCTGTCATTCTATTATTATATTATACTATTAGATCTTTTTTGCCATCTTAGTGGAATTAAATGATTTCACATGTTGTGTTTTCACATGGTGTAGTGTGTAGTGAGTGTGGCCTTTTAAGTGCAAACTTAGAAGTGGCCCCGGTGGCTGTAGGAGGTATGACGGGGACACAGACAGACAGACAGACAGACAGACAGACAGACAGACAGACAGACAGACAGACAGACAGACAGACAGACAGACAGACAGACAGACAGACAGACAGACACACACACACACACACAGTCACTCTGGGAATGGCTTTCTCACTGTCAGTAAATCAGAGCCTGAGTGCCTATGACTAGGTCCTTTATACTGTCATGAAATTCTGTGATCCATTCTGGAAACACTGTCATGGTGAAAGTTGTATTGTTGGAGAGTAATGTAGTGTGTCTGTGTGTGTGTGTGTATATATATATATATATATATATATATATATATATATATATATATGCTCACACACACATTCATTGTATACATTGTTAACCATTTGTTATCGCACGGCTTATCGTTTAGCAACAACAGCTGTTTTACTGATGTGACATTTCCTGTGTTTTTCTTCTCCCGGGGACCCCCTCCCTGGCACCTCCTCCCGGGTGGTCCTCCCGCATCCTGTGGCTACAGACGACCCTCCCTCTCCCTCTCTCTCTCTCTCTCTCTCTCTCCCTCTGTCTGTCTGTCTGTCTGTCTGTCTGTCTGTCTGTCTCCCGGCTTGAGCGGCCATTGTCAAGTGTCAATGGAGCACAACCGCCGCTAAGACGCACGCACACACACACACACATACACACATGCGCACGCACACACACACTCACTCCTGGAGTGCGATGAACAACGTCAAGGAATGCCCTGTAGCCCCTTCAAGACGGTGGAGTTCCGGTTTCACTGTGAGTCAGCTGTAGTGCCCGGATGGGGGGTGGTGGTGGGGGAGAGGAGCGTTTAAATCTACTCCTCCTCCTCCTCCTCTTCCTCCTCCTCCTCCTCCTCCTCCTCCTCCTCCTCCTCCTCCTCCCTACTTGGCTCCCCCCGTGCTTAAAAGGCGGTCTTTGTGCCTGTA
>CM051014.1:13468559-13471059 GCA_027704905.1 Muraenolepis orangiensis
TTCCCTTTCATCTTGTGAGTGAGATTTACAACCGGGAAAGAAGAAAAAAGAAAAAGAAAAAAAAAGAGGTGATTTGTGCACCAGGCGGCTTCATGCTCCGTTCGCTCGGCTCCGCTCAGCTCAGCTCTCCTAAAGGGATTTACGTTCTGTTGTTATGACTAATTCTTTGTGGATTACACCTAAGTGTGAGGTCACCCATCACTTCCATTTCCTACGAAAGGGGGAGAAGGGGGGAGACTTGAAGCTGCATTTGGAGGTTTTCTTGTCCGGCTGAGTTCTCCTTCAGTTGTACCTTCAGGGTTTCCCAATTTATGGGGAGTATATATACGAGTGTATATATATATACGGAGTATATATATCATAAAGTACCCTCAGGGGTACTTTGAAGGATCCCAAATGTGAAGACACTGTATGTATCTGAATACTAATGTACACATTCTGGAAATCCTTCCAGCAAAAGCCAAGGCTGTGTTGTTCACTAAAACATAAATATTTGCAACACCCATTCCGTGTCCATCTTCAACAAATATTATGCACATACATTATTTATATTCATTTACATTTTTTCCTCCCAAAAATACTTTGTGCTAGTGAAATGGTGGTACTTGGTTGTAAAAAAAATAACTTTGGAGGGAAGGGGGTACATTTGTAAAATTAGTTTGAGAACCAGTGAGAGAGTACTAACAACAGCTAGCAAGCTAGCATAATATCCCGGAGGTTAGCGTGGTAATGCAGCAGTTTAGTAGTATCGTACCGTTGGGGATTACAGTTAGTATTCTAAGTGGCTAACATACTGTTTCACTATACTTCCCCACACACACACACTTTTGTTACGGCCCCGCTTTTAAATTCAATTCTCGCTTGACAGTTAATTTAAAATTGTAGCGCAGAGGGGGTGGGGGGGGGACGAAGAGAGAGAGAAAAATGAAAGCTTCTGGAATAATGAGTTATGTTTATTGGACAGAATTATAATGTGTTGGCTACCTAGCTAGCCCCATTCAATGACACACACACACACACACAACACACACACTCCCTGTGCTCTGTGGCTCCTGGAGAGGCCGGTGATTTAGCACCTCACTGGGGGGATGATGAGGGCCCTGCATTTATTCACAGCCGGGCGACGGCTCACAGTGACTCATAGCCTTTATGCATTGGAGCACATCCTAATTCATCAACTGGCTTGTCCTCCCTAGAAGGGCAGTGGCTGTGCGCATGTGTGTGTGTGCGTGCATGTGCATGTGTGTGTGTGCGTGTGCGTCTGTGTGTGTGTGTGTGTGTGTGCGGTTGGGGGGGGGGGGGGGGATCCATAGATTACAATCCGTTAATTATTTATGACAGAGCAAAAGAAGAAGAAAGATTTGGGGATATTAGGTCCCTATTGGGTGGTAACAAAGTACCCGAGAAACACTTAGTGGCGTGAACTTGAATTCAACCTTGCAGTTTGTGTCGCTGCTGCTTCTGCACAGAGACTGTATGAGCTTTCTGGGGTGCCTGTTTGCCAACATTTGTTGTGTGTTTGTGCGTGTGTGCGTGCGTGCATGTGTGTGCGTGCGTGCATGTGTGTGTGTGCGTGCGTGTGTGTGCGTGCGCAGGCTTGGGGAGTAACGGAATACAAATTAAAAAATTAAAAAAGTTAACTGTATTGCCTTACAGTTACAGAGACAAAGACGTAATCAATTACCGATACAATTTGATAAAAACAAAGAATAACAGGATTACAATGTTTAAATATATAAAAAAATATAGAATGATATATGACTATTCACGAGTCTTACAACACAACTCTGGTCATCATGGCAATGGTAAGAATGTCTTCCCTGGGTGCACATTTCGCAATAGTTTGGTTTTCAAAGGAGAAATGGGGAACAATATTACAGTCCAGTGCAAGCTGTGATTTCCAGCTGTTGATACGTATATGTCGTTTGTCCAAGGAGTCGACATCAAATTTTGCAGAAGCATTTACAGGTAAGACCAACCGCTACGATTAGCTACACAGAAAACCACTGAGCTAAAGTTAACGTTAGTTAGCTACCCGCTCTGGTTTGGAGTTGTATGTAGTCTTACATTGTTCTGTTGTCTAACATAATACACATCTTATGGAAAAGTATTTTCTCTTGTCTTTCTCTCGCATATTTGGCATTGAGGTAATCCAAAAGTAACGGAAAGTAATGACGTTACGTTACTTTATAATATTGGGATACTTAAGATTAGGTTACCAATTTTTTTTTTGTTTGAACAGGTAATTAGTTATTATGTTTTAAGTCACCCTCCCAACCCGACTTTCCCGCTTGTAACCTCGCTGTTACGCACGCACACTCACGTACGCGCACGCAAACGCGCGTAACAGCGAGGTCACAAGCGGGAAAGTCGGGTGTCGGTCCCCGCTAACAACCAGGTTAAGGCTGCTTAGCAACAGCGGCATTCCTGCGCTCCTAATAGTCGCGCCGAGAGCCCTCCGCCGGGGCCCTTTGGTGGTTGGCTGTCACCGGCGATTTAT
>CM051014.1:13476059-13478559 GCA_027704905.1 Muraenolepis orangiensis
CGCGCACACACGCACACCTAATACTATAAACAGCTATGTACATGAAATCTTTAGCCGTTGTTGTTTATCGTGACCATATTATTTTATTTTCAGAGTTAGTAGGAGTTGCCTTTTATATTTATGCCAGTATGAAAGTCCTACCACATGTTAAAGACATTCACAGAGGTTCTTTCCATTTCAAGATGCTGCTGAAGTGTACAGCCTCGTCTCTGGGAGCTGCACCAGATTCCCAAGCATCGGTCGCCACCAAATGGAAAGATATTAAACGACTAATCTATTTTCTGCGTGTGTGTGTGTGTGTGTGCGTGTCTGTGTGTGTGTGTGTGTGTGTAATGGGCCGTGTTTGGAAAGAAATGAAAAGATAGAAAACTACAAATCTGTTTGTGCGTATGTGTGTGTCTGCATGTGTGCGCGTGTGTGCATGCATTTGTGTGTGTGTGTGTGTGTGTGTGTGTGTGTGTGTGTGTGTGTGAGTGAATGTGTGCATGTCTGTTTTTGAAAATAAATTGAAAGATAGAAAATTACAAATCAGTTTGTGCATGTGTCTGTGTGCACGTGAGTACTACAATGTGTGTGTGTGTGTGTGTGTGTGTGTGTGTGTGTGTGTGTGTGTGTGTGTGTGTGTGTGTGTGTGTGTGTGTGTGTGTGTGTGTGTGTGTGTGTGTGTGTGTGTGTGTGTGTGTGTGTGTGTGTGTGCGCATGTCTCTCTCACACACGCACACGCACACGCACACACACACACACATTCACACACAAGGAGGTTTTAAAATAAACTTTTAATCCAGAGCGTCCTGTGATTTGTGACCTTGGCGCCGCGGCTCCGAGATGTTGCCTTGTACTTCAAATATGTTTCTACTCGCGCCAAGATCTCGCGTCGCTCGTCATTTGACGCTAACTCTCTGAAGCGCCGTCGTTTATCAGGGAGATTTATTGGCCCGCGGGCCACCAGATGTTTTAAGGATCTCTCTTTTGTAAGCATCTCTGAACCCGTGATCTCGCATGTTGAAACCCAATAAAAAAAGAAGTCACCAGGTCCACACACACACCCCCCCCCCCCCCCACCCCCGGATTTTTTTTCTTATCGGTTGTTGGACGTAACATTTTTTTGGAATTTATTTTTCATATTCCCGGCTCATTGTTTCCGCTCATAAACATGAGCGTGATGTGATGGAGAGAGACCATTTGTGTGACAAACGTCAGACGGATGAATAGGTCGTTTTTTTTTTGGTTTTGTTTTTGTTGGTCAAACTTAAAATACGAGCTGTCTTTTTATGTCGGGGGACACTCAAAGGATGACGTCTCCGTAAGGCCGTATCTTAAAGAGACACGTAAACCTCCCCCCCCCCACCCCCGACCACCACCACCCCCCCCCCCCCCCCCCATGCGTTATCCCCGCGGATGGGACTTAAGACTACTTACTTATCACCCTATTGAACCCCTCACATTAACTCTATAAACTCGGATCACGGCGAGGGGACCGCGGCCGGTTTCTTGCACACACGTACGCACGCACACGCATGCACACACACACGCACGCACGCACGCACGCACACACAAACGTATACACACGCGCGCGCGCGGTCCTCTGCCGTCGGCGCTGATGATCTTTTTAAGATGCGCCCGGCGCAAAGGAACACGAGACTAGTTGTAAAAATAGTCATTTTCATGGGAAGGAGCGCATGCATATTAACTTAATAGACTCCCGGGGCAATGAATCACTGCAAATGAGAAGGGGAGAGAGGGTGTGGGGGAGGAGGAGGTTCAGTGGGAGGGGGGGGAGGGAGAGAGAGAAAAAAGGCTGCCCCTTTTGCCTGCCGTTATTAATCCAACGCTAACCGCTGAACTCTGTGTCTGCTCACAAATGGCTTCTCGGTGCAGCACTCCTCACACCCCCCCCCCCCCCCCCCCCCTGGTGACTGATTCTGGGCTAATGCGGGCCGTGTGACTGAATGGAGGAACCGCCACCGCCACTGGATGGGAACACATGACAACACATGCTCTGTGTCCCTGACACTGTGTGTGTGTGTGTGTGTGTGTGTGTGTGTGTGTGTGTGTGTGTGTGTGTGTGTGTGTGTGTGTGTGTGTGTGTGCCCATGTGTGTGTATCTGTATGTGTGTCGGAGTGTGTCTGTGTCCGTGTTTGTGTGGGAAAGAGCGGGGCTTTGTGTGTGTGTGTGTGTGTGGGCACATGCTTGCTTGTGTGTGTGTGTAGGAGCGTGTGTGTGTGTGTGAATGAGCTTGTGTGTCTTTGTGTGTGTGTGTGTGTGTAGGAGCGTGTGTGTTTGTGTGTAGAAGCAATGCTGTGTGTGTGTGTCTTTTTATGTGTGTGTGTAGGAGCACGGCGTTTGTGTCTTTGTGTGTGTGTAGGAGCGTGGCTGTGTGTCTGTTTGTGTGTTTCGGAGTGGGGGCTGTGTGCGCGTGCGTGTGTGTATGAGTGGTTGTGTGTGTGTAGTGTTTGTGTGTATGAGTGGCTGTGTCTTTGTGTGTGTGTGTGTAGGAGC
>CM051014.1:13481059-13488559 GCA_027704905.1 Muraenolepis orangiensis
GAGGAGGAGGAGGAGGAGGAGGTGGTGGTGCGGAGCTGGTAGATGGAGGAGTGGGCTCCTCAGGTGTGCTGATGAATAACCGTTATTATCCCTCCTGTCAGGGTGTGTATACACAGCTGGGCACCGCTGGCCTGATGAGCAAGACTTTCAACAGAGTTCCTAAAAGTGCTAATAAACCCCTTTTTTAAAAATCTTTCGTTCAAGGAAACTCCCAAGAAGGCATCTCCGCCATCTGTACTGTACATTGTGTGTGTGTGTATGTGAGTGTGTGTGTGTGTGTGTGGGTGTGTGTGTGTGTAACGTTAGGATAAACACATGTGATTTATTATGAATAGCTCTCTATTTCTTTTTAGTTGGGTTTCAACACGATGTCTGCGAGGGGTTTTCGAATGAATAACTTCAATGTTTGTTTTTAGGGTGTTTTCTCCTCCTCCCCCCTCCCTCCCTCCCTCCCTCCCTTCCTGGGCACGTTATGTGTGTATGCGACGGCGCATGCGTGACATGTGGCGCAGGAAATGCAACCTTTAGCGCCCGGGGTTCCGGAAATAGAAAGCGAGTCTTTGTCATGAGTTTGAGGTTATTAGCCCGGGTCGGGGATGCGCCCGCACTAGCGTAGCGCATAGCGCATGGGCTGTGCCAATGCCAATGCGTGCAGCCATGCAGAACAGAGAAAGGGGCTTGCATTCTGCAGGCAAAGTCACACACGCACACACACAGACATGGATTAGACATAGTCGGTTCTAAACGACTGTTGGTGATGCTGTACACGGACCGCATACCTCCACCACCGCCACCACCACCACCACCGCAACCACAAACACCACCTGGCACCGCCACCACCACCACCGCAACCACCACCACCACCCACCACCACCATCACCACCACCATCCCCCCACCATCCCCACCACCACCACCCCCACCACCACCACCACCACCACCACCTCCACCACCACCACCACCGCAACCACAAACTCCACCTGGCACCGCCACCATCCCCACCACCACCGCAACCACCACCACCTCCACCACCATCACCACCACCACCAGCGCAACCACCACCACCCCCACCACCCCCACCACCACCAGCGCAACCACCACCCCCACTACCACCTCCACCACCACCACCGCCACCTCCACCATCACCACCTCCACCACCACCACCCCCACCAGCGCCACCTCCACCACCTCCACCACCACCACCAGCGCAACCACCACCACCGCCACCTCCACCTCCACCACCACCACCACCACCAGCACAACCACCACCTCCACAACCACCACCTCCACCACCACCACCTCCACCACCACCACCACCACCTGGCACCTGCAGGTGCCTTTGGATTGCAGGGACTCAAAACCCCAAACAAAAGGGGGGGAAGAAGACACAGAAGGAGTGGAAGTGTTGCTCTGCAGTAGAGAGAGAGAGAGAGAGGGGGGGGGGGGGGGGGGGTTTGGACGGCGGGTTGTGTTGACACGAGCGGGTCTCACTAACACTGACGCACGGTAATGAGGGCGCCAGAGGTGAGGCCCGTATCGCGGTGGACGCGTCGCCGCGCGTTACCGCCGCTGATTGATGTGTGCTCCAGTCAAATGAGGCGACGGTCTGAGTGATATGACACTTGTCTCTCCCTGACACACACCCCGCCGCGCCTGCCCCGGCTAACGGTTATCCGGGCTGACGGGGACCCAGCCCCCAGCCTCCCCCCACCTCACCCCCCCCCTTCCCACCACCACCACCACCACTACCGTCACCGTCACCCCCCATCCCCCACCCCGTCCCGTCCGTCACCCGGGAGTCAGTCGGTCCGTCAGCCCAGCCAGCCACAGTTATTTTGATCCCTTGTTCTTTTATTTCTATATACCACCTCCTCCTCCTCCTCCTCCTCCTCCTCCTTCACCCATACACCCACCCACTCGTCTGGCCGCCCCCCGGTCCCTCCCATGTCTTGCATCTCCGTGCCACATTGCATCAAGAGTGTTTGAGACGGGTGGGATGAGGGGGTGCAGGGGGGGTAGGAACCCCTCAGGTAGGAAGCTGATCAAGCGTCAGGAAGGCAGGGGGGGAGATGAAAGTAATCATAGGGACCAGACGGTGATGCTGGTGCTGGTGGTGGTAGTGGTGGCGGTGGTGGTGGCGGTGGTGGAGGTGGTGGTGGTGGCGGTGGAGGTGGTGGTGGTGGTGGCGGCGGTGATAGCGGTGGCGGAGGTGGTGGAGGTGGCGGTGGTAGCGGTGTCTGTGGTGGTGGTGGAGGTGGTGGAGGCGGTAGCGGTGGTGGCGGTGGTGGTGGTGGTGGTGGCGGTGGCGGTAGGCACCTATGGCATGTAATACAGTCCAAGGATATGCACATGATGGATGGCCCTGGAGTAAGCAGAGTAAGGGAAGTGGGAAGCATAGCTCAGTAGGCTCTGAGTCAGGAGTTGTTGTTGTTGTTCCTATAATAAGCTAGCTTCCTGCGTATGACGCGATGCACTGACAAAAACCTGCTAATCCTCACATGAGCATCATAACTCTCTCTCTCTCTCTCTCTCTCTCTCTCTCTCTCTCTCTCTCTCTCCATCACAGTTTGATAATGATTATGATTATGATAAACCCAGTCCAACATCCAGTTTTACTTTTATCAGTTAATTGATTTACAACAGGGTCATGTTTTTGGGAGTGCGGTTTATCCGGGTGTCAGGGCTACGTCACGCTCGGATGGGCTAGGTCTCATTTCACGACAACCCACACACGCACGCGCACACACACGCACACACATTACACGCACACATTACACACCGATACACCATAAAAGACCTTGTGATTACCGAGTGAATTAAAAACGATTACAGGTTGATTAGAGTCCGATTTTAAATCATAGCAGTTTACCTGTCTGCTGAAGAGCGCTGTACATAGTCTTACCCTCACTACCCCACCTCACCTCACCCCCACCCCCCACCCCCACCCCACACCCCCACCCTAAAAATGATGGAGGCGGTCGTTACCGTGCTCACAAGATGGCCGTCATCAAACACACTCTCCCCACTGTCCTGGTGTCACGGCGGCCCTCGTTATTGGAGGGGCCAGAGGATAGTCTCCCAACTGATAAAGCCCTATCACACGCGCAGGAGGAAATTGAATTTTTTTTTGTTCCTCCCTCTCTCTCTCTCTCTCTCTCTCTCTCTCTCTCTCTCTCTCTCTTTCTCTCTCTCTCCCTTTCTCCCCCCCCCCCCTCTCTCTCTCTCTCTCTCTCTCTCTCTCTCTCTCTCTCTCTCTCTCTCTCTCTCCGTCTCTCTCTCATTCTCTCTCTCCGTCTCTCTCTCTCTCTCTCCGTCTCTCTCTCATTCTCTCGCTCCGTCTCTCTCTCTCTCCCTCTCTCTCCCTCCGCGGGACATAAATTCCGACTGCGAGAGATCGTAGTCTGGAGCTAATTTAAGGAAGATTAAATTAATTTCAATGACACCCATTCTATCTGGAAAAAAGTCTTGCACATAACATAGTGGGTCTCTGGTTCCTGCAGATAAGGTTGGGTGGGGGGGGGGTTTGTAGTCACCGCACAGACTGGGCACAGAGTGCTAGCCGGCGGATCAAGCCCCTAATCCCATTGCCTCACCCTTCTTGCGGGGCGAGCGTTTGCGGAGGATGCACGCCACGTCTTTGACAGCCATTATTCAGACTGCCTGACTGGGATTTCTTTTTTCAATTTCAAGTCTTTCAATTTAGTGTGATAATTTAATTGACTGCTGACCCAAAGCCCCGGGACAACACAGATTTGTCTTTGTGTTTGACGCCAGCCAATATCCACACATCCGCACATATCCCGCATATCTGGTCTGTCTCGCATGGGAAACTTGTAGGTGAACCGGAAAATACATATACACATGCACGCACACACACACAAGCACAGGATTGTTGATTTTACATCCACATCCGCATATCTGGTCTCGCTGGGAAACTTGTAGGTGAACCGGAAATACATATACGCACGCACACATGCACGCCCGCACACACAAACGCGCAGGGTTTGTTGATTTTAATTCACGCTTAATACAGCGATGCCCGTCTGTTCTCTGTTGAGCAGCGGTTGTGTTTTAATGCGTTTAAACATTCCCACGTGTGTTAGCCGCACGACGCGTACGCGCTGTACTCCTTCGTAGCTGAGATTTACATGATTTTTGACCCTCTATACACACGATACACGTCTTTTTCCTGAGAATATTCCAAACGGTGACACTACATAACATCCCATGTATGATGTAACCCGCTGTAGAGGCTGTGCGCGGAACCACGTACGTAGATCTGTTTCACTAAGTAGCCTAAGTCAGTATATTATATTTATTAGTAGCATCTAGCTTGTTTTTTCCTTCTTCTTAAATGGGCTCCACCGGCGCTTCCACTCGGATGAAATATGGCCCGGCTCTCTTAAGACCAGGGGCCCCCGCGCGGCTGTGCTGTCTAAACGGGCTAATGAATTACAGATGAACATTGACTCAAATTAATCTCCCCCCATAAATCCCTGGGTAATATGGCAGCCATTTAAAAGTTTAATCAATAACGCTGAAGTTGAAAGCATGCGAGCGCAGCACTTGTTTGGTCAAAATAAACACAACAGGGAACCCAGCCGGGGCCCCCCTCTAAATCAACCTGACAGGCCCAGTCATGCTATATCACTGCCGCGAGAGAGAGAGGGGGAGAGAGAGAGGGAGAGAGAGGGAGAGAGAGAGGGAGAGAGAGGGGGAGAGATGGAGAGAGAGAGAGATGGAGGGAGAGAGGGATGGAGGGAGAGAGAGGGAGGGATGGATGGAGAGAGAGGGAGGGAGGGAGGGAGAGGGAGGGAGGGAGAGATGGAGAGAGAGAGGGGGGGGAGAGGGAGGGAGGGAGGGAGGGAGAGAGAGAGAGAGGGGGGGGGGGGGGAGAGAAAATATCCACACAGCTGTTTTCACCGGTGGATCTGCCGCGATTCCTCATTGAGATGAAGAGGTTGTTGGGCAGAATTAACGACCGCGGTGACTGATTTGGGGGGATTTGTTTTGGTCCTCCGGCTTCATCGTTCATTACTGTTCCTTTTTTATTGACTGGTCCGGGTCTTCTTCCTCCTCCTCCTCCTCCTCCTCCTCCTCCTCCTCCTCCACGATCCCTTATCTCGTTTCTGGTTCTGGAAATTGTAATCTCTTTAATCTCCCTTAAACGGTCGCACTGGCGGTGACATTGTGTGACGTTGTGTTAACGTGGCTTTACACATGTTTACTCTACACGTCGTTATAGCATTGGTCGCGTTCGTCAAGTTAAAATCGGACTGTTGTGAAAGAAAGCACTGATTCATCTTGTCTCTTTAGCGCCTCACTCTTAAGTCGTTTCCATAGTTTCGTCATTAGATTTACTTGTCATTTCAGGTCACAGTCATCAGCTGTTTTCTACATGCCACAGCGACCGCAGATGCACCTTCACAAGATTTGACCTGCCGTAAAATAATTGGTTATATGTCGAAAATTAATAAATATGTGTACAGTAGTATATTGTGTGTTATATTATATCGACTTTTTTGGGATGTTTTGGGGGAGAATCTGTGCCCTGAGATCTCTTAAGTCACAACCCAAAAATCTAAAATAATTTAGTTATTCACTAATATTGTAATAATATAGTTATCATCAATGCCTTCATGTACCGTCAAAAGTATTGAGCGAACACAAAGCTGAATGAAATCGTGAGCCGTTGAATGACCTTTTTTTAATTCCTGGGTTTCATTCCAAAGATTAAGGTTTGGCATGGACCCTTGTGACCGACCCACTTATGGGCCCCCGACCCACCAGTTGAGAATTACTGCTCCAGAGTCAGACTACATGTAATGAGATTATAACCCTTCTGATCATAGACACTTCCAACACTTCCTGAAACGCCATACAACCCTAACGGAACGTACAACATCAAAACGTATTCCTCACGCCAATTCTCCACTGACGACGACGTACGACGAGTAGCTTGTGAGAGTGTGATAGAAAGTAAATAACCTTACTTCACACACACGCGCTCATGTATACAACACAGTTAACCATCGATGACTTAATAATCATAATAATGAATGTATTTTATTCGCGGCTAAACCCTTTCAAACCCCCCCTAAGGGGGACGTTTCGATGGTTTCGTATCGCTTCCAGACGAAGGGTGTTTCTCCCGCCAGCCGCTGATGATAACACCGGTTTTAATTGCGTCTCTAATTGATTTGGATTTGATTTGATTCATTTATTTTTTCACACACACACACACACACACACACACACACACACACACACACACACACACACACACACACACACACACACACACACACACACACACACACACACACACACACACACCGCTATGAGCCTACCATCGATTGTCCCGCTTACACACACAAGGAGGGGAAACACAGCCCCCCCCCCCCCCACTGTGGATAGAGAGATAGATAACCTTGATACCGAGAGTTACATCCTTTGGCGATGTCATCCCCTGACATATTGATGGTCCTTGAAAGGCTTAAAGCTGATTGTATGCATAATGTATTCGTTAAGAGCGCCATGGGGTTCGTCTCTCTGACAGATCTGCGGGGCCTTTTTCTTTTTTTAGCTTGTTAGCGAGGGAGTTTTTTTTCTCCCTCTCTCCCCCCCCCCCCCCCCTCCTCTCTCTCTCTCTCTCTCTCTCTCTCTCTCTCTCTCTCTCTCTCTCTCTCTCTCTCTCTCTCTCTGTCGTCCTGTCGATCACCTCGCCGACGATGGCCTCGGCGTTCGCCGGCGGTTGTCGAGTGGGAGTTAGCGTGCGTGCCCGCAACGTTTGCGGTCGTGCACAGTGCGTCTTTGTTTTGTTTTTTTTCTTCGCCGTTTGTACGTACGTTTGTCTCCTCTGAAAGGACGCCTTGTGTTGTGCAGGAAGGACTCCGATGACGAGTCCGTGTCTCAACGTCCTGATTTATAGAGGGACTCTCGAGTGACTCTCGAGTGACCCGTGTCATCGGAACTCGTCGGATTGGTTCATTCGAACACAACAACAAGAGCTCTCTTCAGTTCCCTTCTCGGAGCGGGGGGGGGGGGGGGGGGGGGGGGGCGGGGGGGGAGAGAAAGGGGAAAAATCCCTGATAATTCCTGCTTTCAATTCACCAGATGGCGTCACATGAAAGTGAAAACAGTTTTTTTTTTCTCTTTCTTTCTGACACAACACACACACACACACACACACACACACACACACACATAGACACATATGTGTACGCTCACGCACACACATATGTGTACACACACACACACACACACACACACGTACACACACACACACACCCACACACACATAGATACACACGCACACACACATACATACGTACACACACACACACACATACGTACGTACGTACACACACACACACACATACGTACGTACGTACACACACACACACATAGGTACACACACACATACGTACGTACACACACATACACACATGAACACACACACACATACATACACGTACACACACACACACACATACACACAC
>CM051014.1:13496059-13648559 GCA_027704905.1 Muraenolepis orangiensis
TGGTCTTTGTGGCCTTGGTAGGGTCAAGCTGTAATATATAGAGCCCTGGCTTCTGAAGGTCGTCCTGTGAGCTTCCTCTGCATAATGCATGATTCCTGTAACTCTCCCCGACTGCAATCTTCCCCAAGCCCCGAACCTTGGGACGAGCATTTTACTAAGTAAATCAGCGGGGCATGCTGCTGGCATTTCTATTAACCTCCGATGTGCGACTGACAAGCAACATGAATCACGGTAAATAATATCTTGCAAATTATAAATCATGTTTACAACCCATCTGCCCTGAGTAGTAGCAGTAGTAGTAGTAGCAGCAGTAGCCGTAGGAGTGGTAGTGGTAGTACTGTCATCTGTGAGCAGTTAGCGGCTAATTCCGGGGTCTCAGAAGTGAAATAAAGGGAACATGTTGAAATAGTGAACGTCAGGAGTTGCACTTAACCTCACGGCGTCGATGAGTCCAGAATTACTAAGAATTATGTTGTTCAAGTGATTAGCGATAGAGAAACTAGCATGGCAGCGGCGGCATCTTTAATTGTAACCTTTAGCTTCTCTCAACAACAAAAAACAAACCGAAATATGTATTTGAGTTTTTATTTGAAGTAAAATCAACTGAACTGTGTTGAGATAATCGACGTCAACGGTAGCACTTAAATCCCGGCGTGTTGTTGACGATGAAACGGGAATTATTCACGTTGCTTACGTGATTAGCAATAGAGCTAGTCAGCGCTAGCCCACATCAAGCAGTGGCATTTAAAAATGTTCCGGACTGGAATGTTGAAATAGCTAGGAGCTAGCTTTGATTTATGCACGCATGGCTTATGAAAAGGAGAGAAAACGTTGACCTTTACAGAGAAACACAGCAGTGACCTCCGTGTAGAGGTCACGCCTTACAGGCTGACCTCCTTCTGGGTTGCACATGGCCTTCTTCCCGTTGAACCTGGATACACAGATTGCTGATTTCTATCCACTTCAACAGTTTATTGGTAAAACATCAAAGAGATGATAATATTGAGCGGTGACATGGACAGTGGTTTGGTTCATGTTACATATATCAATCCCACTAGTCGTCAGTGTGTGTGTGTGTGTGTGTGAGACTGACTGGTGTCATTGTCAGCTCCATAACGCTTATAGATATAATGTCATTCTGATTTAGAATCACAATGACATTGGTATTTTAACGTTCAACTTAAGTGGGGTTTATAGTATTCTGACCATGTTTTTTTAGTTTTTGTTCGTCAACTAGAGATGATTAAATGTTAAAAATGTTTCTCTTGAAAGATAAGCCCAAAAAAAACGATTGAAACAAACAGGAAAAAAAAGGCTATGAGAGAGAATTTTTGTATTCTTTAAAAACAAACAAAACAAAACAAAAATCTTTAAAGCAAGGACAATTCAGACACGAGCGTCTTTGTTCCCCCCCTAGCTTTGCATCTCTCTCTGTAGCCCTGCTGCCCTGGCGCTGCTCCGCGTATCAAAGGGTATCGAAACCCAATGCAATATGCATGCGGCCCTTGGCACTAAAGATGGCAGGGGCACCCTGGCACAGACGATCTGTGTGTTTAAAAGCATCAAACATCTGTGTAAACACATGGCCCCCCTCTCTCTCTCCGAGCATGTAGCCCGTGCTCTCTCGCTCTCTCTCGCTCTCTCTCTCTCTCGGATATCCACAGCAATATACCACACCCTGAGGGGGGTGTGTTGGGTGGAGGGGGGTTTGGGGGGGGGGGGGTGGAGCTGGGGATGACTTGGAACATCTGAACGCCCAGTTCTTCACACTGGCACGCGCTTAGACTCAGTATATATACGACATAGTGTACATAGAGAGACGTTACATTTACATACATACAGACACACACACACACACACACAGTAGGGTCACAGCTACCACATGTAACAGTGAGACAAATATCATCAAAAGTGAGACAAATATATGGGAAATGGAAATATATACACATGTATACATGTCTTTTTATATATCTTTACATCTTTATATCGAGAGAGAGAGAGAGAGAGGGAGAGGGAGAGAGAGCGAGCGAGAGGGGGAGAGAAAGAGAGAGAGCGAGAGAGAGCGAGAGACACACACACACACACACACACACACCCTGATACGAGATAACACAACATGAAATATACAAAACAAAAGGGACAAGTCACCGTCTTTGTTGTTGCTCTTTAATTCTGTTAATAGCCCCGAGGTAAAGATTTATCCGCTGCTGTCAATTTACCTCAGCCTCAGTACCGGGCGCCAAGGTCACTTTCCCCCCTCGCCCGGCCCACAGGATTAAATTGTCATGTCCTTCTAATAGGCAGCACAGGGAATCATTAGTCCAGCTCAGCTGTCTGACTGATAGGCGTTTCTGTCCAATCATGGGAGTGCGCTGCCACAGGCCAGCCAGTATTGACACTGTGTCAGGGCTGAGGGGAGACGTCTTAATCAGCCGGGACACTCTCAACATTGATTTGACAAGCTGCCGTAATGACCCCCCTCCCCCCCCCATCACCATCACCACCACCACTCTCCTCTCTCTCTCTCTGTCTCTCTCTGTCTCCCGCCCCCTCTGCCCACCCCTTGAAAAAAAAGAAGAAAAAAAATAAAAAGAGACCAGTGTTTATCCAGGCTGCCACTGATGCACTCGGAAGGCTGCATTGTCATGGAAACGATTAGGATGGGGAAGAGAAGGGAAGGAAACAAGAGTTGAGGGGGTGGGGGGGGGCGGTGGGGGCTGAAGGATGTTGTGTGTGTGTGTGTGTGTGTGTGTGTGTGTGTGTGTGTGTGTGTGTGTGTGTGTGTGTGTGTGTGTGTGTGAGAAGCCTGCATTATACCATACCGTACACACCGTACGCACAACTAAACACATACAGATACAGCCAAGACAACATGAACCAAAAACCTAGACTGGAAACACTGCTTGCATATCACACACACATTGGTGTGTAACACGCGCACACGCACACACACACACACACGCACACGCACACACACACACACCGAGCCATGTTGCTTGTAACTAGACGCAGACAGTAAAGGAAGAGTTAGGATTGGAGATCGAAATGCTTTGTGATCACTACTACATGTTGTCAAGGTGTGTGCGCGTGTGTTACACAGTGTGTGTGTGTATGAGTGTGTGTGTTTAGTATGGAGGGGGGGGCGAGGAGGAGGCGGCGGGGGATCAATGCCCCTCCCCCCCCCGGGGGGGCCTGCCTGCCTGTCGTGTGAAGTGTGAGTGGCGAGGGCGTCAGACAGTAAATATTATTGGCATGCTGGCGGTCTCCCGCCGCGGCGTGCCGTGTAAAATCGTTAATAAGACGCATGATGGGCTGCTGTCCCCCCACCATCCCCCCCCTCCCCCTACAAGGTGAGAATGTGGAGAGTGTTTCTATCAGCCGTGTTATCCAGGGGGTGCGGTCACAGCGCGTGTGTGTGTGTGTGTGTGTGTGTGTGTGTGTGTGTGTGTCCTGTGGCACATGATTTGTCTAGCAAGTCGCAAAGCTCCCGGTGTCAACAGAAGAGAATATGGCTTTATATATAGCCTGCTCTCTCACTCCATCTCCCCCTCTGTCTTCCTCTCTTTCCCTGTCTTTCTCTCTCTCTGTCTCTCTCTCTCTCTCCCCATCACTCTTGCCTTTCTCCCTCTCCCTCTGTCACTATCGTTCATTCTCATTTTCTCTCTCTCTCTCTATCCCTCTCTCTCTCTCTCCTAATGTAGATGCTAGAGCTCCAATTAATTTGGTTGTTGATTTGTAATGTATTGATTTTTGTATTTTATTGATTCAACATTTAGTGTATGAAATGTCAACAGTAAATACTAGTAGGCCAAATGACCCTCGCAAGTTCCCAGTGTGACCGATTGGCTGGCTTTTGTCTGACCAACTGAAATATCAATTTTTTAATGATCTGAAACACAGCGACCCGATTTGGCATTTCTGAAAACTATAGGAGGCTTAGCTGATTAATGACTAACGATTAGTGATCAAAAACCGACTTCTGAAAAACCGTTTCTTTTGATCGGTTAATCAGCGAATGCATTTGGATGGAATGATGATCTTGTCTTATACTTAGTTTTTGCCTTTTCCATCTTTATCGTTGCTCAAGAGAAAGTTGTTTAAACACAACAAAGACAACAACACACAATACATCATTTTTTTAATTTGTGAAAATACAAAAATGAAATCATGTACAAGTTATTTACAAACCTATTTTGTACAAGACAATATACTATAATCATTATTATTGGGTAGTATGACATAGTCAGAAATATTTGCTTAGCACTCTCCATTGTGTCCACAAGTCAATGTGCTAAAAAAAAGAAAAAAAGTAAAGAATGCAAAACTAGACGGCAATGTGAAATGCCCTTCACTCCCACATATGCTATCTGTCAAGCAAGTACACACTGAAAATATAGTTGTTGTTGTTTTTTTACATAAAGCTTTATATAGACTGCTTCACAGCAGATACACGTATCGTCAAACCACAATCACTCTTCTGTTGTGAACGACCGGTCGGTTTGAAATAAGAAGCTTTAAGACTCGTTTTAACACACCGGCTTCAGGGGAATCCCAATCGTCTGGACTCCATTTAGTTGTTTTTGTGGTTGTTAATTTCATGAGCACACAGTTTGTAAAGTAAGCACGCTAGCTCGCCGTCGAGGTTTGGAACTAAAAGAGAGGAGTCGTGTGTCGTGTCGTACGTGGAGCTTCATTTCCTCGCTTCTAGCCTCCTTTTTTCACAAAAACAGTGTGTCTTTCCCCTGAGCCCTCCTTCAGCTGCAGCACTGCCTGGAACATCACTGACAAACATGTCAGTTTTGTTCTTCCCTTCCCCTTCCCTTTTCTCACTCACTCCTTCGCTTTCTTCAACCTGACTCCATACTATGCGAGCCAGCGTCTGTGAATGAATGTCTTTTTTCAAGGGTTTTTCGGGTTGCGTGTTCCCTTTCCTCTCGGGGCCCCCGAGCTCTCGGGTCTGGTTTAAGTGACTGTAAACTGACTGTGGTGTCAACAGAGTGGAATGGGAGAACGCCACGATTAATGCCTATTCTTGGCTAAGCTTCCTGAATAATAAAGGGTACCTTGGCTAAGCGTTTTTTTTTATTAAAAATTGCTCTTGGCGAAACATCGTGTTCTCGTACGCCTGATAGAGCGTACGGACATAAATATCAAGTTTGCAGCAGATGTACAAGTTGCACAAAAGACGTCCTGTGATGAATTGTGACTGTCTTATCCTAATCACAACTGTCAACCGTCCTTTTTTTTTATTTCCACCGATACAAAGTGAAAAAAAAGAGAGCGAAACGTGAGAAATTGCCAAAATTGTGGCTTATGATTGAGCTGTTTTTTGGAGCGTTTACAGAAGGGGGAAAAAAAATTGAAAGAAAGAAAAGCATTTCAATCTTTGCGCAGGACATGTGTGGATTTTCCCCCGTTCGGCGCATGTGTGTGCATATATTATATGCGGTATGTGCATATATTATATTCAATGTCAGGCAGTGCTTTTAGCCAAAGGAGGACTCGTTAGTGCCCACTTCATGCGATATGTGGCTTTGATATTGTATCACTAACTCGCATTGACGCGCGCGGTGAGTGATGTGATAAGAGCGAGGGAGACCGTTGCTTGCATTAGCACGGCTGTCCACTATGTCTTAGATTGATGACTGGCTCCACTATTAGCAAAACAAACATGTTTTTGAATCTTATCTCCTTTAAAACAGCTCCATCATATCCGGTCGCATTGAAAAGGTATTGACGATAATTGAAGAGAAAACCTTTGCAAATATATCCAAAAAGGCTTTTGTGAGGAATTAGCCGAAATAGCGGGAATTCTATTTGCGTTGGACATTTCAGCCCCCACTCCTCCAAACAAAAAAATGAAATAAAAAGGTATGTGAAAACACAAAAACCAAAAGGCAGCTTTAAGAGTTCAACCAAAAAAGGGACACAGATGAGGCCAGAGGTGGTGTTCCTGCATCTGGTCGGAGGACATTGGCCATCACCAAGGTCACACAGCTCCAAGCTACCGCTACCAAACAATACCATTGTGGTGGGACTGCAGTTAAGATATGAAATACACATTTTAACAAACTTTTACAGAATAGCTGTGCAACACTGAGTAAAATATGTTAAGTAGTTTGTTTTAATTATTAACAGCTAAAAAGGCAACATTTATGTCTGCAAAGCTTCGAGCTATCAACATAAACTATCGCTTTGTTGTGTGAACAGCGGTAGGTTTTTAGCCCCGTCTTTTTTTTTTTCAAAATTGAAAAAGAACGGAATAAGCCGCATTATCCGAGTCTGAAACAACCAAATGAGCGAATGATTGTGGCTTTTTTTATTATGAATTGTGATTGTCTTCAATAGATCATTTCACCTAGTGTCACGTTCATTCATTAGCGTATCATACAACAACAAGAAGGGGTTAACCTTTTTTTTAACTTTGCGCGGTTTTTGTGTGTGCTTGACAATGACGATGTTTGCCTGCGAGAAAGTATTTAATTGAATGTTTTGTTATTAATATGGAGGCAGTCGGGGGTTCGTGGGGGGCGGTTTGTGGTGGCGGTATCCAAGCCGAGGAAGGGATGTGACGTTTTTAGCTCTCGTCTTCTACCTCTGGGATGGGCGGGATCAGGCTGCCCGTGGATTTGGATTGGCTGACTTGGTTGACGGACAGAGCGTGCCCGAGCTTCACGTGCACGCTCCTCCGGCGAGGGTTGTCTGGCTCATCTGTAAACCATATCTTTTCTGGGAAAAGAAAAGTAAAAAGGAAAACATACAATGAGAAAGATGATCATCTTGATTTCAAAGCTCATTGGTTGTTTTTTTTTTGTAGTGGACGCTATGTCCCCACTAATGTCAAGGAACCGGTGAAAAGGTCCCTGCCAAAAAAGGCAATCAATCCTAAAATGTTTATAGTGTTAAAATGAACAAAGTCATCTCTGTTGGCTGGTGTGTCCATAGCAGCATGCTCTACCCAGAGTTAAGAATCTCACCTTTTTTCCCCTGAGACCATTGTCCTGGGAACCAAACCCCAACCCCGAAACCTAACCCCGAAACCAAAACCTAACCCAAAAAAAAAGGTATTTTTTTTTTTAAGAAACTATAAGGAACATGCAATGACGTCCTTTAGACTTAAGTGTTTCACTGCCAACCCGAAAGGTGATGGGTTTCGCAATTTACCTGTATTGATCCTTGAGCAAAATAGACCCAAATAGGGAACCCAAAACCAAACCCTTACAACGAACCCTAAGAGGAAACCCTAACCCTAGAACTCCCTAGACATTTAATTTTTCTATTTAAGGCTAGAGTCGTTCACTAAAGGTCAGGAATCTTAGACATCAGGCACATTTCTAGTAGAGAGGAAGAGGTGTAGAGTGAGAGTGGGAGATTGTTAACATTTTAATTGGATAGGGTCTCCCCTTATCTTATTTCTTTGATTAGCCCCACTGCTCTACTTACACACTAAACGGGAAAGTAACAAAACAGCCGGGGTGTGGGCATAAAGCAGCATTCAACCACAGAGATGTTTCAGCACATTAGGTCGCCACACACATGAGGACATAAACCAGTTGTTCGTTAATACTATCCATGCGCTCCGAGGTTGCTGTTATTTTTATGTTATATTTTTATAACATTATACGAGCTCAAACCAGTACTTTAGTCCTTTTAATCGTAGATGAAAGTTTTCCGGATTTATCCGGAATTCCGGATATTTGGCAAAATCTCCGGATTTCCCTTCATTTTTGATATATATATATATATATTTATTTTTTACTTTTCCGGTTAATAATCATTGAAATATTCGTCGATCGCTCACGGCATGTTTACATTTAGTCGGAGACCGGGCAGTAGCACCCCCCCCCCCCCCCCGCCATCCACTAAGCTTTCATCTCTGTTTTAATGTGTGAGTTAAACCTCAACAAGGACAGTTTTTTTTATTTAGATGCATCATCATGCAAAGCCACGAAGGCCCGTACCTTGGCTAAATCTACTGGTCCTTGGTGCACTTCAGGAGAAGACAGTGGGTATAGTACTTAGCTGTGAGCGCCTTAGATGGAGGGTCTTTTTGTATCACAACAGGAGGATATTAACAAGCAGATGTTGTACAGATGTGGACGGTTAGGATAGTTCATAAAACAGTGGGGCATGACTTACAACCACAACAACGGGTGCTTTCGGACCGCAGGAACCTTTTCATGGTTCTAAGAACTATTGGAGGAACTGTACTCATTTTGGTTGTGTTCGCACCACAGGAACTATAGGAACCACCGTTCTTTCCCAGAACGTCGGTTTGAGGAACTTCCAGAGCAGGTGCTCTCCCGGCAAAAGAGGTATATGGTGATTGGCGACCACCATTTTTAAATACCCTTTAGCTGTGTTTACCGTAAACTGTCAAAAATAAGGTACAAAAACATTGCTAACTGCTAAATGTAATAAATATAACGAAGTGTCGAAGTGTAAAAATAAAAAAAAGTGTTCCTATTGCCGGTGCGAATGCAAACAAGAAAAGCTTTTGAAGGAACTATTCCTCCCCAATCCTTTAGTCCGAAAGCACCTTATAAGGGTAAAATAGGGATCATGATGTCAGTTCAGATGTTAGTAAGTTAATCCATGCCATGCTTTAGTCGTACATGGTTGTTTTTTTGTTCATGCCTGTTCCCGTGAGATTGTTAATGTTTTAAATCAGAACCCTAAGCAGCTAGCATGCACTAGCATGCCACATGATATTTTTAATTAAATAAATAATACTGTGTTAAATGTTTATAACAGATTACTAACCATATACATGATAGGACGGTCATTCAGATGCTGTTGAAAATGTTAGACATTTATATTCAAGTTTATGCTGCTGAACAATATATTAGAAGCCTTATGGAAAAACACATAAAATACTGCCCTGTTAAATTATTAAGCATTAATATTAGTATTCCGTAGTCACTTGTAGCACTTCAGACTTCAGCAATACATTAAATATTGAACTCATTTGGAGCAAGTATTTTTGAGGAACATCCTTCACATCTCCAAAAAGACGAGGCTTTACATACCACACACACACACACACACGTCAGGCATCTTTAAAAGCGGTCGACATGACATGAGGGAGGTCCATGAAGGGGTCACTCACTTCTGTTTGTCCCACTGGTCTCGGCTGGGCTTGGCGCGGTTGGTCCGGTTGGTCAATTGGGCCGAGTGGAGGGAGGAGCTCTTCTTGCTGGAGGCGTGCGAGGACGAGTGGGTGGAGTGGGCCAGGCTGGTCCGGGACTGGCCCGCGTTGTGGTCGAACTGCATCAGGCAGAAGATCAGGTCGGACGGCACCAGCTCAAACGCGTACGGCGGATTGGTTATCACGTATCTGGTGGGCGGGGATTAAAAACAAAACAAAATGATGAGCTTTGGAATAACCAACCAATCAATGAGGAGCTGTGTGACTACAATCACCGGGAGATCATGTGGAGTGGACTAAACACTTTTTGAGGCAATTTCGGCAGCTTACCGTTTAGTACATTGGCTCTGGGCCGGGTTTAGATGGGCGTCTCGTAGCCGATAGATGCCAAAGCACAGCATGTTGTAGGTTTTTAGCGCCTTACAGAACAGATCACCGTAACATCCCCCGTCCTGAAAGGAAAAAGAAATATGTCCATGTCCCTCTAGCATGTAATAATGACTAAATATCTATTCATGAACATGGGAATTATCAGTACTAAGCAGCTATTGGATATTATTAGGACAACAGAGGCCCTGCTATTGTCCATTCTACCCCATATCAAAGCCATACTGGATAGATGCATGCTTGATGTGACATAACTGTCACAGTCACCTCCGGACATGTGGCTGAGCTCCACATCCCCGGCCCACGGGCTGTCATTGGTTCACTACTCATAACCGTTGTCTTAGTAACTCTGTCGATAGCGCTTTCAGTTCAGTTCACCTCAGGCAGCGCTGTTTTCACCACCACCTTCCATTCCATTACAGACAGTAGTCTCAGATTCAGTCGGTATCGTTTCCTGCTTTTGTATTCCTGCCAAGCTTCTCTTTGTCCACCTGGCACCTGGAGCCGCACTACTGGGTATTTAATTACAATAACTAAACATGTGAACAATATGAGCAATAAAGGGGGCGCTACCGTGAGCGACAAACATAACTTGGAAACAGTCAAAAAAACTTGCAACGTCCAGTTTTAAAACCGGAGCTTTGAAAAAGGTATCAGTTGGGACCACACATCTCGAACAAATACCGGATAACAGCCATGATGTCTCCCCCTCCTTCACCCCACGCCGCCCCGCCCACGTTCCTCCTCACTCTGAGCACACACACACACACACACACACACGTGTGCTTCTCTTTTCTCTCCCCCCTCACATATGTCTGGGGGGGGGGGAGGGGTCCGCCCACACGCTGCACTGCACTCACCCCCAGGTCTGCGAAGGGCCCGTCGTAGAGGGCCAGCTGGGCCACTCGACAGCGGTCCCTGTTGGCCAGGGTCTGCGGCGTGCTGTAGCCGCCCCTCAGCGCGTTCTCCTCCGCCAGCAGGCCCTCCAGCTCCGGCGTGGCCCCGCCCGTCACCAGGGTCCGGATCAGCGTCAGGATGTTGTCGTTGAAGTACGTCTAGGGGTGGAGGAGGGAGAGAGAGAGAGAGAGAGAGAGAGAGAGAGAGAGAGAGAGAGAGAGATGAGAATGAGAATGAGATGAGAGAGAGAGAGAGAGAGAGAGAGATGAGAATGAGAGAGAGAGAGAGAGAGAGAGAGAGAGAGAGAGAGAGAGAGAGAGAGAGAGAGAGAGAGAGAGAGAATGAGAGAGAGAGAGAATGAGAGAGCGAGAGAATGAGAGAGCGAGAGAGAGAATGAGAGAGAGCCGTAAGCAAACAATCGCCGGCTGGAGTCACCGACCGGAGTCACTTCTTTAAATTGCCGGCCGGTCGGATGCGGAGGCCGGCTCTGTCGCGTCACATCGGCCCGGGCCGAGTGAGAAGACAGCAGAATCCAATTACCGCGGGTTACTCTCGGGGCCCATCCCGGCATGAAAGAGAGCGAGAGAGAGGGGGGACCAGAGAGAGAGAGAGATGTCCTGACGCACATTCACTCTGTGTGGACCACTCACCCCCCCCCTCCTCCACTGAACAAATGCTGCGTATACAGACCGTAGCAATCTCGCCTGGTGCAATCATCCACAACCACTTACTGCTTATGTCTCCATTAATAACCTATGGATACGAGGCAGCCCCCCCTCCCCCCTGCCCTGCCCTCTCCCCCGTCCCGCTCTCCTCGTGGCGTTTTCCGTGCGTGACTCATCTCACTCGGTCCGCGTTAGCGGCGCCCATTGTCGCCGCTGACGTGATGAGCGGCCGTGTGAGCGTTCACTCGTTTTCTGTGTCGGTTTCAGCGGCGGGGCGGGGAGCCTCGGAAAAGGCTTTGTTTGAACCCTGGGCCAAAACCTGTAGACCGTTAACGAATAGGGATGTAGCGTCCAGGGCCCCCCGCCCCATTGGTTCCTACGGGCCCTCTCAGAGTACATCATGTCGATTAGATGTATTCGAGCGACTGAGATCCTAACCGAATTATGACGGAAATGTATTCGCTTTGTGTTGCAAGAATGGTGGCGGTTCTTCCTGCCACCCACCTCAATGTAAATATGTACATTCGTGTCATTTTTTATTTTTTGCTACTTTTTCGGAGCTGGCCATAACACTTCACTGTACAGTGTACACCAGTGGTGAAGCGTCAGGGCCTTCAAGGTATTCAGAGAAGACCCTGGAAGTCTCAGATGAAACCAAAAAAATCGAATTAATTGTATTAATAAAAAGTAATACAATTTAATCAAATTCAATCAAATTTAAATCAAATGAATAAATGAGAATCGTATCTGTGTTATCTGTTATATTACAGTGTTATGTTGATTTGTTTGTCTTTCCCGGTCCATGCATGACGCATTTGAGTTGTGTTGGAAAAACAATGCAACCAATCAGATATTTTTCTAGGTTGCTGGGAAGAATATCCTTCAACCAAAGTATTCCCGATGACTTTGGCCCTTAGACTGAATGAGAGCGGTGGTGGAGAGGTGGTGGTCTACAGCAGGGGTTCCCAAAGTGGGATCCCGAGGGGGGGGTCGCGAGATGATTTCAGAATCCTCTTGATGTGACCCATGAGGTTTATTTATTTTATTATTATTATTTTTTATTTATTTTTTATCATTTGTATTATTATTATTATTGTTAATAATAACGTGAGTGACAAATAAAGGAATTCTGATTCCCACAGATTCACGACAGTATTGAAAAAAAGCCACAATGTTCGCGATCGCGACATGCCACCCCCCCCCCCCCCACCCCGTCGGACGGTGATAGTGGGGGGGGTCGCCAGTCTCCATCACTGTTATTTTGGGGGTCGCAGGCTGAAAAGTTTGGGAACCCCTGGTCTACAGAAGGTCCAGTTATGATAGACACGCTTCGCCACTGGTGTACACTGTACCTTATACATGTGACAAACCCAATCGGAATCGGAATCGACCGCCACGAGCCACCTAGAGGCCCGTTAGAGGAACTACACACACAGGGTGGTCATGGCCACCACAGCCGCCGCCGCCACCTGGGTTCAAAACGAGAAAAGGCAGATTAATGCGTCCTCTACACCAGTGACTACACGTCACTTTAAAAATCCAACCAACTATGTTTATGTTTCTTAACGGCGGGGGGTCAAAGGGCACGGCTCCCTAATGAGATTGAGCCCGACGACGCGATATTACATTCATCACCGTTAGTGACAAGCCGTCGGCTGCGCACGTGCGCACACCGCGTCTTGTAATATTAATAATAATGGATTGCACGCGCATGGCACTTTCCTCACCTCTGTGGCCACTCAAGGCACTTCACAATTAATGAATTTGGTCACATTCACACACACACACACAAGTGCCGGTGTCAACCACACAAGCGCCGGTGTCAACCACACAAGCGCCGGTGAGGCAACAACCTCCTGAACTCGTTGGAAGTAGGGTTAAGGGTTGAGGTGCTCAGGCAGGCCTTAGGGACGGTCGTCAAATACACCGATGGAATTATTCTGCACTTTGCAGAATAATTTCTGCCTAGCGCGGTCAGCCCTTCTAGACCGGATGTTTTGATGCTTTTATCGTCCATAGGCCCATGTGTATGGTTCGTATCGTATGTTCTCTTCTGTTGTGATCTTTTTTTAACCACCTGCCTTAAAATGCTCCCCATGAGGGACAAATGAGGCATTTCAATTTAATTGCCAATTATTTGTGCTGTGGTCAGATACAGGATAGTGGACCTGGAGCCCCACCAGAACCAAGCACCACACCGACCTGGGAGGGGGGACAGGGCCTTCTCCATCGCCTCCCTCCCTGGAAGTCCCTCCCCAAAAAAAATCTGTTTTCGGGGGACTTGACACCTAACCCTCTCCTCAACTCTCGGTCCCTCTTTCTGCCTCGTTGATGTTTACCTCGGCAATCGAAGATGGGGCAGAGGTTATGTTTTGGCTCCTGATTGTTTGTTTGTCTGTTAGCAAGAAGTGCACAAAACTGGTGGTAAGATCACTTATGGGCCAAGGAACAGTTGATTAGATTTTGCCACCAAACCGGATCCGAATCTGGATCCAGGGGACTTTTTGGTGTGGCAGGGGGTATGCCACTCTACTGAGGGCCCTCTTGTTAAATGTTGTAATCGGACCCTTTGATATTGATATTTTGCTTTGTTGTCCTTAAGTACCTAGAAAAGCGCTTAATATATATATATATTTTAAATGATTATTATTGGTTAAGACTTACAGCACTCATCAGTGAGTCCAGGACGCTCACGGCGAAAGCGGTCCCGCAGGCGAAGGGCTGGGTGAGGTACAGCTCGGTGTCGGGGTCGTCGTCATCGTCCTGGTCCAGGAACTGCACGTTGGAGTCGTTCACTGTCACAAGGAAGGAAGGAGTTAGAAAACAAAGGTATAATCATATCATACACACATATCCCACATGTCCTACATGTCCTAGACACGGACACGTGGTAGTAGCCTTAGATTTTGAATTGAATCTAATGTAATACAGCAGGTATTCTCCGGCGGGGTTCGTATGCAATTCCGAATAGTTTGCGAAACAGCAATGCAGCAGTGTACTCCGGCAGTTTCAACTTAATTCACAGGGCAAACACACACATGCTTGATAAGGGGAAGCTGTGTGAAGGTTTTCAGCAGCTGTAAGATATGGACAGGATTAGAAAATCAATTGTTTATGATATAGCCAAATTGTTGTTTTTATGGGGAGGGTTTACACGGTCGTCCCGTAAAACCGAAGCGTATTTCAAACCGCTTTTAATTGTGATTTGGTATATCGGCACCATCTTTCCTCTTGTCACACTCCATATCCAGGGCTGGTTAGTTGTTTTGGTTGCATGCATTCTTATGACACGCATGCACAAGGTCTAACCCCCTCGGGCCAAGACGCAACACCCGGGACCCTCTCTCCTCCCGGGGAACCCGGCAGCTCCAATGCGCCAACACCGATTTGTTTCTCTCGCCTCGTGCGTCCCGAGACACGACCACCAATGGCTTACTCTTGCCCCCCCCGTGTCAAAACACATGAAGGAATATCATGGCCCTGGAACTTTTTTGAAGACGGCGTAAAACGCACCACACAACACAGTGAGTTGGGAGGTTGGGGGGGGGGGGGGAAACAAGAGAGATGTTGGAGAAGCGGTGCTATGCGTGAGGGGTGTTATAGCGCCGGCTGCCACGTACGATTGTCACGCCTGTGGAGCTCACAGACAAAGATGAGAAAGATGAGATAAAAGAGGCACACTGGTCAGAGAACGCAATCTGACGATAAAGGACGCAGTGAAAAAGCAAACCAGCAGGACTTGAGAGGGATCAAAGTGCCTTGTGATTCCTCACACAGAATGAAATAGGGCTTGAACATCAGAGTGAATCATGGGATTCTTTGTTGCCGAGTACTCCGCCATGTTGAGAGGACTTGAGAGTTAGTGGGAGTAGTACAGTAGGATCCATGTCCAAGTCAACATGAATATACGTAAAGCTAGGCTAGCCAAAACTCCATGCCATGTCTCACATGAGAAACTCAATGACTCGAATAAAAAAAACCTACACTCCCAAAATGGTGGCGGTCATTGCAATGATGTACAAGCCCTATAGACAGAAAAAAAAATAGAAGACTTGAAACTTGAGATAAAGAATTCCAAAAAATGAGACTGGCAATATCACAGCAAGTGAGTAGCATGGCATGGCAGTGTTGCCATGGAAATGGACTTTCGGTGTGTGTGTGTGTGTGTGTGTGTGTGTGTGTGTGTGTGTGTGTGTGTGTGTGTGTGTGTGTGTGTGTGTGTGTGTGTGTGTGTGTGTGTGTGTGTGTGTGGTGGGGGAGGGGAGGGGCAGGGCCATCGCGTGGAGCCGAAGAAGGAAAAAATAAATAAAATAAAGAGCGGGAAGTGAAGGTGACATGGAGGCGGCCAGCAGTTCCAGAGGCGCTTGCCTTACCCAGCTCGGTTATCATTTGTATGTTGGTCCCGCTGCTTTTATCCTGACTGAACGCAACGACAGGCGGTACTTTGCCCGGTTTGGCTAACGGCGCTAGCCCAGACGTCGGAGGAGGAGGAGGAGGGGGAGGGGGGAGGGGAGAAACTGTAGTTACTCAAGAGGCATGTCAACGCCACCCAAAACACACCGGATGAAAACAAAACAGAACAACACAAAACAACACCGCGGGAGATAGCGGGAGGGGCCAACGGCGGTTAGTACTGTTAATCGACCAACGGCAGGCTCTAATTACGGCGCCATGAGTGACACGGAAAACGCGTTGTTTTGTCTGATCTCTCAACTTCGGAGACACTAAACACACGTTTAAAACCGAACGGCGTGACAAGTCTGTCTACACGTTTCCGTGTGACAGAATTCACAATACAAGGTGTAGGTTTAGTGGTCTATAAACCGAAACCAAAACACATCTTACTATATACATAAATACACAGTATTTATATCGTGTTTATATATATATATATATATCTATATATATAGATATATATCTATATCTATATATAGATAGATATATATATACACACAGTAAATATTGTGTAAATATATATTTATATTCATATAATAACATAACAATGTATAAACCTAGTTCGGTGATGATGGGGATGTTGGCTCCGGTGGAGATGGAGATTTGCCGGACTATTCCGTGGACGGGGCTGTTTTCCGCCGAAGATCTGTCCATCCCTGGCGGGGTGAAACCTGGATAGAAAACGGGCATACGAAGAAAAAAAAACTGTCGTCGATTCAAAAATTCCAAAAAATGCCAGCAGTCATCAAATAATGACATAAATAAATTATAAAATGGGTCGCTTTGCTTGGCTGTTGCTACTTTTTCAGCGAATCAACCGAGCGTGATGTAATCGGCCCGAGCCCAGAGTCGACTGGCGGGCCATTTGTAAAGCAAAGTGTTACAGATGAGATGGGGTCTAAACTCCGGACCACAAGAGCGAGCGAGAGCAAGAGAGAGAAAGAGAGAGAGCGAGATGGAGATGGAGATGGAGATGCAGTGAGAGCCCCGATATTAGTCTACAATGTATAATAGATGTGACACACAAACTCATTTTGTTCTACTTCAGATTGCATGGGCCTGCGCGGGACAGGTTCCCCCCTCTTTCCGTGAATAAGGAAGGTGCGCCCGGTACGTACATATGGTACATACGGATCAAGGAGCCGGCTGGAAAACCCAGAGTGACACGAGATGGAATTCCGAATGACCGGACGTGGCGTGCCGCGGGTCCCCGGACTGACAAGTAAGCACATTATCTGGGTGACACCGTATGCATTATACATGGGGTCGCTGTTTTGACAACCGCTACTTAGTGCTGACTCAGGCAAATGTCGAGCCCATGTATGTATTAGCCAAACAGCAAAATTGGCAGGTGTTTTTTTTTTTTCTCTCTCGCTCTGTCAGGTCAAAGGTTTCTAAAAGCTTTACGTTCAAAAGCCGGTGAAGGAAATGTATTAAAAGCCATTTCAAAAATCATGTGAGTTTTTTTTTTCCTCTCCCAGAGCTATTATCATACAATATTCATAACTTACAGATTATTATGTTTATTATTTATCTTTGTATCTTTGCTCCCGTTTAGGTACACAATAAAGTGCAGGTACGAATATTCTTTGTACACTTCTCTTGCCCATTGAATATCAATTATTTAAAAAGAAAGAAAACAATGACCCGAGGCAGCTAAAGCTAGGCTACCCCAAGGCAGCTAAAGCTAGGATAACCCCGAGGCAGCTAAAGCTAGGCTACCCCAAGGCAGCTAAAGCCATGCTACCCCAAGGCAGCAAAAGCTAGGCTACCCCAAGGCAGCTAAAGCTAGGCCACCCCAAGGCAGCTAAAGCTAGGCCACCCCAAGGCAGCTAAAACCATGCTACCCCAAGGCAGCTAAAGCTAGGCTACCCCAAGGCAGCTAAAGCTAGGCTACCCAAGGTAGCTAAAGCTAGGCTACCCCAAGGCAGCTAAAGCCATGCTACCCGAAGGCAGCTAAAGCTAGGCTACCCAAAGGCAGCTAAAGCTAGGCCACCCCAAGGCAGCTAAAGCTAGGCTTCCCCAAGGCAGCTAAAACTAGGATAACCCCGGGCAGCTAAAGCTACGCTAACCCCGGGCACTTAAAGCTACACTAACCCCGGGCAGCTTAAGCTACACTAACCCCGGGCAGCTAAAGCTATGCTAACCTGAGGCAGCTAAAGCTAAGTTAACCCCGGCAGCTGAAGCTACGGGACAAAAGAGACAATCAAATTCCCTGTCAAACGCGGAGACACCGCCAGGTCAGCCATGGCTGGGCTACGACCCGCTCACCTTGGGAGTTGGCCTGCAGCACGCCGATGCTGTCGTCAAACTGCATGGACTTGATGTTGAGCGAGGCCAGGATGCACTCCTTGTCCTGCAGCGAGGCGTCGTCGATGTTGTTCTGATTGGCCGACAGGATACAGCACATGTCGCACAGGTTGATGTTGACCGCCCTGAGGTCGGCGCGGCTCAGCGGCGTGCCCTTTAAGACAGGGTAACCATGGTTATGGGTTATATACGGTTGTAACATCAACACAGGACCTAGACCACCACAGGACGTAGACCACCCTAGCATAGGGTGACCAGACTTTCTCTTTTTTCTTTGTCCTTTTTTCCTACAGTCGTATTCTTTTACATGAATTAATTTGACATTTGTAGTCGGCCCGATTCCCCTAACCTGAGTGTCCTCTTCTTCCAAAACCAAAATATGGTCACCCTACTCTCGCAGTGGGGGTTCCCCACTCAGAGTGTCCGCAGCCTACCCGTTAGGTATCCTTACGTAAAAATCGTGAAAAAAAACACTCCCCAACAAAACGAGTTATTCCACACTGGCATCATTGCTAACACGCTATCTGAAAAGAAGACGGTGTCCTTGTTGTTGTTGTTGTTTCGGATTGGTGTGCCGCTGTACTCACGGGCAGAATGGAGACTTTGGGGAAGTTGTGCAGGGTCTCCCACTCCCTCTTCAGGTACTCCAGGGACCCCACAAACACGATGTGCTTCAGCTCGTGGTAGTGGAAGTTGCTGGCCCTCAGCGGCATCACCAGGTTGCGCAGGCCCACCAGCGCCGACTTGGCGTCCCCGAAGATGCACACCACCACGTGGCCGCTCAGCACCGTCATGGCCGCCTCGCTCCGGGTCTTGTTAACGTTAACGGGGAGATTTTGATTTGATTTATTTTGATTCGATTTGGATTTGTTTAACACGCAATCACCTTCACTGTATCACCCCGAGGACGAGCAATTGGAACAGAAAACCGTTTCCCCCCCCCCTGCGATTAACAAAGTCATCTGAAGATATTGACATAATGAATAGGAACAAATGGAGGGAATAATCATCTGTAGATAGAATTGGGGGGGGGGGGGGGGGGGAGGGGGGGCAGGGTAGTGTTGGATATTCACATCTCAGTGGTTAAGGTACCTGGTTCGAAACCCCAATGTCCACAGCCTTCACACCCCCCCACATCCCACATCCACACGTCTTACCTGTACCACTGTAAGTCATCAGGCTAGATGACTAAAACGTATTCTGTTCACCTGGCAGCTTGAACCGCTGATCACCAGGGAGTTCCATTAATATCCCCCCCCCCCCCCCCCCCCCTATAGTGATTTGCATAGCGGCGTACGTATTAGCGGAGAAGAAATGTTCCATGAGCGGCAGCGCTGGCCCCCGTATAGCAAATGACATGTCAAACACCTCATTAAGACATGTTTAAGTGCCCTGTCAACCTTTGTTGGTCGCTTCGAGACTCAAGGCATCTGTCATGGGGAGGGAGAGAGGGGGGGAGAGAGAGAGAGAGATTGGGGGGGATGGGCGAGTGTATATAAAGCCTGTCAACCACGGAATGATGTGTGTGTGTTGGAGAGTGCGGGGGGGAGAGGGGAGAAGGAGGGGGAGTGGGCACCTACCAGGATGACCTTCTCGATTTCTTTGGACGGGCACCAGTGGAACATCCCCGTGGAGTCGTACTTCTTCACGTTCATGTCCATGCCCTCCATCTGATCGCTGCTCGGGATGATCAAGGGGTCGTGCCTGGGAGAGAGAGAGAGAGAGAGAGAGGAGAGAGAGGAGAGAGAGGAGAGAGAGGGAGAGAGAGAGGAGAGAGAGAGGAGAGAGAGGAGAGAGAGGAGAGAGAGGAGAGAGAGAGAGAGAATCTTGTTACAGAGGAACAAATGAGCTGAGGAGATGAGGGGCCACGGGCGAGAGATCTGCGGTACGTGACGAAGACCCGAGGACATCGTTCACTCGGCCAATCGGAAACGATTACCCCCCCCCCACCCCCACCCCCAACCAACAAAAAAAGCACGACCGTCTGGAGTTTGGACTAATTTAGTGCGGATTGAGACGGTGTACAGAATCCCACACGCAAAAAAAACAAAAAAACCTTGGCTAGCTCGCTAGGCTAGTGTTTAAGTTTACGCCGCAACCGACGTTAGCGCGCCTTTAGCGTGACTATTAGGAATGCAACACAACAAACAAACCCCCCCAGTCAAGCACTATAGTCAAACACTCGAGGCCTCTTCCTCCCCCCCCCCCCCCCCCCCCTCTGCTGCTTTTCCTTTTTTCCCTTCCTCTTCTCAAAGAGTCTTCTCTTTGTTCCTGCCTGTCACAGTTAATCTGGACGCACGCCAACAAAAACCGTCCTGTCATCCGGCGGAGTGACATCGGCGGTGGCAGCCCGGGCGGAAGGAGACGGCGGCACAGAGAGACACGCCGCGCTGTGACTGGCATGAGCGCCGAGAAGCAATTATGCCTGCCTCCCCGTCCCCCGTCACCCGTCCTACCTCCCCCCCTCCCCCCCTCCCCCAGCTATCCCGCCGACCCCCTTTACCGCGTACAGCTTGTGACGTGCGGTAAAAAAAAGAAAAACCCATTTTAAATATTTCAGCAACAATTTGCCCAATCATGTTTTAAAGGCCAATTCATGTTTCAGAACCTGCGACAATAAGACTTTTTTTCTTGTCTTTTTTCCAAGTGTCATCCCCTGTAATCCTGATGATGGCGGGCGCCCCTCCACAAGAAGGACTTGTTGGTTTTGGTGAGGGAAGAGACGTTCCTTCAACGAGAGAGATTATCGCACTCAAACTGGAGAGGATGAAAGTGCGTGGATGGGGTTCTCAGGGAGGGAAGCAACGTATACGAAAAGTCACGGCTTCCTCTTGGCCCCTTCCCTTCTTGGAAGTTGTTGTGCATAATGTGAACGCACTTCAATTAATGGTAGGATGTGCTTTGTTATTGACGTGGAATACACACACATCCACAACAAAAAAAGCATCAAATATGCAGGCTTTCCGTGCGTGTTTACTGTAACCACCGAGGCAGGCAGATCTAGTGTACCTTATGCTGCAAGGCTACATTTCAGCGACATGTCACCAAATTGACTTGACTTGTCAAGACAGATTTGAAGATAATCTCTTGTGAACACACAGACAACAACCGCCCTTGTCCGTCCATTCCCCCCCCCCCACCTCCCTCCTGCTCCTCCCCAACTCTTAAATAGTTCATCTCTTTTCTTCCCGTAAGAGGAGCGTTTCTCTAATCCATGTGGGTATTTCACAAGAATACGGCGTCCTTAAGTAACGTGTTAAGTATGTATGACGCTGTCAGCTGAAACTACCGTCCCCCTTTAGGCCGGGCGAGAGCCATGCCAAAAAAGTTCAGCTTTAGGCGTGTACCCTCAGGCGAGACCACGGTGTCCTTTCAGGGCTGTGGGAGTGGTGGTGGTCGGAGGAGGAGGAGGAGGAGGAGGAGGAGGTTAAATGCCTTACCTCAATGCGTGGCTCTCTCTCTCTCTCTCTCTCTCTCTCTCTCTCGCTCTCCGCTCTCTCTCTCTCTCTCGCTCTCTCTCTCTCTCTCTGGCCACAGTCATTTTCAATTCCGAGTTCGTATTGTGAATTCCGTCCGCGGTTGTAAACACGTAAACACTGTTATTGGATCCTGTTGGACTCTCGCTGCAGTTAAAGATGCGAGGGTTTTCAAAGGGGGTTAAGGTTTTTTAAATTGATTTATATTAATATATATATGTATATGTTATAAAGGGGTTGAAGATGATTTAAAAATGTGAACTACTGTGAACAATGTAGCAAAGGAGTATTTTTGACGAATAGTGTAAACGATATATTGTAATACGCCTATAGAGTAGTAATCATTTCTTCGAGCATTTCTTTCAGATGCTAATCTTTTATTTCAACACATTTTGTGTTCTGGATCTGAAGCAATCTACACTCTGCAAACTTCTATCATGCCGGCTACAGTATATCTGCACACAGGGTACACTGCGTCAACAAATTGGTGAATAAAATATGTCAATAAATAAGGAAAATACTTCAGAGGGGAATTGCCATTAGGGGCGGGAAATGCAATATTTTGTTGACGAGTGTAGTCAACAAGTTTTCCTAACCCAGCCAAGACCCTAGGGCTGTTCCACAGCCTATATCTTTATACGTCAGCTTGCCGTTGACTTTTCTGAAATGCAGAACCGAGTGAGAAATCAATAATAAGAGTGAAATCATTTAGGTTGGTTTTTTTTTTGGGGGGTTTAATCCCCACCCCCCCCCCCCCCCCCCTCATCCCAATCCCCTTTACACTTGGGCTAAATATTTCATCGTACGTCAAACGTCATAGCGCTCACTCAGCGGACCACTTGTCACATCAATATGTCCGCCCGTGGATGATAACCGGCGAGGCAGAGGCTCTGCCAAGATAGCTATCTCTCAGCGACTGTCAGGCGTGACGGGCCGTCAGTGTTCCGTGCCGACGGCTGCCCTGACGATATCGTAGTCGACGTGACGTCGGTGTCACCTTGCGGTTGCGCGCGGCCAAATGCCTTGTGACGCTTGCTTAATTAAACATGGGCCCCCGTAACCGATCGCAGGCTAAGCGCACATTCGAGACGTTAAGAAGACGTTTTAAAAGGGAATATGTAAGAATGAGAAGTCTATTTAGATCAATGATAATGTACATATGTTGTTGTTGTTTTTTAGGATCGCTGTTGTAACTTCATATTCTTATGACCATCACACTGTATACCATCCAATATTTCAGGACTTTTTTACTTGAATACTATTTTGACCTTTATTTATTACATTAGATTCAAATGTATTATCCAAGTGTCTTTGAATCTAAAGTACTAAACAAATAAAATGTATTATTATTATTATTATTTTTATTATATAGAAGGAATTCCGAAGATAAGTCGTTTAAATAGATCGGTATACATGTTCTGGATTCCCCTTCACTGATGTTTACACCGTAAAGTTTACACCTCAACACCGTTGGTGACATAGTAGTGACATAGAGTTCACACACCAATAACTGCTGTTTACACCATGAAGTTCACACTTTAGCACTGCCGTTTGCATCGCAACCATGTACGCTTCAAAACACTGCCATTTACAGTGTAAAGTGTATATTTCAAACACGGTTATTGACCGTGTAAACCAGCCAGGTTTACACTCCAACATGGTTGTTTACATTGTAAATGATACACATTACAATGTTTACACGTTAACATGTTTACGCTTATAACGTGTTTACACCGTAAACCTTTCATATGTTTACATCATAAGGTGTGTTAACCTTATGATGTCAATATATGAAAGTGGACATTTTACAGAGTCCAAACACTGCTGTTTACACCATCATTGTGGACACTTTAACACCGCTGTTCACATTGTAAAGTTTTACACTTTAGCATGTTTACACTCCAACGTGTTTACACTCTTAACGTTTTCACATAGCGTAGCGTTAGCGCTTTAACATGTTCCCACCATAAAGTTTACACTCCCACCACTGCTGCGGTTTACATCATAAAGTTTCTACTTCCAACACTGCGGCAGGCGATGTAAACGTTCAAAGTTCCCCTCTCGCCGCCTCACAGAGGCTGACAAGAGCTTGCGTTTCAGAAGCCCAACAGTCAATCTGTTGATCATTACTTATTTACCAAGGGCCTGGAGGCCCCGGGTTCTGTAAAAACACATTTGATATAGAATACACCCAGATGTTGTTTTTCTTTCTTTTTTTTCTTTCCCTCTTCCTTCTCTTTTTCCCTTTTCTGCTTGTAGCGATTAAGTATCCCTTAGGCTAAAGAACATCTCTCCCCCTCCACCACTGCTGTGTGGGCGATGCACTCGAAATACAGCACAGCCAACGATGGGCTGCTTGACTTGTGCTATACACCCAAATATAGAGAGACACGTGTACATGTTAGCATATGCACGTCCACATGACAGCGCCGATGATGGTGAGGCGTGTTTTTTTGGGGTAGTTGAAGGCTAATATGCAAAAATATAGGGGGGGGGGGGGAACTGTATTTTGTTGCTATACACACACACACACAAACACACAGGAAATTACCTGGAGCAAGTCATCTAATACCCTGTTTTAAAGTGGTTACGGATAAGAATCAGGATGTATTCCCCCTAGAAATTGAAAGTGGCTAGACATCACAGTACAGCAATAAGCCTTGTACTTGGAAAGGATTACGTTACGTTGCTAAACAGTCACCGAGGACACAAAACGGAAGTGTCTCGGAGATGTGTCTTCGGTGCGCGACGTCTCCCTGGCGTAATGTCTCACGACAGCCAAAGTTAAGTAAAGTAAACATCCCTTGTCATCGGAACTACAGTACGTCACAGTCGGCCGACCTCAGGACATCCATTCACCACCATGTCCTTCGCAATCACAACACAGCGAGGCACTCTGTACATTTGGTTCCTGAATAACAAAACTGCCCCTTTGCCACCGCCACTGAATGTGAAGTTCAATCCCGTATTCAGCATTGTGTTTCCGCACTCTGCCCCCCCCCCCCACTTCCCCTCTCGCCTTCCCCTTCGCGACACCTAATAACAATGCCTTGTATCGTTAGCGTTCCTGTAATGAGTTCATGCCGAAACCACGGCGCTATCTCCTGTCAAAATCAATAAGCCGACTGTCTAATTCCCCGGGACAAGATAAAAGCAAGGTACCCGTTTCGGATTCACTTTTGATTCCCGCCGGCACGGTATCGCCTGCGTGCACCGCGACGTGCCCGAGGAGAGCTGGCTAAGCTAAGCCCCCATCACCCTCTCCCCCCCCCCCCCCCACCCCCCACCTACAATAGCTGAACAGCCCCGGGGCTACTCTATCCTGCAGGCGCGCCGTGATTGGCCAAGGCCGTCATTAGTGCCAGTGCGGTTTAAGGACCCTGGCAGGTCTTATTGGTGTGAGGAGCGTGTGGAGGAGAGAGGGTGGCGGCCGCCACTTCAGGAGCCCGGGAGGAACAGAGAGGCCTTCTGGCGGACCCGGACGCTCGTCCTCCTGTACAGCACCTTTTGATTAAAACTACTCCGACCGAAGATCATGGTCGACCATCGGGCCGTCGTGATGACTTCCGGTCTGAACGTTTAATGTTCTAAACTGTAGCATTGTAAGATTGGCCCCAATGAAAGGCACTTATAAGTTGAATGTATTCATTCCTTATGAACTAGAGGGCACTCAGTAGAACACATACTTCCCCCATACCAAACAAAAACTCCCCTGGATGCGGATCTAATCCACGGTTCCTTGGCCCATAAGTAATCTAACTACCGAGTTTTGTCCAATTCCATACATAACATTTTAAGCTATCTTGCTAACAAACAAACAAGGGGCAAAATACCTCCCTGCCATCCTTTGATGGCAGATGTAATGATGTATGAATATGAATACATTAAAACAACGGAAAAATTGCTTTGCATTCAATACCAAGACAATGGGGATGATCGCACGGCACGATAGCGCGTGAGAGATAAGAGCGACCGTATGTTTGTGTGTATATATATATATATATATTATATATTATATATTATATATATATATATATATAGTATTATTATATTATATATATATTATTATATATATATATTTATTATATATATATATATATGTAGACATGCCTCTCAGGCCGGTCACTATGGCTCACCTGGTGATCTTGGGCGAGCCGTTGGGCGAGTTCCTCATGCCGCCGTTGCGCTGCTTCTTTTTGGGCGACATCGCCACCTGAACCTCTTCGTCTGCGAGCCAGCCAGCCAGCCAGCCAGCCAGGGAGGGAGGGAGGGAGGGAGGGAGGGAGGGAGGGAGTCAACAGACAAACACACGGATGACCAAAAACAAAGAGAGTGGTGAGAAAGTGTGACAACAACAGATGTCGCCGGCGAAACAGTTTGCATGGACGAGGGAGGGAGGGAGGGAGGGAGGGTACAGGTGTGAGAGATGCGGAAAAGGATGCGGTGTGGAAACACAGTACGGTGACAAGATGCAGTGGCGGTGCAGTTCAGCAGTGTGTGTGTGTGTGTGTGTGTGTGTGTGTGTGTGTGTGTGTGTGTGTGTGTGTGTGTGTGTGTGTGTGTGTGTGCAGGGTGGTACCAAACAACATGCTGTAGTAATGCCATGAACAAAAGACATGCCCTAGCCTAGATGCATGGACCAGGTCTAGTGTATTGTTGCTTTGTGTCATGTATTCTTCTAGTAATTAGTATTATTATTATATGCTATGGATTGAGGTTAATATTCCCTTTCTTAAGCAACTCATATCTTCTCGTAAGGGATCGGAATAAAAAGAAAAAGGAAATATTAGGATATATAAGCATGCTGATTTTGGGGCAACTATCTGGCTTTAGAAATCAATTAACTGATAACTAACTAACGAACTAACTGACGGATAACTAACTCAACCGATATCAAAACGACACCCCCCACAAAAAATATTGTCATAGAAAAAACAAAGGACATTGTTCTTAGATATGTATCCCTGGTTACTTTGTGCCCGTCATGTTTTTAAAATATATTTTTGGAATATTCATGTTGTTTGATCGCGCTTACACAATGAATTAGTCTGTCATCGGCGCAAACACAGAGCGCATCTCCTCGCACAAAGAACCGTTAGAAGTGGCCCCTACATTAAAATTAATAACATCTCCAAAGACCCCCCCCCCCCCCCCTCGTCCGCGGGTGGAGAGAGCACACAACTTCAAGCACCGCGAGGCAAGCATGTCTACGTGTGACACCCTAATGGAAGACCGCTCCGAGCACCGGGGTGGGGGAGGTGGTGGGGGAGGATGTGTGTGTAGGGGTGGCAGGGGGGGGGGGGTGGGTGCCAGTGTCGTCGAGTCGGAGGAGATGCTCTCACACACACACACACACACACACACACACACACACACAGTGGTCCTTCACATCTCTTTCTCTCTCTCCCTTTCTCGCCCGGTCCGTGTTCAATATTTAATGTCCGCCAGCTGACAGCTGCACACACCGGGTCATTAGTGTGGAATGTTACACATGCAACCACTCCAGCCGTCACACTGCACATGTGTTAGCCGTGCTGTCGGGCTCAGGCCTCACGTTTGCACACACACACACACACACACACACACACACACACACACACACACACACACACACACACACACACACACACACACACACACACACACACACACACACACACACACACACACACACACACACACACACACACACACACACACACACACACACACACACACACACACACACACACACACGTCTTTGTGTGTGTGTGTGTGTGTGTGTGTGTGGATGTCGGTCTCCTTACAGTGACTGAGTGTGGCACTATTGGAGTGACGTGGATGGTATCTGTATTTGACGGGAAGGCTGCGCGCCCTCTGAAGCCTGCTAGCCTCCTCTGATGCCGCGGAAGAGTTCCCCGCTGCCGAGGCTGCCGCCGAGGCCGCCGCCATGGCACACCCTGGCGCCCCCCGCTGCCCCAGCTCCCTGGAGCCCCCCAGACTCCGGCTGAGCATGGAAGACCCGCTGGGGGGCAGCAGGCTCCCCTTGCGGTTGTTCACCAGCGACACGGGGCCCCTGTTTGCTGCCGCCGCCGCCGCTACGACCCTACCCGCCCTGCAGGTCTCTGCAGCAGGGTGACGGGTGGAGGAGGAGGCAGCGGCAGTGACGGTGACGGTGGTGGTGGTGGTGGTGCTGGTGTTGTTGGGTGGGGAGGTGTGGTGCTGTGGTGGTGGTGGTTGAATTGAGCAGAGGGGCAGTGATTGGCCGTTCGTTTGATTAGAGGAGGCTCGTCCTGCACGGCTAGATGGAGAAGAGTTTGAAGAGTCAGAATGGGTGTGTGGGCGTACGTATTGGACCAAAATGGACCAAAATTTTAGTATTTAATTGTATTATATTCAATACAATGTAATATTGAATTGGATTCGCTGCACAGATAAAGAAGAGCTCAGAAGGATCGGCGTCGTACTTATTTAATTTATTTAATTTATGTATTTGTATTTGACTCGGGACTCACACCGTTTGGTGTTTGGTCCCGTGTAGCTGAGCAGGGCATAAACACCGCCAGGGGTTAGGGGTTCAATTGCCACTGAGATACAGCCACGCTACAAACGTATGCACTCGTCATCGTAAGACGCGTTGGCTAAAAGGGTCCACCCAAAACGGCATGTATATATTATTATATTATGTTAATGGTAGATCTTTTGTCGGCTAACCTATTTTCCACGTGCACTCAGTGGGCCTTGGGTGTGGTAATGCTTTGTGGCACAAGAATGCTAATAGTTGAATAATTAAAAGTCCTCATATTTATTAAACACCACTTAACCACTTGCCGCAGTCTGCAATGAAAAGTTGGATTTGACATTTGCTTTGGTATTCATAATAAACATGAATTAATAAACATGCTTTCAGGTGTTCTGGTAATTGTTAGCTACAAGACCAAGGGGAGTGACAATAATACAATCATTATCACACTTGGGAACGTCTATGCAAATATTCAACATTGGCCAAATGGCTCATTTTTCCCACGTACTAGCCCATTTTCTAAAAACGGGGCGACGACTTTAGCATTCTCTGTCTAATATTATTGTATTAAGTGATATTAATTGTATGAAGTGAAAGGCACACAGCGATTCGGTTATTTGAAAAAGGGAGCGGGGACGGGGGGGGGTGGGGGGGACGGGGGGACGGATGACGATTATTTCTGCGGTCAGCTGTCGAGCAGATTATCCCTCTGGTCCTCCGGAGCCTCGGTGTTCATCTGGCCCGCGTCAAACATGCACCGCCCTACCGCGGGAGACAACGCGTCGGGCCACATCCTCTCTGCCTACACACCGCCATGTTGGAGCGGGTTGGTGGCTTCCCGCCTCCACCCGCTCGGAAATATTATAATAAACTAAAGTAAACGAGTCCACCCGTAGTACCGAACCCTGTGAATCTTGTGTTTAGCAGGCACCTTTCGGACTTTTTTATTAATTAATTAATTCCGTGAAAAATACTACATTTACCGTTGAATTATCTATTTTATTTTGTGGCACACTACAAGTTCATGGCATGTGGTGAGTGTGACGAATTCCTGTTGAATCATGTGTGTGTGTGTGTGTTTTTCTGGCCACCGCTAAAAAAAAATAAACCAAAAAACTGGACTGGACCGCTAACATTAACCAGAGGCCCAGTAGCACCACCTAGTGGTGAAAGCCGATACTAACAATAACATTAAACAAACATAACAAAAATGGAATGTATAAGGTGGGCTACATTACGTTCAGCAGTGCAGAGAGAAGCAAAGGATGAGACGGTGAGAGGGGGGGGGGGGCACACGACAGATAGATGACGATGGGGGGGGGGGGGGGGAGGGGGAAACACGAGACGGGGGGGAGAAGGACAATGAAAAATCCCAAAAAAATAATAACTTACTTGATTTGATATATCCGTTATAGCTATTCTTAGCTGGGGAAAACACAAAAGACAAATGAGAGGTTATTTTGGGGGGGGGGGGAAACAGGTTGAGAGTAAATTATAATAAAATAAAAATAAAATAACAACTGAGGATGGGGGAGGGGGTGCTTGGTGGGTGGGGGGGGGGTGGTTGACATCGTGACACATTAAGGGGACACGGAGGCGTGGCCTCAAGGCCCTCGAGAAATGGCGGGGGTCTTAAGAGCCACAGGCAACGAGAAGAGACGTACAAACATAAAAGGTATTTGCTGTAAAAAACAACAACAACAACAACAACAACAAATAAATAAAGAAAGAAAAGTGAGTCAGTGGGCATGAAAGTCAACAAGAGTTTGTTGATGAAAATAATTCGGGTGATTTACATAACACAACATCTGGAACATTTGAAATCATAAAAAAAATAAAATGGAGCTATTTTTCCTTTTTTGCTGTATCGACTTCTATAGGATACCGATTGTGTTTATTACAAAAATAGCGGAAACTGCGGGGTTGGGTTATAATGGATGAAATCTGCCCTGCTGTTTAAATGATAATGTTAATTAGTTTGTGTTCATTTCAAGGATCCAGACTAAAACTTTTTTTCTCACGACGAGTCATTGTTAAAATCCGTAATGTGGGTTTTTTTTTTTTTTAAACGGACGGCGGACGCAAGCGTCCCAGATGTTCGTTCGTTATCCGGCCCGCAAAAGGTCAGCCCCTGGACCGGAGGCGTCTGGGCGTCAGCAGCGCTCAGGGGGGGGGGGAGGGGGGGGTACCCACGCCTGCCCTGGCATCTGTCGCCCCCCGCGCTGAGCGCCACCACCAGGACTAGCGGGCTAGCATCTGTCCCGCGACCAGAGAGCGGGAGAGGAGAGGTTGTTGGGGGGGGGGGGGGAGGGAGGGAGGGCAGGGGAGAGGGAGGGAGGGAGGGATATTGCCCGGTGGTTAGGAACTGTCAGGGCGAGTTCCCTGACGACCGGTAGCGCTCCTGGAGGAAAAGAAAAAAAATGGAAACGCAAACATAATTTCCACGTCAGGCCGCATAAGGCCCCTTGCGCCGTGCGCAGGTCACGCACCGTGTCGACAGCCGCTCCCCCCAGCCCCCCCCCCCCCACCAGTGTGTTATGATGGGGGGGGGGGGGGGGGAGGGAGACTGGGTGGTCTCGGGGGCATGAGAGCATCGTGGCACTGCGCTGAAATTCTGTTGTCGGTTGTATTCTGTTTAAAAGCTGGAGCTGGAGATGCTTATGCTAAACACGAGTGACGGCGTTCGGCGGTTTAGCATTAGCAGGCCGCTAGCTAAGTCGGACAGCAGTGTTCTGCCTTGAGTCTTGAAAAAACACATTTGTTATTATTCTGCTTCTGGCGTCCCAGGAGAGGGAAAGAAGACCTTTGCTCCAAAAAAAGGGCCTGTAGTGTCACTACATGTGTAAATAATGTGTAACAAACATGTTGATCGAGGATAAACAACGTAGTCAACGGCCTTTTTACATAGAATTGTCAATACTATGTTATCCCAGTATTAAAATGAATGAAAATTTGTTATTATGAATAAACAAATTTGAATAATTTATGGAATTTCGTTAACAATAGTTAATCATGTCAAAGGGAATCCTACTGGAAACCCCTACTTGGTGAACATTGTTTTTTTTAATTTTATAATATTGAATATTTATAATAATTTATTATATATTTCTAATGACATAATATTTAATTCAACACATTAATCTACCATGTCTTGCGTAGGGCCATCACCCTTCCTCCGAATGTACTGTAAGGTCACTCTTATGAAGACGTATCGACAACCTTCTGCTCAGCATAATGTCCGGACGACGGCCAATGAAAACGATTCCGCTCTGGGAAATGTTGACAACGGCGATTAGTTCCACCTGTCATGACGGCCAATGGAAATTAAGTGCAGGTGTGTGTGTGTGTGTGTGTGTGTGTGTGTGTGTGCGCCAATGGAGCATTAGGGTGGGTCCTCGCAGCTGTTGCCTGTTTAGGCTTCCCTGCATGCGCCTGAGTAACTCGTTTGAAAGCGGCGGTGATTGCCCGTGATGGCTACTGGTAGGATTGTTCTCTAAAAGGGGGGCAGGCTACAGGAAATTATAAAACTATGTTTTATCTGCCTTTGGTTTTCTGGGGACAACCAACCTACTAAGTGTGTGATTGATGGTCCACGGTAATAATTTGCATCAGTCTGCGTCAGTTACTTTGAAATATAACATAATAATAGGGTGATAAAAAGAAAACTAAAAACCACATAAACAAACAGATCAACAGGACATTTAAATACAGAAGGCATGCTTCACAAAACCATAAATATATACAGTATACACTTATATATATATTTAAAAAAACAATAACAATAACATATTGTTCACCACATCGGCTAACCGCGAAACCAGAGGCGGAACGACAAGCAATTCACAAAAAACAAATGTGCAGATCCATCCAACCAAGTTCGCATCACCGGAGGGGTTACGACCCCAACAACACACACACACACACACACACACACACACACACACACACACACACACACACACACACACACACACACACACACACACACACACACACACACACACACACACACACACACACACACACACACACACACACACACACACACACACACGGAGGAGGAGAGAGCGTGCAAAGGCCACACCATGCTTGTGCTTGCCCGTAGGGGGGGGCGGGGGGGGGGGGGGGGGGGGGGGAGAAGGTCTACTACTGCGCACGTGACGTGATAAGACGACGACAACGACAACAACATCAACAATAACAACCCGGATTTGTTCGGCGCAAACGTCGACAAAAAACTTACAGGCACGCAACGTGGCCGAGCGGTCACTAACAGAGACGGCGGAAAGTGGAATGCCGCGCTGGGGCGCGGCGTCCGTGTTACAGTGCACATAGACCGGCATGCAAGAGCAGTCGCGGTCCGCCCCGCCGCAATCAAAACAACATGCCAGCTTCATTCTCTTGTAGGCGGACGCCGACCTCTTGGCTAGTAGCGGAGGGAGGGGGGGGGGGGGGGGGAGTCAGAGGTTGGAGATGGAGAGGGAGAGAGCACTGTTTGTTAATGTCGGGGGAGGGTCGTCCAGGGGCACACACCTGGTTGAAAGGTTACAGGGGAGAGAGAGAGAGAGAGCGATAGATAGGGAGGGGGGGGAGGTAGGGGGAAGAGGGAGAAGGAGAAGGAGAGAAGGGGAGAGAGAGAGAGAGAGAGAGAGAGAGGGAGAAACAGGAAAGGGTACAGGCGGGGTTGGAGGGGAGGCAAAAGACGGCCCAGTATCGTAGTGTGACGTAGGGGAGTATCCGTCAAGCAGGAGCACATGGTTTGGTTACAGCTGACGTGCACTTTGGTTGTTTTGCGGTGGATTCTTAAAGGACTATGTGCACTGCAGTTTGAGTGTGTAGTAGTAACGTACAATTCAAAAGGATTCTCCAGGTGGAGATAGCATCAGAGCAAAGGGGCACAGGTTTTGGAGGGTAAATGCGATGCTTTAAGCGGAGAATGGAGTGCGGGAAACGGCGTCACCTTTGTGGTCTGTTATTTCTCAACGCTACGTTCCCTGTATACGAATGTTACTTTAAAAAGGTACCCGTAATGCAATGGTGACATTTTGTGACTGACATCGTAGAGTGACACGACAGAAGCCCGAGAACAAAAATATGTGTAACGTACATATATATAAACGCCATAAAAAAGTCACAGGAAAAAAGTCACAATGCCTAACATACAGCCACATTGTAATTAAAGCTTCATAAATGATTTGATGGGCATTGTTCGGGAAACATAAAGGCTGTCAATTCTTACAATGTGCTACTGTCAAATAGAGTGACAAAGATATGCACTAAAATAAATCATGTGTATAGTGCGCTGTGATATGACATTAAGTTGCGCAAGGTTGTTTGAGAATATATTATTCATGCGTTAATCTGTTTGAATAAGTAACGGTCGCGGTATGTGCTTCGTGTAGTACAGGGCTTCGGCGCCATCTGGTGGTGGTAAAGGTGTAGTACAACTTGAGTCAAGCAGACCAACGTAGAAGTGATTGTAACAAAAATATTGAAAATATTGGAAATGTGCGGCGTGGTCAGGTAGAAAGCATATCTGACACCAATAAATGACAAAAGATAAAAAAAATAAACTGTGGCTATTTTCTGTGGCTATCTTCTCTAAGTGCCTTGTTTTGAACATTGCCAGTTGAAATGTTTGGTCTTGACAGGACGGTCGGGGACAGGAACAGGAAGCGCTGACCGTAGTGCATGCAACATGTACAGTCGGTACAGACAGTTCGGTCTGGAGGCAGCAGGCCGCGGTCGCGTGGTTTATCGTCGAGCATGGACACACAAAATTACTCACAATATATCACTATCGAGGGAAAGTAAACAGACATTGAGGCAAGTTCCCAAGCAGCAGGAAGAGAATACATCAAATGCGAGGGGTTAGACTGGCTACATTTTCACTAGCCGTGAAAATGAATTTACAATCAATGCTTAAGTCAGTGGCTGTTACAAAATGAATGACATTTCTCTTATTGCTACGCCTTTCACATTTTCAGATAAGGACACATTGTAAATCATAGGCATAGTTTGAAAAGGGTTAGCTGCACAGAAAAGGAAAAACGTGTTAGAATCAGACAAACTGGAAGGAACACCATAACTTAAAAATTAAAAAAATTAAAAAACAAATACAACAAAAGTCATTTCAGAACGGACCGTAACGTCGTCCAGGCACAAGCACAATGATCGGAATATGAAACAAGAATAAAAAAATAAAAAACATGAAATCGATCATCAAAACAAATACAAATTGTAGACACTTAAGTGGGGAAGTTATGAAAAACATGGGCAGACCAGCAGGCCTCTTGGTGTCCAACCTGTGAAACGTCTCGACCGGACATACAAAGAGACCCTGTGATTACAAGATGTCATGAGGTGAACTATTCATGCCTTGACTAAATGTCCTAGAGGGGGGGGGGGGGGAGACAGCAACGGTTGAGACCATGATGTTACACTGCAGTAACAGTCGGTGCTGGTTGTGGTCGTGTGTTCCAATCCCCCCGGGTAGAAGCCAACAAGGTGGGGGGGGGGGGGGGGAGAACAGGAAGGGAATGACTTACATTTCTTGCATCCACACTTCTTGATCCTTTTGGGGTCTGTGATGTCATCGTGACAGCCCTTGCAGTAAAACAGTGCCCTGTTACAAAATGAGAGAAAAATGAGAATATAACATACAACAGTACTAATGTATATAGGGCCTATAGAGTAGACGATGGAAATTTACCGGTTTAGTTTAATTTACATTAAATTAAATCCTTGGGTCAGGGGCACACATGTCAATGGAATGTCTTGTAAAGTATGTCTATTTGTATTTTTGAATACTTTTTGTATGCCAAAAAATCATTATGCTTTCTCCACAATCTTTAGACAGAATTGGACTCTACCTCTTCACTTCTTTGGCATCGCTGGCAATGAAGAAGCCCAGGGTCCCTTCCTCCATCTTGACATGGTTACCAGGGTTGATCAGCGTGCTAATGAGAGGGCGAACAACGGGTTAAAGAAAGGTCATAGGCCGCAAAGCACGGGTCATAATAACACATTGGACATTCTGACTATCAGCCTCTGAACTGTGCTCTTTGAAGGTGGCCTTTATGTAGAAGTGTAACCCTTTCAGAATCAATCAATACTACTAATCAATCAAAAAAACAAGGCAGATGGATGGAGGAGAGTGAATACAGGCATCATACCAAGTAACTTTGGATAGTGTCCAAAGTGCTGATTGAATGAATAGTTGTACATACATAGTACATTCCGGTTATTACCTGCTTTCCCTCTGGTCAGACTTGTACTCAATAGCTATGAGTAGCAGCTTGAGTTTGACATAGCAGAGTCTGCAGAAGAGGAGGACATGGTTAAACAATTGCAATGTCTTTGATGCGCTATTATACTTTTATTATACTATTATACTACGCAAAAACAGTATAAGCGGTTAGGAAAATGTCGGGGGTTACTTGAATGTACTTACTCGCAGATGACCGGAAATGATAAGCCCACAAAGGCACTGGAGAGATACTCTGTGTACATCTCGTTGGCAACACCCTCCAGGTAATATTTCTGCCAAGTATCTTCCTCGATCTAGGAAGAGAAACAGCAATACACAGAAGCTCTAGTTTACAGACAGCTAGTTGGTGTGTTTTGAGCTAGCTGGTTGGGTGTGACAGACAGCTAGTCTGTGTGTTGGACAGCTACATTGTGTATCTCAACATTGCGTCAACATTTGCTAGGAATTTGTTAGGAATAAAATGCACTTTTGACTTCTTGTGACGAGTGGTTCTCTTGCCTACCTTTGTTAAACGCACTATTGTAAGTTGCTTTGGACAAAAGCCTCTGCTAAATGACTGTAATTGAATGTTATGTAACATGCCCGTTCTTATAAATACCAGCAAGATGTGATGCGTTCTGTATGATTGTCCTTCTAATGTTTCTTTTTTCTTGGTTTAAATGAAATTTAAATCATTTGTAAAAGTAGTATGAACGGCTTTTTCGTCCGAAGGTTGTTGCTGTCGTCTACGATACCCTTCTGGAACATTTTGAGCTGTGTGGTGGACTGTAATTCAATTTTGGAGCGTATGATGCGTGGGCAGGACACCTTGATGAAGGACCGCATGGAGAACAGGTTGGCCAGCATGGTGGACAGGCCCTGGGCCAGGCAGCTCTGGGCGATGAAGCCCAGCTTCAGCTCAGCCAGGCATATGGCGTCATCCCCCTCCTTCCAGTTCCAACTTGGAATGTTCAACAGGTGGGCCTGCGGACCCAAGTAACACGTTACTAGTTTTCATTGTGGCGCAGTACAGTTGAACCATGCGGCGATCCCATATTTGGTCATCTGTGACGTCGTTGTCCAAATATATTTGTGTGTGTGGTGTGATGTGTGATCTAGATTAATAATAAAGTATATATTAAAGTATATATACAGCCTGATAGTCCCCAGGACCAAGCTACTGACCTGGGGGCGACAGGGGCCTTCTCAGAGTTGCTGCCCCCTCCCTCTGGAACGCCCTCCCCATCCATCCCGTCCACCCTACCATCCTTCAAACAGGCTCTCAAGACCCACCTCTTCAGACTGGCTTTCCCTTGCTAAAACATCCTTCCCTCTATCCCATGACTCTAATTTTAAATGATACTCCTTTTTCTAATAAGATGGTAACTATATGTATGTATGTATAATATGTAACTATAAAAATATTACTTTGTGTGTAATTTTACCCCGTCTGTAAAGCACCTTGAGTATCCAGAAAAGCTCTATATAAATTGAATGTCTTCTTCTTCTTCTTCTTATCTATAATGTGGTACAGTGTGGAGTCCATGCCTACCTTGTTGTGGTACTGCAGCATCTGGGTGATGATCCTGATCTTGGGGTGGTAGTTCTTGATAGATATCACCCTAACATGAGAGATGGCAGGAATCAGCTTCAGCATGTGGTACATCATGTATTTATATATTCTCCACCATGAACCACAGAGGTAGGCTGCACAAAGAAACATGTAGATTCATCAAAATCACGATTTGGCTTTCTGCAATTAGCATGTCGGCTAAGATTGCAATTCATTTATGAAACAAAAATGTGAAACATGAATGAATCCGATTTTGTACGCCTGTTACGTTACAAAATAAATATAAATCCTTACAACTCAGCGATTGCTTTATAATAATTATAATAGAGTAGGCGCTACACAATATGAATTGAAAATCGATAACCGCTCGTCAATAAGCACATGCATCATTCTTGCCAAATCGTGCAGCCCTACCCCTTAAAAAGCGCAGTGAAATCTAGTCAGACTAGCCTGTTCGTCGGTAAAGACGTAACCCTATTTCCTCTAGAATGGATTGATGGGCTGCTGATCAGCCGGGGGCTTCATAGCTCAGCCGTTCAATAGATAAGGCTTAAGGCCTGGGGCGGTCGGGGCGGCGGTGAGATCACGTCTGTGTGGTCCAGAGATGCTTGGGCTCCTATACACCCCCCCCCCCCCCCCCACACACCTCCCTCCTCCCCAATGCACATTATTTAAATCTCAAGGAGTGGTGTTGGTGGTGCATATTGATTTCCCTATAAGCCCACGACGACAGCCCGACATTTAGTGTCCGGGGGAGGGAAGCACTAAAGACGAGGTGCAGCCCCCCCCCCCCCCCCCCCCACGACCACAATTCACTTTCATTTCTGGCCTTCTCCTCCTCCTCCTCCTCCTCCTCCTCCTCCCCCCCCCCCCCTGCTGAAGCGGAGCGATAAAAGTGTTGGCTTGCTTGCGGTGTGCTGGTGTACGCTTAACGAACTCCTGATTGCAACAAACGCGCTAATCATTTCCATAGGAAACAGGAAGCACAAACAAAGGACGGCACGTGTAATATATGCATAAAAACAATTAGTAGCCTCGTTGCCACGTCTATTCATATGCCACACCTGTACCACACGTATCAACAACACAACACACAACACACGGCTACCTCATGATGTTGGAGGCGTCCTCTGCATCTGGGTCAGCACAGTACTTATTGGCTAGAATCAAGCAAGCGTCCGCTGACTCAATCTAAAGAAGGTATGGAGAACAGTGATTATACTGTGGTGTTGACAACAGGGCCTTGTAACAACACACAGCTTTCCCCTAAAGAGAAGTCACCAGAATGCACCCTGGACATGACGATGAGCATCGTCCACATACGGTTCACAGTTCAGTTTAAAAAAAAACAACAACACATCAAGATTCCAGATTATTTTTTTTGTACAATGGAATGCTTACTCCCCATTCCGTTCTGCAGTATGCCTTTCTACAATTGAATGTAGAAAGGTGTACAATTTAATACTATGTTCAAAACATAGTATGATAACATCAGTAGCTTTTTAGATGTTGCCTTGCATTTCTGCAATTCTTTCAGTGTATTTTGCTTTTATTGGACCAGGTTGGTCCCTCAAAGATTACACATGTAAGAGGGACCTGGCCGAGACGTTGGCAGCATGGTGGTGACTTCAGTGCTCCTGTACAGTGTGTGTGTGTGTGTGTGTGTGTGTGTGTGTGTGTGTGTGTGTGTGTGTGTGTGTGTGCGCGCTGCGTGTGCGTGCGTACCTTGACTCTGGCCAGGTCGTGCGGGTTGAGAACGGACCCTTGGTAGAACTCAACCTGGGTGAAGTGGCGCTTAAACAAGGCTTCCAGCTCAAGATTAGGGGAAATACTGAAGGGCACAAACCACAACCACAGCTCTCAGCACCCGTGACTCTTAATCTCATGAGAGAGGGATTTTGTGAAAAGAGGAGATTATCTCCTTGGTAAACACACATTAGAGTGAATAAATGAATTTGAGGTTATGAAATAGGAGCGGGGAGTGGGAGTCGTGCTACTTACTTATGAAGAAAAACAATTTCTACATTGACATCATCCCTGTCCTTGTGCAGGAAGTCTTTTAGAAAGTTGGACACACTCTCCAGTGTGATGTGACCACAGACCACGATGTGCCTAGAAAACAAGGCGCAAAACAGAACTAAACAACAACTACTACCACCACCACAACAACAACATTCCCCGAGCGGAATCCACAACAATGATGTGAGATTTACTAAATAAAATGAACAAAGCACTCTGGATTTAGATGCTACATCTGTGTCACACACACACACACACACACACACACACAGAGAGAGAGAGAGAGAGAGAGAGAGAGAGAGAGAGAGAGAGAGAGAGAGACGAGAGAGAGAGAGAGAGAGAGAGAGAGCGAGAGAGAGAGAGAGAGAGAGAGAGAGAGAGAGAGAGAGAGAGAGAGAGAGAGAGAGAGAGAGAGAGAGAGAGAGAGAGAGAAGAGAGAGAGAGAGAGAGAGAGAGAGAGAGAGAGAGAGAGAGAGAGAGAGAGAGAGAGAGAGAGAGAGAGAGAGAGAGAGAGAGAGAGAGAGAGAGAGAGAGAGATGAGAGAGAGAGAGAGGAGAGAGAGAGAGAGAGAGAGAGAGAGAGAGAGAGAGAGAGAGAGAGAGGAGAGAGAGAGAGAGAGAGAGAGAGAGAGAGAGAGAGAGAGAGAGAGAGAGAGAGAGAGAGAGAGAGAGAGAGAGAGAGAGAGAGAGAGAGAGAGAGAGAGAGAGAGAGAGAGAGAGAGAGAGAGAGAGAGAGAGAGAGAGAGAGAGAGAGAGAGAGAGAGAGAGAGAGAGAGAGAGAGAGAGAGAGAGAGAGAGAGAGAGACTGTGGCAGGTGGAGGTCAAAGACTACAGGGGATTTTAAGTGTGAGATTGGACCGGATCAGACAGGAGATTATTATTATTATGTTGAATATTATCATCATTATTATTATTAGTGTGCTGTGTTGCCGAACCGAGGGTCTTTATTTATCTAGACTCTACATCAAATATATCCGCTTCCTGATTAGATGTCAGCCAGTTGACGACCGATGACCGGTTGTTTTTTTTTAGTAATTTTTAGTTTCTGCATGTTTATCGTTGCACATTGCGTCGGTTGAAATGACCGTTTTAACTTTTGTTCAGTTGATAATACGTGGTACGTTATCTTTGTTTACTGAATGATACCATTTAAAACGGTATAAAGTAACAGCTACATGGTGCACCGTAGAAAATACCGTTTATTTTCCATTTCCTCATTGTTTAGGACACATTTAAATCGTTTTCGTGATGGTTAACAAGTGCGTCAATAATCTTCTTTGGCATAGTCTTGGGAATATATAGGGTGACCGTTGTGCAAGGAATAGAATGAGAAAAAAAAAAAAAGGGGAAAGAAAGACACAGTAATTAATTAGTGTTAATTTGAGTATGTATGTTTTGTTAGAGCAAAAAGTATAGACGTCATTAGAGACGTGGTCAACATTTTTGCACTTACAACAGATGTTATTGCATGTGTTAGAGCAGGGGTCCTCAAACTGGAGTCAGAAATAATTAGTCAAATTAAAAAATTATAAAAAATAATAATACCATATATACACTTTCATATTATAAAATGCACGTCAGTCATGACTTATTCACTTCACTTCACTCGCAACAAACCGTTTCTCCTGCTGCGTAGCTCGGCTTATCAGCCATCCCGCTAGCTTGGATCTAGCTAAATAAGGATCAATATTTCAGTCCGTCAGTCCGGTCAGTCCACATGGTCAAGTAATGCTAAGCCCAAACGAGCCAAATTGAGAAACTTTGACGACAATTATGTCGATGCCATGAAGCCAGCCAAGCTAAAGCGACATCTGATTACAAAGCACCCAGAATAAAACTATAAGGAAAAACTAAAGAATGTTTCAATGTCTAAAGAGCGAGGAATATATATATATATGGCAAAAACACAAGCATGGGCTTAATTACTATGATGTGTTCTGTAACGCTGTTTTGCTAATGATTTGAATAGGAAAAGTTTAAGCACTTAATGAAAGTCAGCCTTAGACTGGTCATTTTAAATGTCTGGGACTATGCCAAATCTTTTGACTGTTCATAGTGATAGGACTATGTCTTGTTACTGTTGTTACTGTTCATCTTGTTACTGTTCATAGTCATAGGACTGTCTTGTTACTGTTCATCTTGTTACTGTTCATAGTCATAGGACTGTCTTGTTACTGTCCATCTTGTTACTGTTCATAGTCATAGGACTGTCTTGTTACTGTTCATCTTGTTAGTGTTCATAGTCATAGGACTGTCTTGATACTGTCCATCTTGTTACTGTTCATAGTCATAGGACTGTCTTTTTACTGTTCATCGTGTTACTCAGTCATAGGACTATGTCTTGTTACTGTTGATAGTCATAGGACTGTGTTGTTACTGTCCATCTTGTTACTGTTCATCTTGTTACCGTTGATAGTCATAGGATTATGTCTTGTGTTTTACAATTTTGAGGGGGTCCTTGGAATTGTTTTCCCCTGTAAGGGATCCCTGGGCCCAAAAAGTTTGAGAACCCCCGAGTTTGAGGCTCTAACTCATACACTAACATCTGTTGATTAGAGCTCTAACTTAGAGCTGCCTACTTGAGAAAGATTTGACGTAGAAATCGGTCGAGACTTTATCGTAACTATGTGGATGCAAAATGCCTAACACATACTTTCCAAAAACAATGTTTACTATTATAACACATCACAAATTAGCAAGAAAGACAAACAAATACCAAACAAGGAAGGATATTTCTCCAACCAAGTTTTCATCACAAGGTCAAATATAGAAGAAACTAATAAGAAAAAAAAGCAAGCAAAAAAAAACCCCGGTTCTGTCGAGGGCTTTGAGGAAGAAGCCGATCGGGCGGCAGAGAAAAAGACAGAACCTCTTTAGAAACTATTAGCAAAAATAGATAAAACACAAGATTTCCTCCATGTGTCAGGTGTGCTGAGGTCTGTCCAGGCGAGTGTGGGTGTGGTTCAGACTGAAGATGAAGGCCAAGAGTGTAGCGGTTTGTAGCACAAGCGTAGCAGCGAGCAAAGAAAAAAAACAACAACAACAACCGATGAATACCAAGAGAGACAAATGGCCACAGTCACGAGAGAAGCAAGCGATGGCATGCAAATCCAGCAGGTGGGCGTGAGGGGAGGTCATCTTTAGAATATTCTCAAAGCCCAGGATCGGCCATGAAAGCTTGAACATTGTTTGGGATTGTTCGTGAATAGCCCTGAGGAATAAAGACGAGCTGACTGACGCCAGGCCAGTGACGTCTATTGGCAACTTGTATATTCACGGAATCGTAAATAACGGCTCGTAAATAAGTAGGTATTCGGTGACGGCAGCGGCTCCGCGCGTTTGATAAACACTGCAAAGTAATTAATTGGACGACACACCGTTTTTTTTTGATATGACTAAATACAGTGGAGTTTAAGGTGATTGTAATGACGCAGATACATTTCTTTGCCAGTGGTGCGTTATTCAAGGGGACACTTTTTGTGGAGTGTGGGTCTCTGTGAGAATGAGGAGCGATGGAGACGGGTGGATGATGAAAATGTGATTTCACGAACACAGTACGCAAGGACAACTAGACACGTAAGCAGCTTAACAGACGTTACACATTCACTGGTCACTCATGTAGGATTCTCGTAAAATAGAGCACGGATAAATAAGCTGTGTGGCTATAAACACTGAACATAAGCTATATAGGCTACACTATCTTATGTTTTAGATATATTTTTGAATATTATATATACACTTTATGCCATGCTGTCACTGCCACTGTTGGCGAATCATTATCATATGTACTGTTTGTTTTCTACTTTTGTACCGTTTATTTTCACTGAGATGTATCAAAAAACGTATATTGTGTTTCTAAAATGTACACAAAAAAAAGTATAATAGTTGTGTTGTATTCATTTCAGCAGTTACTAGTACATCTCACCACAGCCTATTTGTCCAGTGATCTATCAAGGAGAAAAGACTACACCTGCTGTACACTTGCTGCATGATACTGCAAACTGCAAAATACAAATGACTCCCAAGCAGATGTTCTGCCAAGCAGCAGTGCACCCAAAGCATTACCAAGCATACCAACAGGCTTCAACACAAGATAATCATGGCCTAGTTCTTCAGTCACCGTGTGCGACGGTTGCTATTAAGCTAAATAAACGTGACAAATAATTAAATATGAAACCATGGTTACGGCCGTCACCACATGTACATTTACATTTACAGTTACAGTTGTTGAGGGTGTAATCGCCTCCTTAAGAGAGGGACACGCAAGTCACACAAAGCCACACCTATCAAACTTTTTTACTTTTTTTTGCTTTTAAATCGCACTTCCGTTCCTTGACTTACTTTCTGCCTCGTGTCGAGTTATAACCCCCGCCGTATTTCTTCCGATTAAGGATGAGAGCGGCAATTTCTGGCACGTAGCGAGCAAACATGGCCTACATGCAAAATGAAAAAAAGAAAGAAAAATGGCATGCAGCGAAAGGCTCCACTGCGTCGGAGGTCCGCAGAGCCTCCCGGAATACTTACTTTCTCCCATTAACCGCACTATACGAACCGCCATATTTCTTGCGGTTTCCTATTAACTCTATGATTTCAGGGACGTAGCTCGCAAACATGGCCTAAGGGGAAAAAAAGATAAGACAGACAGAAAGAAGAGGAGACTAAAAAAGAAGGATAGGCAAAAAACGGAAGAGCAAGTGCCTCTATAGTTTTGGCGTTTAAAAGATATGTCCGTGACACCTGGAAGGAGTGAGTGGCGGAAAAGTGAAAGTTATCCATCGGTCAGTCGGTAGGTAGGGGGAGGAATCGACTGTTGAATCAACAGTTGAAGCAAAAAACAGCTTTGAAGGGAAATGTAATCCTTTGAAATGAGTCAGTAGTGATTGACGAAGACATTTTTTTTTAAGGAATGTAGCCTAGAGATTATATCTCGGTTACATTCTTAACTACGAAGAGAAAGAAGAATGGAAAAAGCGAGAGAAAGGAAAATTGCCATGCCAACATCTAGGAATATCAGAGAAAAAGAGGAGGGGGAAACTAAATAGCAGGGGGGGAAAAAAGGGACACAGCTGACGATTTGGCACGTCAATCTGTGATGGACTAAAGTGACTAAAGCAAAAGAAGCGTTGAAAATAAAGCCTTATGTGCCATGTTTCGTCCAACAAAAAACACACGAGAGGTTGATTTGATCGGCGAAGCTTGATGGAATTCTGACGTAAACATAATGTGTGCTTTTCTACAGTTTTCACACTGGGCTAAAATACGGTATTCGCGGCGCTTGCAAAACTGGTTTCGCTTCGCTTTTGCTTTCACACTGGCAAGTAATGCGCATTCTCTACCCAACTAGTGCGCATTAACTAATCCACCTTTTGGGGTAGGTGGTTTCGATCCCGAAGTAACTAGTTCGGGTGCAAAGCAATAAAACTACTACGGGTTTCGCTTCCCGTGTGTGTGTGTGTGAACAGAATCTTGGTATCAAAACCTGGTATGGAGTACGCAGCGAATCGCAAATTAGAAGAGAGTGAACATAAGTGTATTCGATGCGCACTCAATAATACGGTATTGACACCCGTATTAACTTATACGGGAGTCGATACCGTATGCAGTGTGAAAACGGTATAAATGTATATAGAATTATGTCTGTGTATACATTTAGATGTTGGATTAATCTTTGCTATGGGAAGCCCTAGATCATACTCTGGGAACTTATTTTAGAATCAACCTAAGGGGTAAACCAGGTGGATAGCTTTATCGTCAAGTCTCCGGAAGTTTCCAGAATTCTACGCTAAGACTCTTTAGCTAGGGCCCCTCAAAATATACATGTTGAGTAATGATATATCACTATAGGGTGTATAGTATATTTGAGACATCTGTATGCTAGTATCTATCGCTAGCTAGTGTGGTTATAACATTACTACAGGTATTATAGTAATAGTGAGCGCGACTCTTTGTCCAATAAGCTGGCCTTTTAAATCAATCTCTCATCATGCTGTTTGTTGGAAGTGGGTAGAAATGGAGGACAGGGATGCCACCTGAAATCACGGTAATTTCCCCGCTATTAAACCAAATTCTACACAACTAGGATCAGACACGATGGGAAGCAAACACAACATAACAAACATAACAATAATAGTAAATAAGATTCCATTAGTTTAAACAAAAATGAGCGCTTGAGCTGAGCAAATTAAACAAAATATTCAAAATGCAAAACACATATTGCAATAAAAATGCTAAGGACTAATGCTAAGGAAAAGTATGAGAGGGTTATTTTACCAAACCACCAAGGATGAAGAAGACCATGAAAAGCCGACCCAGTGTGGTCTTTGCATAGACGTCTCCATAGCCCACAGTGGACATGGTGACCATGAGCAGGTAGACACACTCCCAGTAGGAGAGAGACTGGGAGTTCTGGAAGTCCTCCCAAGGGTCTCCAGAGTTCTCCACCTGGAACACAGGTCAGGTGGTAAGGCCGGATCACGGGGGGGGGGGGGGAAGAGAGAGAGAGAGAGAGAGAGAGAGAGAGAGAGAGAGAGAGAGAGAGAGAGAGAGAGAGAGAGAGAGAGAGAGAGAGAGAGAGAGAGAGAGAGAGAGAGAGAGAGAGAGAGAGAGAGAGAGAGAGAGAGAGAGAGAGAGAGAGAGAGAGAGAGAGAGAGAGAGAGAGAGAGAGAGAGAGAGAGAGAGAGAGAGAGAGAGAGAGAGAGAGAGAGAGAGAGAGAGAGAGAGAGAGAGAGAGAGAAATGTGGGAGAAGTGTAACAATTATGCCATACAATTATACTAGTATATTCTATACTTTCTATACTTTCATTCTTGAATGCCCATTGTAAGTTGCTTTGGACAAAAGAGGCTTTTGCTAAGTTACAGTAATGTAATGCAATGTACAATACAATACTGAACACATTGTAGGGTGAATGATCAAACCTTTCAAATAGACGATGTACGAATAAGTAGTTTGTTATACCGAATATGAACATGCGTCTACGGTCCATTTGGAATGAGTCAGTGACTGCTGACGTGGGAACCTACCAAGTGGATGAAGCCGGCTGCTGTAAGCCATGTGCTTATGAAGATGGAGCACAGGTTCACCAACTTTATTGAGTTGCTAGTGGGAAAAAAGCATTTCAACACACACACACACACACACACACACACACACACACACACACACACACACACACACACACACACACACACACACACACACACACACACACACACACACACACACACACACACACACACACACACACACACACACACACACACACCAGACACACACACATGCACACCAACACACGCACACAAACACACACACACACAACGCTGTAGTAATCTTCAATATTGAAATATTCCATTACATCACAGAAAGCGGCGATTGGGTTCCCAGAGTAATATATATATACGGTGGGCGGCACGTTGTTAGACTATAAAAAGGCGGAGGTGTGTGATTGTTTTTGAATACGTTTCACCCGAGGGTGCAATTCTATTGCTGCACAACACCAAGTGCATGCTGTTTGTATGAGGCTGTGTGTGTGTATGTATTTTTCCCATTTGAAACTCATGGACTAGTATAGGGGAATATATGCAAGAAAAGAAAAGAAAAGAAAAGAAAAAGCACACTATTCTACCCGGACATATGTGTCTTTCTTGAGATGAATAGTTCATATTTGTTTTTAATAGTTTAATTAATAGTCGTCGTAGCACAATATGGTGTGCTTTCAAAAGGGCTCAAGGGACTTTCATGGTGTGTGTGTGTGTGTGTGTGTGTGTGTGTGTGTGTGTGTGTGTGTGTGTGTGTGTGTGTGTGTGTGTGTGTGTGTGTGTGTGCGTGCGTGCGTGACTGAGTATGTGTGTGTGTGTGTGTGTGTGTGTGTGTGTGTGTGTGTGTGCGTGCGTGCGTGCGTGACTGAGTATGTGTGTGTGTGTGTGTGTGTGTGTGTGTGTGTGTGTGTGTGTGTGTGTGTGTGTGTGTGTGTGTGTGTGTGTGTGTGTGTGTGTGTGTGTGTGTGTGTGTGTGCGCGAGAGAGTGTGTGTGTGCTCCCTCGTCTTACCTTCCTCTCTAAGTAAATGAGTGAGGAGATGATTGTGAAAACATTTTGTCCAGCTTTAAGCTCTCACTGACATCTGTGCAAAAACCCTTCAATCTAAAACAGCAGACGAACGGACGGCGTGTCCCACGCTGACCGTGCAAACTACGCTGTGGCACAACGTGTGTGTGATCAAAATTCAAGATGTTTTTATTTGCCATATGCAAGTACAATGGAACGCTTACTCCCCCATTCCCTCCCGCAGTATGAATCTCCTTCAATTCAACACTATATACTTTACTATGTACTATACTTATACATATATATACAACACTGTGTGTGTGTGTGTGTGTGTGTATGTGTAACTTTGTGGGAGACAAATTGCATGCATCACATAAAACACACATGCATAACATACTATGGCTTTTTACATACCATATATCGGCCATAGAACAACAAAAGACTAAACGAAAGAAATAAAACATGCATAGAAACAAAAAAAGCATCACACACACACACACACACACACACACACCCATGCGACATCTGGGCGCATACCACCGTCACGTGTCACTCAAATAAATAATAAAATAAACAAACAAACAAAAAACAAAAGTTCAACACATGACACACATTTCCGGGTTAGACTCGACCACGGTGAGAGAAAAAATAAACGATGGACTTACCTCGTTTTCAATATATTCAAAAACTGTAAAATTTCTGAGAACTGTATGAGTCTTAAGGCCCTTAAGAACCTCAAGCCTGTAGGGAGAGAGACCAACAGTAAGTGACCCAGCGTGAGCACAACAGCAGCAACAACAACAACAACAACACAGAAAACAACAACAAGGTTTGACATCTTTAACAGCCACCCCCGCGGCACGCAGACTGCGGCAGCACGACAAAACCAGGCCAGCGTACCTGTCCGCCCACAGTCCATGTTGACCAGCGGATTCATCGACAAAAAGACCGATCGCTAGTATGTAATAACAGAAGACGTATATTGTAGCCACCGTGGGGTTCCAGAGACAATGGGGTGCCCGCCGACTCGGGCATCGTCTGGAAAAGTCTCGATTCAAATTGAACTCATATGTTTAATAACCGCCAGACCCCTTCCTCCCTGCTTACGCTATCTACCTGATACGGTTTTCATCAGCGGTGTGTTTGTGTGTGTGTGTGTGTGTGTGTGTGTTAGTGTGTTGGATTATCGGACGAGGCAGGCGGGTGTCCTGTGGGCATGTGTGAACAGAGGTGATGTCAAATCAATTGTTTTCCCTGCATTTCCAGAGAGAGAGAGCGAGAGTGAGAGAGCGAGAGAGAGCGAGCGAGAGAGAGAGAGTGGAGTGGAGTTGAGGCCTGGCGGACAGAGAACCGGCTGAAGTGGGGATGTGAGTCAGAATCGGCAGTGTCAAACAAAAGCTCTTCCACGGGCCACCGATTAGTCAGCTACATGCCGGCGCTCGGCGGCCCCGGAGCCCCGTCAGCCAAACAGGTGGTTTTTTTTTTACACTTTACTCAAAACGGTTTTGTTTTTTTGTTTGACTCGACGAACAAGCGCCAAGGCAGACTACGTACGTGCACATTCAGCGCGATAAACTTAAAGGCTTTTGAACCAAACTTTTCTCAAAATGCCAAGTTTTTCCGGCAGATAATTCGGCGGTAGTTCAGTCTGTTGCTACTTGGGGTTTAGGGAAACCGGAAGGTCGCCGGTTCAAGTCCCCCGAAACACCTTGGGCATTGCAGAGGTGCCCTTGAGCAAGGCACCAGACCCCCAACACTGCTCCCCGGGGGGCAGCTGTATATACACTGCTCCTAATACTAGGATGGGTTAAATGCAGAGAAACTAATTTCACTGTGTGTGTGTGTGTGTGTGCGTGTGCGTGTGTGTGTTGCTATGCATCGATTGTCACCGAAACGTTAGCGTCAGTGGAAAAGTACCCCGACTTTGAAAAATCGAATAACAGGCAAGGCCAAGGCAGCCATGCAACTGAATATATATATCACCATCGAGGTTGTTAGCTTTCAGGAAATAAGTTGTAAAAAATATATCAATCGGAAATAGCTGTTAGCCAACTGCCAAGAGTCGCAGGTCAAGTTCACCTTTACTTGTGTAAACACAGCCCTGTAAAGTCTGGGTGGTAAAAACCCATCCTGTCCAATATGAAATGTTACCAAAACTCACAAAAACAGCGTCTGAATTATGGCGCTATATTCTGTTCTGATATTTTGTGTGATAATTTATCACACTCGCCATTTGGGCACAGTACAGCGACAAATCATCACAAAACTGAACCAACTGACACACACACACACACACACACACACACACACACACACACACACACACACACACACACACACACACACACACACACACACACACACACACACACACACACACACACACACACACACACACACACACACACACACACACACACGAGGAGAGGGGGGGGGGGGGCAACCTAGGGCGGTGGGAGTGGGAGTTGAGGTGGGAACACGTCCCACCTTTCCCCATCCTCCTCCTCCTCAGGGACTCTTACCCCAGTAGGAGACGAAGTGGAAGCATGAGCCCAGGTTATAGCACACACTGTCCTGTTCCTCCGTCCCGGCGGCCGGGCCGCGGCCCGACCTGACCCGGTAGCCCTTCTGGAAGAGCTCCCCCGTGGACTTCTTGCGCCGCCTCTCGCACACCGCCGTGGAGCGGGTCCCGCCGTCGGGACGACTGTAAACCATCATCTTAGTGGAGATCATGTTTTCTAGCGCTGGGAATGACCAACCTTCCTACCCTACCTACCCTACCTACCCCTACCCCCTGTGGTGAAGAGGTCAAGCTGGGTAGCAAGTGGCTTTCAGTCCCCGGGTTCGCCGTTGTGCGTCAACTCCCCTGCAGCAGCAGTCACTACGGCAACAACGTGACACGAACACTAAAACATCTATCGGGTGATTTCACTTGACTAGAGAGTGGGAGGGACCACGACAAGGACAACAACAACAACAACAAACAAAAAAATAAATAATGACCGAAGCGTCATCATTTCATTTGGCGACAGACCACCACAGCGTGGAGCTTAGAGAAAAGAAGAAAACAAATTCCCATCAGGATATTAAAGTGTAAGCTCCTTTAAGCCTTCATCCAGGGAAATCAAGAGGGACAGGGGGGGGCGGCCAGTGTACACATCAGATGGACGGATAGCCCCCGGTGTAATCTGACCACACCAGTACACCAGGGGCTGATGACCCGGGCGAGGATCAGCCCGTTCATTGACTGATGACACTGACAGGATGTGTAGTCTTGGGAGGCTGCAGTAATAGCAGGGTCACGTGGGCACACACGCACGCACACGCACGCACACGCCTTTCTCCTACTAAGCCTGTGTAAGGGGGGAAAAGCGTCTGAAATCAAGGCCTTCTGAATCGTCCCTCCTAATTGGATGATGCGCATGACTCATATGTGCGCCTGTGATTTGTGTAAATTAAATTGTCGTGTTGATGTAGACTCCATTAGTGTGCCACATTGAATAGGACAAAACCCAATGCCGCAATGCACCTCGTCTGCTTATGCAAATTCCAGTCAAATGAGCATAATTATCGTACCATGCCAACAGTTCCTAGCAGAAAAATAAACTGAAATTATATTTTGATATTGATAACAATTATGCTAATTAGACTGGAATTTGCGTAAGCAAAGTATATCGCACTATTGCTCTTCCAGGAGCACTTGGCTCCAAGCATTTTGCCAGCAGGCACATTAGGAAATTGATCACGACGACGGTAGTCGTTTATAATCCAGCTCATAATCCATAATCAATAGTGTGCAGTGTGAGGGTTTTTGCGAGATTACAATGTGCTATAGAGTAGTTTCAGTTGATTGCAGTTGATTGACCGAAACCGACACAGACCGAAAACCGACACAGACAAAGACCCTCTCCGTAACACACCTGTCGCCATGACGTCGCCATCCCAGCCCGCCGCCCGCCACACGCACGCGGCGGCGGACGGGAACTACCGTTTAGCTGCAGACAAGACACAGGATCACTTCACAGAATTCCCACAAAAGGAACATCTCTCTCTCTCCGGGCGAGGTCCTGCGGCCAGCTTAATGGCGAAAAAGCCTCTTTCTGTGTTTACATTTCAGCCTGTGATTTAAAAGCTGCAGCGCGGCCACTGCTTGCAGATGGCTCTGAATAAATAAAGCACTCAATAATGCCCCCCCCCCGCGCGCTTGTAACGCTTTCACTTCGGCGGCAAACCGTAGGAGATCAACGTGACGCCAATAAGTGGCCACTATCCCCCAAACCCCCCAAATCGACTTCGCACAGCCTACAACAATGGACATAATTCATCTGAACTATCGATTCGAAACCCCCAAAATAATCTCGTCGAGTTCAAAGTGAAACTCTGTGTGCGTATGTCGTACGCATGTATCAGGATGACGCGTGTTCCTTACGTATTCCTACACTCGAGCGCGCGCTGTGTGGACCGTTAGTTACACCCAGTGAGCGTGAAGGCAATAGATGAAAGGCATCAATGCATTTCAAGGCCGTGCCGTACTGCTCTCCGTGTTCCGTCTTTTCTTATACATAAAGACGTCACGTTTTAACAACACATCGGATATTTGTTAGGCAACAACACCTAATTAACTACCTGCCGGGTTAAAGCATTTTTCATCAAGTGGACTTTATAGGTCGACACTAAAATACAACCGGGATTATATAGGGGGTGGATCTGATGTAGGTGGTGTCAAGGTCCTTTTCGCACACGGATGGGCGCGCGCACACACACACACACACACACACACACACACACACACACACACACACACACACACACACACACACACACACACACACACACACACACACACACACACACACACACACACACACACACACACACACACACACACACACACACACACACACACACACACACACACACAGCTTCTATTCCTATTTGAATAATAATAATGTATAGCTTTTTGTCTGAACCACAACAACACAGTCACTGCTCCAACCCCCTCCTCTCCCCATCCCCTGAAAACAGAGTGGATAAGAGGGTTCTACAGGAGACCCCAAGGACCAGAACGGTCTAGCAAGAGCCTGTCCTTTGATGTTTTTTGTTTCTGTTATTATGTTCAACTGTTCCAACATTCCCTGAGATACTTTAGCTGTGTTGTTGTTTTTTCCAAGAATAAAGTTATATATGGAAAATCCTATTTATATATGTATACAAAATACAATTGTATGCAATATTACTTGGAATATGCATCAATAAAATACACAAAATGTTCCTTACCATCAATGCAATACACCAATGAACAGCATGATAGTATGGGTTTGAAGGTACTCTGTAACAATTAGGGATGTTATATGCAATACTTTGTTCACAAGAGACAAAATACTGAAAGTTATCAGGCTACATAATCAAATATAAAGGAGACGGAGAAGAAGCACTCCAAATAGTAAACAAAAACAACAACAGTCCTCTGTTCTACTCTACTAAAATCTCCACTGCTGCCCAGCTCTGGTTTGGCGAGTGCCCACCGTGGCCACTAGATGGCGGTGTCCACGCGAGCTTCGCAGCGCCTTCATGTTGCGTGTGGTGGGCGGGTGATGTCATCATCAGCATCAGCCAAACAACATCCACATGCATCTAGTATCACCAACAGGATAATGTTGTGTTTTTTTTTCCCCACACTGTCCTTACACCAACACAGGCACAATGCACATACTATATTTGTGTAGTATTGTGATAGATGCGTAGTTATATTCAGCGGTTATTGTGGTGTGAACCACATTTATTAAAATAACAAGCCGCTAAACGTTGCCTTCAGAGCCAATTTTGAGGTGTAGTAATACAGTATGAAATCCTCCCAGAGCTTTCCCCGGTGGAGGGGATTCACACCTTTAGCTGTTTGAAATGTGTCCAGAGAAGTGCCAGAGAACCACCAACACAAAGGCCACATGGCCTTGATTTTGAATCCAGTGTGAATCATACATTGACCTTAATGGATGCTATAGAGGTGTGATTTATAACACCACTGAGGTGAAGGACATCTGTACAATGCCGAGCCACATGACGCCGACAATTTACCCAGGAATCGCTACAGGGGGGTCATCAACGTAAGCAATTTCAACCCACAGAGGCCTTGACCTGAACAACGTCGGCCAAGGCTCATCTGCCACGAGTGTGGAGCGTTTAGAGTGTTGTCAGGATCATGAAAACAATAAAGCCTTTTAGACTGCATGTCTCCTCAGCGACATCCCGTTATCCAATGTGTGCACTCGCCCGGGAACACAAAAAGTTCCCTTTGGCCGTTCTGCCCGGTGACTCTTCCTGCCAAATAAAGCATCGCAACATTGGATATAATGCCCAGGGCTGTCAACTGAATGGCATCAGCCCAAGCAGGTCCCGCCTGTAACGAGATTACACCGTGAACCCGAAAAAATAAGGCCTCAGCGATTCTGTGCTGAAAATGAATTATACACAGTGGAGCGCGACCAATTTGTCTCGGCTCAGTGAGAGCCCAGTCCCTCCCTCGTTGAACACACAAGGAGCTCCCGAAAGGGGAAACTTCTGAAACCACTGGGTGGCGCCAAAGAATCGAGACCTCCGCCAGACCACTCAAAAACCCCGACCACCGAAGCCCGGCTCGGCCCGGCCCGACCCCCTGGGGGTATCCAAACAGCCCTCACCTAGCCAACTCCTGTTCAGGTAGACGGACACGAACACCGGCGGGACGGTGAAGAAGTCCACCACGGAGTTCACCTCCAGCCAGAACCACAGCTTGTCGTTGGCAGCGATGAACTGGGGAGCAATCGAGAGAGAGAGACGACAAGTGATTACTCTCGACCCGTCCTATATATAGCGGAGTAGTCAGCTAGAGGAGTGTTATGACTTATAATTATAACAATAATAATCATGATTATACTATTCCATTCAGGGATAGCTCAGCTAGGTGGACGGCACAGATGAAAAAATATAGCTGAAAACCATCACAGGTATATCAGTGTTACTCAGTGTTACGTATAATTGTTAAAGTGCGTCCAAAGTACTAAAAACAAAACACAATTCATGAAGCAAAAGTGTGCCGAAGTAGCGATGCATCACTGTGGATACTCTTTCTAGGTCGGGTGTCAACCCGGAAGAGAACAACTTATCCATATGGGAGAAGGAAAAACATGTCTGTTCTTTTTTAGCACGCCGTTGTAAGACTTTCCTGTTTACTTCCTGTCCGGCGCAAGACAACAGGGAATATGCTAGCTCCCTGTACTTTGGCCCCTTGTTTGAGGCTGGCTGGCTTGACGGATGATTTAGAAGTTGGGGGGCCCCAAGAAGTCAAACTTAGAACAAAGACTGACCCCTACCCCATTACCACCCCCCCGCGACACTACCGGGAAACCCGATACGATGTCAAAACATTATTCATCGTTGGCCGTATGCGTGGCTAACAAGGGCATCGCTAATGCGCAATGGCTGGGGGGCGAAAAGAGAGTTTGCTTTTCATCTGCTAAGAAGGGCCATTGGACACTGCTGCACACGCTGGGCCAGGGTCTAATGACGATGACAACCAAAATGGCTGCCAAAAAACACCCTGTTTAATCGAAAAACGATGTTAACTCATTACAACGCTGTCCCCCCCTCCGCATTCTTTAATATTGACTTTCTGTGCTCAGGAGCTGATGAAAGCGTTTGTGTGTTGGTGGCTTTTCTTCCACTGCCTAATGGAATGTTGCCACTGCCTAATGGGGAGTTTCTCTTCTATTCATATAGCGGTTATCAAGACACTTAAAGAAATATGGTGACATACAAACTTGTACAGAAAACACAAGATGGATTTTGGGGTGGTGGGAAACGAAAACTACACCGTGGGATGGAGGGGAAGAGGTTAAGCGGGAGGAAGCAGTTGCGACCAGGTGGGTGTCGAGGGCCTAGCGGTGTGTGACTGTCTGATGGACAGGTGGACTTGACTCACGCGCAGGCCGAAGTACAGCAGGAAGAACACGTTGAACGCCATGTCGATCTGGAGCGTGAAGTCTTCGTAGAAGTTCTGACACGACTCGATGGGACTACAGAATAGAGAGAGAGGAGAGACAAAACACATCAGGGCCAATGACACACATTAACGCGTGGGGGTCTTGTCCACGACATGATACCGCTCATACACATTATTATAACATTAAATTATTTAATGCACACAAATATGCATTCTTTGTTTTTTGTTTTCCTGAAGATGCATTCAAGCATTTCCAAAAAGTTTAAAGTGCAATAGTGGATCCTTTCTCAAAGGTTTCCCTGGTTGAGAAAGACACATGCATTCATTGTCCATACAAGCAATAACTTGATTAGTATGCTTGGTTAACCCTTAAATAACTGCCAAACATGTCTCCGGAATAAGCCTTATTCCACCACGCAGTGTGACTTGTCGCTAAACGTGCCTTTTATTTCATCAATGGGCTGCCTTTCCTACCTCTGTAGATCAATAGCGGTTTCTCAGTTGGTTATTAGGAGGTAATCGGTCGGGTGTGATGGATGCGAAAGCAAGAAGCAGTAGTTTAAGGGTTAAATACATGCAGGGTTCACATAGCTCGTCGGTGTGTGATCAAGCTATGTGTGATCAATGCAGTGGAGGAGTCTCACCCTGAAAAAGCTTGTTCTCTCTCTCTCTCTGGCATTAAGAGTTCAAATAAATAATAAAAAAAAAAAGAGAAATAAGTCACTGCGTCATGACTCGGCAAATGGCAATACATCCACATGACATGAGTTAGTAAAAGTGTACTTCCCCCAAAAGTGGCAGAGACCAGTTGTTTTGTGAAGAGGGGGACAAACAAAGCAAAAAGAACAGACCAACTCACCCCTTAGTTCGTTTGGTTGGACTTTTGCCGTTTAACACTTTTAACACCATTTTTAATCAACAAATTGGCCAAGAAATGTTATTCCGGCCTTTTTTTTTTGCACGCCAGGGCAAGTGGCCGAGTTTACAATGAATTCCGGTAACTGTTAATTGTGAAGCATGCAAGTGTTACGTGTGAAGGTCCTAACACATAACGATATCTCCGCGGGCGAGGCTAATGGTGGCGTATGTTAAGTGAGCGTCGGTCAGTTGATGTTAATGTGGTTAAATGTTTCACATAGCCTCTACCCATACCCTCTACACAAACTCAAACACTCAAACACTCAAACACACATTTCGGCCAGCACTCATGATGCTGCTGCACTACTGGCACTTTAAAATGCTTTTAAATGCTTTTTGCACAATTCTACACATGTACATATCATTCTTCAGTCACTTTTATGTCAAAATATTATAGTATTGAGTTTTAGAAATGTATACTGCGGGAGGGAACGGGGAGTAAGCATTCCATTGTACTTGTTTGCAAATGGCAAATACAAATCTTGAATCAAACGTTTTGACGTTTTAATAACACTCAGATTGAGGGCGGACGCATCAACACTTTATTCACTACCTAGTACCGGGTTAAAGTATTTTTCATTAAGTGGACTTTATAGGTCGACACTAAAATACAACTGGGATTATATAGGGGGTGGATCTGATGAATGCGGTGTCAAGGTCTTCTCTCTCACACACACACACCACATGCTCCTCCCTTCCCAATCTCCCCATCCCACAGAACGATACCTCCTCCTTCTCCCTCAAACACACAGAATATGGACAACGACACGAAGAGTCCCTCTTCCTGCATATGGTACCCCCCCCCCCCCCCCCACACACACACACACACACACACACACACACACACACACACACACACACACACACACACACACACACACACACACACACACACACACACACACACACACACACACACACACACACACACACACACACACACACACACACAGACACACAGACAGACACACAGACACACAGTGACCGATGTTCAATACGTCTCTGAAAATAGTCCAAACCAGGCCGTGTGGCTGTCTTCAGCAGGCAGAGACCAGGCCAAAGTAACGACCGCGGCGGGGCCTGAATCTGCTCTGGTGAATAATTGAGTTCCAGCCAGGGGCCTGGTCGGGGAAGAGACATCCGCTGTCAAGAGATGTACCCCTCCCACCTCCTGGCACCCCCCCCCCACCTCCCTCTCTCTCTCTCTCTCCCCACCGACCCACTCACCCACCCAGCCGCCCACTCACTCGCTATAGGCTGAAATAGCCCCAGGGCTAAACCTGAATAAAACACTCATTGAATATGAGAATGGAAGAGACCGCGAACGCGTCTATTCGCGTCTAGTCACCAGAGCAGTCCAGTTGACTGGGAGAGAACCGCACACACACACACACACAGCAACATACTATAATTGTATTAAGGTTACGACCTTCGGTATAATCTGGTAATCCCACCCCTCCCTTCCCCATCTCCCCTCCCCCACCCTGCAAAGACGCCTCTCGTATGGGGACTCCGGGTATTGCCGGATTCTACCGTGAATGTCACAATTATCCCACGCCGTGATGTCACGACACGACGACAAGAAGCTAGGTGGGTAAAAAAATACAGCCGAAAACCATCACAGGGATGGATATCAGTGTTACGTATAATTGTTATTTAAGTTAAAAAACAACAACAACAACACAATACATAAAAAGCTAAAGTGTGTCGAAGAAACTGCGCATCACTGTGGATACTCTTTCTAGGTCGGGTCTCAACCCCGGAAGAGAACAATTTATCCATATGGGAGAAGGAAAGAGAAAAAAAGGTGTTCTTTTTAGCACGGTGTTGTAAGACTTTCCTGTTGACTTCCTGTCCGCTGTAGCGCCGGAGGAGAACACCCCCCCAGGACTAATTACGGAGCGGGAAGCTACGGTTGCTGCCTCGCTAGCGCTTGTCTCGCTAGCGCAGACCAACAGGGAATACGCCGACTCCCTGTTACTTTGGCCCCGGGTTTGAGGCTGGCTGGTGTTGACAGGTGCTTTAAAAGATATGATTACGAAGATGGGGGCCCCCAAGATGTAAAAACTAGAACAAAGACAGACCCCTGCCCCATCACCACGGCACTACCGGGAAACCCGATACGATGTCAAAACATTATTCATCGTCGGCCGCATGCGTGGCTAACAAGGGCATTGCTAATGGCTTGGGGCGACAGGAGAGGTCAGAGGTCGCTTTTCATCTGCTGAGAAGGGCCATTGGACACTGCACCACGCTGGGCCGAGGGGATGGGAAGACGACACAGATGGTGTGGCCGAGGGGGCGTAACTCTACCTCTGGCCCCGCGGATAATGAAATGAGACCAGAGCAGACCAGAGCACCGCAAAGCCCCGGCCTCATATGCCGTCTAATGAAATGACGACAAGCAAAATGGCCGCCAAAATAAACCCTGTTTATTAGAATTCCCCCCCCCCCCCCTTCCGCATTCCTTAATATCGACATCCTGTTGCGGCGGAGCTGATGACAGCGTTTGTGTGTTTTGTGTGGCTTTTCTTCCACTGCCTAATGGAATGTCCCCCGCCTAATGGTAAACAGGCAAGAATATCGGTAAGCTGTAGCACTGAGCGCTAACAAAGTTGGGAGTTTCTCTTCCCCCGTTCTCTTCAGCCCGATGAGTGACGGCCATTGTTCTGGAGCGTCCCCCCCCCTGTTCCTGTTTCCTGTCCAGAGGCCTGCTAGATTAGTCCCCATTAGCATGGTTTTACCAGATCAAGTAGCCTGGGAAATCCCATTGGGGTCAAAGTTCAAAGAGTGAGTTACGCTTCGACACACAAAAGCTAAATGGTTTCATCGTCCTTCCAATCGACGCACTGTTGCCGCGCAGCGTCAAGACTCGCTGCAGAGAGCTCGGAGAAGGGGGAAGAGAAATCCGTTCATAAGATATGAGGTCACCAATCACACGACCCAATGTGCAATACTTACTCGGAAGAATCGATGAAGTATATTACAAGGGCTCCGATGCTGAGTGCGAAGACGAGCACCACCTGAGAAATACAACAAAAAAAACAGAAAAGGATGAGTTAAAACATACAACAAAAAAAAAAAAAAGAGGTACAAGATTATTATTCTTTTTTTTACAGGAGGTACAACATTTTAAAACAAAGAATGGCTTTCGTCGCGCTGTGGACCTTATTGCCGACGGGTGCTTTGCTCCACCGTTGCTTGTCACCGTTAGTAGTAAGTGCGAGTCAGGGAACCAGCATGCAGCTGGCCTTGTTAGTACGCAGAGGAGCCGAGGCACAGACCAAGCATCGTCCCAAATGAGACTTCCGTTGGAGACGTTCCCCATGTTCAAAGAGTGTTTCATCCACCAACCCACGGCTGACACTTTTGGTCTATACTTTGACCAATGCGTTTCGAGAGCAGGCCATGCGTTTACCATGCGTTTACCATGCGTTTACCATGCGTTTACCATGCGTTTACCATGCGTTTACCATGCGTTTACCATGCCTGTGTTACTTTATGTTGCGTTTGAACATTACATTATATTACAGTCATTTAGCAGACGCTTTTGTCCAAAGCGACTTACAATAGTGCGGTTCAACAAAGGTAGGCAAGAGAACAACTCGTCACCAGAAGTCATAAGTGCATTTCCTTCCTAACAAGCCTTTAAGAACTGAACCAGTGCTCAGTACAAAACATGCATTTATGTATTCACACACACCACACACACACACACACACACACACACACACACACACACACACACACACACACACACACACACACACACACACACACACACACACACACACACACACACACACACACACACACACACACACACACACACACACACACACACACACACACACACACACACGCACACACGCACACAGGCACACAGGCTGCCTCATGGACCCTACGTGAGAGGAATATCCCCCCCCCCCCCACACACACTCGTAAGAACACACAAGAGAAACCGCAGGCTCCAGTCATGCTAGAACGCCCATGCGGATGGGCTCATGGTCATGTGACAGCGGCAACCGGTGACAGAACACCAGGTGTATCAATAATCAATATCGTTCTATAGTGCGATGGAAACCACGGGGGGGGAATGCGAGCACGCATGAAAAGGAGCAGACGGTAAAATGTCCATCGGAGAACAGAGAACCAGAGCATCTAACTCCTGGACCTCCTCCTCCCCCCCCGAAGCAGCAGACTCTAGCAGGGGCCATATAGCTACAGAGTCGTAAATAAGTAATCGTGTTTTGAAACGGGGGTGTACCGCAAGAGAGATTTTGTGAACATAACATAAATATATCAATATGAACAGAACATAATTACACAAATATCACCATTTTCTTTTCCTTTTTTTTTTTAAGCGGTTTAGAAGCATTTCAGGGCCAACACCAACACTGCTGTTCTCGTGCATATGACTAATAACTGTGACTAATACCCCGCCCCCCCCCCCCAAAAAAAAAAAAAAATGAAAGTTACATGTGAATCAACGGTAAACATATTTCACGCCAGTCGTCAAGTATATCACTTCCAAAAAGGGGAAGTTGTTGTCAAAACGACTTTATGACTTTAATCAACTGACACGCATTACATCATCGGAAGACGAGATTTGTGTGCCAAAGCTATTACCGCATAACAAAAAAAAGTCATTATGATATTAGAAATGGAGGGCAGGGGGGAGGGGGCCGGGGGGAGGGGGGGGGGGTGGTCGGGGGGGTGGAGGATTGTGGATTTAGAGTTAATCCGGAGTGGAGACAAAGCAAGGCTCCACACGCCCGGGGGGGGGGAAAACGTTTATCATCGCACACTTCAAAAGTTGTCTGTGACCTCTCTCCCCCCCCCCCTTCCCGTGCAGTAGCCTATGTTGGAAGCAACCACAATGGGCACAAACGCGGTGGCGGCCAAACGAGAGTAAATAATGGATCAGCTCGGTGGCCGGTCTTTTCCATGATGATGCTAAATCGCACCGCCGCACAATTGACATCCCCTCCCCCCTCCCCCCCCCCTGTAATGAGAAAACACCTTCATCCATTTTTTATCTACACAACCTCCTAATGTCTGTAGCTGTCCTGGGGTTTGGTAGAAGATGGGAGAAGAATAAGAAGCAGAAAACGAAAAAAGGTTAGCGCTATCCTAGAAAGGCTACGCTACTAAGCTAAAATTAAAATAAAATTAAATCTCCAACGTCAGATCGGAACATTTTCAACTCCGTTCTATTGTCTCCGTAGACACAGAAGCACTCTTGTTTTGTATTAATACACGCATTGTTATTATATAACATCACAATATTATTACTATAATCCCAATAGTCCCAAGCAAGAAATTTTAATATACTGCAATTTAGCTTTAGCATCAGCATTCCCCTCCCCCACACTCACTAGCTTTCTCACCACACACTTGCGTTGCGTTGCGTTCACTTGAGACGTGTTAACGCGATCGTCAACCCATTCCATCATTTTTGCTCCGGGGGAAAAGCGGCGTGGCCTTTTTTTTAGACCTCGCTTCAAGTTGAAATGATTTCAACTTTGACCCCGGGGAGCGTGGCACGACGTGACGCGCAAGCAAAATAGATTTTGCAGTACGGTTCAAAATAGACATTGATTATGTGCAGGTTTTAAACTTGCAGTGCTCAAGAACCCATCGGCACACACCGCCACACGAACATCCCACCGTTCAGGGCCCCAGAAGCACTCTGCCAGCACTGAGTTACGTTGGTAACCGGTAATTCAATACATAAAAAGTTGTGGAGTGTGTGTGTGTGTGTGTGTGTGTGTGTTGGTCTAAGCAGCCTTGCCTGGCCCAGTCAGATTGATTAGAGTCTGGGGCTGGGTGACGCTGCACACCTATGGGTCCTTGGTAATCAAGGCCGACAGTTTAAACCAGCCAGCGCGCACACACGCACACGCACACACACTCTCTCTCTCTCTCTCTCACACACACACACACTCTGTCTCTCAATCTCACACATACTCTCTCTCTCAATCTCACACATACACACACACTCTCTCTCAATATCACACACACACACACACACTCTCTCTCTCTCAATCTCACACACACACTCTCTCAATCTCACACACACACTCTCTCTCAATCTCACACACACACACTCTCTCAATCTCACACATACACACACTCTCTCTCTCAATCTCACACCCACACACAATCTCAATCTCACACCCACACCCACACCCACACAGCGCAAGCTGCTCTGCTTGTTTAAACAGTCTCAAAACTCAACTCCTCCACCTGTGCCCAAAGGAGCCACATGGTAAAGCCTATTTTTCTGTACTCCTGTGTACACAAAGATTTTTGAGTCGTAGTCATCAGTAATGTGGATATCATGACTAAGTGGGTAAAGGTAAATAACAGCTATTTCATCATTATAAATCGTAATAAAATTGCATCACTCTTCAAAACCAGGATAAGACGACACTTATGCCATATCATGTTTGTATTACGATCTGAAGTCAGGGGCTGAAGTCTTTAGATGAGATCTAGTCTCCTCCCGCGGTATAATCAATATAGTATCAATATATTTCCCCCGGCCCTAGCATCGAGCATTCACCGCGTTCAACACCGTACGGGCTTCTGAGTGGACGACAATGTCATACCGTTCACCGTTCTGTCGACACTGCCCACACCACGTCACAGTAACTCATGTGTCTTATTATTATTAGCTTCATTATTATTATGCCCAATTTATCCCTCCGCGGTAGAAATTGACTGCCTCACTTGATCTGACGTGGCGAGCGATTAAGGACGCCGCTATCCAGGCCCAGGCCATGCAGGGCTTTTGGAGCACATACTCCAGGCTTCTACTTAAGGGTCTGACTCACCGGCGGAAAAATGTATTGCATACAAGCGGGTCGAGAGAGAGAGAGTACTCCTCGACCAGGTGTGTGAGTGAGAGAGAGAGAGAGAGCAAGAGAGCGAGAGATTTTGAAACTAAACAACCCATTTCACGCACCAGCAAGAGGGATAGATTCCCCAAAACAATCAGGGAAGAGGTGCCCTGATTGGTCGGAAATGAGCCGGGCGCCTCTCATCCCAGAGGCAGGCAGCCAACTGGAAACAGATATTCTCACAGAGCCTTTCACTCACTACTAGCTGACGGAAGGCTGTGGCATTTCTAACAAATAACACTCAAATAATAGCTCTTCAATCTTACCTACAGTTTCAAGTTTTGGCTCAGGGATAACAAATAACAAGAGATGGCTTTTTGTTTTGGAATGCATTATAAATTGCCATCAGATGGGACGCGGGCGAGGACATAGCCCCACTTTGCCTAGTCCTGGAGGAAGTGTCCGACCTAAATCACGTGGATTAACCACCACAAACCGTTAAAACCAAGGCCGAGCATCGTTCCAAGCAGACGACGCTGTCTGTCTAAAACTAAAGCAGCCACAGCCAGGGCTCAGCTTGGAGGGGGAGGGGGATCAGTGGGTCCCGTTGGGGGAGGGGGAGGGGAGGGATGAGGATGAGGGGGAGGGGGGGTGGGGGGTGGGGGAAAGCCAGAGATGTGCACGTCGGCTCCATCCACTCCATCATTTATTTTGCCCTGCTGCTGTGAATCCACCACCACTGCTCACTTTCTCGTTTGCTGCTTGGGAACTGCGTCAGACGTATAAATCACTGGCATCTCGGCGTGTCTCCGGGGGGGGGCTGAGCTGCTGAGCCACAAGATCCGGGCTTTTTTTGTCTCTCCGAGGGACCACTGTCTAAAATGAGCACAGGCAGACGGCCGCCCATGGGAAATACTTGTGTGAGTTGACCCATCTGTCCCGGCTGTCCTGACAATGAAATGCCACGCTGGATGTCATCTGCCAATCTCGAACAAAATGTCAAACGCAAAAGGCACCGGGGTGCACACTAATGCCACTCATTGTCATTCCCGGGATGAACCCTTTAGCCAACCCACCGCGACACGGATTCCTAACGACTTGAGCTCCATCATTGTCTAAAAGGGCTGTTATCGTGCCGTGATACACTTAAAAGGAATGAACAGGAACACCGGATCAATTACCCGGCATTTTACCAGCACCCGGCGGTTTTTGCAAATGTGTTCGCCGGCAAAAGTCCTCTCGCCGGCTCTGTTGTTTTCTAAACTGTTCTCTGGTCACCTAGCATCAATTTCTACTTCTTTTTGTGCCTTTTTTAATGAAGCAATTATAAAAAACACCTTTCATGAAAAGCCCTACTTTCCACGGCAGAAAAATACTTGAACACTATGTCATTTCAATCGCATTGGAGTGGGTGGAGTGCGATCACCGCTGCATGGATTACGTACGATGACCAAAAAAAATAAAGCCTTTAGCAGCAGAAGCATTATTGGGATGTCTAAATATTCAATACACTCCCGGGAGTGTTTCTGTGATTACAAAAAGGTTTGCCTTTGTCGTTTGGTCTCAGAAAAGCGTCCGATGGGGAAAAGGCCCTCCTTCCTTTCGATCCGCTTAACGGCAGCGGTTGACGGTGATTTACACGTGGAGTCGCGAGACGCACCCTTGGCCTGCCAGCCGGCGGTGAATCTATTTACTAACGAGAGGGGAGGAGCCGAGGTGCTCCTTGCTGCAGCTGGGTTACGTTCACGCTGTAAACGCTTTGAGCCGGGGACCCTGAATTGATCCGCGTGTTTACAACTACACCCATAAAGACCTCCATCAGCCGCTCACCGGCTCGGTGGCGGAGGGAGGAGGGAGGGCTGCTTTTACAACACCATTAAGGACAGGGTCCAGCTCTATTAGGGTCGACAGCAGGGTCTGTTACCGGACACCACCACACACACACACACACACACATGTGCATGTAACACACACACACACACATACAAACAAACAAACGTAAAAGCATGTGACATACACATGCATATACAAGCAAACACGCAGAAACACACACTTGCATGTACAAGCAAACATGCAGAAACACACACACACACACACATGCATGGAAAAAGAGCACATATTTACACACACACACACACCACACACACACACACACACACACACACACACACACACACACACACACGTATATATATACATACACAACCAACTGTTGCTCAAAGAGAAGGCGTAGGAGACCTAATGGTACAGAAGAAGAAAAAGATCTATCGCCTTTACAAATAGCTATCAGAGTAAATAACCTTTATGTAAAGGACAAGGCCAGGGTAATACAATGGGTTTTTTCTTAAGGCCAATCAGAAACAGTGTTAACAGCACAAATCACACACGGAATCCGATATTCATTTTGGTTTGGGATTACAGGTCTGATTTTGTTGCAATGAGACTTTATTCTATAACGGTTGTATCAGAATTCATGCGACTTTGACGTCACTCCAGATCACTCTAGTTCACTCTAGTTCGTCACAATTCTGCGCTGGTGTGAATCACTCGGTGAATGCAGGCACGGAAGACAGCTGTGATGGAGGTCGTCAGTGGAGGGGACACAGAGATGAAATCTTTTTCACTGAAGCCATTCACGTCACGATCCTACCACTGCTAGTTCCGACTGCGCGCGCACACGCACACGCACACACCAGAAGTAGCAGACATTACGACACCAAAAATCCATCGTATTTGCCTCTCTTTCTCGTCATCATCTGCTCTCAAATTTGCTGGTTTCCAGCTCACAAATTAAACCTTAAATGCTGACTTCAGTGGCCTCCATGTTTACTTGTTATTATTGTCCTTTTGCGCATGCAGGTTGGTTCAGGACTGTGACCGGTTCATGCTGGAATCTGATATTGGCCACATTCAAAAAAGAATGTGAACAGCCACAAACAAACAAAAACGGATCTGCGCAATGAATCCGAATTGAGAGCTCAGGCTTGCAGTGTGAACGGAGGCTGAGTGACCGTGTTTCTTTCTTCTTCTTAAGTAAGCCAAGTCTAGCAGATTCAGTTACCCTTGAGCATATCCTGTAACTGTTGACTTGCAACTAAAAAGGTGAACAAGGAATTGCTCCAAGGGTAAACAACTTATTGCTAATCGCTCAAAAGTCAATGTTTGCGAGAAGTAAAAAGTCAGCGTCAGGTTTCAGCATTAGGGATGTTGTAAAACCATTACAGAACACCACATAATGACCCTGGTCTAATATTTACTACCCACAGCGGTTTTATCTTCTGTCAAAGCGGACTTGAGGGCCAATAGCCTTAAATGAACCCAGACTGAATGAAGCAGACGAGCTCAAGGTGAGTTCATATTTGGTTTGAAGGGCGTGATTGGTTATGAACAGTGAACACAAACACTGCCGGCACTCGTGAACTGTAAACGAGTCTGTACGATTTAAAATACATGATGTACCTTATTATACTGTAATGCCTTATTAGAATCCCCTTCTGAAAGCTTTTTTATCCCCAGGCAGTGCGCCTACTGAACTGCTAGGAGTGCTGCCACTATCATATCATGGTCATCCATATTACATTACACTATCATACTTTTGCTGGCGTTTCTGGACTCATTAGTTACTGCACTGTTCCACACTGTACTGCACTGTATTCATGACGCTGCTGTACTACTGGCACTTTAAAATGCAACTCCTTCCCTCTTAGTTTATTGGTTTCTGGCCCCAGAAGTTCTGCTGTAACCTGGTAGTACTGCTGGGTCTGAGATTAGCCCTGGCCTACAGTCACACACGTGTTTTCAACCCCCAAACTGGGATAGTTTAAGGATTCATTGTGAAGCAACCTTGAATATACACTGTGTCAAGCGATTACAATCAGATTTGACATAATACAAGATATTTTTTTACAACCAACAAAGCATGTTGTACCGTTTGTCTCTGTGATGCCAAGTAGAGTAGAGCCAAACACAACATCAGGCAGTCTGGTTAAAGCTGGGGCCAATCCTGATCTAATCTTCTCAGAAAAACTCCCCTTTTCCTCATCCAGATTTATGGCATCAGGGCGCATGTCTTAAAGGACAGCTGCATCCCTGGGAGAAGCTAAGGCTGGTGTTTACTGTGTGTGTGTGTGAGAGATATTTGCAGAGAAAGGGTGAAAAATCCATGAATGCTAATGTGGACCTGGCTGGTACTTACGGGGACATGCCATCCCCCCCCCACCCCCACCCCCACACACACACACACACGTGAGTCTTTTTAATCAGCGAATGTATTTTAATATTTATGTATTGTTGTATTAAACGTAATTTGTTCAATTCAATTACTTATCATACATACATACGTTACTTCAATAGCACTATGTAACCGCTGCGTTCACGTGACTGTCTCTCGGCTCCCGTCAACCGCCGGCTCCTGTCAACAACACCTGACACATTTTTTCTGTAGGTGTTTCTACCAAAGAGGTTGCGTGTAAAAGGTTTCCCCAGAACCAAAAGCTTTTAAATGAGCAGGCAGACAGACAGACAAACAAATAACACGGTCGTGACGGTTCGCTGTGCAAAACGTATACTCTACGGCATTTCCCAGCATGCGAACACCTGGAAAGAAAGCGCACAGTCTAGCGTGCAATTATTCTCGAAGATGGGAAAAGAAAAAACAGCACTGTTGGTCCAGCGTTTCAGAACGCTGTGACGCGCCGCCTATCGTCGTCCTTGCTAGGGTAGAGAGCGGCTGTGCTGAGCTGCTTTCGGTTGACCGTGAATAATATACTGTAAAGTTACAATTGTAACTTTGGACGCTGAGCAGCCCGCTCATCAACGGAAGAGAAGAGGGAGAGGTTCTGTGTGATTGGACCCTTAATAATATGTGTCTTAATTGGTGTCTGTTCGTCATCAATTCAAGTTTTGAGTTCAAGGGAACATAATATGACATAAATCATAATAATATAACTATATCTTTCATTCAATTATTGCAAGTGATCTATAATGATTCTAAAAATAGTTTTCTCATTTATCTCTTGCTGTCTCAGTCAAAGGCAAAGCCTGACCGAAAACTAATCGTTTAGATTAAATTTAATCCATAGATTAAATGATGGGAAAATAATCGTTAGTGGCAGCCCGTGTGTGTGTGTGTGTGTGTGTCTGAATAAATCCCGGCCTAAATGTGTTCCATAAACACTTACACTTCCGTATCATCCAAGACATCACGGTTCAAATTGCACCTTGCACCTCCCTGAAGAAGCCGCGTTGTGTGTGTGTGTGTGTGTGTGCGTGTGTGTTCACACACATACAGTATGCAATATGTATCCACAGGTGATCCGTCTGTCTACCTTGTTATGTATCCAGGCTTCCAATTTTCCATGGGAAAATGAATATGCTTTTCACGTCTTCTCTGTCCCCGTCAGCGTTAATCACAAGCTTTCCAAACTAAATAACATCTTCTATTTTTCTCTCCTTGTAGATTAGGCATTCTCGAGGTGCCGCTTATTGTGCTGCTTTCGGCCCTGTTTTGAAGTTGAATTCAGCCTTTTAGCAAAGGCTGACAACTGTAATTTATTGCTGGCGTATGGTTCCATTGCCATGTACGGGGCAGTAGCCCACCCTAAAAGGTCTACCACAACAAAGACCCAAGTGAGGGATCGTGTCTGGAGTGTTAGGCGCAACTCATGCTTGTGGACGATGTCTGCCTGCGTAATATGTGTTAGCATGCGTAAACTACCAAGGAGACGGCGGAGCTTGCCGGTAACGACCTAGCGCTGGCTGTTTATGGCAGCTGCTTCTGCTGCTGCTGCCGCCTTCTTGCCAAACAGCGAAAGATCGCTCATCCTTAAGTTTAGACAGCAGTACAATGACATAACATAACACGGCAAGCGTTTCACACATGATCTTCTTGTCAATATAAACTAGGGTGTGTGTGTGTGGGGGGGGGGTTGGGTGCAGTTGGACTAATGTTTGATCAAGTGCTTGAGTTGTCGCCCACATGACTGACCGATGGTGACATGCCAGAAGGCGGGACATAAGGAGAAACGTCAAAGTAATGTAAAGTAAAGCGACTGTAGGAAGCCAAAGCCGAATCCCGGACATTTTGCTGCGGTGTGTGTGTGTGTGTGTGTGTGTGTGTGTGTGCGCACCACGTAACATTAGAATAGTACCACAACAGACATTGACCTGCGTGACATCACCGATGCCCAATGTCAGTCTTCGTCTTAACATGCAGACTCAACGGCCGGTTGCGCACAAAGGTTTGTGCTAGTAGCACAGTACAGCATATTGCACTTGAAACTCAGTAGCACTTAAGTTGTTGTTACGAGAATGTTTTTGGCCTAGAGAGTCACTGTGTGTGTGTGTGTGTGTGTGTGTGTGTGTGTGTGTGTGTGTGTGTGTGTGTGTGTGGTGTGTGTGTGTGTGTGTGTGTGTGTGTGTGGTGTGTGTGTGGTGGTGTGTGTGTGTGTGTGTGTGTAACCTGGCACAACAGGCCCGCTGTCAAGAGATCACCGGTCAGCCGTTCCGCTATCCTGTCAGCAAAGAACTAACTAACCGAACAACAACAAACCACCGCTCCACCTGGTGACAATTTAATTTAATTACATTTTTGCCGCAGCCAAAAAACCGAGACCATCCATCACGGGGGGGGGGGGGGGTCATTGTATTATGCATTAGCAGTGACAACAGTTGGCCTGTGCTTAGCATACATTTCTCCGCGTGATCAACGTGAGCTCAGAATAGCCACCGCTAAGCAGGCCTTCATTCGTGGGGGGGGTGGGGGGGGGGTTCAATTCCCTTTCATGCCGATAAAGTCAACACACACAAAAGTATAAAAAAAAGAAAACGCTTGCAGGGTACAGGACCTGGTCAATATAAGAGTGTTATTAATGAGTGTGTTATTATGGTCTCTGTGCCTTCCCAAAGTGGCCTGCATGGCATTCGGCTGACTTCAAGGGGAGTGGTTGTAGCCGGTGGGAAAAAAAAACAAACGACGCTGTATTGACCAGTGTAGATTGTCCTTTTTTCCCTCCCCTGTTCTTCTTAAGCACCTTCTCAACCGGAGACACGAAACATGCGCTCTGTCTCCCCCCCGTCCCCCATCCTCCCCCCCCCCCCAAAACAGCTCCTAGTCGTCGATAATTAGTATATTCAGCGATTGATTAAACATTCCCCTCTACAAACTAAAACCAAAGTTTAATTATTTTTAAGTTTGTTGTTGCTTTGCAGTTATTAAGAGAAAAAAGCACCAGGGGAATGAATATCGGTCCTGTTGACTCGTTAGCAGTTTTCCGACTCCACCCTCCTCACCTCACCTCACCTCACCTCACCCCCCACCCCACCCCACCCCTGCCCCCCAAGGACAACAGAATACCATTGCTATCAGCGTGGTGCGTTCGTTCATTCGCTGGGTGGTGGTTTGTCGGTGGCGTCTGGAGGCCGGGGGGGGTTGACGTCATAGGAGAGGGGGGGGGGGGGAGACGACTGACGCACCGCCGTAGAGACGCTCGTGTTGGGAGTGGAAAATGAGGAGGGAGGATGTGTTGTTTTATTGCTATTGCTCCAAAGGGGGGTGGGAGGTGGGGGGGGTTGATATATCCTCGTCTCTACTGTATGTCTTTAGATGGTGTTCGGATTGCAAGGCACACACAACAGCCGCTGAGCCTCATTCCAGTCAGCAGGTTGTCGGTCCGTTCGTACGGACGGCCAACCTACCTCATCACCGTCGCACACAATGATTAATTTCCGAGCTCGTTGGCGAGAATAGTAGCGGTTTTATGAGTTTGTACGGGATTTATTGAAGGATAACGGCCTCTCGAGACGAACCACCTCGTCCCCACTGCAGACCAAGGAACACATACAAACATATTGTGTAGCAGAATATCATTTCACATCTTATTTGCTCAGTTCCACCCCCTATAGGATTTATATTGTGTGAAGTTTAAAAAAGGACAGAAAAAAACTTCACTTTATGGGATACAAAACGCACAGAAACACTGCCGTACGGAGTTTGAAACATGAACAGAGATTCGGGGGGAGACTGTTATATCGGAAGCCAACAAATACAGTTCGCTATTCACAAGCAACAAAACCAACAACAGGTCAATAAACAACGCCTCGACTCGACCGAATCAAAATGCATCTTTTACCTCAGCGGTGAGTGGTGATAAAAGCAGACAACTAGGAAAGCAATGTGCAGTAATGAATGCTTCCTTCTTATATTGTGTTAATGTAATGCGGCTTTGAAGGGGACCATTAACATATAAATACAAATCTTGAGGCTGTGAAGCACTATAAACAAAACAGATGAGACTTTGTCAAAATTCTGGCACCATTAAATATTGCACTTTGCATGAGACTTGGCTTTAGTATAATTTATATCATACATTAGCTGGAAAATCTAAGAGAAATAGACAACAAAACGGAGCTAACAATCTTTTAGGCGCACTGGAAATACAGTTATCGTCTGTTGCGAAACAAACCTCTGCTGGATGTGTCGGTTTGCCGTACTAGACGGCGTTCTGATGCGACTAGTTTTGTTCCTCCTCCTCCGCCTCCTCACCGACCCACAATGTCTAAGAAACACGACAAGCATGTTTCCATCTGGGTAGACACGAGCGACACGCCACACTCACCCGGGCATCAGTGAGAGACGGATATTAAAAACGGGTGTTACAAAACGTCGGTAGCTAATACACTAGCCACTCTTCAGGCTTTTACAGGCTCAATCAAAAGAGGCTTAAGATGCAAGGTGGAAAACGTTGAAGTCATCCAAAATAACTAATATCTTCTAAGAGTCGGTGAGGGGAAAGAGAAACAACATAGAAGTGATGGAGGCAACACTACAAAGGTATCGTCAAAAGCCAGCGTACAGACAATGATGCAAGACAACCACAACTTGAAGATTATGAAGAGACAACTATGTGTAGTACAGTGGCCAGATGCATTCCAAGTGGCTACATCTCCCCAACCTGTGCAAAACATGGTTTACCGAGTTATACAGGGAATTGTTGTATAGTATTGTGATTTGTTCATGGTCGATGGCTACATGGAAACCAAGAAGGGTAACAAGATCAAATGGGGGAGGACAGGGTGTGGGGGGTGGTTGGGGTTAAGACCTGTCAAATGTATTTATTTAAACAGTATCACACCTACAGTCTCACATGGCTTTACAGGCCCATACCTCCGAGTGTGCTCTGGGAAACATGCGGTGGCCACTGTCCGTCCCTAAGTCAATCATCTCTCAAGGATTCAAGTCGGAATCGGCCTCTAAGGCCCTGAAGAAGACGGGAGGGAACTTATTTGAAGGAAATGTTTGTTGTTCTATAATTTTTTCAAATCGCCTTTGTGAATGTAATACACAAACTATAATTACTAGCTCCTGGAATGAAGAAGAAACATAACACAGAGGGGTGTCGGGTAGTGAGTAGGGGGGGGGGGGGGGTCAGGGGGGTCAGGGGGGTCAGGGGGTCACCGTAAGACCTCTCGACTAATAACCAAATTGGGGTGGGGGGAGAAGGTTGCTGTGGCGTTTCCATTAGCGCAATTACTGATTTGAGTACAACGCACGCTGCAGGGGGGACAGCAGGAACAATGAACCCTCCCCTGAAAACACCCTGTGAGCCCACTGTGTGAGGGTTACGTTTCAGAAAAGTGTAGGTTGCACTGTAACTACCCGCTAGAGGTAACCTGATGCCTTGTTCGTTTGACTTCAGGTCAGTGTACTAAGAGAGGGATCTGATCTCATGGGGGGGGGGGGGGGGGGGGGACAACTCCTTAAGGTGAGGTGAGGGGACGCTGGGTTCCCGGGCATTCAAGGTAATCAAGCTGTGTCTTATTGTGACCAGGGAGGGGGTGGTGGTGGGAGTCTAGTGTCTGTACCTCAGAATGGGGAAAGGCTTTTCGTTGATGCCAGCCGCACACTCGCTTGTATAGAAATACCCAAATCCAATATTGACTAAGCCTTGATTTAGGCCACTGTGGGACGGCTGCCAACTACTCTCAGAGTCAAGTATAAAGAGCTTAGGTTGGCGGATGGGTGGGGGGTGGGTGGGTGGGTGGGGGAGGTGGTGGAGGAGGAGGTGGGGACTGGGGGATGGGGAGGAGAATGGGATCGGAATACGCATGTGGTCTCTCACCGCACCCCACCCCGCCCGCCCCGAGCGCACCATCCCGGCTCTGAAAGCCGAACCACCGGGTTGTCATTTCAAACCACTGAGTGGGGTCAGATAGAGACAAAGTGGGGGCATGTCATTTACCAGGGGGTAAGTGTCAAAACGCTTTTAGTGCGCGCCGCTAGGTTTATAAAACCTCAACGAAAACCACCATCGTAATGGGCCCGCTCCTCCTCCTCCTCCTCCTCCTCCTCCTCCTCCTGCTCCTGCTGCTGCTGCTGCTTTTGTTCTCGTTCTACTAAATTAAACTGCATTTTGCACAAGGGGAGGTTGGTGGGGGGGGGGGGGGTTGGGGGGAGGGGGGGTTCATCTGGGATACAGAGGTGGTGGGCAGCAGTCGCTCATCAGTCTGTTGGGACTTTGAAGTCCTCGAAAACCCCTTTGGCACCTTTGCCGAGGTGCCCTTGAGCAAGGCACCCCAGGCCCCCCAGGCTCCTCGGGCGCTTTATATAAAATAGCTGCCCACTGCTCCTCAAACTATGATGGGTTAAATGCAGAGAAACTCATTTCACAGTGTGTGTGTGTGTGTGTGTGTGTGTGTGTGTGTGTGTGTGTGTGTGTGTGTGTGTGTGTGTGTGTGTGTGTGTGTGTGTGTGTGTGTGTGTGTGTGTGTGTGTGTGTGTGTGTGTGTGTGTGTGTGTACATGTATAAGACCAATAAAGAGGACTCAATCCTCCAGATTTAGATTTAGAGCATTGTTGGAAAGTGGAAAACCAAGGGATGATTCACTGGCCTGGTGCCTCTTTACATACATACAGCCCCCCCCCCCCACCCCCCACCCACCCACCACCACCCACCCCGCCACCCCCAAACCGCCAGCATGATAGAGGGGACCTCCATGGAAATTCCCATTACATGTCAGAAATGTAAATCATGTTACCCCCCCGGGGGGGTGGACGGACGACCCTGCACGGCGCCGGATGAAGTAAGGGTTGTTATTATTTCGGGGGGATCAAGTCCAGTGCATCGCTCACTGCAACCATGACGACAGGTGTTAATAAAAAAAAATTAAAAAAAAGATGATAATGAGAGAAAGGGAGCCCACTCAGAGAGTTTTCCCCCAGGATAAAGAAAAAAGTAAACACGAAAAAAAAAAAAAAAAGGGGAATTCGTCACGCCGACGCTCGGACAATTATCGGCGTCAATTAATAACCGCGGCCCATTACACAGTGAGAGACGGAGCGTTAAAAGAGCCGCGGAAATGACAATCACAAAATAAATAAATAGGGAAGGTGTCAGGAGTCCTGGAACATTGCTTCATCCATCATTCTCTCGCTCTCTCGCTCTCTCTCTCTCTCTCTCTCTCTCTCCCTGTAAGTGAATTGATGATGTCCGGGTTGCCAGAAAAAGAGGGAGGATGGGGTTGAGGGAGGGGGGGGGGGGGGGGGGAGGAATGGGAGCGGCCCCCCCCCCCCCCAAGCTCTGCATCGCGTCGCGCCAGACGCGCTAAATCAGAAGTTCCCTCATTCACGCCTCGTCTGTGTGTGTGTGTGTGTGTGGTGTGTGTGTGTGTGTGTGTGTGTGTGTGTGTGTGTGTGTGTGTGTGTGTGTGGTGTGTGTGTGTGTGTGTGTGTGTGTGTGTGTGTGGTGTGTGTGTGTGTGTGTGTGCAGTTAAACCGGGAGAGAAAATGGTGGGGGTGGTGGGGGGGGGGGCAATCTGTAGAGTGGATAAGAGTGTTCAAGACTCATTCAAAAGGTCTGGATTTTTGGTAGCTTTTCAAGACTCATTGAAGCCATAACAGTAGGAGAGACAGATCTATCTATCTCTATATATCTATACATCTTGTAATCCCCCTATATATTCATTCATAATCAGGTACATTGACTGTTTAATGATAAACTGTACATATAGATAGATAGATAGATAGTTAGATATCTGACATATTTATAGACAGACTGTATATCTGTTTCACTCATTCACTCTTTCAGAGATCCAGTGCAGATGTGTATGGGCAGCTGCTCAGTGCTTCACTTTATTATTTATCGTGACTCTTATCCAGAGTTAGTTTTTGTTATTATCTTGGTTTGGTGGTGTGCGCCTCTCCTGTTTTTCAGTCTCATTACCGGCGCTGTTGCTACGGAAGCCAGAATTTCCCTCCGGGGACTAATAAAAGGTTGACCTTATCTTATCTCATCCTAAGTAAAAGTGTGAATTGATAGTAGGGAGTAGGAAGTGGAGAAACGGAAGTGGCAAGACCTCGAGGGAGGGAGCAAGCAAGAGAGAGAGAGAGAGAGAGAGAGAGTTTTTTGACCATCTTGTTCGTCTATTATTTTGCACACCTTTTTTTAAATCTTGGTAGGCGTGTGACGTGTGTCCATTGTTGGACAAACTCGATGGACCAAACGGAAGTTGCGTCCAAAAACAAATATCCAATACTGGTGGTGGTATAGTGGTTCACTAGTGGTTCACACTAGTGGTTCACTAGTGGTTCACACGAGTGGTTCACTACCACCACCTTCGGCGACAAACCAACCACTAATTCCTCTAGAGAGTCGCTGACACGACACCCTGGAACCCTGCTTATTCCAATGCCACTGCCAAAAGAACCGGAGCGCCATCGCACGCACCATCAGAATAGTCTCGGGATGTCAACGCGCCGCGGTGACGTGTGAACTGCACTCCCACCGGCTTGTATGCATTGAGAGCGAAACTAGAAAACTAGTTCCACATGAATGCTCTGTGTGTGTGTGTGTGGTGCGTGTGTGTTTGTGCACTTGCGTGCATGTGCTTGTGTTAGGGTGTCCACGTTGATGTGTGTGTGTGTGAGGGTGGGCGGGTGTCTTTTTGCACTCTCTAAATATATACACTACACATCCCAACATCCATTGTGCAAATACCATTTGCCTCTGGGATTTGGACTCTGTGTACATTAGGCGTTGGGAAGCAAGCGGTGAACAGACGGCATGTGACGATGTCAACAGATCACGGGTGGATCCACACACACACACACACACACACACACACACACACACACACACACACACACACACACACACACACACACACACACACACACACACACACACACACACACACACACACACACACACACACACACACACACACACACACACACACACACACACACACACACACACACACACACACACACACACACACACACTATGCCAACACGTTTCGATTCAGGAGCCATTGGGTTTTCCAGACAGGAGGTGAACCGTTTTTAAAAATAAACAGCGCGGAGTGAACAGATCAGCGCTAACGTAGCGTATCTTTGAGGAGAGGCAACAAAGGGTGATTGAAGTCAGACAAACGCAGCTCCAACGGAACAGACGAGGCAGCTGCTGCTGATGTCGCCCACCCCCCCTCGGTCTCCCCCCCCCGCCCAAAATATAGAGACCAGCGCATGGCGGGGGGGGGGGGTGAGACCGGAGGGGGGGGGGGGGGGGAGAGACCGGAGCGGTGGTTGCCTCTGATTGGCTGAGCGGCGGCAGCGGCCAACGCCAGAGGGGAAAGTCACGCATACCCTTGCCGAACCGAACCCCCCCCCCTCCCCCCCGCTGGCACGGGAGGCCACAGGTGGCGCACATTCCCCACCACCACCCCACCCTTTTGTCTTTGCCAAACAGGCGAGGGGCATTTTGATGTCGCCATTACATATGCCATCGCTGTTTGCCGCAGCGACCAAAGCCAGGAGTCAAGCCGCGTGCGTGCGTGCGTGTGTGTGTGCGTGCGTGCGTGCGTGCGTGCGACAGGAATGCAGATTGTGTTCCCCTCTTTCTTTTTCTTCAAGCCGCTGAATCTTTAATAACGATCGGGATCCCGGTGGCGGGGAGAAAAAAAAAATAGACGCCGATAAATCTGCACTCAAGGGCCGGCGCTCAACGTCACGTTTTGAATGGCACCTCTCTCTCTCTCTCTCTCTCTCTCTCTCTCTCTCTCTCTCTCTCTCTCTCTCTCTCTCTCTCTCTCTCTCTCTCTCTCTCTCTCTCTCTCTCTCTCTCTCTCTCTCTCTCTCTCTCTCTCTCTCTCTCTCTCTCTCTCTCTCTCTCTCTCTCTCTCTCTCTCTCTCTCTCTCTCTCTCTCTCTCCGCCACTGCCGCCTATTGAAGCTCTGAGGGGATGTTTCTATTGAGAGCCTTGCTTTCCTGCAGGCCGAGGCCCTCGACTCAGCCGTCCTTACCATCACGATGTCATCGACCACATGTCCTGTACTTGTGTGTCCTGCACGCGCGCGTGTGTGTCGTACATGTACTGTATATAGAGTATGTCCCTACGACTGGTGGTGCACATTCGTGACGTCTCTAAAGCGGCTAAAGCGCGCGTAACGCCCAAAGAATTTGTATGGACACCCTTTCACGGTCTGGCACGCAGTTGTAGTTTACTACGTAGCGGCTAGAGCCGCGAGCTAGCTCCACACGCACCCATTTATAGAATACCCTTTATCTGGCCCTTTAACAGTACACACACACTGAACTGCACACACACACACACACACACACACACACACACACACACACACACACACACACACACACACACACACACACACACACACACACACACACACACACACACACACACACACACACACACACACACACACACACACACACACACACACACACACACACACACACAACCCCCCCAACCAGGTTGGCTAAATGTCACTCAGCATGGGGTATTATTTAATACACCCCCCCCACCCCCCCAACACACACACACAAAATAGAACCTCCCCCCCCTCCCCAGGTGGCACTCCGACAAAAGAACAGTCTCACAACACTTTCTGTCATCCGCAACGGTGTCAACAACAATTACACCCTACAGGTAACAAGATAGACACTCAATAGACACACACACGCATCACACAGAAGTAACACAGGCCCCACACACACACACACACACACACACACACACACACACACACACACACACACACACACACACACACACACACACACACACACACACACACACACACACACCACACACACACACACACACACACACACACACACACACACACACACACACACACACACCTCCCCCATGCCGGAGTACAACGGTACAAGCGAGTACAAACTCCTGGCTACTCCGCCATCTTGTTCTTCTGCGTTCATTTGACACACCAGCAAGTGAGGGTGAGGAGCAGATATGACCTCAGTGAGTCTGGTGCCCGCCGGTGGCAAGTGTGAGTTCAGAGGGGGGAGATAATAAGGCACGGATTGACAGATGAGATCCCGCTCGGGCCCAGGGGGGGGGGGGTGTGGGGTGGCAAAGGGAGAGGGAGAGGGGTGAGATGGAGAGGGGTGAGAGGGAGACAGACAGACAGAGGGGCGGTGGTCTGTCTTGAGGTTAATAATAACAATTATTATAATAATAATAATGATAATAATACATTTATATTATATTAGATAGTGTATACTTTATTGTATACTTTACATTATTAAAATCATTCGGTACATGGATACGTAAATACATTAAAAAAACAGGTTAAACACATAAATAACAACCCTATTTACACATTCAATTCACCTGAACAGGTGAGCGTTCTGAACATGGGTGGATGGATGGGCACCGTCGCCGATGTGTTTGGGGAGAGAGTTCCAGAGGGAGGGAGGAGGAGGGGGAGGAGAGGGAGGAGGAGGGGGAGGGGAAGGGAGGGAGGGACAGCAATAGAGAATGTGTCTGACTGTCGCCCCCCCAGGTTGACCTGTAATTAGACGGTAAACAAGAGACCTTCCGCTTTTCAAGGTTTTATCTTCTCTCCCGCTCGGTCGGCTTTGATCGCCGCCCAAAAAAGAAAGCGGAGACGCTTTCAACGAGCGGGAAAAGGTCAGAGAGCCGTCGTGCGTCGTCTGCCCGGCGATGAGGAGCGTCAAGAGTGACTCTTCCTCTCGGGGGGGGGAGGCCTTCACCTGTGTAGCTGCAACCTGGAGCTACACAGAGCCATCAACGCGCGCTCTGTGCGGTTGTCCCAGCGTTTGTTATCTATAGCTAAGTAAGCTAATGTTAGCTCACTTTATTAATAATAATAACACTTGCTTGTGAATATTTACACCGACACTGTTGCCAAAACATGGGCATCCAACATGCTAATAGTAAGGTTGCCTTCGGGGATAATAAACTGAAAGAAAAACATATCTTTGTATTGCATGATAATAAGGGTGCAAGTCATCACTTGCACCAGAGTAAAACTTAGAAAATAAGAATAATTAACACCTTTCCCTACTCCCTACTAAATAAAATCTCATTTTTGTTTCGTGCTGAAACAAATCATAATCCCGAAATAAAATTATAATTTAATTAGAATAATCCATATTCATGGAAAACAAGAAGCATATTCATGAACTACATATTCATTCGGGCGGTTTAAAAATAAACCGGAGCTGAAAAAACAGGCAAGAGAAACAGAGCCACAGCAGCTAAAGGAGTAATGCAAAATGGTGATAGTGACCCAGTCAGTCAGTGTATCATCCTCTTTAAAAGGAGACACGCATCAACACATTTCACTGGCTGTGCCATTGTCTTACAGAGCCGCGAAGTCCTCTCTCACAGCGGCCCAGCAGAAGGGTCTAATGTATCAGCCCTAAACAAGCCCGCTACACACATCTGCTGTGCTTAGGTAAGCCGCCGTCGCCATGGTTACAGACGAGCACCTCACTAAACCGCGGCGTGTGTGCGTGTGTGTGTGTGCGTGCGTGTGTGTGCCACTGCCCAGGCATCACTGACAGAGTATTTGAGTACATGATATACACGCACGCACGCACGCACACGCACACACACACACACACTCGCACGCACAGATGCGTGCACACACATGCACACAGATGCACAACACGTACACAGAAGAACACAAACTACAATAAATCACACACTTAAGCACATGGACGCACACACAGACACGCACACACACACACAGATGCGTGCACACACATGCACAGATGCATGCACACATGCACAACACGTACACAGAAGAACACAAACTACAATAAATCACACACTTAAGCACATGCACGCACACGCACACACACATGTGCATGCACACACCCCACATAGACAGCAGCGCACACATAAGGCACATTCACACACACAACACTGCACTAAATTAAGCACACACACACACACACACACACATACACACACACACACACACACACACACACACACACACACAGTTACAAGAACAGCATAACGGCACAGGTCGCCTTTACGCGAACAGCGTCTCCTACCAGGGCCATGGGTTGCTGTGTGATATGCAGACCAACCACATGCCTCCACTGTACAGCCACTGTCTGCCACCTTCAGAGATGATGTTGCAGACTAACTATCCAACATCGCCCTGTTCCATCGCCAAGGACAGGGGGTATGACTCACGGTGAAGGAGGGAGCGCACGGCAGGAGGCTAACCTAATAGTCAGGGCCAGTTTTGTGGAAAAGGAAATCTATTTCAAGTTATCTCAGACATCTGCCAGATGGGTGTTTTAGACCAAAGAAAAGCCGGTTAGCGCCGTGGACGTCCCGCCGGCATCAGAGGTCAAGCAACAACAACAACAAAAAAAGATGCTAAACAAATCCTAAACTCTTTTCCAAAGCTTTTGTATCTTTCGTTTTTTTTGTGGGGTGAATTAAATATCGGCAATCTCTGTCCTTAGGGTTAGAGAGGCTGAGAGAAGTTAGGGTCAGGGTTACCTTTGTTACATTTGGTAACGCCTTTTGTTGCGTGATAATGCACATGCAAGACGTGACTCTGGCGAGAGTGCTAATGTCACACTGAACCGACCAGTCCGTGAGAGCTCCTTCAACGCTAAACTGACTTTACCCACGCACACACATTTTGTTAAATTGCGCTATGCCTAGCCTGACTCCGCACTTATAGCCACACGCAATCAACACACTCATAGAAAGGCAACAAGTACATACATCAATTACAAAGTGTGTGTGTGTGTGTGTACCTCGCCAGTGACAGGACAGGTTGCAACACACCCAGGATGTGCTAATCTCTTGCCCGATCTAATCCCACCACCACCAATATAATGAGGACAAGCTAAGGCAAAAACAACAGCTACAAAAAAAACAACCAGGACGAAACCTGGCATATGACACAATGTCAACAGTCAGATGTTGCGCCATGGCAACCATTTTCCCGCGGACTAAAATGCTAATGGTGCACACGCTGAATGCTCTCCATCTCCATGACACGCAAACACCGCCCACAGACCTCCTGCCGTTCTCTGGTTCTGGTCTGGCCTCTCTCTCTCTGATTGTCCCTTTATTTCTCTCTCTCTGTGTCTCTATAGAGATTGTCTACCTCCCCCTCTCTCTGAATATCTCTCTCTCTCTCTCTCTCTCTCTCTCTCTCTCTCTCTCTCTCTCTCTCTCTCTCTCTCTCTCTCTCTCCTCTCTCTCTCTCTCTCTCTCTCTCTCTCTCTCTCTCTCTCTCTCTCTCTCTCTCTCTCTCTCTCTCTCTCTCTCTCTCTCTCTCTCTCTCTCTCTCTCTCTCTCTCTCTCTCTCTCTCTCTCTCTGATTGCCCCTCTCTCTTGTTATCCTTCCCTCCCTTCACTCCACTGCAGGGTCCTGGACTTGCTGTGACGGCTCTGCATCCTCTCTCTGTCTGGGATGAATGACCATCTGACCGAATCAAGACGCACTCCCATAGCACCGGAGATGCTTTTCAGTGACGGGGAAGTTATCATGCAGACGGCACGGAGACAAAAAAAATGCAGGGCCCATTCATTTGAGCCAAGCGATATGCAAATATCGAGAAGCCCTCCATCAAACTGTAATCCAATCAAATGGCTCAGCATTATGGCTCCTCGACTAACACACACACACACACACACACACACACACACACACACACACACACACACACACACACACACACACACACACACACACACACACACACACACACACACACACACACACACACACACACACACACACACACACACACACACACACACACACACACACGAGGGTCCGACCACCTGTCAGGAGTGAAGCTCGGCCGCCCCTCCACCCCCATCAGCATCATGATCACCTGTTGCTCTCTCTCTCACCCCCATGTGACAACATGACTGACAGCCAAACCGAGAGAGGAGGAGGAGGAGGAGGAGGAGGGATGTAAGCTTCAGGCTAGACCTGCCAATCAGGACCAATCAACTGAAATATCAAGGAGGTTGTGTGGAGAACTCACCAGAACTCTGCCGGTCAGCGTCTGAGCGGAGATCATCACCCCGGCCCAGTCTTTGACCGAGGTCATCCAGCCCACCTCGCTGGCCGCCGGGTCCTCCTTGCCCCCGACTTTGACGCCATCGACTGTGGTCACACGGTGCCCGTCCTGCAAAGGGGGAGGAGCAACCCAGAGAAGTCAGTACTCATTCACTCAATTGGAGGCAGGAATCGAAAAAATAAAAAACGAAAATGCCAAGGCATTGGCATTGATTGCGGATCAACGGAAAACAAATGCACTTTGATACTCACACTTAAAATCATAAGAACCAGGCTTCAGAGAACATCTTAGCAGGGTGTAAATAGTGTTTATTAGCAATGAAAAAACAAACATAACAAAATATATATATATATATATATATATATATATATATATATATATATATATATATATATATATAAAAAGATATATCAAAAGTAGAGGACCCTCAGGATGCGGATCTGCACTAATCTAACCATCAAGTTTTGTCTCAATCCATACATGGGTGAAAACATAACCTCTGGGATTACTCTACAGATAACTCTCTCATCCCTCAACACACACGGTCTTAGAGAGAATCAATAGGTCAATTGTAGGCCAGTAAAGTGTATATGAGGATAGCCCTTTGTTGGCTGGGCGGGGCTTGGCAGTGTGTTGTGGAGAAGGTGGTGGCAGAAAGAGCTGAACAACGTCAAGTTTCTTGTTTCTGTATTAATATTCAGAGTCATCACCGGGAAATAGATCTTAGAGAAGACAGTTCCCACCAAACGCTTGTGCAGAAATGGAGCAATTATTGTGTCTTCTCCATTTATATTGAGCCAGCCGTGAAGTGAATACCAAGAATGTAGCTATCTATCTCTAACGACCAGAAGGAAAAGAAGGAAAAGAAGGAAAAGAACCATCTCTAAACCAAGCTCTACCCCAGTGGTTCCCAAACTGTTCACGGTCCTGTACCCTCAAACATTGACCCTCCTGCTGTGTACCCCTTCTACCTCTCATCTGATGTTACCTTATGAAGACAAGACAGAGCCATTTCCTATTTCAAACGAGTGATGTGTACATCAGCTCAAAACACAACATGAATGAATCCTCTGGAAGTCTATAATGAAATTTCTACAATAAAATATTAGAAACATTAAAGTCATAATATGAAATGTCATATTCTCATATTCTGTAGCAGCGTAGGGGCGGCGGCTGTGTGTTTGTTTAAAAGCGGGTTTGACACAGAAGAGACTTGCATTGCATCGTTTTTGTTGCCGTATCCCCGGTGACACAGGTGACTGTGCGTTTAGACCAGTTTAAGTCTGTGCGTACCGCACAGACTTAAACTGGTCTAAAGCCAACCATTTGTAACCTCACGTCTAAGATTTAAACCGGATCTAAAGACCCGTAGAACTTTGTAGAACTGCAGGCCTTTAGAAGCACGAAACACACACACACACACACACACACACACACACACACACACACACACACACACACACACACACACACACACACACACACACACACACACCACACACACACACACACACACACACACACACACACACACACACACACACACACACACACACACACACACACACACACACACACACACACACACACACACACAGAGAGAGATAAAAAGAATAGATCAAAGAGCGATAATAAGGGAGAGAATGTGAGCTGGACCAGGAGGGAGGGCGGGAGGGAGGAGAGGGGCAGAACGCGATGGAGACACAGAGCGTGTCCACGGCGATACCAGCGTATCCATGGCAGCCGTTTGAGATTCTGGTGCTCTGCTGAGTGGGCCGGTCTGCCTGCCTGCTCCTCAGTCTGCAGGGACCCATCTCATTCATAGAGCAGGAAATGGAGACGGGACACGGGTGGGATGGGATGGGATAGAACACACACACACACACACAACACACACACACACACACCACACCACACAACACACACACACACCCCTTAACCTTCCCCCCCCCCCCAATAATGACACCTATTTCTGCCTCCACCTCCACATTAATGGCATGTCACACCTGAGTCACTGCTGTCTCCCCGTCACTCTCTATCTCTCTCTCTCTCCCTCTCTCTCCCCTCTCTCTCCCTCTCCCCCCTCGCTCTCCCCTCTCTCCCCCCCCCTCGGGTCTTTTCCCGTCTGCTCAGCTCTCCTACCTGTCATTGCGTGAGGAGCTGTGAATGCACCGGGAAAGGATGAAAAGTTCTTGGATTTCAGAACAGCTGCCAGGCGCAAAATGCCGAAGGGCGTCAAATAATCATCTGATATATATATATATCGGCGGATAGGCCCTAGCTACAATGGCAAACTAAATCCCCCTTGCTGGTTAGGACGTCCCAGAGTTTGAAGTCAGGCCTTCAAGTTTCCTTTGAATTGTCCGGCGAGTAGCCAAGAAAATGTATTTGAGAATGTATTTTTTTCATTTACAAAAATAAAAAGTCAATTAAAGTCAATTAAATCAGCTTACTAGAGGGCGCTCAAAGAAGCGGATACCTCCGCCACGTCAAAAGTCTTCTAGGATCAAGATCTGTGGCAAAATCAACTGTTCCTTTGACCATGAGTAATCTAACCATCAAGTTTAGTCCAATTCCGTACATAACTTTTTTAATGATCTTGCTAACAGTCAAACAGACAGACAGACAGACAGACAGGGGGGGGGGAGACAGAGGTTATGTTTTCACCCCTATCTCCGATGGCCAAGCAATATGCAATATGCCGAGCAATAACCCTTCATCAAACTGTAATCTCACACTATGGATTATACATTATACACCCCCCCCCCCCTTTAACACCTTGATGTGACGACAGCTCAGGTCTTATCCGGCCTCTCGGGGGTCAGGATGTCAATATGTGACCGTGGCCAATTCCATGACCGCAGGTAACGGAGCAGCTCACACAGCTCTCCCTCAATTGGCCTCATTTGTGTTCATCAGTGTCTTCCTTCACGTGTGCCCTGTCCTTTACGGGGGGGGGGGGGGGGTTTGGGGGGCATGGGTCATGGCTTCCTGTGTGCCGTGAAGAAGGAGTTGGGTGGCGGACATCTCACTCTCTCTCTCGCGCTCTCTCTCTCTCTCTCTCTCTCTCTCTCTCTCTCCCCCCCCCCCACTCGCCTGCACGCCAAACATCCATTTCAACATGGCCGTCACTTTTGTTGTAATTAATCACTGCACAGCTGACAATGGTATATTCAGCCTAATCTATTAGTGGACTCGCATAGTCCAGTGACACTTTTGGTAGCGCCGTCGGGCTGCAGAGTCCCAGAGCACACGGCCGGTCACTGTCACCGCGTGTCTCCATCTGTGCACTTAAACCTCTTGGTCTTGGTGTTCTAACTCTACGGCTGTGAGCCAGGCGGCACAAAGCGAGGGCCGTGCTGCCCGTGTGTGTTTAATAATAACCTGACTCTTTCACTTCAATGCCGAATTCGCCCGTTTTCTTAAAATGTGGGAGGTTTTGTTAACGAAACACAGGGGTGGGACTCTCTCGTGAGGGAACTTTTTGAAAACGTTTGCATCAACAATTCCAAAAGGACACACTTAATATTTATTACAGCTATGCCTTACAAGCTACCTAAGGGGACTACATGTAGGACTGTTACATGCATTGAATTGGCTAAATCTGAACAGGTTGGGATTTTACTCAAAACATGAAGCCTTCCCCAACTCTCTCTGTTGCATAGAACAGCCTGTGGGGTGATTTCCATTAAAATAGAACAGGCCCGGTGTATTTGTGATTATAACTAACATTAGTTCATGATCTGTATGTCATTAAGGTAAAGCTTAAAATAAAAATGAATAACATACAGTAGGTATACAGACCTGGTAAAAATGGGATACTGGTACAGGCCATTTACTTTTTACACACACACACACACACACACACACACACACACACACCCACCCTCCCCCACACACACCGCTCCGTGAAGTCATTATAACAGGACAAGGCTCCAAGCTCAGTCAACCATCATCAGTCAGCTATAGGAGGAAGCATCAATGAGAGATGATGATCGACACGCGTCCGACACCCCTCAGAGAAGATGCACTTTATGAGAAGCTGCGTGCTTGTTCTTGAACATGCGTGTTTCTCCACTCCCCCCCCCCCCCCCCTCACACCACAGACTGCATCCCTCACACCACAGACTGCATCCCTCACACCACAGACTGCACCCCTCACACCACAGACTGCATTCCTCACACCACAGACTGCACCCCTCACACCACAGACTGCATCCCTCACACCACAGACTGCACCCCTCACACCACAGACTGCATCCCTCACACCACAGACTGCACCCCTCACACCACAGACTGCATCCCTCACACCACAGACTGCACCCCTCACACCACAGACTGCACCCCTCACACCACAGACTGCATTAAGACTACATGGGAAGCCCAGCCTCCTCTAAAATGTCATGAAAAATGTGAGGCAATTAAATGTGTAATATTGCATAAAGTCTCTTATTCCAAATCAATATTTTGGGGTGTTCAACTTCACGGCTTGTTCGTTCAGCAATAATTTCTCGCAGGCTGTCTTAGTTTAACGTGATTTATTTCTCATAGAAGCCCGTGGGTGGACAACCCATTAAAATGCATCGAAGCTCGGCGTCTCTGGGCTTCAATGGCACTTCAGAATACACTTTGTTTCAGTTACAGCAAAGCTAGACATTTATTGGACAATATGCTTTTAAAACGTCATGTCCGGATGCTGGACGCTGGGCTGCTGTATGATGATTGGAGGGACTCTCAAAAGGGCGGGACGTCTTTCTTGACTGGTTTTAAAATGATACTCTGCGTCGGAGGAATTCAAGCTCAGCCCCAAACAGTGTGTTGGCAAGTTAAGTCGTGAGACAAGCTGCTGCTCATTCTGTGTTATTTGCTAGCGAAATACTGTTTATATTTGTACATCTCTAAATAAAATTGTAAATATATAGAGTTCTTGAGTTTGTTACTTGCTTTCGTTATAGTTTAGTAAACGTTGTTTATTTTAAGCTAGGTTCAGTGCAACAGCGGGAAGTTGGGTGACTTCTTAGTGTTTTTTAGAGACATAGAGTTGGATATAGCAACGTCTCAGCTATACAAGCTGATGTCTTTAGCTGCAAAAATTGGAGCTACATCAGCAGGTGTAGAGAGGAGCTTCTCCTGCTTAAAACGAGTGAAGTCAAACACTCGCAACTCAACGTGAGAATGCCGTTCATCAACTTCAGCTCAGCATTCAACACTATCATCCCCTCCAAACTTATCTTAAAACTTGGTGACCTTATGGAAACCAAGAATCTTGACATTAACCACTCTGTCTACAACTGGTTATTGGACTTCCTAACCAACAGACCCCAGTCTGTCAGGTTACACAATCTCACCTCCTCCGCCCGCAGGGCTGTGTGCTGAGCCCCCTCCTCTAGTCCCTCTTCACCCACGAATGCACTGCTGTACACGGCACAAACACCATCATCAAGTTTGCAGACGACACAACGGTGGTCAAAAACAACCATGAGACGAGGTGGCGTGGTGCGCCGACAACAACCTGGCCTTCAACACCAAGAAGACCAAGGAGCTCATCGTGGACTTCAGAAAGACCAGAGCTGGCACACACGCCCCAGGAGGTTGAGCACTAATTGTCAAAGACACCTCTCACCCCAACCATGGACTGTTTGTCCTCCGTCCCCTCCGGGAGGCGCTCCAGGAGCCTTTGTTCCAAGTCAAGCAGGCTTTGGAACAGCTTCTTCCCCTCAGCTGTCATCTCTCTGAACTCTGTGCCACGATGACAGCCGCCCCCAAAATTATTTTCGCTTACTGTACTAGTGCTGTGCAAGGACAATGAATTTGAATCGATATTGAATAGACCATCTTCTAAAAAAAAAATAAAGAGGGGCAGAATTCACAAATAAATAACAACAAAAGTAATTCGGAAATTTGGTAATTTTAATTTGTCACATTTTATGACATAGGCCTAAACTGAGCTTCCCCCATTTCAAAGACCACCGGCCGCCACTCATCCCTCGTCATGGTTACTAAAGCCCTATGGAGGATGAATTGTGCCATGGAAATAATGAATCAATATTTAATAATTAATTCTAAAAAATATGAAATAGACAATTTACAAAGCCGTTATCAAACTTGTTTAGAGGCAACTAATAACAGCCTTTTTAAAGCCACGGTGCCCCCTGTCTGTAACCGTTAAAGATGAGGATCTACAGAGATATCACACCAGCACGCATTGGCTGTGCGGCCACGATGACGTCGACAAAGTATTTTTACGCACTGTCTGGACGGGCTGTCAAGTGTGTGTGTGTGTGTGTGTGTGTGTGTGTGTGTGTGTGTGTGTGTGTGTGTGTGTGTGTGTGTGTGTGTGTGTGTGTGTGTGTGTGTGTGTGTGTGTGTGTGTATTTTGTTATGGTATAGTGTTGTAAAGTAGGTCTATATAGTATAGAATATAGTAGGTCGTACATAGTGTTGTTAATAGTATAGTATTGAATAGTATAGCATTCCATAGCTTAGTATAGCATTGTATTGTATTGTTGTTGAAATTCATACTGTGGGAATGAATGAGCATTCCATTGAACTGGTTGCAAATGGCGAAACAAAAAAAACTGATGCACACTATCCACTTAATGCCCCATAAACAAAGTCGTTGATAATGGAATCGATGCGTCCTTGATTAACACAGCCCCTTAAACGGGTGGATATTAAACATTCATTAATTCCTTCCGTTGGCACAACTCATCCTCCACCCATCATCCAAAACCCCTTTGGCCTCCTCCCGCGTCCACAAATCCAATCCAGTGTTGTAAAGGCTGAACCCCGCACGGTTCTGCCCGGGCTGCTAGCATGACACATGCTCTCACTACTCTGGCTTCAGCGCCTGTGACACGAACAACGATAGCAGTCCCCCCCGCCCACCCCCCTGTGCTAAGATTTACACTCTCTGACATATACACTATCTCTCTTTCTCTCTCTCCCACACTGGTGCCCCTGAAATGTGGCTGTGCGTGCGTGTCACACACACACACACACACACACACACACACACACACACACACACACACACACACACACACACACACACACACACACACACACACACACACACACACACACACACACACACACACACACACACACACACACACACACACACACACACACACACACACACACACACACACACACACACTTTCCTTTATTCTCTTTTGATTGTTCTCTCACTGCCCCGCCCCCCCCGACCTGGAAACATATAAGAGAAGATTCAGCCGTCATGTTGTGCCAACACCACGCACCGTGCTGAAAGTCTAATTTGTGCATTCATTGTACGCTTCGCTGCACATGGACAGAAGCGTCTGCTAAACGACTGTAAGGTAATGTCCTGTAATGGCGTGGCGTGTCTGGCCTAGGTGCATGGCGCTGGGTGAAATGGTGAATAAATAACAGCTGTAAAGTGACGCAGAGTGAGACTCACCAGAGAGCCACAAAGCACTAGCGTTATGTCAGTATTGGTCTGACAAAGAACAGAATACAATACAGTACAATTTACTTCATTGTCCCCTTTGGGAGCTATATAAAATAAATATAAAAATGGTGTGTATACATGATATGTATGTACAGAGATAGAGTGTAGACTAGTCTATGGTAGTCTATAGACTAGTCTATGGTAGTCTATAGACTAGTCTATGGTAGTCTATAGACTAGTCTATGGTAGTCTATAGACTAGTCTATGGTAGCCACACCGGCCAGATGTATAACTTATAGAGTAGGTAAGAGATGTGCACAGATAACTGCCTCCATAATAAAAGCAAACGACATATAACATACTACCAGGCCTTCAATTCAAAGCTAACCCTTGAGTGACGCATCTGGGATTAATGTTAATGGCAACTGCCACGGAAATTAATCCGAAATGAATGTACCATCACCAAAGCGCAGCATCACCTGCAACACTGATTACATAAAACGATGGATGCACTTTTACCGAAATGCGTGCAAGTGCAACAAATCATCTTTAACTAGCAAGTTTAATGGGCTTATGTAATGGGGGGGGGGGGGGTGTGATGCTTAAGCCATGCATACTCAACTTTAAAAGGCAACGGGATGCGATTTAATAACCACTTAGCGTCAATAACGGGAGCGCAATTAACACTGGAAAACGGCTGCAAATCTAGTTGCGCTACACCTGAATATTTGATAAGCGGGCCCAAAGATTGGATGAATAGCGTGTGGCTCGAAGGGGAAATTGTACCCTGCTCCGACTCCCTTTACTTTTGAGTGGATAACTCACTTCTAGAACGATTCAAAACAGAGAACTGGCGAAACTAGGGTCGAAAGGCCAAACGATGCATTGCAGGCCATCAGCAGTTGGAAGGGCTCAATGATTGATAATGTCAGCCCCGTTTATATATACGATCAATCACAACGGAGATAAAAAGGACCTGCCGCCCTCTGGAATGACCCTGTGCTCTTGTACAGCCAACATGGCCTCTCAGACGGTCCGTCTGCTTCTGTGACCTTTGACCTCTGGCTGCGGTGCCAGAGGTCAGTGGTCGTTTTAAGTGCGCCTAATTGGCGTCACGCTGTGACCGCCCGGCGACATATAAACGGCCAAATCGAAAAATTTACCGTGAACTAAATACGTAACGCTATTAATTTTTCATGCCAGAAATGCCAAAGGTCAAAGATTAATGGCAGGTGGCGAAAATATAGGACATGCTATCGCCCAATTACTCATGCGGAGATGCCGGGTTTGGGTTTAAGGTCAAAAGCTTTCCATGCTTTGCTCTACGGGACCAAACGACCAGCCTCATTTGCATGCAATTAAGTTATTCTCTAGATGTCATCACACAACCACCACGCATGATGTACGATACGCTGAAGACACACATACACACAACTCACAAACTCTCTCTCATACAAACACACACTTATTCACTCTCTCACATACTCACTCTCTCACTCCAACCCGTCTGTACATGTGTACGGTCATGTCTGCGTTTTCATGACTTTTCATGTATCATAATGTATGTTTTATGGCATATTCATATGTAGTAGAAAGAGTTAGTCGTTAAAAGTAAAGTTGATTCTCACTCTTGACCCATCTCACTATGTGCGATATCTCAACTGTTTTACTTTTAACCCAACTTGTGCTCATATTTGATTGAACTCCATCAAAAAGGCATGGCGGTGACCAGTAAAGACCTCTATCATCGAGTTGTCCTCAACCGGCCCGAGTGTAATTCCAGCGCTCCATCGATCATCTACATCCGATTCTCACCCCCAGCTGTGAACACTGCGGCCATCTCTCAGAGACCAAGGTACAGGACACCGAAAATAGAAGCAGCCTCATGACACAATTCCTGCAGAATGTCTAAATTATTCAAACACATATTAATACACATCACAGGTCTTTTTTTTTTTTTTTAATGTTTTAATCATGAATCATAAGATGAATAGGATCCGGCGGAGAAGGCCTCGGCGGGCAGGGCCTATGAGCCGTTCTACAAACTAATCTACCGTATTTTCCGGACTATACGTTTTTAGCTGTCTGGCTTGTCCTGCGACTTCTACTCGGAAGCGACTTTTATATCTTGTATTTTTTTCTGACTGCGTTGAAACTACGGCCAAGAGATGGCACTGTATACACACTGAAAACTGCTGTAGCCTACCACCGAAAAATTATCCGAACAAAAGAATGCGACTTATACACCGAAGCGACTTATATATGTTTTTGTTTGTTTGTTTTAACAACACATTTCTTGATAAGAGCGACTAATACTCAGGTGTGACTTGTAGTCCGGAAAATACAGTAGAGCCTGTGATATTTCGAGCAGCGCAACCCCCCCCCCCCCCCACCCTCATGGAAATAACTGGAAACGATGCTCTCCACCCACTAGACAAACGCGGATGTTGGATTGGTGACAAGACTGTGGCATGCAGGATTGTCATCTCTCTTCCAAGGTTTTTCCAACTGCTCGTTGGCAATACAATACAATACAATGCAATGCGATTTTGCGTCCACGGAACATCCATAAAAATATATATAATATAAGTTAATGGATAACTATGTATTTTCGAGACATGGACGAAGGTTTGACGTTGATGATGGTTCAGAAATGGTGAACAGCCTGCATTTCTATAGCGCTTTTCAGATCGGTAGCCACTCAAAGCACTTTACAATTATCGCCTCGCATTCACACACACACACACACACACACACATTCATATACACACATTCATACACACACACACATTCATACACACATTCATACACAGACGGCAGTGTCAGCCGTGCAAAGGCGACAGCCGGCTTGTCGGAAGCAGCTAGGGTGGGTAGGGTGTCTTTCTCAGGGACACCTCGACACACACACACGGCGCTAGGAGGAGCCGGGGGATCGGAACCAGCGACCTTCCGGTTTAGAGACAACCCGCTCCCGATCAAAGCACATCAAAAGCTAAACTGTGTCAAAATGTAGACTTTCCCCTGACAAGCAAGGCTATCAACCACATTGTTGCAGACGACGCTGAAACACCAGCCATTAAAATGGCTACTTAAGGGCTCCTCCCGAAGACAAGACAACAGGGGATGAGGAATCTGGTTTATTGCAAGAGTTTGAATCATTGTAAACAGAGAAGATGGTACATGCTAGAGCTCTTCTCCTCCAGTGTGTGTGGTGGTGGCTGTTTTAACCTGTGGGCCTTGATTAAAAACGACCCACAGGTGTGCAGCCTCACCAGCCAATCAGTCCAACTCAGGCCAGGTGAGGCTGCTTAAACCAGCCACCAACCACACACACACACACACACACACCATCCACACACATTTAAATGCACTAAAAAAACTATCCACTTGAAGTCATCACCAAAGTTTAAGGCGGGATTTGACACACAATTACAAGGCCTCATTCAGATGTACAAAAATACACAGACAAACTTAACTGAAAAACAAAATCGGTATTGCATCCCTTGGAATTATTTGCCTTTGATTCGAATCAGAAAAGAAAAAACGCCAGCTCATGAGCTTGACACGGGTCAAATGATAAGCATTTGCTTTCCCAACCTAAGACCTGTTGGGAGGCCAGATAGTCAGATGACCGCCAAGAGTTGTTAAACTGGTTAGATTATGCAGCAGTGGGGTTGGAGCCAGTCCAAGAGTGCAGAGAGTCAAAGACACATACACATCGTCATGTGACAATGACGTTTGAAGGCACAGGTGGTCCTCGACGTCGTGGCTAAATTGAGGTCTTCGAGGTTCCTGAGCCTGAATGTGGGGCGGCTACGGGCCAACGCGATGGGGCTCTTGTGTATAGATCCTGGAACGTATTAGGAGACCGTTTCGGACGCCGGTGAACAAAATTAAACGGAAACTGCACAGTGGAAACCGTTATTGTGCGTGATGTGTTTTAGAGGCATACATAAACCGAGCTACTCTGTTCTTTTCACTGAAGGGGAAGAACAAAAAGAATATTAAAAAGTAGAAAGAGAGAGACATTGAGGAAGGTGTGTGAACGCAAGAGGTGTGTGTGTGTGTGTGTGTGTGTGTGTGTGTGTGTGTGTGTGTGTGTGTGTGTGTGTGTGTGTGTGTGTGTGTGTGTGTGTGTGTGTGTGTGTGTGTGTGTGTGTGTGTGTGTGTGTGTGTGTGTGTGTCAGTCAGAGAGAGAGAAAGGCTTTTCCGGAGACGAGACTATTCCCAGGTTTCCGTTCTAATCTGCAATCACCAATTTGTCGGACAATAGAACTAAATCATAACAGCCTTTTTCCAAAAGTGCCTTTCCGTAGTCACAAAAAAGCAGGCGAGAGGAGCTTGTGACTCAGACACGGCCAACCAACCCAATCCCTTAACAAACCTTCCTACCGACTGTAAATCACGGACGTAGCGTCAGCGCATCAATTATTGTACCCAAAGGGCTCGTAAAGAAGGCAGCCCACAGCTGCACCTTCACAGCACCACCCAAAGACGGGTGGCAAAGGGCGGAGGAGGAGGAGGAGAGACGGGGGCCAACTTCTTCCAATACAATCCATCTCTTGGTTAAGTGTATCAGATCTTTGTCACCCGGGGCCGGCTGTGCACGCGCTCGGTCTCGGTGTGTGTGTGTGTGTGTGTGTGTGTGTGTGTGTGTGTGTGTGTGTGTGTGTGTGTGTGTGTGTGTGTGTGTGTGTGTGTGTGTGTGTGTGTGTGTGTGTGTGTGTGTGTGTGTGTGTGTGTGTGTGTGTGTGTGTGTGTGTGTGTGTGTGTGTGTGTGTGTGTGTGTGCTCCATCGTTTGCGCAATCAACGTTTGTCTGCGTTTCCCCCCCCCCCCCCCCCCCGGTGGACGGATATGGGCGGTTGGTTATTCATCAGAGGGCTATGGGGCTATGGGGCCAGAGGAGACGTTTGGCTGCTGGTAATCAGATGGAAGGCAGAGGGCTCCGGCCAGGCAGCACATCCGTCTCAGGGAGCCCTGCTCCTCGTAGCGGTCCAGTCAAGTCAATTAGATTTTTGTAGCCCTTAATCACAGTTACAAAGGGCTTACCAAGGGAGAGGGGTGTCCTCTAACAAACAAACAGACAGAGAGACACAGACAGACAGACAGACAGACAGAGACACACACACAGACACAGACAGAGACAAAGACACACACACACACAGAGAAGCAGACAGAGAAAGACAGAGACAGAGACAGAGCGAGAGCGAGAGCGAGAGCGAGGACAGACAGAGAGACAGAGAGAGACAGAGAGAGAGACAGAGAGACAGACAGACAGAGAGACAGAGAGAGAGAGACAGACAGACAGAGAGACAGAGACAGAGCGAGAGAAAGATGGCTAACACTGACGTAAGCCCGGGGGACGGTAAAGGATACGATCAGTCTAGCGAAAAAAATAAAAAAAAGGAAGAAAAGCAAGACAGAAAAGGCAAAAACAGAAAAGGTCAAGGGCGTCCGTGGAGGAGGACGCACAGAGACTACTGCTCCATGTTCAGAGAGAGATAACGATATGGAGAGACCGGCCTGAGCGGCAGGTCAGGTGGGGGGTGGGGCGTTCGGGGTGGGGCCACCGCCACCACCGCCACCACCGCCACCCCTCCATCCACCACCACCACCACCCCTCCATCCACCCCCCTCCATCCACCGCCACCGCCCCTCCATCTACCGCCACCACCACCACCACCACCACCCCTCCATCCACCGCCACCACCACCACATCCACCTGCATGCCACCACCACCACCCCCCCTCCATCTACCACCACCCCTCCATCCACCACCACCGCCACCACCCCTCCATGCCACCATCTCAGTGGGGACCGGCGACAGCATGAGTGGCGCGAGATATTTCTTCTTTCACTCTCTTCATCTTACGACAAAATACTTTGCTTGCTTGCTTGCTTGCCAGTTGCTTAGCAACAAAAACATAAAGAAAAAAAATCCAATCAAAAAAAATAGAACAACATCACAGACAAAAAATATAGAAATAACGAACCTCGACCTTATTTGAATAACATATACCATACACTCCCTACCCCCCCCCCCCCCCCCCACCCGGGTGCTGTGTTCATTCTGACAGTATTGGGGCAGGAGGTTTGACAGGCACTAGAGGGGTGGTGTGTGTGGTGTGTGGTGTGTGTGTGTGTGTGTGTGTGTGTGTGGTGTGTGTGTGTGTGTGTGTGTGTGTGTGGTGTGTGTGTGTGTGTGTGTGTGTGTGTGTGTGTGTGTGTGTGTGGAAGTCAGGTAGCCTTCAGGTAAGAAAAAAAAAAGACACACACAGAGAGCGAGAGCGAGAGCGAGAGCGAGCGAGAGATCTTCCTCTGCTCTGGAAGCTAAAGGTGTGGTGTCAGCATTTACCCTTTGCAATTAACGGAGCAAAAAGACAGCCCTGGGTGATATTATAATGGTAGAATAATATTAGAAACATTTTCCCTAGAATCGTGTTCATGTTGTGACACTCAATATATACGATATGAGGATATGCAGTCCATATGACCACAGTAGGACGATCGAAATGGTCTCCCTAAAGGCTGGTGTTTAAGGCTGGACTGGCTTATTTCATTTTGAGACCATGAAACACAACGATCGACCGAGGCTGATCTGAAAATCCCTCAATAACCCAAAACACCAGGGCTTCAGACAAAATCCGCCACTTTCTAACACCGACACAAATTCTCGCAGAGTGAGCCAAAAGACAGCAAGCCAAAGGACGGAGGAGAAGTCTCCTTCTTATAAAAAAAAGGTCAGAGGCGTACGCTTTTAAAAGCGGAGCAGCAGAGCCTCTCTGCCACGTCTTCCCCCCGGTTTCCTTCCTCGCCGGTCTGTGGACGAACGCCCTGCAGGAAGCGTCCAGAGACGAGGTGTGAGAGAGGACTGCGTCTCACTCTCTCAATCTCAATCCGCCAGCTACACTGAACTACACTAGCGTGCAATTGGCAGCTAAAGTTCAACATAAAAAAAAAAAAAACACAGTTTTTTGTAAAACAACAAACAAACCAAAAAACATTTTACAATAAGGCAAAGCTAAATAACAACAGTAACTAGAAGGCCCTCAGTAGAGCGTATACATATGGCACACCGAAAGGTTCCCCCTGACCCATTTGAGGCTGGGTACAATCCCTCTAAAGCGGTCTCTTCACCATTGTATCCGGTACATGTGATTCATAAATTACCCTTATTTTCCACGCAGATCCAGGATCTGAATCCTAGATCAGAATCCTGGATCGGGATCTGAAGGGGGCCAGATTCGTATCCCGATATTTCTCAAAATGTTCTCAAATCGGAAATCGGCATTCCACCTAAACCCCTCACCAAGTTGTATGCAAATACGTTAGTAACTTTGTGAAATATTACACAATGGTATTTTTTGCTCATCTCCCAATGCTAAAGAATCCTTAAAAAATTAATAACCATGGATCCAGATCTGCATCCAAATCGAATCAACCATTTTGCGGTAATCTTGGTAATCTTAAATTCAAATTAGTAATCTTAAGAGTTTTGTCCAATTCGGTACATAACTCTTTGAGTTATCTTGATAACAGACAAACAAACAGACAGACAGACAGGGATGATGAAAACATAAACTAAGGCCAACCCAAAAAACAACAGTAAGCATCGTAAAACACCTGCCAACAATAGAAACCCTGAGATAAACTAGAAGTCTATAGTTCAGACTGTAGTGGCCTGAGTTGAAGGGTTCCTGAAAGCTGCGCCAGCCAGCCCCTCCCTCCCGCCCTCCCTCCCTCCCCCCCCGGGGTGTGAGATGGGTGTGAGGAGGACACATTTTGACAGTGGAGACACGCTACAGTAAAGAGCATCCATTTAGCTGGCCTCGCCGGGCTGAATGAGACAGCTATAACCCTCCTGTTTTGAAGGGTTGGCCAGACACACACACACTGGTGGGAAAAGACTTGTGAGATATGTTCATATAAGGTGGTGGCAAATCACACACACACACACACACACACACACACACACACACACACACACACACACACACACACACACACACACACACACACACACACACACACACACACACACACACACACACACACACACACACACACACACACACACACACACACACACACACACACACACACACACACACACACACACACACACACACACACACACACACACACACACGTTTGTGGAGATATAAATCAGTTTGTCCAAATGTGGCAAAATAATAGAATAGTATTGTATTATTAATACAGAACAGTGTGTGTATGTGTGTGTCTATATAATATAGATTTATATAGTTGTACAAACATATTAGTACAAACATTAACACCACTGAACTCCAAAGATATTGCTTCACTCTTTACTTAGCCGTGTTGTCTGTGCATGGGCAAATAGCCAAGAGTCTATTATGCAAATGTATTCCAGAAGTGTGCATACAAACAAAACACTTTGTAGATAATAGGTTCATTCTCAGCTTGACATTGTCCACAATAACAGTAAATCATTTGGGCCCAATCAGAAGTTGATAAATCAACAATTATTCAGCATTAATCAACAGTTACTGCAGGAAAGGGCTAGTGTGTGTCAGATATGTTTGTTCATGGTCCAACCAACAGGTAGGTAGATGGTTGAACCATGTTACACTCGAGCACAGCATCAGGTCATTGGTGGGCGGCTGACTGCCCTGCATGTATTAAGACTAAAGTACAAAGTGCAAAGTCAAGTCTGACCACCACCACCACCACCACCGTTGAAAGCAGCGTGTAGGCCGGGTGTACGGTGTATGCAGGTGTGTGTAGTAGTAGTAGTAAAGACCCCGAAAGATGAGTTTGTTCATGCATCACACTAGTCTTGACGTGCTTCATTTGGAGCACCTTAACAGGTGTCACCATCAGTCCTTTGTCATGCGGGATGCGTGACAGAAATACCTCAGAGGAGGAGGAGGCCTAATCCTTACATATCCATCATTAAAGCTTAAAATACATTATTCACATCACTGTGGGACTCCTGTGTGCAGCCTTGCATGCATGCACTGAATGTGTCGGCTTATTTCTAATCCCACATTAGGGTGGTGGACACTACCACCTGCAAAAGTAACTATTCTCTGCACACACACACACACACACACACACACACACACACACACACACACACACACACACACACACACACACACACACACACACACACACACACACACACACACACACACACACACACACACACACACACACACACACACACACACACACACACACACACACACACACACACACACACACACACACACACACACACACACACACCAGTAGTGAGGTCAAATCCAAATCATACGTGTGTTTTAATAATGGCGTGTGCGTGCGTGCGTATACCTTCTTCCTCTTCTTCTTCTTGGCGTCACATTGGCAGCACACCCTCCACAGGTACTTGAGGGTCCTCCACAGCAGGATGATGAACAGGCCGCCGAAGAAAGTCACCATGGACGAGGCGAGGAACGCCCACCACATGCGCTGGCTGTTGCTGTCACAGGGCACGTCCGGGGAGAAGGGGATGACCACGCTCAGCTTGGCCATGCGGACCAGGGACGACGACGGCGAGTCCGCCGTGAACTGGTCTCGGTGCTTCGGCATCTTGGGTGGACGACGACGACGGTGGTGGTGGTGGTGGTGTTTAAAACAAACTAGTACTGAACTATGTCCACACTCGACTCGACACGACTACTTCTACTACTGTTGTTGTTGAGATGGTGGTGGCAGCGGCCCCTGCCCAGAGGCTCGGCCATATTATTATTATTATTATTAATTATTATTATTGTGTCATCCTCCACCTTCTTTCGCTACTCGTCGGCGGCGTCTTCTTCATCATCATCTGCCGCCGCCGCCGTCGTCGTCGTCCAACAAAAAAACCCCACAAACAACAACAAGTGTCGTCGATGACGGAGGACAAAAATATCCTTCAATCCGCTCCTTCAGTAGCGGAAAGTGCGACCTATATAGTGAATAAACTGGCGTTTGTTTTGGGGGGAAACTGTGGGAACAGTTTCAGCGATCGTCCGTGTGGTTGTTCATTCATCTCCCTCCCTCCCTCACACACCTCCCCTACCTACCTCTCTCTCTCTCACCTCACCTCCTTCATTCCTTCCTTCTCCTCCCCTAAAAACCTGAAGGAAAAAAAATCGACGTATTTAGGATCCCAGGAGGACCAACGAGTAACAATCCCCCAAGAGACCGCGTCGTCCCCATTCGCCGCTGACGGAAATCGACGGCTTTCACTCACTCACACACAACCTGCCTGCCTTGCCTGTTGAATAAACAAAGGTCTCTCTCCCTCGGTGTGTCTCTCTCTCTCTTTCTCTCTCCCTCGGTGTGTGTGTGTGTGTCTCTCTCTCTCCCTCGGTGTCTCTCTCTCTCCCTCGGTGTGTCTCTCTCTCTCCCTCTGTGTGTCTCTCTCTCCCCCCCTCGGTGTCTCTCTCTCCCTCGATGACGTGTGATGCTTCTCGTTGTGTCAGACTGCTGCTGCTGTCACATCTCTTTCAGAAGATAGCATCGCAGACCACAGGTAGCGGGAGGGAGGGGGGATGGGAGGAAACGGGGGTGGAGGGGGGGGTGTGTGTGGGGGGGGGGGGGTCCTCCTCCTCGTCCTCCGTTCTAATCCTGTTACTTTAGGCTGGCCCGATGTTTCAGATGTTTACACGTGGTTGTTTTTTTTTATTTGGCTTTACATCTTCAGCCTTTTATTTGATTTATTATTATTTTTAAGAAGCTTAAAAATAAGCTTTATAATAGTGATTATGTGGGTTTTAGGGGTTTAGAAAATCCGATGGTTCAAGCAGGTGGGGGGAAGGCTGAGACGAGGAGGCTACGACGATCAGACACTAAACCTGTTGATCGAATGTCATTCGGCGATTGTGGACGAAACGAAATGACGGTATGAATAGAGACATGTACATCTATCTACATGCTCGTTCACGGTTCAGGACATCTTCATTAGGGTATTTTTACGACCACGTTAGAAGAAGCCACACATTTTAAGGGGGAAATGGGGGATCATCGATCGCAGCCAAGGCGAGACGAGACGGCGTGCGTGTTTGGTTGTAGTAAAAAAGTAACCCGGAGTGGCGACTCACTCGCGCCCTCTAGTGGACAGAGGGTGTATTGACCGCTGTCTCCGCCTATTGATGAAGATGGAAGAAATATCGTCAACGATGATTATATGAATTGTGGCAGAATACTGTGGCAGCCATACCATAACTCAAATGAGCATATTTTGAATGAACATTAACTACTGTTGATAGCACTGCATATTCCTGCGCACTACCTGCTTTTCATAATTGCATACCCCTGATAACTACCTGTTAAATACTTCCTTACCCGTGTGTATATATATACACACACCTATTATTGCTCATATCCCACTTTATACCTAGTAGCAACTGTAAACTGTACATTGTATATTATCATGCACTTTACTGCAACATTTGCACTCTGGTTAGATGCTAATAATTTTCACTGTACTGTACTTGTGCTGTAGTGCAATGACAATACATTTTAATCTAATCTAATCTAAATGATGGCTCTTTATGTTCCTCAATGTACACCAATTCAAATGTACTGTAGGCCTTTAAATAAACCATTTCCTATTTGGTTACACTGATAGCTAAAATCACAGACATAATAATCAAAATCAGACATAATGAAAACAGAATTCATTAATTACATTTCTTTATTTTTATTTTTTTACAATATTTGATACAAATATTAAATTAGAGGAGCAAAGTGGAAATGGACCTTTTCATCCAACCCGATTTAATGAAATGCGGACAATGATTTGACATCAAAGAGGCGATTGTAAAATACTTTGTCTGCCGTGAATCAGAAATAAAATATCCCTTCTTTAAATAATTCACTTCAGAAAAAGCAGCAATATTTTTTTGTGGGCAATAATATTGCGACTATCAGTACCGCCACAACTTGATTGACATCGTCCAACTGTGTGAAACTAACCGTACCTGTGGTCTTAGCGCTTTGAACGACCGATAACCCAGCGCCCAGCGTGATGCAACTGCAGTATAGGCATTGTGTGGGAAAACACCTACGTGGTTTGGCACAACCGATACACACACACACACACACACACACACACGTTTGAGAACCTACGGCAATAGGATATTGCAGTGCCACAAACAAACAAACAAACAAAGAGAGAGAGACAACAACAACAACGACAACAACAACACAAGAGGAAAAATAATTAAGTTAAACTGCCCACAGGTGTGCGCCCCATAAATGGGAACACCGGACAACATTGACACGTTTATTTCGAAAAAGATAGCTACATTTATATAGTTATATATATATATATATATATATATAGTTATATATATATATATATATATATATATATATATATATATATATATATATATATATATATATATATATATATATATAGAGAGAGAGAGACTCCATAACCTAATCTTTGATTTTGCTTGGATTAACTTGACGAAAAAAAAGGGTATTAAATCAAAAATGAAGAAACAGCACAGGGTTCTTTCTACCTTTAGGCATGGACTGACGTGAGTACATTTAAAACAATCAGCGCACACCCGTCTCCAAGATACATAAACATAACACAAAACAATAGGGTCAGAATGGAATTAAGGAGTGCCAAATGTTCATGTGGAAAAAAAAAAAGATGGAAATCATTCAAGTAAAGCATTAAAACACTAAATGTGTAAACAAAATCTACCTGTAGTACGTCACTATTGTAGTGTGTGTGTGGGGGGGGGGGGGTGGTTATAACGTCCGTAATGTCAGTGCTATTACAAACCTCATACTTCTATTGGGGAGGGGGGGGGGGGGGGGGAGGTGGAGGAGACGTACCGACCCCGCTGGGGGGGGGGGGGGGGGTGTGTGTGTGTGTGTGCGTGTAGTGTAGTGTAGTGTATGTGTGTGTGTGGGGGGGGGGGGGGGGGTTAGTGAGTTGGTGGACGCCCAGGGGGGGGGGAAGTGGGTGGAGCTAAGTGGTTCCATCCGGGACCCAGAGGACCTTGCTCTGCTCCTGCTCCACCACGGTGAGGATCTGGGTGCAGATGTAGGACAGGCTGCCTCCCTGGACCACACCTGCAACACACACACACACACACACACACACATTAGCCTATGTTACAACAAAAAAAAAGACGAAAAGCGATTGATTCGATGCCAATCTGCTTGGTTCTCTTCTGGCTTCTGTTCTACTTTGTCCCATCTCTGTTCACCTCTCTGTACCGGACTTCACAAAAGCCAGAATATTTATATTAAACAAATATTAAACTAAACGAGTAAGAGTAAGGGCCCTTTAAGCCAGACTCTAGTTGGAGACAGACACAGACACGCACACATGTACAAATCAGTAGTGAATGGGGGGGGGGGGATTCTGCATAGTGTTTTCTTGTGGGCTTCCTTCTTCACAGACCTGTGAAGAAGCGGCTGTAGTCCTGCTCGACCTTCTGAGCGCTCTCAAACTGCTCCTTGGAATGCTTCTGGGAGACCTTATCCCGCAGATACTGAGGGTCCTTCTGCTCCCTGGAGAGAGAGAGAGAGAGAGAGAGAGAGAGAGAGAGAGAGAGAGAGAGAGAGAGAGAGAGAGAGAGAGAGAGAGAGAGAGAGAGAGAGAGAGAGAGAGAGAGAATTCAAATTCAGATGCATTTGACAACAGACATCCGAGTTCATAACAGTATCGCGTGCACAACTGCGACACAGAAGCACTGAAACCGGTGCTACTTGACCAGAGAACAAAAGCCCTGTAGGAGAGGGGCATTGATCATTGTTCATCAACGTTTACTACCCATCAGTGGTGGCTGGTGATAACATCTAATTAGGTGGGCCGTAGGTTGTGTGGGGGGGGGGGGGGGTGGTCCGTGTGCATGCTCCCCTGGGAAGAATTTAAAAAAAATATCAACAGTAAAATCATGTTGAATTAGGCATGACAATTCAGTGGAAAAGAACTGGAAGGACCCTAGAATTATAACTGCTACAAAAGCAATGGGAAGGTGTCACAGCCTCCCAGCCCTGTCTCTCTCTCTCTCTCTCTTCCTAGTTCTCCCCTGTTGTTGTTGTTTGTGTGCTTTGAACCATCTGTGTGTGAGTGGGAGTGTCCGCACCATGTGCTTCTGTTTTTACAGACCGTCTCCAGCAGGAGCTAAACATTTTTTTTCTCCCCTGCATTGATTAGCCAGACAAACACCACTATCTTAAAAAAAAGATATATAATCGCAATCCTCTTCCACTCATGGCCACGGCATTCGAGTCGCTCCAGGGAGCTCAGGTTTCTTTTTTTGTGTAAGCTAGACCCGAGGAATGCTTAACCACCACCAGCAGCGCCCTCTAGTGGCCAGCCGCCAACTGCTACCCACATTGTAGTGGTAACAAAGCGGATTGAAAACGGGCAAATTATTCCTAAAACGGCACTTTGGGAAACTCATTGTACACTTATGTCTCTTTATTTATGTAGAAAATGTAATTGTGACTACAAAGAGCTGTAATTCTATGAACAAATATATGACAATTGGCTACTTTGAATGAATCATTTAAATAATCTGCATATTGCAGCCTGGACCACTCCGCCTCAACAACTATTTGTTCCCACGGCAGCTCGGCGATGAGACATTGATTTGCAGTCTCTGATCGCGTTCCCATTACCGACCGCAGTTGCAATTGACATTCTTTTCGGTTGCTGCCCCCTCCCTCTGGAACACCGGCCCCATCCACATCCGACAGGCGTCCACACTACCATCCTTCAAACAACCACACTACCATCCTTCAAACAACCACACTACCATCCTTCAAACAGGCTCTCAAGACCCACCTCTTCAGACTGGCTTTCTAAGCATGACGCAATTGAAAATTACACTTTTCTAAAATTATTATTATTATTTTTTTCTTCCTATCTTAATTTAATCGATGTAACTATTACATTATTTTACTGTGTTTGTAATTGGGTGTCCAGAAAAGCGCTCTATGAAATTGAATGTATTATTATTATTATTATTATTATTTGAAAGATGTGAATCAACCAACACATTCTCAGATTCTATGATGTGCATGTAGACAGACTGAGGTGTCTAATCCACAGTCAGTCAGTCACTTCCCGGTACACCAACAGTAGTTGGTTTGAATGGGTTTAGAAGCAGCATCTTACCAAACTCCACCCTTTTCCGCGACAACAAAAAACATACTGTGTGTGTGTGTGTGTGTGTGTGTGTGTGTGTGTGTGTGTAGAGCTAGTATTTTAACCACCCACACTGCTGAGCCTCTCTCTGGCACAGCTGGCACTCTGATGATGTCAGAGCAGGCTTGGCAGCAGGGAGAGTCACTCCATGTTCGTCTAACACATGAATCTACGTGTGTGTATGAATGTGTGTGTGTGTGTGTGTGTGTTGCTTGCATACGTGCGTTGCACATGTGTTTCCAACAGGGTGTGTCTGTGTGTGAAAGAGGGGGAGAAAGAGAGTGAGAGTGGTAGTGTGTGTGTGTGTGTGTGTGTCAGTGAGTGAATCTAGTGTATGAGAGAGAGAGAGACAGAGTGCTGGTGTGTGTATGTGTGTGTATGTGAGTGAGTTTATCTAGTGTGTGTGCGTGTGTGTGCATGTGTGTGTGTGTGTGTGTGTTCTGTGCGTGTGTGTTGCGTGCCTTGTGTTTTGCGTGTGAACATGAATAGCGCACGGCGGATGGTTTAGCATGAAGAAGCCCTCCCTCCGATGGAAGACAATCACACACGGCGGGGTGTGTGATGCTGCGCCTCCGGCGGCTAACGGGAAGCTACCGTCAAACCCACTTTCAGGTTCATTGGTCTCCAAACAAGAGGCAGCAGCAGCAGCAGCAGCAGCAGCAGCAGCAGCAGCACACAGTGGAGGTGGACATCAAAAACAAAACACTCCTCAAGGAGTGTCTGTTGAAAGGAAAGGGGAAGGAGGAGGACTAGCGGCTCCCTTCATCTCAAGATCAGGGATCCTCCCGACGGCCGATGTGCTAATCTGTGGCCAATGGGCGGAGGACACGGGGGACGTAACGTCTCCTGAAGTGGTTAAGGGAAAGCGCTCCACTTATAACGCCTACTGGTCCAGTTCAAGTGGTACAAGTTCATAGTGGAGTTACTTGCAGGTACAGGAACAGCTGGTGATTTTAGTTTTTGTTCAAGATGCACAGATTTAAGATTCTTAAAAAAATGTTCTAAATGCTAACTAGATTAGATTAGATTCAAATGAATGTCATTGCACTACAGCACAAGTACAGTACAGCGAAAATAATTTGGCATCTAACCAGAGTGCAAATGTGACACCAGAGTGCAATCTATAAACCATAAACCAAACTAGAACAATACTATACACAATAAAAAAAGGACAATAAAGTGTGTAATGGATGATATATGCATATGGCGGACGGTGCAAAAGTGCATTTAAAAGTGACAGTTTTATAATAACAGGGGTTGTCAAACACTCTGTAATGCGCTTGCATTTCCATGTACACCAAGGGAGCCAGGAGGAGAGAAGAGAACGGACAAAAGACCTGAAAAGCAGGCCGAACAAACGGGGGGACAGAGAGACGGGGGGGGGGGGACAGAGAGACAGGGGGGGGGACAGAGAGACGGGGGGGGACGGGACAGAGAGACGGGGGGGGGGACAGAGAGACGGGGGGGGACGGGACAGAGAGACGGGGGGGGACGGGACAGAGAGACGGGGGGGGACGGGACAGAGAGACGGTGGGGGGGACGGGACAGAGACGGGGGGGGACGGGACAGAGAGACGGGGGGGGGACAGAGAGACGGGGGGGGGGACGGGACAGAGAGACGGGGGGGGACGACGACAGAGAGACGGGGGGGGACAGAGAGACGGGGGGGGGGACGGGGGGACAGAGAGACGGGGGGGAACGGGACAGAGAGACGGGGGGGGACGACGACGGGGGGACAGAGAGACGGGGGGAGGGGACAGAGACGGGGGACAGATTGACGGGGGGGGGCCCACTCACTTGATCTGCTTGGCGTTTTTGTAGCGTATGAAAATGACGATGGGGTAGATGTGAACGCTGTGCAGCCGCTCGATGGCGTGCGGAGCGATGTCGAGCAAGCAGTGGCAGTCCTACGAGGAGAAAACAAAAAGTAATGACAGCGGCCCTTCGGGGAAAGGACGGACATAAAACCACACAATGACCACACATTGACTGAGGGTGGTGCTGGTGCTGGTGCTGACGGTGGCGGTGGTGGTGCTGGATCTCGATGGAGGTGAGGGCGTCGCCCAAGGTGGTACCCGGCGGGACGGTAGACCTGGACTGTTTACTGGACGGTTCTGTGTCAAAACCAAAACTAGTATTGCAATTGTTTGCAAAAGTGATTGCCAGATAATCGCGTTGCACTTGTACAAGGACATCGAAGGCACTCTAAATTCCAATTCTTTCTTCGGGGGCCAAGTCTCTTTCAGTGAGATGTTCCGGGAAAAGGGAGCCTTTTATACTGATGTGTGTCACTGAAAACCTTACCTTCAACTCCTCGCATTAAAACCAAGAACATTTGCTCCCCCCTGCTGTGTGAAATATTAAACTCGGGCTACTGTTTTGTGTGTCTGTTCGCAACCTACCATGTTTGGCATGTCAATGAGAATATATCTTTTGGTATGGTGTTTTATATTCAGCAGAGATCTATAGAGAGAATGACCTGTTGTACTGTAATGTTAGAGAACCCTTTAAATAATTTAGTTTCTATTGATTGCTTGGTGCTTTGGTTACGACAGGTTTACAGAGATGAGGTCAGGTATGTAAACCTGGATTAGATCAATTGATGAAAGCAGATAATAACCCTCTTATTTGATAATAACCCTACCCTAATAATGACTAAATGTCGAAAAACAATTGCCCCGTCTGAGCAGTCAAGACCATGATAAAATACAACTATGGGCAGAAAACCTTTAATAAATGCATGAGATCCACTCAAGAGTCTTGAACAATTTCGACTGTATTTCTGTATTGATCCTAGCATCGCCAAGTAACTCCACTCATGAATGATTCAGCTCATAATTAACTAATACATGAACAGCACGCGGCTGGTTGATTTAGAACGGACGTGGCCAAGAAGCATGTCATATTTCATTTGGATAATGTCCTCTACAATAAACCGTTTTTTTGTAGAGTTGCCAAGACGTTGCAGGCAGAGAGAGCAGGTGTTACATGCCTACAGTGTGTGTGTGTGTGTGTGTGTGTGTGTGTGTGTGTGTGTGTGTGTGGCCTCGCATGGCCCCAGTGTCTAATCAGCCCCAGACTCGGGCCAGGTGAGGCTGCTTAAAACAACCCGCCTACGCGCGTCGATGAAGGCATCAGGTGTTTGGAGTGTGTGTGTGTGTGTGGTGGTGTGTGGTTGGTAATCAAGGCCCACAGGTTAAGCCACCCACACACACACCCACACCCACCCACACCCACACCCACCCACACCCACACCCACACCCACACCCACACACACACACACACACACACACACACACACACACACACACACACACACACACACACACACACACACTCACTCACTCACTCACTCACTCACTCACTCAGGAGGAGAAGTGCTAGCATGTACCATCTGCTCTAACTATTTAACCAAAACGACTTTATGGACGACGACGACGTACCCTCTCTGTGATTTCCTTGATGGACGCCACGGTGGTGACGTCGAAGTGGCCGCTCCGGCGCTTGTAGTCGATGAACACGCAGTCCTTCACGCCGCGTTCGATGGCCTGCTGCGAGGCCTTCATCACCTCTGGAAGAGCAACACAGGGCGGGTTCAGAGGAGAACACCCACCACACTGTTGCCAGGCCGACGGGGCAGGTAGCGACTACGCCCCGATAGGATACGCAGAAGGACGTCTCTCCCCCATGAAACTCACCGGGGAGACAGCGGAAGAACTTGGCGGGCGCCTCCTTCACCAGCATGTCCTTATTGGCCTCCACCAGCGGCCCCAGAACCAACACGGGTCTCGGGGAGGAGCACGCCACCTTCTGGACCCGCTGGTACGCCAGGCAAACGCCGTCTAGAGAGGGTCACAGCACGGACGCATTCGTCAGACACACGTCAAGGCAAGACAGGTGAATCCCCAAATGGAAGTTTTACTTTAACACGCCGTTGATGATCTGCTTAGAGTTATATGTTCAGATCAAACGGTTCGCCAAACTTGCCGAGATCAATATCCTAAAAAAAGGAAAGTTAACTTCAACTTGTCAGTGATAATTGGCTTACAAACATCTCTGGAGCCTAGGGACTCTCAGACAATCACTCCTTATGCCTCTACTTTTGTAGACAACACACACAGTTAAACTCTGCTGTTTTAGATTTAAGGGTTTTTGCACAGATGTCAGCGAGAGCTTAAAGCTGGGCAAAATGTTTTCACAATAATCTCCGCACTCATTTACTTAGAGGAAGGTAAGAACACACACACACACATACACACACACACCCACAGAAGTGTGCCTGACCTTCCGTGAGGGGCAGGGAGTCAGTGCTGAAGGCGTCCAGGGTCACCAGGTCCTTGCCGTCCTTGGAGCCGCTGCGCTTGTGCTTGAGCCGCCGGCGGAAGAAGGAGCGACGAGCGGCGGCCGACAGGCTCTTGCTAGCGCCGTTCTCGTCCTTCAGGTCGGGGGCGCCGTGCCTCCTGTAGAACTCCTGGTCCACCCTGGTGGAGGGGAGGGGAGAAGGGAGAGGAGAGAAGTGTGGTGGTGATTCAGAGAGCCAAAAGGCACGAGTCACCAAAGTTTGGCTTTCTTCTTAACACTTAATGATGTAATCCTTCCTTTATTTCTCAAGATTCAAGATTTTTTTTATTTGCCATATGTAGTAAGTACAATGGGATGCTTACTCCCCATTCCCTCCCGCAGTATGGATTTCCTAAAACAAAAATACTATATACCCAATAAAAATGACAAATTAAAAGCATTTTAAAGTGCCAGTAGTGCAGCAGCATCATCAATACAGTGCAGTACAGTGCAGTGGCTGTAATGAGTCCAGAAAGTCCAGCAAAAGTATGATAGTGTAATGTAATATGGATGACAATGTTATGATAGCGGCAGCACTCCTAGCAGTTCAGATATAAAAACTGTCCTTGAACCAGGTAGTCCTTGTACGGATACCGCTTGAATGTCCGGGACTCAGTCAAACCACTCACATGTACTTGGAGGGGACCTGCCCCTTCTCCAGCTTGCGTGCGTGCTCGTCCAGCTGCCAGGCCATCCAGTAGCCAAAGTTTCCGTTGGGCAGCGTGTCCTCCACGTACAGGATGTCGTCCTTCTTGAAGCTCAGCTCCTGCTCGCCCTCCGCCACCCGGTCATAAAGTGCTCTGAAGAGACCACAGAGAGAGAGAGAGAGACCACAGAGCGAGAAACCAGAGAGCGAGAGAGAGAGAGCGAGAGAGCGAGAGGTTGAGAACAGAGACGGGGGCTCCCAACGGGCATCCGGGGTCACGCATTTATTTAGCGTCACCGCATTTGCATTGCGCTCTCCCCGTTTGACGTACTTATTGTGTGAAACTCGGGGGGGGGGGCGACTTATTGTGCTTTTACCTTACTCTCACGTGAAGGAAGTAAGTGACTTCTTACATGTAGTTCTCTTACATGAACGTTGAATTTGTCGCTAAAATGACCAATGTAAAATGACTAATGTAATTTAGTGGACAGGACAGTATGCGAGTATGAATGTTACCGTATGAAGAAGCCGTCCCCCGGCTGGTCTTTAATCAGCGCCAGTTCCTCCGCCAGGTGCTGGACTTTAAAGGAGACCGTTTCCCCCGGCTTCAGCAGCTCCAGGTAGGCCTCCTCCACCGTCTTGTTTTTCATGCTGACGCCGTTGAACTGCACGGATACAAAGACACAACGTGTACCTCCGTCAGGGTCTATTCTAGGGATCTCTCTCTCTCTCTCTCCCTCTCTTTCTCTCTCCCCCCTCCCTCTCTCGTTCCCTCTCCCTCTCTCATAAATAAACAAAGAGAGAGCTACATAAAATAACGATCGTAGCATGTTTTATGGTAATTCAATAAATAACTATAGTCAATATAAAATATCCACAGGCTAAAGACATTTTTTTTGTATATATACACTCCTGTGTGACTTAAATACTGTACTTTCACACAAAGTATTCGTACACTCGAGCACTTTCTCACGTTAGCAACTTTAGTGCAAGTAAGAGAACAGCGAGGACATTCCAAGCTCAGGAAATCACATCACATCACACCACACCACACCACTGCACTGCACTGCACTGCACTGCACTGCACTGCACTGCACTGCACTGCACTGCAGCCTTTAAAACCAGGAAAAGACCACACTGATCACGATATCCAAAAATCATATCACGACGGATATAATACATTGATATATTGCCCAGCCCTAGTCTTTTCACAATGCTATGATTTTCTTTACATGTTAAAGAAGCTTTCACACATCCTTTAGATGTAAATCGAGTCTACTGTAACGAAGCCTTTAAAATCAGGAAAAGACCACACTGATCACGATAATATACAAAATCCAAGACAACATCTAGTCTCACTCATATCACAACAGATATAATATTGATATAAAGCCCAGCCCTAGTCTTTTCACAAGGCTATAATTTGTCAGCTATTTGTCATCTACCTCCAGGATGAGGTCTCCGGGCAACAGGCCCTCTGGGACCCTGGCGGGGCTGTCCTCATCCAGGCTCTCCACATAGATGCCACAGAGGTTTCCCCCGCAGACCTGCACCCCCAGCTCCCCCTGGGTCCTCTTGAGACGGACCAGCCGGGAGGGGGTGGGGGCGTGGCGAGACCCCGTGCCCGGCAGCCTTTAGATTAGAGAAAAAAACAACAACTATAAATCACCGGTCACAGCATGCAGTTGCAGTATATGTCTGACACACACACACACACACACACACACACACACACACACACACACACACACACACACACACACACACACACACACACACACACACACACACACACACACACACACACACACACACACACACACACACACACACACACACACACACACACACCACACACACACACACACACACACACACACACACACACACACACACACACACACACACACACACACACACACACACACCGCTTGGCGGGGAAAAAAAACCTCACAAACGGTGTGTGTGTGTGTGTGTGGTCGAGCATAATGAAATTGTGTCGCAATCTTCATGGTGCACTCTTTCGCACAACAGCAATTAATTAAAATCTGAATAATTTATTTAGAATAATTAATAACTTAATTAATAAGAAAAATATATATATATATATATGTATATAAAGTTACTGTAGTGAGTGAGTGAGTGTGTTTCAGTCAGTCGGGGGGCAGCAGGCCAGGCGGGTATCCCCTGGGCGAGCGGACCTGAAGGAGCTGTTGGGGCTGGTGGCGGGCGTGGTCTGCTTGGAGGGCGGCGTGATAGTGCCCTCGTCCTGCTCGCTCAGCGTGTCCACGGCCGACTGGTCGTCGTCGGGGCTGCTGGCGCCGCTGTGGTCGGGCGTGGGCTGGTTGCTGATGGAGCCCATGCGGGAGCTGTAGAGACGACAGAGGAGTACACGGGGGGGGGGGGGGATGAGACCCTTTGCTTAGTGCGTATTGTATTTTTTAACGAAGATATTCTTTCAGCAAAGTACCCCCTTTTCACCAGCACAAAACATTTAAGAGAGGGGGGGAAAAATAAATAATAATAATAATAATAATTAAAAATAATAATAATAAAACAATAAAATAAAATAAAAAAATGTAATTGTATTTCCCCCCATCACTTCTTTTGACCTGACATGAAGTCGTAAAGTTTCGTCTTTAAGAAAAAAAGCTTGGCTTTACTTACAACTGTTACAACTTTGTGGCCAATTCCCCCCCCCCCCCCCCCCGGATAAAGCACAAAGTCAGAGGGGTCCAGGTTATGCTCGTCAATCTCATTTACAGACAAGACAAGCTAGCTTTATCTTCTTTCGGCACATTCTCCTTCCTTTGCTTTAGAGAGATTTTCCAAGAAGCTCCTTGCGACCTTTCGAAGAGCCACCCCTCTCCCCCCTCCACCCTCGCCCCCGCCCACCCCCTGCGATGCATGTACCCTACTTGAGAAACACTGGTTCAGAGATAACCGCCGCAGCCGGTGGGGTGGTGGTGGTGGTGGGGAGATAAGGATGATGACTGCTGGTTGAGCGGCCGGTGGTTACCTGGAGCGGGAGTGGTTGCCTAGCTGCACCATGTGGGGGTTGTACTGGGCCAGGATGGTCACCGTGTCGCACTGCTGGCCGATCACCAGCCGCGCCTGCTGCTCGTTGGCGTTCCGCAGGTTGATGCCGTTGAACTGAAAGGAATAAGAAACGTTAAAAAATAAAAATATAATAAAAATACAGATTTTAATAATATATATAATATAAAATAGATAATAATAAAATAATATAAAAACACATAATAGGTAGAATTACATAAACGATAATAGAATAGGTTAAAGGTGCAACTGACAACATTTGTATGTAGACAAATCATTAAAAATATATATACATATAATAATACCTCCAGAGCTTTCAGAAACATGATGAATAAAACTTCAGATTTTTTCTAAAACACTACATTATGATTATGAATCATTAAAAATAAGTTGACGGGTCCGAAATGAAGGTTTGGTTTATTTCTGTTAAAAGGTGTCTGACTTGTGAGCCAATAGTATAACGAGGTTGAGTCTCACACTCTCACACTGAAATATGCAGATTGTGCAACAAATTGGCAACCACTGGAATGGAAGTGGTTGTAATATCTATTGGCTGATTGTCATCAATGTTATTAATGTAATCGATAGGAACTTTAATATAACAAAAAGTTAAGAATAATTAATGATGATTTAATGTATAAATACAATATAATCACTAATTTATTGAATTATAGTAACACATGAATAGTTTCACGTTAACACATAATAGGAAACCAGAGCCGTTGAGTTGAGAGTGGTCCCGTTACCTCCAGAAGCTGGTCTCCGTACTCCAGTCTGGCCTGGTGGGCGATGCTGCCTGCCGTCACCTTGGAGACGAACACGCCCCCGCTCTCACCACTCACAATGGAGATGCCCAGTGGCTCCACCCCCTTTTGTACCGTCACATTGCGTGGCTCTTCCAGGTAAGGCCTGAGGCTTGAGTGCAGAGACAGGGGAAATAGATTGATTACCTCAACCTTAAGCGCCTTGAGTATTCAGAAAAGCCCTATATAAACCGAATGTATTATTATAATAACCCTATGCCGACCATTACGTCATACCTCATCCAATACTATAGCCTTACTTTTTCAACAAACGCACGCACACTTAATATTAATGAGGCTGTGGCTTGTGATGAATCTCAGACAGCCTGGTAGCCAGGTCCAAATACTGGTATCCTAGCAACTTTAGACCATTTAAAAATATATATATTATTATATTACTCTGCTACTGCTATGACTTTATTATTGTTGTGCTTTTGCAATGTAAACATCTGTTTTCTTAAATCTTGAGAGAGAGGCACAGAGACAGAGAGGCAGAGAGAGACAGATTGAGAGACAGACAGAGACAAAGAGAGACAGAGACAGACAGACAGAAAGAGACAGAGAGACAGAGAGAGACAGAGACAGACAGACAGAGACAGACAAACAGAGACCGAAAGAGAGAGAGAGAGAGAGAGAGAGACAGAGACAAAGAGAGACAGAGACAGACAAACAGAGACCGAAAGAGAGAGAGAGACAGAGACAAAGAGAGACGGAGAGAGAGAGAGACAGAGACAGAGAGAGAGAGAGAGACAGAGACAGAGACAGAGACAGAGACAGAGACAGAGACAGAGACAGAGAGAGAGAGAGAGAGAGAGAGACAGAGAGCCGTTGAGATTGACCTCGGCTGGGAACCGTGCATGTAAAATTACCACCGTGAGTTTCCATGGTAACCCGAGAGAAGAGAAGTTTAAATCAGTTGAGGGACTTCATTGTTACAGGCCACAACATGGGCGTTTTGAGATGAAATAATTCTCGATTTGATTAGCAAAGTGTGACCAAATTAAATAACCAACAGGCTTAAGATGACTTATCGGGGTACACCGGTGACTCATGGAGAGACATTAGGCGCTGGGCGCTTTTTAATTCCACATAAGAAAGAGAGTAAATACAGTGATGTATTTTTAATGCGCAAATGGCTGTTGCGTTCAAAAGCACAGACCTCTCGGGGAGAGGACCATGTCCGTGTCCAAGGACGTACGTAGATGTGTAGGAGTTGGCCGCACGCCGGCCAAGAACATTTATAGACTGCAAGTCATGCAATCATGCAAAATTCAACAGCATTCTGAATAAACCAGAACGGTGGGCGGTGAGAGGGGGGGGGGGGAGAGTACAGCGAAGAATGCAAATTGACACAGAAAACTAAAACTCGAAATAGAAACTCAAAAACTGTCAAAAAGTGAACACAGCCAATTCACCATTAGGAGTTGTCAGGCCATGATAAATTGCTTTAAACTGAGGTCCTCCGACAGATATATTTTGGGGGAAATTGTGTACGTAGAGCGCGGCCATGCTTCCATAACACAAACGTGCTTCCCTTTCTCTCTCTTTCTCGCTTTCTCTCTTTCTCTCGGCCCACCGGACGACCGACCGACCAATCAACAAACCTTAGGCTCCTTAGGGAGAACAGCGAGGGATCTAGCCACCCGCTGGGCGCCTGAAGGCTGGCATTTTGCGAGACAGATCTAATCTAAGAAGAGACAAACGAGACGAGGGGAGAAGGGGGAAGAAAGATGGTGCCGCTCGTCCACAGCAGACAGAGTGAGAGGGGAGGCGTGTCGCCGTCAATACGGAGGGGAGTGACAGGTGAATGATGGTGTGTGTGTGCGCTAACGATGTGGACGCCACCCGATGGTTTGTCACCGGGCTGGAGACAAGGGCAGATAAACCACCATAATCAGACTCACTCACTGAGGGGGTGGGGAGATGGGAGATAGAGAGAGAGGCATAGAGAGAGGCATAGAGAGAGAGAGAGAGATTTTTTATTTTTAGGTAGGACAGGTCACACACCTATCCTTCCTCCTGTCGCCGATAGGGGCGGGGCTGACCGATATCCTTGGCTGGGCGGAGATGGAGCCCTGCGATTGGCTGCTGGCGAAGGACGACGTGTCCAGGTGGACGGGGGACAGCGGGGGCGTCGGGCTGCTGCACTCCGAGTGAGACAGAGAGCCTGGAGACAGAAAGACGGATAGACAGACGGACAGACAGACAATCAATCAACTAATCAATCACTCCTCACTGCCACATATTGACCCATTCATTCACGATAAGCGTGGAGAACACGGCCGGCCGCTGCGGTACCTCTGTCCGACCCGGCGGAGCGCGGGTATCTGGCGGGGGGGATCTTGATGCGCTCCATCCTGAACTGGGCGGTACTTAGAGCACCTTTAGAAGAAGGAGAGAAAGTAAAGACAAACCGGTAAGGCAAGCAGTTGTGTTACATAAATAACCGTGTTGTGTTACAAGAAAGGACCGTGTTGGGTTCCAAGAAAGGACTGTTGTGTTACAAGAAAGGACCGTGTTGGGTTCCAAGAAAGGACTGTTGTGTTACAAGAAAGGGCCGTGTTGTGTTACAAGAAAGGACTGTTGTGTTACAAGAAAGGGCCGTGTTGTGTTACAAGAAAGGACTGTTGGGTTACAAGAAAGGACTGTTGGGTTACAAGAAAGGATTGTGTTGTATTACAAGAAAGGATTGTGTTGTTACAAGAAAGGAACGCGTCGTGTTACAGGAAGGGCCGTGTTGTGTTACAAGAAAGGGCGCCTCAGAAACCATAGTGCGCTCGAGTGGATCTCCAGTGGAGATCTCCCAGCCAGTCGTGTACCTAGCCTGGCGCCGGACGGCAGCGAGTTGGTGCTGTGGGGTGGGCGTGGGGGCGGCTGCTCGTGGCCACCCTCAGGGAAGTCTCCTCCTCCTCCGGTGGTGGTGGTGGTGGTGGTGGTGTGCTTCTGACTGAGGTCCAGGCTGAGGCGGCCGTGGTGCTGGGGCGTGGTGCGTGGTGCTGGGGCGGGGCTGCAGTCGGGTCAACACACACACACACACACACACACACACACACACACACACACACACACACACACACACACACACACACACACACACACACACACACACACACACACACACACACACACACACACACACACACACACACACACACACACACACACACACACACACACACACACACACACACACAATGGACCTCCTTCACTATGGCGGCCACCTTGGCTCTAAATGCAGAAACCAAGAAGAACCTAGATAGCTACTGCTGACACCACCCCCCACACTCCTTCGGGGCTAATTATCTGCTCACACCTTGTGTGGGGGAACTTTAGCTGACACCGCCATCTGGTGAATACACCAGGGAATGCATGTTGATTCTGCAACTCATTTGCAATAATATCTTGGTGTGATTATGAAGACTTCTCTGCTGCATATGTATTTGTCATGTCACAGGGGGGAACTACCAACTGCTTCCTCATTCGAAAGGAGAATCGCTTGATCTAATAGGGCTGACGGTTGGCTTTATGGATGGTGTGCAGCACGGGGCCGGTGGGTGGAGGGCGGTGGGGGGTAGGTCACCTGGTGAGCGGATGCGGGTGGAGCGGGCCCGGACTGGGGGCGGGCGGAGGGGAGTTCCCGGGCTGGATCTCGTGGCTCCACGCCGTGTAGACTGGGTTCCTCATCACGGCTGTGACGGCGGGACACGGAGCCAGGCCTCTCTGCGGGGGGTCTGGTGGGCGGAGAGGGAGAGGATGTAGTGGAACAACAACAACAAAACAAAAAAAAAGACATGTGGCGATCCCAGCGGGTGGGTGGGTGTCGGGGGCGGGGGGTTGTAGACTTACGTGCGGCGATGGTGCTGCTGTAGCCGGGGGGGACGAAGGGCATGCTGTAGCGATGGCAACGCATGGGGGAGAAACGCACCAGATCCACCGGCTCTGGGGAATGCTCGTCGTTGGAGAAACTCTGAGATGGAGGAACGGAGACAACATCAGACCCCACAGATTGTCCCCCTGAGTATTACTCAGTGTGCCTTGAATTCACCTGCCGGCCAGGTGAATTAGGGGGCGTTACCTGTGTGGGGATGGGGATGTGCAAAGGGGTCACGTTGCGGCGCAGTGCTGGCGCCGACTTGGGCCGGTACCGCTTCCTCTCCTGCTCCTCCGTCCTCTGCCTGCGACCCTCCTTGGGTTCGCCGGGCTTCCGGAAGCCGGGCTTGGTGTCGGCCGGGAGGGCGGCCTCCACAACGCCGTAAAAGCGCGGCTTGGTGGCCGGGGGTCCCCCGTCCCGCTCATCCGGCGACGGCACCGGCGAGGCGGGGGGCGTGGCCGCCGCAATGGTGGTGTCCGACGCGGAGCTGTTCTGCTGCCGCCGCTTGAAGCGGAACGAGTCGCTCCGGGCCGGCGGGGTGGGCGGGGCCTGGCCCCCCTCCGATGCGGAGCTCTGCGGCGAGTGGCGCGGCTGCTGGGACAGAGACAGGAAGTCCAGCTTGGGCGGCGCCACCACCGCCGCCACGGTCACCGCCTCGGGCCTCTTGAACGCATCCACGTCGAAGATGGACTTCCTCTGCTTGGGCTTCTTGAAGATGGAGAGCTGGGCGAATTCCGAGACGGAGGTCCCGCCACCCACCACCTTAGGCCAGGTGCCCCCGCCGGGCTTCTCCGGCGAGGGAGAGCTCTGCCCCCCGTCGTCCGGAGAGGCGGGGTCCGGGGGGCCCTCGCCGTGGGGCGGCGGGGTGAAGGCGGGAGGCCGGCGTTGGTAGTGGTGGTGGTGGTGGAGCTCCGGCCTCCGGCAGCAGAAGTCGGGGTGGGGCTCCGGGGACGCCTGGGGGACGGAGGAGCCCCCGCGGTGGGCGAGGGGGTGGGAGTGCAGGGAGCCGCTGGAGAACGGTTTGAGGTGATAGGGAGGAGGGGCGTTGAGGAAGCCATCGGGTGGCACGTCTTTGCGAGCGCCCTCGCGCCCTCCGCCCGGGCCGTCGGGGGTGTAGATGTCCGTCTGGGTGGAGTTGTTGTGCTTGGAGTGGCGGCAGCACCTGGCCTGAAGCTCGCAGGACGGGGGACAGCCGCCCAGGCTCCGATCACAGTCCAACAACAGACTCTGGCCGGAGCAGCTGTGGGGGAGGAACTGTGGAGGAGAAACACATGAGCAAGGCCCAGGAAACGTTGATGCCGTCATGTCAAACGCCGTCTACAGCCCACATCAGCACAACAAGGCGCTTTATCGAGGACATCCTGTTCAGACTTAATTTGACTGGAATTAGTGATCTTGCAACTCCGTGACTTTTTCTGCAAACATGTGGCTTATATTTGCTTAGTACAGAAATAACCGTCATCCTTAAACGACCTGCGGGAATCAAAACACATTACATCACCGGCGTCTGCATAAAACACCGTCACTCCTAATTGTCCACTTCACATCTGTTGAGTCTCACGGAAATATCCACCCAAAAATACATCACACACACACACACACACACACACACACACACACACACACACACACACACACACACACACACACACACACACACACACACACACACACACACACACACACACACACACACACACACACACACACACACACACACACACACACACACACACACACACACACACACACACACACACACTTAATATTAATGAGGCTGTGGCTTGTGATGAATCTCAGACAGCCTGGCAGCCAGGTCCAAATACTGGTATCCTAGCAACTCCTGGAATTTATTTAAATTCAGATTACCCATCACTGGAACAAGTAATAGATCTGTGCCGGGTGACAGCAGTGAGCTAGCTAGCTACGTAATATATGGCAAGAAAAAGCGATAGAATTCATCCCCAGAGAAGTTTTTCTTTGTCAGACTTCAGCTTGGGACTCTGGGAAGCTGATTGGGTACCCAACATGCAAATGGTTCTGCAAGCCGAGGTTATTTGTAACTCACAGGCACCATAAAGTAATCAGATACAGAGAGACTTGAATTATGTCTCCTACGTGAGCATATATTCCTTTTGTCATTGCAAAACAATCTACCAAAAAAATAATAATAATAATAAAAATAAAAGTCAACATGAATCTTTGGAATCGACAATCATAACTGAATTGTTGTTGTGGTTGTCATATTTCAGCACATCAGTCGTTTGAAATCTCACAAATAGGAACAAACCGACAGAAAAGACATGGGGGCCATCCCTCAAGACTGTGGAGATGACTATCTTGGCTTCCCTGCGCGTGTTATCCCCGTGAGCCGAGGAGCTCACCTTCATGAGAGAGATGCTGAGGGAGTCGCGACAGCTCCTCAGCAGAGCTTCACAGTCAGAGAGAGACTTGTTATCCACGGCGATGCCATTTATCTGGAAAGATAAGAGCGGAGAAATTGATTTAACCCCTTGGCTGGTTACACGGCTAATGCAATTCACTTTCCTCAAACATAACCGGAGAGTTACTGCACACCGGGCTTATTTTTATTGTTAAGAATCTATCAAGTACCTTTAGTAATATTTCAGCAGACAAAAAGACTTCCAGTGAATATTTTGAGAAGCAGGTAAGGCATCTTGCGTAAGGGTTTACATTCTCGCCAGCAGGTGGCAGCAGAGCTCAACGACTGCTGTCTGGCTTGGTGTCAATTCTGCGTGTGGTCAAAGTGGTTATAAGAATAGGAGAACACAATACTCACCGCTAGCAGTCTATCCCCAGGTGTGAGAGAGCCGTCCTTGGCTGCGGGGCTGCCGGGGGCAACCCCAGCAACAAACACTCCACTCTCCAGGCCTATACCACTGTCTGCACACAGGCAGACACAGACACAGACACACACACACACACACTTAATTCACAACATGAAGATCCCAGTATAACAGTGGACGCTTTGGGAACTTCCAAGAAGCTGCCACAATTGTGTATTGCATTTGATTTTGTTATTTTAGATAGATTCGATTATTTTATCGATTATTTTACAAACTGACTGTTTGGATGGATACTATTTTATCCAAACTGATTGTTATCAAATAACAAAAATACCTACAAAAAGGTAAGGATTTGATTTAGATGGTTTTTTTAGTTTTTTTTAAAGAAACTGGGCTGTGAACAAACAACATGGAAAGAGAAACTATCCAAATGGAAAGCCAGGTGGCGGTGGTGGAGGTGGTGGAGGTGGTGGAGGTGGTGGAGGTGGTGGCGGTTAACCTTTGTGGCCGACCAGGCTGAGTTGGACGGGCGTGACCACCCGCGCTCCTAGGGACTTCCTCCGCCGCACCACCATGTTGATCACCCCCTCGCCGCAGAGCACCGCCTTCATCACTTGCTTCCTGTCCTTATTGGTCAGGTCCACGTCGTTAATCTTCAACAGCCAATCGTTCACCCTGTGGGGGGACAGGGGGGACAAAAGGGGGCGGGGCTTTCAGCAATCAGGTGGAAGGAGAGGATTGGTTATTGTGACCCGTTCACTGTCCCGGGTGAGGTGAGGCCCAGGTGCTTACCGTAGTCTTCCTTCAGCTATACTTCCTTTGTCCACCCTGCTCACAAATATACCACAGTCCCCCGGGAGGTAGGGATCGGTCACGCCCTCGGTGATGTCAAAGCCCAGCGACTTCAGGTCCATGTCATCCTAGGAGGAGAAGACAAACGATGACTAAAACAAAGCACTTTTTCAACATGAAAAGGTGTTAAAAAGTAGCCGGGTTGCAGCATTTTGTGATATGTGCGAACATTGTGGTTTAGCAAAATAAAGGGCAGCGTTTTGGTTCATAAAACTATTTTTGAATGTGACCAAAAGAGATCTACCGGTCGGTCTTAGTTCCTACCCTCACCTATGGTCATGAACTGAGGGTAATGACCGAGATTGCGAATACAAGCGGGCCGAAATGAGTTTCCACAGGAGGGTGGCTGGTATCTCCCTGAGGGATAGGGTGAGAAGCTCAGTCACTCGTGAGAGACTCGGAGTAGAGCCGCTGCTCCTTCGCATACAAAGGAGCCAGTTGAGGTGGTTCGGCATCTAGTAAGGATGCTTCCTGGTCGCCTCTCGGTGGAGGTTTTCCCAGGCCCATCCAGCTGGGAAGAGACCACAGGGCAGACCGAGGTACAGGTGGGGTGATTACATCCCCACGCTGGCCTGGGAACGCCTTGGGATCCCCCAGTCAGAGCTGGTTGATGTTGCCAGAGAAAGGGGAAGTTTGGAGTCCCCTGCCGAAGCTGCTACCTCTGCGACCTCCCGGATAAGCGGTAGACAATGGATGGATGAAAAAGGTAGAAATATCCGGGGGGCATCGGTCAGCAGAATGCATCCTTGTGATTGGGGTAATCATGCTAGTTTAACACCAGTGGAAAGAAAAAGGTGTTTTCCTTATGCTCCAATCCGTTTGAACGTCACTTGGAAAGTGACCTCCGGTGGTTATGTATGTTTGTATGCACCCCTGTGTGTTTGTTTGTTTGTTTGTGGGTGTGTATTTGTGTGTTTGTCTGTCTGTCTGGCTGTCTGTCTTCGAGATAACTCAAAAAGGTATGTACGGAATTGGACATTTGGTGGACTTATGGAAGAGCCAAGGAACAGTTGATTTGATTTTGCCGCAGATCCGGATCCTAATCCGGCTCCAGGGCACTTCTTGTGTCTGGCGGAGGAGGTGTGCACTCTACCGAGTTCCCCTCTAGTGTCCTGTGTTTTGAGACCGGAGGAAGTCTCGAGTACCAACGGAACTCACCCGGTCCTTCTCAAACTCCACCACTTCCGTCTCCCATTCCATGGAGTCGGTGTCGATGGCGGAGTCGTGCGAACTGTGCGCCATCAACTGGCGAAACCTGGCCTCCTGCTCCAGCTGGTCCTCCACCTTCTCCCTGCGGGGGGGGGAACACAGGTTTGATTACCGACCGGCCGACACGTGGATTTGTTTCCCCCTGAGAGATATCCTTACACCACTGACAAATGATTTAGTATTTTGTCATTTCGACAACACATTCTTCCAAAGCATCTTCAGATAAAGGTTATTAAGGAGCAGGTAGGGTTGGGGGGGGGGGGGGGAGGTCAGAAGTTAGGCATTGTACTCCAGGAAACCTACAGGTCAAGTTGCGGACATTTTAGGATTGAACCCAGTCGGTGGCGAGGCTTACTTGAGCTCCTTGAGCTCCCGTGCGGCGTCGTTCTTCTGCTTCCTGGTGTCGTCCAGGTTCCTCAGGGCATCTGCAAGGTCGCTCACGGCCCGGTCCCGCTCCCTCCTCAGGTTGTCACAGAGGGTGCTGACGGGTGACACGATCAGCAGGGGGGGGGGTTACCAAACATCTAAACTTATATGACACATCTTCAAGCAGAGCAATATATTTATAGAATATAGAGATATGAGAGCGACAGAAATTGCATGATATATAGTCTTTTCTTGGTATCAGAGTTAAATTAAACTCAAATTAAGTGAACTTCAATATGTATTTTTGCCGAGTTTAGGTTGAGAGTTGGTTTGTTCTAAACAAAATATGATTGTAAAAATTCATAATTAAATGGGAGAATAACACAATAACCACAACGTGGCCGAGGCAGTCGTCCTCACCGTATGCTCTCCCTCTCGGCCACCATCTTGTCCCGCTCCTGGAAGGCCCAGTCCCGCCGACACTTGGCCACCTCGGCCTCCTGCGTGGCCTCCTTCAGCTCCTGGGAGATGGCCTCGTGCTGCTTCCTCAGTACCTCCATATCCTTGTTGGCCCGCTCCATGTCCAGCGTGACAGAGTCCTGTTTCTGGGGTCCCAGAGGTTGGACGGTGCTGAGTCACGACACGCCAACGCTTTCATGTTGATGTACATCTTTTAGGTTTTGTAGTGAAGGTAGACTTTGCTTAAAGACTTTACAGTACAAAACTATATTTTGATTGAGAAGGTGTAAGATCTAAGAGCTATTATTCTAATGTTACGTTGGCGTTTATTAGCGAGTGAAATTTTTTGACTGCTCCTGGCTCATTTATGAGCCAACCAGGGCATCTCTGCCCTGATTGGTTTGGAGAATCCATCTTGCCTGTCAATCACAGGTGTGCGCATTCAACACTTCTCATTGGCAGAGAAAGGGGGGCGAGGAGAAGGGAGGAAGCAGAGAGGGAGGGGCTGTTGTTTTGGTCGTCTAGTCTCTCTCTCTCTCTCTCTCTCTCTCTCTCTCTCTCTCTCTCTCTCTCTCTCTCTCTCTCTCTCTCTCTCTCTCTCTCTCTCTCTCTCTCTCTCTCTCTCTCTCTCTCTCTCTCTCTCTCTCTCTCTCTCTCTCTCTCTCTCTCTCTCTCTCTCTCTCTCTCTCTCTCTCTCTCTCTCCAATGATGTGCCTTCAAGAAAAAGAAAAAAGACAATCGCCAAAAGTCTCGGGAAACAGCATGAAAGTCCTTTGGTGGATTGGAGTGAACATTTCTAAGATGAATTAGTCGGAAGTGTCCCATCACGCCCCCACCGTGGCTAAACGGCGTAAATCGGGAGGACCTTCACTTCAAACTAAATATGTCCCTCCTCGACCAACGGGGCTTAATATTGGGGGTCTGGGAAGTCATGGTCTGGATTAAGTGTGAATTGGGTCACATGCCTATTAGTTCTGCATTTGAAGTGGATCTAAAATTACTTGCCGTGTAACCCTCTGGTGTGACTTTCCATAGGCAGACCAGGATACTCGCTCGCACACACACGCACACACACGCACACGCACACACGCACACGACTAGAATAGCAGTGGTAGGTAAAAAAATGTAACTCTGCATATTTGTAAAAGTGTGATTATAAATATACTCGTATAACCCATTACATTGGGAACACATACATTCATTTGACTCAATTCTAAAGCCGCTATATGCATGTGATTTCCTAATGCAGGAACCTTTCAATATCCATCAGGTTAAGCCCGCCTGTCAGCCCATCACAACAGAGCCAACAGTGGCCCACAACCAAACATAATGCGCCGTGCGGACAGACGCCCCTCTCCCGCCAGAGATTAACCGGTTTCCGCCACCCGCCGGGCCATACATAATTGTATTGCTACGATATCGGATGAAGCGGCGGGATTAAGGTCCATGTAATAAATCGGAGAGGTCAGAAAAATATTAAATAAACGGATCAAAATCAATCCCGTACGATTCGAGATTACGTAGGGCGATGTTTAATATTGTGATGCGAGATAGTCGTGGTGTCGTCTTCTTTTCCTGGTTTTAAAGGCAGGCTGCATTAACAGCAAAGTTTCAAGCTTCAAGATTTGTATTTGCCTGTCTAAAACAAGTCCAACAGAATGCTGACTTCCCATTCCCTCCCGCAGTATGATTTTTCTAAAACACTATACTCAAAAAAGAATGTACACAATAACAATAACAATAAAAAGAACAATAAAGTGACTGATGGATGTACGTATGTACATATATGTGTTGAATAAGTGAGGACGAATAACCGATGTGATTTTCTGAACTCACCAGGCTGTTCTGGCCGTTTCCACGATCACCCCACTTAGCCGTGTGATCCACACGACTGAGGAGTACGTAAAAGCACGGACAAAAATTCTACCTCCCTGACTAACTAACATCATCATGACCATATGGGATGGGGGCGATAAGGAGGGATCCGTCACAAGCACAGTGCACGATGACGTTCGAGTTCCCCTCACCTGCCGCGCCTGGTAGTACTCCCGCAGCAGCTGGTCCCGCTGGACGATGGCCTCGGTGCGCTCCTTGCGTGCCACGTCCCTCTCCTCACGCGCCGTGTCCACCTCCTTGCAGGCCTGGCCCAGCTCCTCGCGGGCGTCCGCCTTGTCCTTAGCCACGTGGCAGTACTTGTCCAGCAGCTCGTTGCGCTCGCACACCGCCCGGTCCCGCTCCACCAGCGCCGAGCCCAGCTCCTAGGAGCCATGGGGATGACGACAACAAGGACGAGGACGAAGGAGAAGGAAAAAGGGAAAATGATGAAGAACCACCCAATTACCCACCCAATAGTTGTCAATGCAATGTCTTTCGGGAAGCACTACCCTGAAACTTCCCCATTTAACACATTTTGCTTCCCGTTGGTTCTATTGTTTGCCAATCATTAGGTCTATTGTTAGCCGACTCGCTTCGGAATAAAGGTGTCTGCTAAAAGACTAATGTAATGGCTGTCATTTGATGCTGTAAAATGCGAAACTGATTGCCATTTAAATTGACTTAATCCGTACAGCACTTTGATTAACCCTGGTTGTTGTTTTTTTTAATGTGCTTTTTAATGTGTAAATAAAAGTGACTTGGCGTGGTTCTGGTTAACATTCTGTACATTACAGGAAGACACACAGAAGCTACACAATTGATGCAAGTCATTGATGCATGCTGCTTTACGAGTGAGAGGTATGGACTATATGATCGAGAGGTAAAGATGAGGTATAGACTTTTATGATCAAGAGACAGACTATATGATCAAGAGACAGACTATATGATCAAGAGACATAGACTACATGATCAAGAGGTATAGACTTTATGATCAAGAGACATAGACTATATGATCAAGAGGTATAGACTTTATGATCGAGATTTAATTGATATCGGAGGCTTTAAAGTCTATTTCCGGCTGACGATCCATCTCTTTCCATCCCTTGATAAGACGCTGAACAATGCCAGTGTCTAAAAAAAAATAATGCTATCGAAATAATAAATCTAAATGCAACAGAATTTCTCAAGACCTTTTTGTTGTTGCTACTATGTTTGTTGAATGACTAAATACATCTTCTTGTCCAACTTTAAAACCGACATAAGCACCACCAGCCCCTGAACTACAACACAGGTGTGTGTGAGTGCGTGCGTGCGTGCTCCTCCTCCTCCTCCTCACCTGTCTGAGCGCCTCCAGCTCCTCGCTGGTGACGCGCCTCTCCGACGAGGTGTTCTTCAGCCGGGCCTCGGCCAGCTCCAGGCCCGTCTGCAGCTTGTCCACCTCCTTGATCACCTGGTCCCGCTCGCTCATGATCAGCCGGTACTCGGAGAACACGGAGTCCCGCTCCTCCTTGTACTGGTCGCAGTCCTTGGCCGCCTTCAGCTGCTGGGTCTTGAGGCGGGTGGCCTCCGACTGCAGCCGCTCCATCTCGCGCTGGAGCTCCTTGTTCTGCGCCGTGATGCTCGACAGCTCCTGCTGCACCGTGTCGTACCTGTGGGCACAGTTTTGGGGACAAGATTTGGGATTTGATGGAAGACGCAGTCCAAAAAAAAACAAAAACAAGATTTCTCCGCACTGCTGCAGAGTCAGCGCAATTAACCTAAATCCCTGTAGTCTCTGGTGACATGTTCTTCTCTTACCTACCTTTGTTGAAAGCACTATTGTATAAGTCGCTTTGGACAAAAGCGTCTGCTAACGGACTGTAATGTAAGGTAATGTTACATTAAGCGTCTCTATGACATAATGGCTTTGAGAGCACATGGCCCAAAGGAAACTTCTTCCTGCTTGGGTTTTGGAATACTTTGGAGTTTTGTCAAAACAGCAACAAAAAAAAAAACAGCAATAACTAGTTTAAAACACAAAAAAGGTATTGAAACATGCCTTGACTGGAGAACGCACCAGTGACACATTTACCTTTCAAAATAAAAAAAACAACCAAATGTTCGTCGTGTAGACATTTCAGACTACAGACTTTCTCCTAATTCTAATGGGGGGGGACCAGGAGCCCAACAACATGAACAAGCCCTAGCCCGGTGAGGGGTGGAGCCGGTCCTGTGTCCCTCATCTCTGAGGGAACGTTTAAAAACCAACAGGCAGCTGCACATAAACAAAGCTTCATCTGTCTCGGATTAGGTGACCAACTCGAATTTGGCACTAAAGCCTTTGTATTCCAAAATGCAGTGAACTTTTCCCGTCTGTGCCGGACCAGTAGTAGTGATTACAATGTGCTTACGTCTGACGTGTGTGTGTGTGTGTGTGTGTGTGTCTGTCTGTCTGTCTGTCTGCCTGCCTGCCCTTTGGCTGGCTGCATCTCAACAGAGCGGCTGTTGTTTTTCCATTAGAGGGTGAATCTGGGTACGTGTGTGTGTGTGTGTGTGTGTGTGTGTGTGTGTGTGTGTGTGTGTGTGTGTGTGTGTGTGTGTGTGTGTGTGTGTGTGTGTGTGTGTGTGTGTGTGTGTGTGTGTGTGTGTGTGTGTGTGTGTGTGTGTGTGTCCGTCCTCTACCTTCTCATGGACGAGGAGTACTGCTGCTGGTAGTGAGCGGCGGTGTCCCTCTGCTGCAGCAGGCCGTCCAGCTGCGCCTGCAGCCGCTGGTTCTCCTCGTCGGCCTGCGCCATGCGGCCCAGGTCGGCGTTGTGGCACGCCGTCTGGTCGCCGTAGCGCTTGCGCAGTGCCTCGTAGTCCCGCCGTGCCGCCGCCAGCTTGTCGGCGGTGGCGTCGTACAGCTTGCTGAGCACGTCCGACGAGCCGTCGCGCATCACCTGGGAGGAGGAGGAGGAGGAGGAGGAGGGAGGAGGAGGAGGAGGAGGGGAGGAGGTGTGTGAGAGAGAGAGAGAGTTTACAAAAGTTTTTTGTCGTCTGTCCTAGTCCCAAAAATAATGAGAAGTTAAAGATATTCCGTTGCCTCGCTCAGCAGAATACATCCCTGTGGTTGGGGTGACCATGCTGGTAGAATGCCAGTGAAAAGTACTTCACTTATGATGAAATCAGTTGGAACGACGGTCGTACGCGGTCCTACGTACTGCTGAATGGATGAATTTTGGATGTTTTAGTGTGACGTTATCTGCATGGTTGTTAGTTTATGGTTACTGTCACCTTCATAGACTTTGGTCTAAAACTTTCCTTTGTATTTAAAAAGGGGAGATTTGTATGCAAGATTCAACGATTTAGTCTAGACAAAAGGTTAAACTACGAATAAAAAAAGTATTTTCATCACAAAAATTGGATTAAGAGTGAGATGTTTGTATACAAAAGTATATCAAAGTATTCCAGACAAAACCATGACATATGTCTTCCACCTCAAAAAGACGCGTGTCCCGATTGTTCCTCTGCGGATCAAACCGGATCAAAGCCGGTCGGATCAAACCAGTCCGACTCCTCTGTTACGGTTGCCATAAAAGCAACTAATAAATAAATAGCAAATGTTTACACAGCTGTCTGTGGAACAAGAGCACTACGTGTAATGGGCGGAACCCGCTGTACCGGGGAATTTTTTTTAGACGGTGACGATCGAAAACAAGGAAACGCCCTCTTGGTGACTTCCCATGTTTGACACTGTGCCGGGTGTCTTTGACGAGGCGTTTTGTCCGCGGCAGTCGCCATGGTGACAAAAAAGAGCCAAAGGCACTCTTGTGGGGAAACCCACCCTAGGGTAGGGGTGCTAACCCCCAAGACCAAGTCCCAACCCCCACCCCAATGCTTGGGATGGTGCCACTCCTCACCTCTCTCTCCCTCTCCACTGGATGAGATGACTCACCCCCCCCCCCCACCACCACCACCCGCCGCCCTCCCCTCCCTTGAAAACAATACACAAATCAGAATATTTAATATTCACATACGGTGTGTCATTATTATTATTAACCCTTTAAGGGGTTCACTTGCGAAGGCATCAGCTTGTTGTTTTTGCCATTAAAAATAAATAAATACATAATAATAATAATAATAATAAATTAATAATTCTAACAATTAATAATAATTATTAATAATTATGCTAAAGATTTACTCCAATCTTAGGCTGCATCCCAAGCCGGGAAAATGCTGCTTATTCAGGCAGAATTCAAGGGCAGAGAGGCCTCACGGTATGACGTCATGGTGCCATCAAATGTTCACCAAATTAAAGCTGCCTGCTGAGCTGCCTCTGACCTCTGGGAGGTTTTGAGGACAGCATAGACGATATCCTTCGTTGGTCAGGATATCCCACAATAATAATATTGTCATTAACATTACACTTACATACTTTGCTGGACTTTCTCGATGCTGCTGCACTACTGGCACTTTAAATGCTTTTACATCTTTTTGCACATTCAACAGATGTTCATACAATCTATAAGTCACTTTGCGGTCCTGTCCTTTTTTTGTTCATTTTTATTGTATAGATTATTTTTATGGTCTATTGTTTTTTGAGATGTTTACTGTGGGAGGGAATGGGGAGCAAGCATTCCAATGTAATTGTTACAAATGGCAAATAAATATCTTGTATCTTGTATGTGCCTGCTCCACTGCTCATACAGGAACATCATTAGAACTCAACAGCCCTTTGCTATACAGCAAGAAGAATGTTTGGGACACATTCAAATCCAAGTGTGCCAATCGACTACGATAATCTTATATTGATTCATTCGATGGATCACGATAAAGGAATAGTTCTTGTCCGATACAGCTAGCACATTCACGAGAGACTAGACATCACTTTGGACTCTTGGATACTTGTGATGGCATTTGCTATAATTCATTGCAGACAAAATTTTATAGACAAAATCGGGGAAAATTAAATCGGTAGATTAATAGACTACGAAGACAATCGTGGCATAATCGTAAAAGTTGCAGCCCTGGTAACGCCTGTGCACTCTGGAGCACAGAGGAGGCACTGAGGTACATTAGCACAATGTTCACGTCCAAGACGCCACATACATTCCGAAGTGCCGCCATCCTGACGTCCAGGACAGGGCATTTGTAAAAAATAGTTTAAAAAAGGGTTAGGAGGAGCTCCCGATAAGCAGAGACGGTCTGACCCCGATCCGTCCGGGAGAAATCCGCCCTCCCGGAAGTAATGATGACAGTGGACGAAGCAAATAATAAATGCCCTTCTGTCTCGAATGTCAGGAGAGGGGGGGGGTGGGGGCTGAGAGCATCTCAGGGGAGAGGACAGACACACTGCGCGTGTGTGTGCCTGCGTCTATGTCTAGAGGACACACACACACACACACACACACACACACACACACACACACACACACACACACACACACACACACACACACACACACACACACACACACACACACACACACACACACACACACACACACACACACACACACACACACACACACACACACACACACACACACACACACGTTACCTGCTGGTGCAGAGTCCGCATGTCGGCCGCCTCCCGCTGGTCGTCCAGCCGCAGGCGTCGCAGCTCCTCGCAGGCCTGCTTGGTGTGGCCGTGCTCCCGCAGGAGCTGCATGTTGTCCAGCCTCAGCGCCTCCGTCTCCTCCTTCAGCTGGGCCTGCTCGCTCGCCAGGCGGCCGTGCAGCGTGCTGCGTGGCGGAGGAGGAGGAGGAGGGGGGGGGGGGGGACGCGAAGGAGTTAGCGAAAGGCGTCGACACACCCCGACGAAAAGCACTACATCATCATCATCGCCGTCGTGGTGTGCCGTCGTTACGACACTCGAAACTCCACCGTATCGGGAGATGGGGCGGCTGTGTATATAAAAAAAAAACGCTGAACTGTATATACAAATTAGAACCGCGGCTACTACTACTACGACTTTGTCACCATCCGACACTGGCCAGTGGAGTTGGAACGAAACAACAATGCACCTTTTAGTATGCACTCCCCTCGCAGAGAGGGCTTGCTTACGGTGCCAGAATATGTACTTATATAATCAAAACTGATGTCAGCAAGTGGCTGGCTTAACCGCCATGCACTGCATCGCTGAGGAAAGGAAAGGAAAGGAAAGGGAAAAAGAAAGAAAAAATAAATAAATAAAGTAAAAACCTTCATTCAGCAGAAAAGCAACGCATTGGGTCACCGTGGACTATTAATCATGCTGAACAGGGTTTGCCAAAACCCACTGCATGCTCTCGATAGGGACCTCTCAATAGGGACCCCTGTGCCTTCCATTCACGGCGTATGCGGCAAACGGGGGGGGGGGGGGGGGGGGGGGAGGGGGGGGGGGTGGAGGGGGGTGGGGGTGGAGGGGATTATCTGCATCATCTGCATTCATCTCTTTCACTTCCCCGTGTCAAAGTTACCCGTACACTAAGCTGATCAAACGTGGCGTAGGTGGGATGGTCCCCAGCGTGGCGTACATTTTACGCGGGACAAAATTGATTTTGGTTCCTTCAACGGCCCGGGCGCCAGGACAGCTCAGTCTGTCGGCACTTGGCTTGGGAACCGGAAGGTCGCCGGGTAAAAAACACATGGGTACTGCCGAGGTGCCCCTTGAGCAAGGCACCAGACCCCTAACACAGCACCCCGGGCGCTGTACATACAATAGCTGCCCACTGCTCCTAATACTAGGATGGGTTAAATGCAGAGAAACAAATTCCACTGTGTGTGTGTGTGTGTGTACATGTATGTGACCAACAAACAGGATTCAATCCTCCAGATATAGATATAGGATAGTAGTGGGGGCTTTTTATTGACAAACAACCCGAAAGTAGCGCTTGCTTTTATCCTGTACCCAGAATTAGCTGTGAGAGTGGCTTCCCCGAATTTGCACAGCGAGAACCAACACTCATTCCATTCCTTCTACAGAAAGACCCTCAATGGACCAACAGAAAGGTTCCTCCACTCGTGTAAACAACAATGTCAGAGGATGGCGAGAAGACGGCCTTTAGGCTGGTGTGTTTGTTTTAATTTATGATTCAGACTCTGATCCGGAACATGATGTAATTAACTCACGGTTCACCGAGAACGATGCCTTAGATGTGAAACGGGCAAAAGCATACAAGGGGAGAGCGAGAGAGAGAGAGAGAGCGAGCGTGAGAGCGAGAGCGAGAGAGAGGCGGTAAGCAGTAAATAAACACTTGTTTTGTCATTTTATGTACCAACTGGGGGCCATGAAGGGCCGAGAGGCTTACACTATTGTAATAATCCCCTTTCGCGTCTGTGTGGCGGCCAGCTGTTTGTCCCGCCGCTCTGGAGCACAGAGCACTGGGGGGGGGTTAAATCACCCCCCAACGCCTTACGACTGACTGACAGTAGCGTCCGCGGCGCCCCGGCCGTAGCATTAGTGGCACAGATGCCGTGTGGCTCGTGGCCCGCGCCCGCCGGCACCGGGATAATAATGATGGGCGATTACGGAGCACGCTTTCCCGTCCACGTGACACTCCCCCCTCAACCTCCCCCACCATCAGGATTGGACAGGAGAAGAGACTTTCAGGAGGGGCAATTGCGTGTGTGTGTGTGTGTGTGTGTGTGTGTGTGTGTGTGTGTGTGTGTGTGTGTGTGTGTGTGTGTGTGTGTGTGTGTGTGTGTGTGTGTGTGTGTGTGTGTGTGTGTGTGTGTGTGTCTGTCTGTGTGTTTTCGGTTGGTTCTTACTCTCGGGGGGGTGGGGGGGTGCCTTTCCGTGTCCCACGGAAAGCTGGGACACTGGAGCTGATTAAGTGTCAATCAAGGGGCCGCCTGCTTAAGAGGAAGAGGTCTTGATTGACACGCAAACACGATCGCCGAAATCGCTGACGGGACGTACGCCCGGGAAAAGTACCATAAGAACAGACCCATGGTGAAAACAACGTTACGGTGACAATTGGTCCCAATTTTTATTTTTCGGTGGACTGAATAAACCCCTGGATGTAAACATAACAGTAAATGTCAACATGTACTCGTGCCAACGCTGAGAGCCAATCACCGCGTCTTGTGTTTCCTCAGACGCTGCATGGCTTAACTTGCTCCGTGTATCAGGAAGATTCACATGGTGACGTAGAGCTAATTTAATTAAAATTATTATTGTGGCACTTCTGTTTCTGATCCCGGGGTTGCATAAATGAACCCATGGACCCGCGACAAAGAGGCCCATCCCTCCCACTAAAAGTGTTGTGAAATATGATCTCAACAGGGGAGAACCAAATCCAGGTTAAACTCCCGCAGTTGAGAGTGTGAGCACGAGCAAGACGCGAAACACACACACACTCGTTTATTGTGTCTCTTTTCTTTCTCTATTTCTCTGATTTCTCTTCTACTACTTCTTGAGCGACACACACACACACACACACACACACACACACACACACACACACACACACACACACACACACACACACACACACACACACACACACACACACACACACACACACACACACACACACACACACACACACACACACACACACACACACACACACACACACACACACACACACACACACACACACACACAGCTTATCCACTGAAACATGCAAGAAGCCACTGCACTGCTACCACTGCCCCCCCAGGTTTTGTACTCACTGGTAGAAATCGGCCTTCTTCACGGCCTCCTCGCACCTCTTGAGGGTGGAGCTGTGCTGGTTCTGCAGGGACTGAAGGTCCGTCATGGCCTTCATACACTGCAGCTTGAGGCGCTCGTAGTCCTGGCCCGTCCTGGAGTTGGGTCTGGGCCCGAAGACAATAAGAGGGAATACAGTGTGTGTGTGTGTGTGTGTGTGGAGGGGGAGGGGGAGAGGGGTGGGGCGGAACAAAACAGCACAATGCATTTTTAAGAAAAACGAAAACAAAACAATAGAGATTAAGATTTCAGAAAGCCACGAGGGGAGGACGATGGGAGTATAGTGGAGATAAAAACCATGCTGAGCTGGTGCTTGTGGGGAACAAGGGAGTGTGTGGTGTGTGTGTGTGTGTGTGTGTGCGCAGAGAGGCTAGTCATTAAAATTACATGCTCACACCCCCCCACCTCTTGTTTTAGAGTGGAGTGTGCTTGGGGAACACGGCCTCTCACCACTTAGGGTAACCCTCTCGGCTATTCTATTTTCTTTCTTTTTTTGGCGCTTTTAAAAATTCTGTGAGGGGACGTGGCTCGACCCACTTGGGGTAAAAGCAGGGGTCACAGGGTGTTCCCAGAAAACATCTCTAGACGGACTTCTTCTTCTTCATATATAAATAAATATATATAAAAATAAGAGAGAGAGAGAGAGAGAGAGAGAGAGAGAGAGAGAGAGGAGAGAGAGAGAGAGAGAGAGAGAGAGAGAGAGAGAGAGAGAGAGAGAGAGAGAGAGAGAGAGAGAGAGAGAGAGAGAGAGAGGAGAGAGAGAGAGAGAGAGAGAGAGAGAGAGAGAGAGAGAGAGAGAGAGAGAGAGAGAGAGAGAGAGAGAGAGAGAGAGAGAGAGAGAGAGAGAGAGAGAGAGAGAGAGAGAGAGAGAGAGAGAGAGAGAGAGAGAGAGAGAGAGAGAGAGAGAGAGAGAGAGTTGTTTTGGAGTGCCATACCTTGGCTTCCAAATATATATATATATACACACAAATAAAATAAAATAAAGATTCCCTGAACGGTACCTCAAAATTCTCCCGGCTCCATCTCTGCCCACCCACCAGCCTAGATGCTGTAGTTAAGCAGGACAGAGGTGTCCGCTCTGGCTAGTAGTTCCTAGCCAGAGCAGACGGTACGTACCTTGCCATACCGTGGCTTTTGCTAAAAAAGGACGCCACTGACCGAGAGAACCAAGCATGCTCCGGTACGGTACCTGCAGTCGTCGAAGGTGGTGCCGGGCGACGAGAGGGCCAGCCTCTTGCGCAGGTCGTCCCTCTCCCGCGTCACCTGCTTCAGCTGGAACAGCACCGTCTCCATGTTCTCCCGCATGTGGTGGCCGCCGCTGCCACCGCCGCTGCGCTGCCGCCGTGGTTCTCCGTGTTCTCCCGCATGTGGTGGCTGCCACCGCCGCCGCCGCCGCCGTGGTGGTGGTGGTGGTGGTGATGGTGGTTCTCCGTGTGGCTGGGCGGTGGGGAGGAGGCTGAGGAGGTGGGTGTACCTGCGGGTGTCAGCAAGTCACTGGACGGGGGAGGGGCAGGGCGGGCAGGCTACTCTCACTCTCAAGGTCGCACGGAGAGGGGGTGGGAGAAGAGGTGGGGGGAGTCTCCTCGACTTTGGTGTCAAAGCGGTCCAAAGGCATAATGACATGTCCCCAACGACGTGTCCGCACACGCATGGGGGCAGAAATTGAGCTAGAGACCCCCTGCAGGAATTTAGCTAGAGACCACCTCTGCATGCAGTAGCACACCTGTGTCCCGGTTTTCTGGATGGGCTCCTGACATAATACACAAAATATATGAATGCATGCATGCATGCATGCATGTTGTGCGCTTAAGTCCCTTAAGCCCTTGAACTTTTAATGAATAAACAAAAGGGTGTGTGTATTTGAAACCGCACAGATCATCGGGGGGGGTCAGTTTAATCATTACAAAACAACTTCGGGCATAACCGTCTTTTTCATTTTTATTGTTATAATAAGGGAAGGGAGCGGGGAATGTCCAGGTGTATCGGTGACGGTGCTTTCCCCCTCGACGGTGACACTCACCCACGCTGCTGAGGGAGCTGCTGCTCTCCGAGTCCGACGGCATTGTGGACAAGACACTGTAGGTGGAGCCTACAGGGGGGGGGGGAAGGGGGGATTTTTGGTGGAGGGGGAAAAACACAAAAACATCAAAGTCAGTCAGTCAGTCCCCCCCCTGCCAAGTAGGGCAAAACAAGCGACTCCTGAATTACAGTCCGACGAGTACATCCAGCATTGTAGTGGCACATCAAGGAGGCGGCGGCGGCGGCAGCGAGTGGCTAGGGTTACACAAGGGGGGGGGGCGGATTTAGCCGAGCAGTCAAAGAGGGCCGCTACCAGGGGGGGAATAAAAAGGTGGGACCCTCTCTCTCTCTCTCTCTCTCTCTCTCTCTCTCTCTCTCTCTCTCTCTCTCCTCTCTCTCTCTCTCTCTCTCTCTCTCTCTCTCTCTCTCTCTCTCTCTCTCTCTCTCTCTCTCTCTCCTCTCTCTCTCTCTCTCTCTCTCTCTCTCTCTCTCTCTCTCTCTCTCTCTCTCTCTCTCTCTCTCTCTCTCTCTCTCTCTCTCTCTCTCTCTCTCTCTCTCTCTCTCTCTCTCTCTCTCTCTCTCTCTCCCTCCCACCGACCCCGGGGATGACAGCCCTGTGGACCCAGGCTGCAGTGTGTGGCTAATTATCAGCAGGCACGGCAGCGTAAACGTAGCCCCCCCCAAGGCTCAGGGGGGGGGGGGGGAAAGAGGCGAGGGGAGGGGGCCCCCAGAAGAGTCAGCGCAGCCTAAGAGAGGTGCTTCTTTTCATCTCCGCTGACAACGCCACACAGTCCCACCACCACCACCCCTACACTACCAGCCCCTCCAACCCCCTTCTGGAAACCCCCTGTTTCTTTTGTGGCCTAATACACGATTAGGCGAGAGGTGGGGGGGGGGGGGGGGGAGAATAACTCGTCTTGACTCATCTTTATTTGCACCATTCCATCAAATGTTACCATGAATTTAACAAAAACAAGGAAAGGTAGGCAGGTGTGTACACTTGGTTTTGGGTATGGTGACTCCAGACTCCTATTAATATGGCGTGGGCCCAGATGAGACCTTTTGGAATACTCTCGCGGGCCCAAACATACTGTAAAAACTACAACACAGCCCCGGCTCTGGGAACCAACAGCTGATCCGCTCAGCTAAATCACCAACTCCCCCACCCACCCTTCGGCACTATAAGTCCTCATGCCCCCTCCCGCCCCCAACACAAAATAAAATGTAAAATACAAACCCCAGCACCCATGACAAACGATCCCATTTACCAGCATCTCAACACTCTTAAATCAATCCCAGGCTGGCAGTGTTCCCGAGAGCCACAACACCCAAAAACGGTGTGTTTTGATTAAAACTGGAGGGATCCCAGCTAAAATGGCTTGCCCCTCTATTTCTTTCCCATCGTCGCTGGGCTGAATGAAAGAGGGGGGGGGAGAGGGAGAGAGAGAGAGAGGAGAGAGAGAGAGGAGAGAGAGAGGAGAGAGAGAGAGGAGAGAGAGAGAGGAGAGAGAGAGAGAGAGAGAGAGAGAGAGAGAGAGAGAGAGAGAGAGAGAGGAGAGAGAGAGAGAGAGAGAATGATGTGCCTCAAGGAACCGTGGCATCCCATGGATCAAGCAGTCTTTGTTCTGGCCCGGGCTTAAGTTTCCCATGGGTCTTGTTTGAGCAGGGAGAGACGCCGTGTCACAATGGGCCCGAGAGGTTCTCCACGGCGTGGCCCGCTCTCCCTGCCTTCCTGGAAGTCATGGGACCTGGGGCTGAGCTGCGGTGGGGCCGACTCTCTCTCTCTCCCTCTCTCCCACACACACACACCACTCTGGGGGTGGGTGGGTAAGTAGGGGGGGGGGGGGGGGGGGGGGGGGGGGGGGGAAATGGTGCTGATCGCTTTAGCGCCAGTCAACAGGCTCTCTCTCCAACGCTGCAGACTCCAGACTTGGAGAAGAAGTTTGGCGCGACGCTATGACAACAGGGCATTTCCTATTCTCTTTTTTTTTTCCTCTCCCCAACCTAGGCGATAAACCGGTATGTGTGTGTGTGTGTGTGTGTGTGTCATGCCTTCTCTGGCCTGGGGAAATGATAAGCTTGTTTTTCAGACGGCCTCCCGGGACCGGCTCCGGGGGAAAGACGGGCCCTTGGCCGGTAAAAGTGTTTTTACTTGTTCCGTGCATGTGTGCGCGTGTGTGTGTGTGTGTGTGTGTGTGTGTGTGTGTGTGTGTGTGTGTGTGTGTGTGTGTGTGTGTGTGTGTGTGTGTGTGTGTGTGTGTGTGTGTGATCATGTGGGTCAATTGGTTCTGAAGCTCCTCTGGATGATGAAGCACGATATCAACTGAATGCATTGTTAATGCATAACCAGGTAGCCCAGTACTGTCAATTAAAGAAAGAACAGACAAAGAAACCATGTGGCCCGAGACGTTAGTGAGTCTCATGAGGATGAATCACACCAGAAATAAAACTATCTTACTGCATAAAGGGCACTTGGAAAAGGGAATTCCAATGCCTGGAGTAACGTTAAAAGTAACTCTGCAGACAAGAGGTGAGTGATAAGGTCTTCCTTTGAGGCTGGCAGAAAGCTAACTCTGCTGAGGACTGGTGGCCGTTTGGAGGCCATAGTATAGGCAGTATAGAGTCCCTTTTTAGTCTTACAGGCGGCAGTGTGGTTCAGGAGGTCGCCTCACAACCGGAAGGTTGCTGGTTCAATCCCCCGGCTCCTCCTAGCAAAAACTGTCGAGGTGTCCTTGAGCAAGACACCCTAACCCAAACTGCTCTTGACGTGCCGACTGTCTCCTTGCATGGCTGACTCCGACGTTGGTGGTTGAATGGGTGAATGTGAGGATGTGAGGCATGACTTGTAAAGCGCTTTGGATAAAAGCGCTATATAAAAGCATCCATTACATCAAGATAGTGCCAGCCTCGCTCAGTGAGAAAAAGACGATAATGGCAATCTTCCCGTATGGGGGGGGGGGGGTGGTGTGTTGCATGAGAAAAGCAACTCAACGTTAGGTGGAAGCAGGCTGTATCCTCGGCGGCTCGACGTTGCTCTGAAGTCTGCAACGGCGCTCCAAAATAAACAAAAACATTTTTTGCGTCAGAGCCTCTTGGCTACTGTCAATACATTATGAAAAAGTATCCAAAACATTTCCAAATCCAAGCCCAGGCGACGTCTTCAGTCAGTCGAGTAACCTCACCCAGGGACGACATGTGGAAATGAGTGCTTTGGCCAACTCTGGCACATGATGGGGGAAAGAGAAATGTTGATTAAGGTGCACCTGTGTCACCTGGTAAATAAATAAATAAATAAATAAACACAAATCAGTCACGAATCGGCTTCTCTCTCTCCGAGTTGGGGGTTACCCGGGGAGGAGCGGCTCATTATGACACACGACAAGAGGGTGCCTAGAAGGCCTATGACACGCTACTGTTGTCTCGAATACAAGGCCACACTCTGCCGAACGAGAGCAGTGGCGGAACCAGTCTGTCGAGTCGGGCGGTGTACCTGCCCTGTTGTAATACAGGCTCAGGTGCTGGAGGAGGAGGAGGAGGAGGAGGAGGAGGAGGACGAGGCTTGACAAGCCACAGTAGGACTGCAATTAGGTAGACTGCGCAACATCCTTTCAATACAAAAGCACAGATTGTACAGAGATATACAAGTACGTAAAAGCATGCTGTGGACATATACACACATGTTGAAAGCCTCTTCTAGTTCAGATTCGGTGGAAAGTAACTAGGTTCAAAAAAAGTTAAATATTGACCAAGATTCAAGCGGCAGTTTTTATGGTGTACGATAATAATGTTGCTGAAATTGACCACTGACCCAAAGAGGAGAAGCAGACACGACACAGAACTTGTTGGCATGTGGACGCCGATGACGCCACTGCCTGGCAGTGAGGTGAAGCGGTGGCCAACACAAAACTAGCCATGTAAATGTGGCTTTGGAAATGCAAAAGAAGTGCCTGTTATCACAGGAAAGCATCACAGGTGCCCATTGAGGGCCGAATGTGGCCGACCACACACACACACACACCCCAGAGGCTGTGACACACACACAGACTCCCTCTCTTCATCTCCTGTGTGTGTGTGTGTGTGTGTGTGTGTGTGTGTGTGTGTGTGTGTGTGTGTGTGTGTGTGTGTGTGTGTGTGTGTGTGTGTGTGTGTGTGTGTGTGTGTGTGTGTGTGTGTGTGTGTGTGTGTGTGTGTGTGTGTGTGTGTCTCTCTCCTCATCTCTCTCTCCCGCTTCATCCCTCTCTCGCTCCTGCTGCTTTCTCTCTCTCTCTCTTTTTTATGATGAAGAAGGAAGTATATATATTTTGTACAAGGCAAGCTTCTGTACCATATTGCGACTTCTTCATGTCTCTTGGTGTCCATCAGGAAAATACTTCATTAAGTATATGCCAAGTGAAGCAAAAGGCAATTTCCCACCTTATGTGGACATATGCAGTAGTTTTTTTATTTGGCTTTATTTAGACAAATCTACCTTTCAGTCGTTCACCGGCTTTATGGTGTGTGTGGCACAATTATTGACATTGTGATAACAAATATATATATATTGAGGATGTGTCATTGGAGGAGCTAGGATATGAGAGCAGCAGAGCCTACATGGTGAGGGTGTGTCCAGGCGTTGAACTGAAAGAGCCATAAAACTGTACTTGTATGGGGGGGGGGGGGATTTCTATGGAAATGGGAAGAGGCACCATCACGAACAGACAAGAAGCAGTACCCCCTAAATTACAAACCAATGTGGGAAGGAGTAAACACAACCCAAAATAGAATGACACCCCCCCCCCCCACACACCCACCAGAGGCTGACACACACACACACACACACACACACACACACACACACACACACACACACACACACACACACACACACACACACACACACACACACACACACACACACACACACACACACACACACACACACACACACACACACACACACACACACACACACACACACACACACACACACACACACACACACACACACACACACACACACACACACACACACCTTTTGTTATGCATTGGAGAATGGCTTCAGTCAATTCAATTCTCTTGTTATCTTGAACCTTTTGTAAATTTGGTATCAAAAAGTTAGGCCACAGTGTACTCTGAACCCGCCGGTCAACTCGGGCTTGAGAAGAATTAGAACGACTGTGAAAACAGAAATCTTCTTCGCAAAGTACTCCTAAGGTTATGTTTCGCTCTCTTTTGTTTTCACCTGGACATAGATGACATTACTAGTCTATATTTAATAAACAGTACAGTAATTACTACTGTAGTGATTGGTACCCCCCCCCCCCCCCCCACACACACACCCATTAGGACAAAAGCACAGACGACTCGCCTGTGCTTTTAGTGGAACGGACAGAACACAGGGGAGTGAGTGCAAATTGGCCTTAAGTCACATGATCTCTCACACACACACACACACACCTTCCTTGTGGCCTGAATCAAGTTGACACAGTGTCAATGTTGTGAAAGATGGGGCAAGATCAGAGGAGAATGAAAGCAGGTTGGCTGAATATTGAACTGACTTAAGTCAATAGATGCACAACAAAAACTGGTTGAGGAGCAATGACTTGCCAATTGAACTGCTATTCACATGTCATGCTTACGCATATGCTTATACCATGTAATTAATCAATAAACAAACAACACCACTACTTCTCACCAGAGCTGTGATCGACAGGTCCGGTGCCATTAAACAGGACAGTGCTCAGGTGAGGGTGGGTCTTCTCCAGAGCTGTGCACAGGTCTCCGAAATGGTCTCTCTCCTTGCTCATCAGCATCTTCAGCAGGAGGTCCACCTTCTCGGAGTTGGAGGAGCAGCTGTGGTCCAGCTCGTAGCGCTCCGCCGGGCCCAGGGCGCCACACTGTGCCAGAACATCCACCACGGCGTCCGCGTCGCTCACCGACTCCATTAAGTTCTGGTAACATTTCTCCAACAACTCCTTGTGCTTGGGCTCCATTTCGGCCGTGCTTAAGAGAGCCGGTCGCCCGAGAAACAAATACGGGTGGGTTCAAATTCGGTGCCCCTGGCCGCAGAGAGTTCACTTGAGAGTGTCGGCGAGTGTCCGTGAAGACTGTGCGCCGTGGAGCCTGCTGGTCGGGACGGGTTTCAACAGACACAAGTAGCCATGTTTGTTGCCAAACGCTGGCCGAACTAAGAAACGGCAATACATTTTCCGCAAGCGTGTTCAGCGGTCCTACCGTTCGTCCTTCTGGCGTAGACGCCCGGCGCTAAAGACGAGGTCCGCTTTGCATTTCCCAAGTAAACGAACATCCTTTTTGATCAAGTTTTTCCTACATGTTGCGAACTGTACCAACTCTTTGGCAGTCTTTCCCGTGCGCCCACAAACTCCGCCATGGCTCACTATTTTAGCAGCTGTAGCCCTCGACCAATAGTATCTCAGCAGCTGTATCTCTCGACCAATCATATTTGAGTGCGATCGCCATGTAAGGTAAACGGGGGCGGGACTTAATCGATCGTAACGCACCTGGTTTATCGACTAAAACTTTGCGTTAGTAAATCTAGATATTATGTAAGAATACTTTGTTTTTGCATGCAATCGTGCAATAATCGGTTGATTATAAATTGTTGAGCATATTTATTCCACGACTATGTAGGCTATGACACTACGATACTACAAACGGATTAAGGATTATTTATTTATTTATTATTATTATAATAATAATGCATTTTTTTTTTTTTATAAGTATCTTCAGAACGAATACCTGTGTATGTCATTGCATTGGTTATAGCCGATGGACAAATTGAGCGCCGCAGTGTCCTCTTCCACCTATGTGTGGTTGCACTGTAAGCTTTCCTTCTGCTCTATATATTAATCCATCAGATCCCCAGAGGTAGATGACGTTACATCTGCTGAGTAAGAGATGCTGGCTGGGTTAGACCCTGGCACTAAACACTGTAAGACTGGCCCCTGGGAAGGGGCCAACAGACCCATGCGACTAAGCACAATTTAGATATGGAAAACCGCTTTATTATTATTAATAATAATAATAATAATAATACTAATAATAATCTCAAACAGTATTTGTACAGCACCTTAGTGCAAAGGGTGCTTTGATATGCAACATGAAAGCAAGAGAGCCAGTGGAAATAGGGCTCTGTAAATATAAAATTATACAAATAAGCAAATGCATACTAAATAAAATAGAAATAAACAATCATTCATTATCATGACAGTTGTCACTGTCAGTATGACAGTGACATACACACCTGTCATTCACTTCATGAATGACAGGAAGTTGTTTAAAATGAAACTGGCATATATGGTATTGTGTGTTTGTGTGTGTGTGTGTGTGTGTGTGTGTGTCAAAACGACATAGCTAGCTTTCAACAGCTTTACAAATCCAACCGATGATGTAACTAGACCCCATATATAAACTCTGAGAGAAAATCCAAGTAGGCCGGTGCATGAGAAAGAACAGGAATGTGGGAAATGTTATGCAAAGCCAGAGGTTCTGACAGCTTGCTTTGAAAAAGGCAAATGCATAAATAGGTCTGCATCAGCATACACACACATCGACACGTGGATATGCACACTGCTGTGTATCCAGTGATGCGGTACAAGAGGACTCGGGATAGTGATACTATCTGCTCTCATCTCATTATATGTGGTCCATCTAATCTGTGGTTTTGTAATTTGTTTATATGCACCGATGAACTTTAAAGTAGGATTAGGTCCTTAGGACCAAATGTCTGCTCACATTCCCCTGCACAGCCTTACATCACCACCACCACCACAATATATGTCAGTGTGTGTGGTTACAATGATTATTAATAATAATAATAAATAATAATACATTAAATGTATATAGCGCCTTTCTGGATACCCAATGCGCTTTACAGACAGGGTAAAATTACACTCACCGTAAAATCATTTAAAAGTTACATCGATGGATAAAATAAAAATGTTTAAAAAAAAAAAGGAGTATAACTAAAAATGGTTGAGTCAGAGGGGAGGAAGATAAGCAGGGGAAAGCCAGTCTGAAGAGGTGGGTCTTGAGAGGCTGCTGGGAGGATGGTCGTGTGGACGCCTGACGGATGTGGACGGGGAGGGCGTTCCAGAGGGGGGGGGGTGGAGCAACTGAAGAGGCCCCGTCACCCCAGGTCAGTAGCTTGGATTTAGCATGTTATATTATTGTTATTAGAGTTGGAAATGGTTATACGGCAGTTGTGACAATGTGCATCAGAAGAGAAACTGTATATATATATATATATATATATATATATATATCTATATAGAAGATATATATATATATATATTTCTTCTATATGTATTCCCGAGCTTGTCTTCTGTTTTTGATTAAACAAAACCATTTTCAACACAATTTCATTTTCAAAGTTGAATCGTGGTGCGTTTATCGATACTCCTATACCAGCATAGCAATATGTTTACATTACATTCTGAGATAGGTTAGAAAAATGTCACAGAGGCACGATTCCACCTTGTCACTGATTAAAAGGAGAGGGGAGGAAAAGGGAGAAGAGAGAGGAAGAAGGGAGAGCAAATAAAGGAGGAAGAGGAGAGGGAGAGAAGAGGGAAGGCGGGGGGGGGGGAGAGAGAGAGGGGAGAGGATGGTGAGATTGGAGAGGAGAGGAGAGAGGATTGGTGAGATGAAAAACTGATAGGAGAGAAAGAAGAGGGGAGAAAGAAGAGGAGAAGAGACCGATAAGAGAGACGAGAGCGAAGGACAGAAGAGAGATAAGAGAGCGAGACAAGAAGAGAATTGTAGGAGAGAGAGAGAGCGAGGGGGCACAAGGGTCTACAGCTCATTACAGGTTGTCCTTGACAGCTCATCTTAGCGGGGCTACTGATGACGCAGGATGAGGGATATTATTGATTGGCAGGGCTCCTGTGTACACATCCCAGACACCGTGATGAACAACTGCGAACACGGTGCCCTTCTATTTGTCTCAAGGGCCAAACAGACTATTACCAAAAGCCTATTGACAAACTAAGGATGGAGGCCATTGTTTCTAACCATGTCCATCCATGTTAGTTGATCATCCTATAAAAAGAAAAGTGCTGTTCTGCATATGGTCACATTTTCCCCAGAAGGTATCACAGATACCTTCAGATGCAGCTACCGCAGGGTAAATAAATACAAACATCAAATATTCATCTTGCTTTGTTCTTGGGCCATGGATGTGTGCTACTTCATCATTCTATGTCCATACATCAGACAGGGAGATGCAGGGAGGTCAAATGAGACTCGTTACAGCCAAGTGACTGGCACCAGTGGCCCTGCCCCTGGTGCCAATGCCCACAATTCCCACAAAGAAGTGTTTTGGACTTTACCAGTGTCTCCTACTTTGGAGAACTATTTATAGCCTAGAGGAGAGGGGGGGGGGAGAAAACCCTGTGTGCACTGCCATTTCACTGCTCATGCCAATGAACTGTAAAGGAAACCGGACCATTTTCCACTTAAGCGAGCCAGAAGCAGATACACACTGAGAGAGGGGACTCACTCGTTCACTTTTTTTATTTTATTGTTAGCACCGGCATAGCGCTTCAGCTACTCTACGCCGTGCAGTTCATACCGTGCATAGTATAAAAGCTAAGGTGGTGGAGCGAGAAGCGGCTTTGAAATGCAAATGGACAATTTGGCGGTCCAATGTTTTATGCACAACGCACGCACACACAAATTCCTTATGTGTCATAATGCCTTTATTTATTCATTTGTGTAAAATGTGGGATTGTATGTCTAGGCTATATATATATATATATGGCCCTTGGGAGACATACTTTTTAAGTGGTAAATGTTAGACACAAAAAATTATAAAACCGTGAACATGTATTAGTCCATTTGAAAATATAGTTGACCTAACATATTTTAAGTATATTAATAAAAAAAAAATGGCAAAAATAAAATGCAGCTGGTAGTAACTAGTAACTGACAAGTACACAGTGCGGTGAATGTTACTTCATGAGAACCAAGAGCCCTCTGCTGGCGATACAACATAGGAAATGGCAATGACAACAATACCAAAACCAGTATTACAATGGCACGACTACATTGAAGTACATTCAAATACACCCAATAGACTGATTGCCAGATGAAATGTTTATGGGAATATAGGACTTTTTTCTGTTTACAAGCAGCTATGAATGGTTTTACATGACATTCCTATAAGCTTTGGGTTCCAGCTTTGCAACAAGGCCACATGTGTAAATAGCGTCATGAAAATTGAAATCATGAGAATACAAAAACAAAAAATAGATCTATATTAATCAGCATTCATTCAAATGAGATGCTCTATTGTTTAGGGTTGATTTGCATAGAGGTCTCCATTCACAACCACGTGCAATCTTTAGAGCGCAAGATTTATTTATTTGACAGAACATCCCTGATTTACATGATTGAAAATCAATTATAATTGATTAATTGATTTCTCAATTCATTGTCTATAGTGGATTTTTTAGAGCATCACAAACGTAATGTCTCACGACCATAACCATGGCATACTTCAATCCTAGGACTGTTCATTCTGAACATAATACAAATGATCTAGCATGTTATGGTTACTTTGAGATAGATGCCATTTCAATGTTGACCCCCCCCCTCCCACAAACTAAAAAAATTGTCCCATCACAGGCAAGATGGTAAAACAAAATTAGTCTTACTAAAATATAATGTTAGCACTACATCACGCAATTAAAGCGTTCTCAATCACCTACATTGTGAAATGCGCTATATGGCAAACTATATGGCACATCAAAGGGAAAAGCTAATCTAAATAATGGCGGGGATTTTAATGACACTAAAGAAAGACCCATCAGCTGCATGCATGCAATTGGGGAACCAGTATAAACTTCTGAATTCCCACAACATGGTTACTGGTGTACTTGGTGGACCTTTGTGTCACTTGGAAATTGGCATGGGGCTGTTCCTTCTTAGTCACTACCGCCACAGAGCTTCAAAAGTAGCTTCTGGTAGTCCCCAGAGGTATCGCCCTGAGAGAGAGAGAGAGAGAGAGAGAGAGAGAGAGAGAGAGAGAGAAACACTTGAAGATCAGCACAACGCACACCTCCGGACAACACACACCGACTACATTCATTAATACATTTCATAAAGGTGCTGTACATCAGATTTAAGAGGGTAAAGAGACTGCAGAAAAGAGCAATGTTTGGAAACTCCCTCCCTCCTTCCCTAGCTCTCTCTCCCTCTCCCTCCATTTCTCCACCATTTAGAAGTGTTACATTTTCGCACTTGGTCAGAAATGAGCCAGGAGTGAACTAAAAATCGTAAATTGCCTGCATTTTTATTACAATCTTTTAAAAAGTCAGTCAACTACAAATGGATACTCTCACAGAGCACTTCACTCACTAACAGCCGACGGACGTCAATGCCATTTCCAACCCATCACACTCAAGTAAAACTGTCTGACGTCTTACCTACAGCACCTTTACTACTACTACTACTACTACTACTACATAATAATAATAATAATAATAATAAGGCATGTTAATGCCCGTTTTACTTACAGAGATGTGAGTGTAGAGGGATTTCCCATAGGTCCTCACGTACTCCTGTCTGATGTCCAGCATGTCCTTCTCGGAGCGGGACACCATGATGCGGATGAGGGTTTGGTCCTTGGTCCCGGCTCCCTGTGGTTCACATGGTGTTATTGTTGTGGACCATTGATTCAAAAACAATAATGATAAAAAAAATACATAAAAAGATGGAGAACAGACGGAATGCAGTGTTTTCCCCCACGATGTTTTGACACCATAACATACAAACATCAGTGACTTTATGGTTATTTTTAGTGTGTATAGTATAGTGCTGTTTATAGTATACAGTATGTAGCATAGTGTTGCATATAGTAGGTAGTATATAGTGTCGTTTATAATATAGTATAGCATAGTATAGCATAGTATAGTATTGTTGTGGAAATTCATACTGCGGGAGGGAATGGGAAGTAAGCATTCCATTGTACTTGTTGCATATGGCAAATCAAAACATCTCGACAATATCGTCACATGTTTTCTCCGGCTTCTCAATGTGGTAAATACACACATTAGAGACCATAACGGGGAACGAACGGTGACTTTACCTGCATGGCCTTGTGGAGCCTCTCTGCAAAGTAGGCCGGTGTGTTCCTGATGCATTTCACTGGACAATTCAAAAGACACAGTTGAGTTAATGATCAAAACTGTTTGATCATTGATCACATTTCACCAATACGATCTGAGAAACAAAATCAGTTAGGTGATCTCCTGTATATTGTTATACACTTATTAACTATAAAAAACCATGATAGTTTTCCCAAACATAAATATAAATACAATCAGTCTATAAGCATAATAAACAAATTGATGTAATGTGGTTCATAGCGCTTGTGAGACAGAGATGGCTTTATTGGTTACACTTACCAACAGCCACCATGCCGTTCTCCACGTTTCCGGACATCTCTCTGCAGATGCTCTTCACGATGTCTCGGCCAGACATCTGCTGGTACTCGTTGAACACTAAGAGGGGAACAAGGTAGCCGTCACTAACCTCAATCTGATGCGCTGACACGGGATGACATTGTTTTTTGTTTTGTTTTAAAAGGTCCATGGTGAGGAACAGCTAGGGGGCAACTACTACCCAGTTCAATACACAGACCCTTTTGGCTCAGAGACAAACAGTCAACCTACTGGAGTCTAGACACCCCAGCTGAACCTTTGCGAACATGTAAGCGCTGACCACCAAAAAAAAAGTACACACAAAAAAAGTAAAACACGCACACACAAAAAAATTAATAATAGTAAAATAACACAGACCTGCTCTGAGATGAGGCTTGCTGCGAGCACACAGAATGGCATTGAACTGAGACTCATCAGTTCCCACTTTGTTCTCTCCGGCTGCATACAATTTCTGTCAGACGCACGCAAAAACAAATAGAGGTTAAAAAGTCACCGAGTAAACCAAATCGTCAAAAACAAGAGTGTTTATTTGTGTTTGTTGTAAAGGTTTGCACACCAGACGTTTACCTGAGCATCCTGTTTGGCCACAGAGACGTCTACATTTTCCCTCTCGTCACGATTTCCCTGAGAAAGAGAAGGAAAAAAACAAATATTTCACATTGCACACAAGTACAATGACAGAGACGGTTTGAACAAAGGGGTATAATGACGCCAATTTGCTATAGAAAACCAATCAGCATTTCATTCAATTGTTTGCCACAATTCCCTCCGGGGACAAGGAATTTAAATGTTTCTCTGCAGTCTTACTTGTCAGGGCTCGAAATTAACTTTAAGACTACGCACCAAAATGTAAGGAGCATCAACAATATATGCATATTTATATTGATCAAAAGCATAATCAGTAAGCGGATCGCTAAAATAAATCTAAAGAACCACGTTTGTTGTTCTTAATTTATTTCCGATGATTATTTACATTTTAACTTCGAAAGCTAGACAACTCCTGGTTGGCGTCTTGCTCAGGGACACCTCGACACTTGCAGCTGGAGTAGCCAGGGGGATCAAACCAGCTACCTTCTGGTGGTCGGACACCCCGCTCTACCTCCTGAGCTACCGATCGGATAGACTGATGTGGTCGGACAGTCAGTCTATCTGATCGGAGGTATGCATGTGTGTGTGTGTGTGCATTGGTGGTACGATGAGCATGCGTTTCCTTCACACCGATCACAGTGTGGCACAGCGTCTGTGGCGCCACTGTGTCGTACGGTTCTTGAGTCACAGGAGCCTACCTGACAGAGAGACACCAGCAGCCTGCGGAAGTGTCCTGAGGTGTCGTTGCTGATGGCGTCCTCCAGTGTCTTGCCGTACTCTGCGGGACAACACACAGCGTGAGCACAACAACACACTCAAGCGTATAGCGGCTCATTGCTACGATCATGCCAACTCCCAAACCGACCTGTGTAAGTACCACTTAGGATCTGAATGAAAGGAAAAAGAGGCTAGAACCACACACACACACACACACACACACACACACACACACACACACACACACACACACACACACACACACACACACACACACACACACACACACACACACACACACACACACACACACACACACACACACACACACACACACACACACACACACACACACACACACACACACACACACACACACACACACACACTAATAACAAAACAAGGCCATTCATAAATCATGAGGCCATTCATAGAAACTAGGTCATCGCCTTTGTCATGTCCCATATCCATACTACATGCCATAGTAGAAGCTCCGTTGGGTAGGACGTGAAGAAAAGTCTGCTTTTTAGGATAATTCTTGCTGGCATAATACGATGGGGAAACAGCCCCTGGTTTAACTGTTTTATAAAATGATGAATAAAGATTTATATCATCTAATTAAATCAAAATTGAAGTCCAAATCTGGTTAGAATCTAAATCGGATCCTCTTAATTGGTCACATACATGTACATGTTTGTTTCTTTGCATTTAACCCATCCATCCAATTTCAAATTCTAATTCACTTTTCACATGTCACTTTTTCAGTATTCATCCGAGTTATTTATTAATATATTATTACTGCCAATTTGCACTATACGTATTGTTGTGTATTGTATATACCTACGTATTACTGTAATTATACTGTAAATTGTGCTATTCATCTTCATCTATCAATACATTTAGATTTCATTTAGAGTTATTTAATTATATTTTTGTTTATACTAGTTTTATTTAGTTAGTTGTTGTTTTTTAGCTTAGGTATTAGTATTTTGTGTGTGCATTTATTCCCCATGTGTCAACTGTTGCACCTTAATTTCCCTCGGGATTAATAAAGGAATCTGAATCTGAATCTAGTATAAGGAGCAGTGGGCAGATATTTTATGCGCCCGGGGAGCAGTGTAGGGGTCTGGTGCCTTGCTCAAGGCCACCTCGGCAGTACCCAGGTGTTTCGGGGGACTTGAACCGGCGACCTTCCGGTTCCCAAGCCAAGTCCTAACAGACTGATCTACTGTCGCCCCATTAAAGTTATATAAGATAGTGCTGCTGGCATAAATTAAAGTTAAAACCTAGTTTCAGCATAGCCATACATTAGAGTTTGCGGTAATATTTCACTAGTGTTAAATATGGCAACTTAATTAGGTTTATTATTCACAATGACGATCATATTCCAAAAATCTGTGCCATCTGAAATGCAACAAAAAACATGTTTTAAAGTCACATGGGTTCCGACATGATATGAATTATCTAGTGAAACAATTATTTCAGCGCACTTAGAAGTGCAAATGACACGGATCTCTACAGCACGCAAACCCCCAAACAGAAATCCATCAATAATAAATGAGCACTCACCGGCTTTGTAGATCTGGTTGATTTCTAAAATCTCGGCATTGGTGCGGGAGGACAGGATCTCGATGAGACAAGCCTCGTCGGTGCCGGCGCCCTGTATGGGAAGTGAAGGAATAATGAATGAATCCGTCCGAACAAGTACAGCACGCGCCTACCTACACCTCGAGCCCACACAGACCAGGCAAAAAAAAACCCAAATCCCACTGTATTCTCACTTCCTGAACCTTCACTATTTATGTAGCCATGTGTTTATGGAATCATATTTCCTCATCCCCCTCGTTACGATGAGTCACATTGTGTGGTTTGGTCTTGAAAAACAACAAACCAAAATAGGTCAAATCAGCCAACCTTGATGGCTTCTCGGAGTTCAGCCGCGTCGAACACCGTGGGCTTCTTCAGCATGGCGATGACCAGGCTCTCAAAGTTTCCAGTGAGCTCAGACTTGAGGTCATGGAATAAATCCTACAGGGAACAAGGGGGGGGGGGGGGAGAGCGAGAGACACACACACACACGCACACACTCAAAAACAAGTGTCACAAGTCCAAAGTCACCCTAGATATGGCTTTTGTCACGTGGTGTTGGTGATCAGGTGACTCAAGGAGGTGTGTGTCTGTGACACCCTACCTTTCCGTAGGTGGTTTTGTAGGCCGGGACCAGGGGAACTCTCTGCTTCATGGAGCGATTACCCAGGAGTTCGATAATGGCTGACTCGTCGGTGCCTGTTCAAAATGTTGAGATGTAGAAATTAATCCACAGCGGGCATAATAACTTGTTCACGCACGATTATCGATACCCGACTGTTTACCAGAGTTCCTTTAAATATTACTTGTGTGGTTTGCCAAGACGATCTGCCTTGTGTACGCTTGTGTTTTCATGCCTCAGCTTGTTTTGCTGAGGTATTCTTCTTCTTCTACGTAACCGTTTTATATATATACACATCCCCTTCCCCCCCACCCCCCCTACAAGTTTCCCTCCCTTTTTCCAGGCCGCCATTGTTAATAAGAATGTGTTCTTAATGACTTAATGTCTGGTTGAAGAAAGGTTCAAGAAATTAGGGGAAAAGATGAAATACATGGTGTCAAATGTCAAAAACAGGAAGATGTCACTGCAGTCCACTGACCGAAACCCTTCATGGCCTTGCGGAGGACTTCCACGTCCCTCAGTGGGTCCGCACCGGGGAAGTCTTTGATGGAACCCCTGAAGCCCTTCTGAGCCAATCAGAACACAGCAAGGCAACACACATTTGAAAAAAAACAAACATAGCAAACATAATACGTGTGTAAGCTTTAAAAATATATATAATAATGATACAAAACTGCAAAGGGTCTTGTTTAAAAACGAATAAATATTGGCTTTCAGTCGGATCTAGAAAATAGTGTCGTTATTAAATCTAAATCTGGAGGATCGAATCCTGCAGAACCTTGAATCCACCTTCCGGTTCCCAAGACAAATCCCACCAGACTGAGCTATCCTGCTGCCAAGAAAATAAAATGGATATTACTATTATAATATCCGTGACAGCATTGGGATACTTACAGCCACGGGTACGGGGCTGGAATGATGGGCTGAACCATATCCTGGCATGGGGGGATTGCTTCCACCGGGAGCCGCGGGGTAATTTGGCATGGGCTGGCCCGGGGCGGGACCCCCTTGGTACCCCTGCTGGCCGCCTGCTGGCTAGAAGTAGAGTAAAGTATAGCAGAGAAATCTTTATCATCCCCACAGTAGCCTTGGAACAAGCAGACCTACTATGGCTATAGCAGAACTTGGGCCAGACACCAGGAGCTGC
>CM051014.1:13661059-13691059 GCA_027704905.1 Muraenolepis orangiensis
TGTGTGTGTGTGTGTGTGTGTGTGTGTGTGTGGTGTGTGTGTGTGTGTGTGGTGTGTGTGTGTGTGGAGAAACAGGAGAGGGGGGGATAGGGAGGGGGTGGTGGTGAGCGAGATAGAGGAAAGAGCCGGAATGTGGGATCAAGAGCAGACTCCCCTCCTGATTACCGAACGACGTGCCATACAGCCTCTTCTAACGCATGTTTTCTGTGGTGAAACAACACTGCCCCCCCCCCCCCCCCCCCCCCCCTCCATCCTCTATCCTCCATCCTCCATCCTCTCCCCCCCACACACACACACACACACTGCCCCCGAAACTCATAACGTCAGACGAAGAGCCGGCTGTGTCTGTCTCCGTCTGGTGGGTTCTTCCGATGTTTTTTCTGTTTCTGAGCTGGGGGAGGCCACACCCGCGCAGGACTTACGCAAAATAACAACAAACAAAAAAAAGCATGAGTGGGATCACTGCGGACCGTTCAGGTCATTGTTTAGTTGTGTAGTTTTCGTTTTGGGTTTACTTCACTCGACAGTTTTCTTTGGGGATGGAAATACTCCCTGACAGTTAAACTAACAGAGTACAACTTTGCGACGGCTGTTTTTGATGATTTTTTTTGGATTAAGCCATTGAATTTGATCTGAGTCAACACACAGTTAAGGCCACAAAAATTGAATTCTAAAAGTCGAGCCACACTTCAATATTAAACTAACCCTCACAGTTTAACAGTTTAAAATAACAATTACGAGGTACGAGAATGTAAGATATGGGAATATAAGAATTGTAAATCTCCGACCCCACTTCCAGACCACACCACTGTCATACGTACGGTACACGATTAAAAATAAAAGTCCTTATGGAGAGTACATTTTCATTCAAATGAAAACATATCAAATCAAACCATTTAGTATCGTGTTCACATGCTGCCCACGGTGACTACACAAACACCAGTGAAACACCAAGATAACAATGAGAACTTTACACAAGTCCCCTGTCTCTGGGGGGGTGGCGGCTGGGGGTTTGCTTGCATTGGATGGATCTTGAATCTTCCCCCCCCCCCCCCCACCCCCACACTCACCCCCCCCCCCCCCCCCCCTCCCCCCTCCCCTCCCCTCCTCTCAGCTTCGGTCAACAGTAGGGGGGGGGGTGGGGGGGGTAGCCCGTAAAGCTGGGAGCCCGTAAAGCAGCATAACTAAGCCTGCCTGCTCTTCCCATCTCATCTGGTCGTTTTGTAACATCGTTACATTTTGATAACCCTCCTCTCTGGAATCTCGCTCAGCTGTGGGGGTTTTTTTAAGGGCGAATGTGGGAATATTCCGTTTGCCAGCGGGACACACCTGTCCTTATCGTTCACTGTGTGGGATGTGAAACCCGAGGCGGGCCTACAGCTGGACAAGTCGTTCAGCTTGGCCCCCCGCTGGCCCGCGATGGTTTTGGCGAGAGTCCGTGCTCTGTCTGTTGTGTGTGTGTGTGTGTGGACATCTGTGATGGTTTCTCTTGACAGGTGATTGTATTTTGTTGCCTTGTTTTTGTTGCGTTAAGCACACTTACTGGCAAAGGGGGTAGGAGCTGATAAGGATACCAGTGTATGTGTGTGTGTGCGTGCATGTGTTTGGGTGTCTTTGTGTGTGTGTGTGTCTGTGTGTGTGTGTGTGTGCACATGTGTATGTGTGTGTGTGTGTGTGTGTGCGTGCGTGCGTGCATGCGTGTGTGTGTGTGTGCGTGCTTATGTGTGTGTGTGTGTGCTTGCATGTGCGTATGTGCATGTGTGCGCGTGTGTGTGTGTGTGTGTGTGTGTGCATGTGTGTGTGTGGGTGGAGTGACTATCCAGTTGAAATGTTCCAGATGATGGACATAAGTGAACTTCTTGAGTCATGTGAGGAGAGACATGATTACCTGTGGTTTGTACAATAACAGTGTATAGTATAGTATAATATACTGTAATAGTGTAAAAGTATATGCTGATGTATGTCAAGGAAAGGAAATAACGTGTCAATTACAAGGTGTACGGGCTTCACCATACAGTCGACTCATCACACAATAACACATTTTCCATTTGTGGAACATTTGGAATTAGTTTCGCGGGAGGAATAAGGAAATGCCATTGTGTGGAACGCGTCTCTCGTCTTCTCCTCTTCTTCCTGCGGTTAGCACGGTCATTATTCCCCCCCTCAAATGTGTGTGAAATGTTTAACCGCTCACCAAACCACTTTGGAGGATTGCAGAAAGGGAATGAAAAAGAAATAAAGAAAACAACCCCTTAGAAGGCTGCTGCATTCACACACACACACACACACACGCACGCACGCACACACGCACGCACACACACCCACGCACGCACACGCACACGCACGCACGCACGCACACACGCACACACAGACAGACAGACGCACGCACACACACACACACACGCCATTGCGTTTCCAATCGAAGCGTGTACGGGAGAAAATGCGGAATGCGTCGTCGTAGCACATGTGGCGCCCTGGCAACAGCTGCATGGGTGCCACATGAAGGCCACACTGTGTCCAATGCACGCCGCTCAGTTCCCCTCGCAGGAGCCATTAGGACAGTTGGTTGTAGCGGAGGGCGGGACACGCAGGTGCAGCCATATCACGCCTCTGCAATGGAGAAGTGCACTGTGCGCTTTATTTAACAAGCGGTTTAATGACAACAACGGAAACCACCCGCCTATATTGTGTTGTGGTAACCAAGGTTGGTCGTACATATCAAACGTCAACTGAATGACTATCACGTACTGTAATGTATGTGTGGTGATGAGACAGCGGGCTGCAACACTTTTGCGCATTTATGATCAACACACACATTTAAACGGTATAACGAGACCTGTGTAGAACCTTTGAGATTGGGATACACGGCTATACAGATAGTAATAATAATAATGGACTTGACTTGATTGTTCACCATATGGAAGAGCTAAATGTGCCCAGTGGTCATCACGCACAGGCCTTCGTCACTAGGATTCACTGGTCAATGCATTACATGACTTCATCAATCGTTATCAACCGAAGAATTTCTTTGGTCTTTTGGTGCTGCTAGGGGTGGTGGTGGTAGATGAGGGTTGAAATACAGCAGGCGAGAGCGCTTTCCTTTCACTTTGTCAGCGTGTGTGTGTGTGTGTGTGTGTGTGTGTGTGTGTGTGTGTGTGTGTGTGTGTGTGTGTGTGTGTGTGTGTGTGTGTGTGTGTGTGTGTGTGTGTGTGTGTGTGTGTGTGTGTGTGTGCATGAACCACACATGGCATCTGAGGCCTTTGGTCTTCTCAAGTTCTCTAGGATGGATGTCCCTAGGGAGAGAGGGAGGGGGAGAGAGAGAGAGAGAGAGAGAGAGAGAGAGAGAGAGAGAGAGAGAGAGAGAGAGAGAGAGAGAGAGAGAGAGAGAGAGAGAGAGAGAGAGAGAGAGAGAGAGAGAGAGAGAGGGAGGAGTGTAAGAGAGCGAGAGAGTGTGTGTAAGAAGAGAGAGAGAGAGGAGAGAGAAGAGAGGAGAGAGAGAGAGAGAGAGAGAGAGAGAGAGAGAGAGGAGAGAGAGAGAGAGGAGAGAGAGAGAGAGAGAGTTGGGGGTTGTGTTCTCCATTGTTTATCCTGATGGATTCCAGATGATGGCAGAGGGAGGTAGCCGACCTCCCGGGCCTCTCTCTCTCTCTCTCTCTCTCTCTCGCTCTCTCTCTCTCTCTCTCTCTCTCTCTCTCTCTCTCTCTCTCCGCTCTCCCCCCCCCCCCCTCTCTCTCTCTCTTTCTCTCTCTCCAGGAACCACGGACCAGGGCCAACCCTATCTGTCACAGTTGGAAAGTGTTGGCCTGTTGTTGCCAGTTAAGGCTCCATAGCACTGATTCCAGATATGAAAGTCATTACAATCAGGAATGTGGGTGGAAGTATTCTGTGTGTTTCCCAACGACAAGCAAACAAACAAACAAACAAACACAACACAACACAACAAGAGTGTTCAAAGTGTCTCCATGTAACCGTATAATTCATGGGTTCTTTGGGGGGGGGGGGGTTGGGGGAGGTTTTCACTCAGAAATGACTGAGTGAAAGTATAAGCGCCAGACAATTCTGAGCTAATTCCACACCGCCGCTATGGTTTCTCCTGTGGTTTCCAGCAATTCCGTTTCAGGAATGAACTTAAGATCAACCTCCTCCAGTCTCAGGAGGAGCAGCATTTTTTTCCCTCACATCTCACATTCAAAACTCAGCGGGGTCAGCGGTACGAACTCTTAGAGAGGACCGGTTAGCCGGGGGCCCGCTGGACTCTCTGGACTGGGTCCTGGCCTTTGGTGGCCTTCTACAGATTATACACTGGGTTTTTGTTTTGCTTGCTCGGCAAAGTGAACAGAGGCTGTTTCCTCTTTCAGGAAGACCTTGCTCTTGTCCTTTCCCCCCCCCGCTCTCTCTCTCTCTCTCTCTCTCTCTCTCTCTCTCTCTCTCTCTCTCTCTCTCTCTCTCTCTCTCTCTCTCTCTCTCTCTCTCTCTCTCTCTCTCTCTCTCTCTCTCTCTCTCTCACTTTCTCTGTATATCTGTCTCTGTCTCTCTACCTTTCTCTCTCTGTCTCTATCTCTCCCTTTCTCTATCTGTCTGTCTCTATCTGTCTCTCTCTCTCTCTCTCTCTCTCTCTCTCTCTCTCTCTCTCTCTCTCTCTCTCTCTCTCTCTCTCTCTCTCTCTCTCTCTCTCTCTCTCTCCCCACCGCCTTGGGGAGAGAAGAGGTCTAGATCTAGAGAGGACCGGATCACCATGGTGGAAGTGTGGTTCCTGACCCACTGGTGGGTGGCAGGGACGGCCATGAATGTGTTTATTTCTTTCTCTCTGGATTGTATTATTTAGCGGGTGGGGGTTGGGGGGCATTACGCAACTCACGCGGTTTTTCAGCGAAGAAGGAATAAGTTGTAGGACTGTGCACTCACAACAACATCACTTTTGAACGACATAATGTTATTTAATGGTCATCTTATTGTATTGGGGTTCATATCATGTGGCAGTCCCAGTCTCAGGTCAAAATGTGTCTCGTACTTATGGGATCTTTCTTAACCTCTGGAGGACACACGCACACACACACACACACACACACACACACACACACACACACACACACACACACACACACACACACACACACACACACACACACACAGCGCCTCACAGTGGCCACATACTGCAAAACACACACACACACACACACACACCGCTTGACCACTCACTCACCCACTCTCTTCAACAGATGGTTTTGAAGTTATGGGACTTGGCTACTATAACATAATATAAAAAAAAACATCAGAATCTCAGAGAATTCCTATGTCTATAGATCAACACACAGGCTTGTTTCTCTCCTGGCACATTGTGAAACCGTCCCTGGTGTGATTTCTTTCAGGGGTTTTCTTTCTACCGCGTTATCAAAACAGCATTTCACGTAGTGTAGAGAGCCGCTCAAAGCACTCACGCCCATGATTATGATATGCCCTACTTTCCAGCAAATGCCGGTGCTTCTAATTCAAACCAGTCTCGTCGGGATGATTACCTTATGATGGTTTTAGGATTTTGTCATGTTTTACAAGGGCAGGGTTCATCTGGGTTTGATTTGCTCTCCCCCCTGAGTTCGGTTCTCCCCGAGCCGTGATTGGTGGGCCCGGGCCAGCTGGGAGGGATATGACTGAGGGCCAGAGTTATGTGTGTGCTGTGGAGGGAGAAGCTGGCCTCTCCCATTGGCTGGCCCGGTGTGCCGAGGCCTCCTCGACGATCCCCAGGGAGCCCAGCTGTAGGGAGAGAGGGAGAGAGGGAGGGAGGGGGGGAGGAAGGGGGGGGGAGGGAGTGGGGGAGGAAAGGAAGGAGGGAGTGCATTACAAATGGGGAAAGTTTGAAACGTCTCTTTTTGCGGTCTCGTAAATTAATCCCCGAACTTCTCCTAAAAGTGTCAATCGTGAAAAATGCCATCGTTTCATTCCCAATTACATTTCTTTCCTCTTGTATTATTATTTTGTTGTCGTTGTCATTGTCGTTGTAAAGTGGATAACTTTACCCTTCTCTGACCCCACGCTCCGCTCGGGTTTGGCCGCTCTCCAACAAAACCAAATAGATCTGTCTCGTCTTATTATCGCTGATGAAAAAGCCAAAAGACAGTCGCAATCACGCAAAGCGGCTCTCGGCCTGCCTGGCGCAGCAAGGCTCAAGGGCACGTCAAAATAACATTCAGTACACTCAGGTGTTTTTACTTTCTTCTTCTACTTGACAATGTACTCAAAACTAAAAAAAGGGTGCGTCTGTGTAGGAGTGCGTCCCATACTGACTGGTGGTGGTGTTGTTGTTGTGGTTGTCTTTTTGGATCACAGGCGCGGCCCAAGGGCGAGGGCCTGACGCCGTACCAGGGGAAGAAGAGGTGTTTCGGGGAGTACAAGTGCCCCAAGTGCAAGAGGAAGTGGATGAGCGGGAACTCCTGGGCCAACATGGGGCAGGAATGTATCAAGTGCCACATCAACGTCTACCCACACAAGCAGGTAAACGGTCCACCGTGTGATTAGTTATAATAACACGTATTGTTATTAGTTATAATAACACACACAGGTATTGTTGTGGTTATTTTGTACTTCTAGTCTCCACTGTGGGTTACTAAAAGTTACAGCAGGAGTCCCAATAAGGAGAACTGACTTGAGACACTGATTGTGTGTGTGTGTGTGTGTGTGTGTGCCTGTGTGTATATCGGTGTGTGTGTGCATGTGTGTGTGCCTGTGTATATCTGTGTGTGTGTGTGTGCATGCATGTGTGTGTGTGCCTGTGTGTATATATGTGTGTGTGTGTGTGTGTGTGTGTGTGTGTGTGTGTGTGTGTGTGTGTGTGTGTGTGTGTGTGTGTGTGTGTGTGCGCATGCGTGTATGAGTTTGTTTTCTGGTTTTGGTTGGATTGGACCCATAAACATTTAAAGGAAATATGATGTATTAGATTACATAAGTACAGTACAGCGAATATAAGTTGGCATCTAAACCAGAGTGCAAATTGAACAGTCAAGTGCATAGTAATATACAATTAACAGTGGTTAAATGGGATGTAAAAACAGTAGTATAGTATGTATATAGTAAAAAAAAAAAATGGTAATATAGTAGGTATAAAAACGGTCTACTAGGTTTAAAAAACGGGTGTGTATACTGAATATGTGTTTACAAAGATAGAGTGTAGTATATTATGGTAGCCATACTGGCCAGAGCCGGTATAACGTATAGAGTAGGTATGAGATACGGTTTGAGGTATTATTATATGCTTATTAACCCTATAATAATAAAACCATACCTGGAGACAGAAAGCATGCATTGTGCAACAGTTCCGCTGACGACTACTCAGTCACTGCAATCTAATTGAACTTTTTCATTATTTTTCAATTTCCATCATTATTTTTCAATAATTTTAGTTTCACTATTTTCACACTTGTCTCTGTCGTTTGGATTCGCCTACTCCTGCTAGGGTCATGTGGGGGTGGGCTAAGCAGCAAGCTAACACACAGCTGTGTGTGTGTGTGTGTCCGTAGCGACCTCTAGAGAAGCCCGATGGGCTGGACGTGTCGGACCAGAGCAAGGAGCATCCGCAGCACCTGTGTGAGAAATGTAAAGTCCTCGGCTACTACTGCCGTCGAGTGCAATAGCCATCTCCTAACTTCTCCTAACTTCTTTGAAGACCAACCAAAACCATGTTTGGATTCACAATGAAGATTTATTTTATTTTTCATTTTTTTTTACCTCCGCCAATGAAGATGGGGAGGAGGTTATGTGCCTCCGCCAGGGCTGTGAGTTTGTGTTTGTTTGTTTGGTCTGTTGTCAGCAATATAACTATAAATCGTTATGAACGGAATTGGACAACACTTTGGTGGTAAGTTTAGGCCAAGGAGGGAATTGATTCGATATTTAGCGCAGATCCGAATCCGGATCCAGCGGACTTTTTGTTGTTGTTGTCGTTGTTGGTGTGGCGGAGGAGGTATGCGCTCTACTGAGCTTTGAACTTTTGTTTTTATTATGACTATCGTACTGTATAACATCTTACTGTTTATTTGTATTCATCATTATTCCAGTATTATGTCCTTCATGAAATGACGACACTCTGTATTCGGTGACAGGTTAAACCTGTTTCGGCTGGCGGTCTCTTCTTCTCTCTATTGTCTCCTCTTCTTCTTCTTCTTCTTCTTCTTCTGTGGTGTTATTTCGGTGGGAGGGCCTCCCTGGTCATGTTGTGAAGGACTCGGCGGTTGGAGGTTAGGGAACCGTGAACAATGCGACGTTACAAAGCTGTGAATTAAAATAAAGGTCGAATTAGTCACCTTTGTCACTAAATCATCGTGTTTAGACATGTTGGAAGAAGTTTCGCGTCTTTATATATATATATATAAAAATATATATATATATATATATATTTGGTTATGAGTTATGTGATGATGAGAAATATTTTCTTCTACATTTGTATATTTCAGAAATAACAAAAAGTTGTGTACCAAGGTATTTTTTTTTTCTGTATAAAATATGCAACAAGTCTCTACTAATGTTTGAATAAGATAAATCTGCGTTATCAGTGTTTTCAGACGGTACATCACTTTTACGGTTAAAGGTCAATAATGCTTTCTGAATAACTGCGCTTACATGACATGACTTCATTCTAACGATTATTTGAAATCATATATCATTTTTTTCAGCCAAAGAATAAAAACACAGGTATATTTTGTATAGTATCCACATTTAACACGTGTACACATTTTACTTAAATTTGTAGGCCTATTGGATTGCGTGTCAAGGAAAAGTATATTGATGTTATATGATGAAACTCACCAGACTGTTTATAACTTGTAATTGTACGATACATAAAGTGCCTCTGACTAACCTTAATGTAATGGTTGGTAGTATATTTGTATTAAACTGTATTAAAAGATTGTAATGAGTCTGAAGCATTCCTCCTAGTTTCGGATCATCCTAAATATGTCACGTGTCATGAGATAAAGCCAAGACGCAACGCAAGTTAAGAACTTTATTCTGACAGTATAGATGTGTTATTACTTTAGATTAACAAAATCAATAAGTAAAATAAACTTAAAACTAGATCAGATCTCAGAGGGACTGCTCACAGTTAAAACAGAGTGCAAAAACTCATAATATTAATGTCGGCCTCTGGCAAGAAAACCCCAAACACACTTTGACCAGAGATGGCCCCTTTATGAAGAGGCTCACGATGAACCCTCCAAGTAAACAGGAAGAGAGGCTGGAAGAACATGACATTACGGACACGTTCACATTTCTCAGAATGAAGAGAGCGCTGCTGTTCCTTGTAGCCTACAGTGGTTGATGCTATTAACATAGCTTTCTGTATCACAGTTCTATCGTTTTACCCCCACCAAAGTACACACATAAGTTTGGAATACAAAATTGTTTAATGCAGTCCAGTGCATGTCCGCAATCGGAAGTACTACTAAATCACATCACATGTTGATCAATGCCATGGACCATTAAAAACGTTAGAACAATGGTTGCTTGTCATCATTACAACGAGAGTTCACATTGAAATTGAAGGGACTGTGACCCGAGGAAAGTGCCATACAAAATAAAGAGGGCTAAAGCGCCTCATCCCTGACATACAACGGAAACAAAACCCCAAAACATGAGCTCCAGTCCCATCACAGGAAGGTTCTGGAGCACCTCTTGGGAGGAGCAGACCAGTGTAAGTGAGTCCCCCACGTTCGCCACCCGGCCGAGGAACCGAGAGGAGCGGGGAGCGGCCTGCACCCTCTACATCAGCTCTCCACAGGCCGTCACGGAGATCCTCTTGGCGGTCCGTCCGGACCGGGAACCGAACGCCTCCACGCGCCTAACCACGTCCAGGCCCTCCTTCACACTGCCAAACACCACGTGTTTGCCGTCCAGCCTACACACACACACACACACACATATATTATATATATATATATAAAAAAAGCTATTTTTATCCAATCACAGATTATGTGATCTTGCTTGGCGACCGCTGGACTACGACCCTTCTAATTTTCTGATTTTGGACTGCGGTGTGTATTCTTTACGCAGAACAGTCACGTCAAGTCAAGTTTATTGTCACATCAAAGTTATAAAAGTATAAGCAATGGGTGAAAATCTTATGTGCAATACCCACCGAGTGTTATCATGTAGTCTACCTGCATAACTGTATACATATATTATCTACAACTGTTAATATAACTGCATACTACCTCACTACCTGTTGACACTTGAATAATAATAATAACGCCGGCTTTTATATAGCGCGTTTATCCAAAGCTCTTTACAAGTCATGCCTCACATTCACCCATTCACCCACAGACGGCGGAGTCAGCCGTGCAAGGTGACAGCCAGCACGTCAGGAGCAGTTAGGGTGTGTGTGTGTGTGTGTGTGCCTAGTATACTGTTCTGACATTTTATTTAACCACTGTACATTACTATACACTTTACTGTGACATTTGTACTCTGGTTTGATGCCAAATTATTTTCGCTGTGCTGTACTGTGCTGTGCAATGACAATACATTTGTATCTAATCCAACCCTCTAAATCATGATTCTTCCCTGACAAAATACACATTGACGTTAATCAGAATCCTATACGGGGCGGCAGTAGCTCAGGATGTAGAGCGGGCTGTCTGCTGGCTCGATCCCCCAGCTCCTCCCTCCTAGCCAAGTGACGAGGTGTCCCTGAGCAAGGCACCCTAACTGCTCCTGCCGTGCTGGCTGTCACCTTGCATGGCTGACAGGGCTGTGGGCGCTTTGAGTGGCCAACGGTTAGAAAAGCGCGATATAAATGCAGTCCATATATCATATTAATGAATAATACGTTCAACATTTTATGAATCCATGCTTTTTTTTTTTTAAAACCGGTTCCAAAAACATATATTCAGGTCAAAGGTATGTGGCTTTCTCGGCTACGTATTCTAAAACTAAAGGCTTGTCCAGGAACATCATGTGCACGACTTGTTTGAGTTATGATGCAGTGATTACATAGAAACTTGGTCGATCAAGGATTGCCAAAAGGTAGGTGAACATTTTTTTAAAAGAGCAATTTTTAATTAGAATTTTTTAGAATTTCCATAGGAGCAAATATGTTACACATACCCATGTGCACTTCAAAAACACTTCTCTGACCTGCCGTTTCCGTGATAATAAAACCAGAGGCGGTATAGTAATGATACGATATGTTTCATGGACTACCGACGTATATGTCCACACTGAGTGCCAGACATGTGAGATATGCCAATGCCATTATATTAATTCAGTTTATTGTTGATATACAATACCTTGCACAATTATTTACAAAATATGGTGCTTGTTAATTCAAATATTAGTAATCGTTCCAAGATGTATATAGTCTCACAAAAGAGACTTGTACAGTTTGTTATAGTTTAGCAGTCTAGGGCTTGATCAAATGTCAACAACACCCGGTGTTTGTTTACGTTAACATTATGGAGTATCTGTGGGACCGGGGGGCAATTTTTGTGTGGCCCCGTCTGAGTCAAAGTCCAGAGCCATATTTTTGGTCAAGTCCGCCCCTGGTTTCTATGCACTCCACTCACCACTCAGTTTTCTCGGTGCAGATGAAGAACTGTGACCCATTGGTGTTTGCGCCGGCATTCGCCATGGACAAGATGCCTGAGAGGCCCAGGTGGGAAAAGGTGATTAGTGATCAAATATTTATGGTGAGTGCAGGCACCACATCACGCAGGTGTGTGTGTGTGTGTGTGTGTGTGTGTGTGTGTGTGTGTGTGTGTGTGTGTGCATACTTTAACGTAACTGACCATCCAAAGTACACTACATTCAAATGGATATTTAAATATATATTTCTCCTATCCACACAAATAGATTGTAAGTGAGGCGACGAGGGCAATAAAGGGACATCATTGACGTGTAGTGTGAACGTATACGTCTTAACACTTAACAGATCACTTGCCGGGTCCAGTGTGCTTCAGTTTGAAGTTCTCATCTGGAAACTTCCATCCATAGATGGATTTGCCTCCGGTTCCGTTGTGGTTGGTGAAATCCCCACCCTTAAAATATACAAACAACATGTAAGAATATACAAGTAGAGATTAACCAATGAGGGAACCAAGGCATAGCCACAGATATAATAATAATAATAATAATAATAATGCCGGCTTTTATATAGCGCTTTTAACCAAAGCGCTTTATGCCACTAACCTGGATCATAAACTGTGGAATCACTCTATGGAAGATGGAGCCCTTGTATCCAAAGCCATGTTCACCGGTGCACAGCGCTCTGAAGTTCTCTGGAGGTCACATATCAGAGGAGATCAAACGACAAAATAACCTATCATTACAGACACTTGGACCGGGCTGCAGAGACACGTCTGGTCGTAACATGAACGTACCTGCGGTTTTAGGCACAACGTCGGCATTAAGCTGCAACCGAAAGAGAAAGAAAAGAAGACTATTAAAGTAGGAACATTTTCTGTTCAACTTAGAACGTGGTTAGTGTCACGTGGGTACATATGAGCTCTTCGATCAGCTAATGGAATTGGTCATGTAAAAGGACACACACACACACACACACACACACACACACACACACACACACACACACACACACACACACACACACACACACACACACACACACACACCACACACACACACACACACACACACACACACACACACACACACACACACACACACACACACACACACACACACACCACACACACACACACACACACACACACACACACACACACACACACACACACACACACACACACACACACACACACACACACACACACACACACACACACACACACACACACACCTCGAAAGTAACCCGTCCCAGGGGCTCGTTGTCGACGGCCAGGTCGAAGTACACCACGGGGTTCTTGACCGCCGCGGCCCCGCTGCACATCCGTGCGGCGGTGAACGCCAGCGAACATAATTTGATTCTATTTGATAAAATAATCATTTTAGCCTCGTATGCATGCGGCGTCCACACTGGAGGGCACAGGACGAAGAAGACAGAGCGGTGTCAGTCTTGTTCTCTTTAAAAAAAAAAAGAATTGCGACGCATTGCACGCCTCAAGTCGTACTACCGCCCTCAATCGGCTAGGGTGTGTTATTACACTGCTCAAGTCGAAATACTGCCCTCCCTCGGCCAGGATGTGTTACTGCACAGCTCAAGGTCACCTGATTATGGAGACATAATTGAGACCTTTATTTACCAGTGACAGCTACTTGCATATATATACATGTATAAATACAGCATATATCGTGATTGTGGGGTTATAAAAATGCACAAACGACAAGAACACGGCGGCATACAGGTATCATCTGAATACATATTTATTAGATAAATATTAGGTTGTCACATCATCTAACTACATACAGATCAGCAAGACTAAAAATCACAATTAGTTCCTTTATTTTCTGACCAGTTTAGAATATGAAATGATTGTACATACAATGTACAAACACGAGGAGAGGAGGACAAATGGCCACGTTGCATGAAATCACTTTAGATTGTACCATTTTTTTTTTTGCTTTTTCCCATTCAATCCGCTCATAATATAAAAAAGAAAAATTGTACAAACTATGGATTTGGTTACAATCTTCCTGACTCTTCTCCCCCCCCCCCCCCCACCCCCACCCCTCAAAAAAAACAAAATGTCTGTCTTTCACCGCCTGCCGAAAAATTCCGTCCAGAAGTATTTTAAGTTGTTGCTTTTTAGCACCACCAGGGGGCGACGGTGACTCACTTAATATTACATGTATAAACATGTAAAAACGGGCGGTCAAAATATATTACAGTGGGGAGTAAGGGGTGGTGGGGGGGATGGGGGATGGGGGCGGGGGGGGGGGGGGGTGGGGTAAAAACGCCGAGAGATAATATTCCACAGACACTATGACTAACCACGTTTTTCCCCCCCCTCCCCCCCATATTCAGCCACTTCCAATAGAGGGGTTTGCAAGCTTTATTTTTTATTTTTTATTATTATTATTATTATGAAGAAACAATGCACATTCCCAGGGAAAATGAATACATCTCTGTTCACATGTCTCTATGTTCATTTACAATATGTACAGGCGTCACTGAAACGTTGGCCCACTCTCTCCGACCACCTATATAGACTGACCCCCTCCCCTTAGCTTCGACCCCCCCCCGCTCTCTCTCTCTCTCTCTCTCTCTCTCCAGACCACCATAGGTAAACCTCTTCCTTGGATTTTTTTTATTATTTTATATTTATAACCCCCTCCCCACCCCTCACGCCCCCCCTCACCCCCTCCCAGGGTAAACTGTGATTGTGCAACTACAGATTCTGGGTACGGTCTGTCTAATACATAACATTGGCTCACATGTATGGAAGAACAAACGGTCAAATGATAGCTCCGTGGGATTGATACATATATATATATATATACATATCTATATACATAGATATATATCTATATATACATACACACATATATATGTATGTATATGTATATATATATATATACATACACACATATATTTATATATACATACACACATATATATATATATATATACATACATATAGATATATATATACATATATATATGCATATATATTTGCATTTCCGATAGCGGGTGAATAAAAGTGAAATATAATCTAAATGGCAGTGTGTGTGTGTGTGTGTGTGCGGGGTGTGTGTGTTAAAAGATGGAAGATTTTCGGATTTCATTGATTTAGAGTCTAAATCTTAATTAGAGCTCCGGATGAACATGAAACAATATGCCACTCTGACACTTTGAAGTCAAACAACTCATGCATCTTAAAAATATGTGTAACATAAATGATTAACATAAAACCATGTTTTAGGTGTCTCGTCATCAGCACCTCAGATACAGTTTGAAAGGAAGTATATGTTCTCGTCTTACACAACAACAAAAAAAGAAAGAAAAAAAAAAAAAAGTCGATATAAAATAATTTACCAAACAAAACGTGGGGTAAAAAAAAAAGAAAAGTGAATGGTCTTACGCTTAGAAACAAAACATATTTCATATAAAAAAAACAAAATAAAAAAACAATATGAATTTCGTTAAAATGGTGATATATCCTTTAAAATACCATTGGCGTGTTGACAACCACCGAGTGATTACGCTATCCACATGGTTTGCTAGGTACACCAATAGCCAATTAGTTTGAATCAATCAACTTCAACATGAATCCAAAATGAGACCAGATGTTGATGTTAAAATGTAACATAGCGGAGCAGTGGAAAAATATATATATAGCTTTGTGTGAGTGTGTCATTCAATTTATTTTAAATTGCCACAAGTTGACCTTATGTGAGGACGGAGAAAACCGATAGAAACAGAAGACGGACACCATCAATGGGCCTTCATCACCTAGCGGCCACCTTGGTTCCATCTTGATGCTAAAGGAATAGCTGGGGGGTGGAGTTCCCCCCACCTAGCTAGTGTTTAGTACCACGACGGGGGGTGGGCTAGCTCGGTGACCAAGGCCGAGAGAGGGGTACAGGGAGAGCACAAACAACTGCAGGGAAGTAGCTTATGAGGTGCTTTGGACTAGCGTTGGCCTAGCAGTTAGGCAAAGACCCATACTGTAGGCTGGTTAGAAGAACCAAGTCAGCGGTCAAGCTGGATATGAGGAGGGCATGACGATTCGGTTTTGGGCGGGATTTGGGGAAGACGCGACCAGGCAAAGGGGGGGACGACAGACGTAAATCGAGATGATACAAAAATATTCACAAGAATATTTACAGTACAATAGTTTTTTGTTTGTTTTGTTGTTTCTCTCAAAAAAATAATACATTTGCATACTGAACAGCAACTCTTCAAATTGAAAACAGGAATAAAGGTGGAAGCTCCAATACTGCTCCAAAAAAAAGCTCTCTCCTCAAACAGTAGTGATGATGATTCGACTGTGGCTTGCCCTGTATCTTTGTATCCTGTATCTATCCTCTGTATAAACAAGTGTACACACACACACCCATACACACACATGCACGCACACATACATACACACACACACACACCCCCACACACACATGCACTCACACACACACACACACACACACACAAACAAACCCAAACATCTCAATGCGCATTCCCCTAACTTTGGTGACGTTTAGCAGTTTCTCAAATAACTATGGATAGTTTAAATTTTGCAGCGTCAAAACAAAAACAGGAAAAATAAAACACACGCACACACACAACCTCAACACAAACAGAATACATCCAGCCAATGCACGGCGGACGTCAACGTTGTCCCTTCGGTGTTAGTCTTAAATAAATGATACAAATTTAGTCAGACGTGATAATAATAATAATAATAATTATAGCAATAATATAATAATAATAACAATAACATACACATTAGGAGCGGAGGAAACAGCCACACACACAAAAAAAAAAAACGTAAAACAAACACACTATCTTTAACCATTTGGAATAGCAGGAGAAAACAGGTTGGCACACATGCACTTTGTAGATCACACCGACGCCACGCCATTGAACAGGAGGGTGAAATCGATTTTTCGAAATTGAAAAAGGCGACAAAAAAATTAGGCAAAACGAGTGTCTGGGCTGACGCGAAGAGGACGAAAAAAAAATGCACGGATGTTTTTTGAAACCAGCAAGTACTGAATGCAGCGAGGAAGGTCCAGAGGATCAATTTTCCCCGCACACACACTGACTCACAGCGTGTGTATCCATCTCTTGTTAGCGCGGGACGCTAACGTGACGCTAGCCTCTGTCCTCAGTACCGCCGTGACGTAATGCGTTGTCCGTACGGATGTTCTATTTGTGTCGTAGTTTCGATATGCGTTGAGCTTCGGTTCTTTTTTTTTTTATCAGTTATTTGAACGAAACTGACAATAATAACTGCAGTTAAATGAAGGCCAATTATTGCCATCCGTCCATTTTTCAAAATGATAAAATGAAAAAGAAAACAAAAATAGAAAAATAACATAAATCAATGTTTGACGACAGACACAAAATGAGCTCTTCCTTTTGCTCTCTTAAAAAAAAAAAATCCAAAAAAAGTTTTTCCTTTTTCTTTCTTTTCATTGCCATAATCTCTTGTGCTTTTAAACGATGAATGGTGGACAAAACAGTGCTACTAACCAGCCCAGAAAAGAAGCTTTGTCGTCGAGATTCGGCGGCTGTCTCAAATTGGCAATCACAACACGGACATAATTCACACTGGCCAGAAAGGGCAGTTTTAGTTTTTTTTTTGGACATAACTTTTTTTTCTTCCTCTTTTATACAATTAATTCTTTTTTTTTCTTTTCTTTTCTTTTTTTTTTTTTCTCCTTTTTACCTCTGAAGGGAAACAAAAACATGAATTTATAAAATGCTACAACACTTTTTCCTAATGTGCACACGTACACCGGTGTGGTATATAAAATCGACTTAACATAGCTGCACAGTTCCAAGGTATCAGAGGAGCAAAGGAGGGAGGGAGGCCATAGGGGGGCCTTTAGGTTGCCAGCGCCGCGTGGTTCAGAGTGAAAACCCCCTTTTTCAGTCAATCTGCGCTGGCCAATGAAAACTGTACACGAGGAAGAAGAGAGAGAGACAGAGAGAGAGAGAGAGAGGGAGGGAGTGCATCTTTGTGTTTGTCAAGTACTGAGCAACTTTTGCGCTTTTTTGGGGAGGTGGGGGAGCGTGAGGAGGATGGAGGATGGAGGGGGGGGGGCGGGGTTACAACCCCAGGCAGTCAAAGAAGTTTATATTTTGTGTGTGTGTGTGTGTGTGTGTGTGTATGTGTGTCAGTCAGTGTCATTGTGTGTGTGTTTGTGTGTGAGGATCGGCTCTCAGTTGTTTTCGAAGAGCAATAGAAGGTCGTCGTTGCTGCTACTGGGTAGGTCCGGGGGGTCCAGGTAGGACAATAGCTCGTCTGGGTTGGCGAGCTCTGGAAGTAGCTGTAGGGTACAAGGGAAGCTAGTTAGTGGAGGACAAGTCGAGCGCCACGTTTAACATGAACATGTCATGGGCCCGCTTCACTAGTTTCCATTAGTTCTAGGTCAGTATCTTATTTACAATCTCCCTTCAATCTTTGAAATTTTTTTGTAAATTGGCTTTTAATGGGGCCGGTATTTTCAGCATTTTAAAACTGTACTAAACAGTTTTTTCGTAATTGTTATTCTGTTTTATTAGCAGATTTGTCTTTTAAGACAAAGCAATGCTCTCTAACACGAATGATGACCCAATCGCCCTCATCTGATCAGTTTTATCATGCTGGTCCCCTGCTCGCAACCGTGACACTTACATCTAAGGAAGGTTCTGGCATGTCCGACCCCGAGCCGCTGTCCAGGCTGTTGGAGGGGTTAAAGGACAGGTCGCCATGGGGATGGTTGTTAGGGCCGGGCTGTTGCTGCTGCTGTTGCTGCTGCTGCTGTTGTTGCTGCTGTTGCTGTTGTTGTTGCTGTTGTTGCTGCTGCTGTTGCTGCTGTTGCTGTTGTTGTTGCTGTTGTTGTTGTTGTTGCTGCTGCTGTTGCTGCTGTTGTTGTTGTTGTTGTTGCTGTTGTTGCTGTTGTTGTTGTTGCTGCTGAGAGGGCGGAGCCTGCCGCAAGGGCTGAGGAGGTCCACCGTGGTGCAGCTGCGGACCCCCGGGATGGGGGTGGTTCCCGTGGTGAGGAGAGGCGTGCTGTAGGCTCTGCTGCAAGGAGCCGTGTGATTGGTCAGTGCTGGCAGGATGAGGTATCTGTGTGTGAAGAGGGTGTCAATATAAAATGAAAATGAAACAAAGATAGGGTATATGAGTAAATGTACCAGAGAAAAATACATATGTGAGGTCGTTTTTTTAAGGGAGAGGTGTTTGTCTCTGCAACATGAGAGATGAACAGTTATAGGCTTTTTCCCACATCCTAATGGAATTTTGGAAAAATCTGAGAAATCCCACAGGTCTTTGTCCTGACCAGAGCACACATCATACACACTTTGCATTCTCAATCAAGGGTCCTGAGACGAGGAAGACCTGGGAATGTCAGATCATGAACGCATAAAATAACCCCTCGCTAATCTACAGTATTTTGAGGTAAATATTGTTTAATCTGGGCCTACACGTCTTCAGATTTGATTATCAAAGAGAGACAACCGCTTCGCCTGCAAATCACTTTTCCCGCAAGTGTCCGGTGTCTCGACCTCCTGATCATCCGATCATCTAGCGCAGTGGTTCCCAACCTTTGACTACTAGTGTACCCCTAAATTGCCATTAAGACTTCATACGGACCACCTCTTATGCAAACGTTAAACACTTTTTGTCTGTTTAACTGAATAAAACCTTAAGAGTAAAACCGCGGCGCCGCAGTACCCTCCCGGTGCCACCGGATGGAGAAACTCCGCACTGGCTGTGCGGAACTCACCGAGTCGGGCATGTTGTGGGAGAGCGGCTTGTCCTGGCTCATCAGGCTGCCGGGCATGTCGGGGGGGTGGGACAGCTGGGGGCCGTGCATGAAGTCATTCATGGAGGTGCTGCCAGGGTTGCCGTGGGGGAAGTCGAAGGTTCCGTGGCCCTGGTAGCTGTGGCCTGGAAATGTGGGAAAATGTGGGCAAAAAAAAAAGATGGAAAATCGGGAATGTGAGCACTTCAAAACAGACCGGCGCAGTACTGAATATACGATGATTCAAGATTTTATAGTATTATAGTACAATAGTACATAGTACAATGGAACGCTTGCTCCCCATTCCCTCCCGCAGTAGGAATTTCAATAACAATACTATACTATACTAAACTAAACAATACTCTACTATAAACAACACTATATACTACCCACGATATGCTATATTATATACTATAAACACTATATACTATATTGTCTACTATACTATAAACAATAGCATACTATAACAAATAGTATAACACTACACTGTGTTATTATTATCGGCTTGTTTAGCTGGCAGTCCTTGACGACTATCATCTTGCAGGCGGTAAGAGAAAAGTAACGAACAGCAACAATATTTCATACTTTCTAAGTGATATTTCATGCGTCAGGTGTGGAATTGTACTGTACGGCTCCATGGGGGACCGTTTTGTAAAGTCGTGTACGCAGCGCCTCGCATTAAGCCTTGTGAGTAACAACTAGAATTGGGAATTGTTTGACCTTGTTTTGAATGGGACTCTAGGACTATGTTGGACGCACAGACGGCAGACTAGCACAGTCCTTCTGCACTTGCGTGAGAGGAAATGACTCTCCTCGCCAGTAGGTAGCGGTAGTCTGTATTCGTCTTTCAAAAAAGGGAAACCAGAAGGACTGCAGATATAAACGGCTAACAAAGCAGCGATTGCTTACTATTTTCACCCTCTTCAATGAAAAAGTAAATAATACAAATAACTGCAAGAATTTCGTATCCGTACACACGTCCACCTTATTTTCCCAAAAGCAGTTTGATGGATATACAGATAAATAACTCTCGACTTTCATCGTTCGCTAGCTTCGTCACTTCCGTTGCTCTGATGGAGGAAAAGCTGCCTCGGACTGTCCGACTAGGTGCAGCCGACCATGGGGTCCGCTTGGTGTCCCCCCCCCCCCCCCCCCTGGGCTGTAGCTCTTCCCCCCCTTACCTTGGCCGCCGTACTCGCTGTTGTTCCCCCCCCCCTGCGAGGGGTAGGGCGATGGGCCGGGCCCAAGCTGGGCTATCATGTCCATCACGTTGGGCATGATCATCTGGCTGGGGCTCATGGTCTTAAATCTCTTGGCCAGCGGTCCGTCCGGGTCCTCCTTGATGTGGATGTCCGACTTGATGGGCACCGGCCGCCAACTACATGTCGGGTCGATGGTCACCTCCTCGAATTCCGAGCTGAGGGGAAGGAGGAGTCTCAAACAAGGAACGGAAAAGCAACTGGTGGTAGTGTCATTTGTGGTTAGGAAGAGGTTAAGAGGGAATGTACTCGTTGTAACCGAACGCTTCACCAACGCTTAAGGCCGACAGAGGTTGGTTTTAATAGGCGGCTTCAATTAGTGGCACACACAAGTGAAGCGACACCACTTGGCGGTGATTTCAGCCAATGGGGAAGTGGCGATCGCTGTGCTATTCTTGCTATGCGTGACTTCACAGCCTTCACTTACTTTTGAATGGCGTTCAAGATTCCCCACATGTACTGGTCCACTTCAAGTCCTTCTAACAATGCTGTTTTACTGAGAAGGGACACACACACACACACACACACACACAGTGTAAACTTTTTGCACTTCAAGGGTAATATATATGCACATTATATATATATAAATATTATACATTAAAACTTACTTGCATACAGGACATCGCCATGTACCCCTCTCACAGTTCAATTGTAAATAGGATTCCAAATCAAAACACTGCAAAAAAAACAACACACACACACACACATGAGAACATTTACATTACATCCATTCCTCCGTGTTGAAACAGTCCTTCAAATAAAGGGAAACCCAAATGACCCAAAATATCCAATGACATGAGGTCACTCATGCAATAGCATGCATTCAACCACTAGAGGGCAGTTTGAGTCTGTTGTAAGTGTCTGGTGTTCTGTTTTATATATATATATATTGTTTATTCTTTTCAAGACATGCCTGGACATGTTTGCAGTCGTGTCCCCGCGCTGGCAGCTGTATTCGCCGGAAGGTGATGGGACATTTGAGGGAGACCTTGATGGCCGTCTGCTCCACGCCGTCCTCTCCGTTGAGCGTGGCGTTGCCAGAGGACGCCGCTACGCTACTGAAGTTCCTCTTCACTGGAGGGGGGGGGGGGGGCGAGAGAGAGAGAGAGAGAGTTGTGTAAAAACACGGAGGGGGGTTTCTTCGTTTACATGTAGTCATTTAGTCATGAGGACATTTCAACCACAAGCGACTACGCGTTAGGCTGAGAACAACCGCAAATAGAATGACAACCGCAAATAGAGCAGCGACAAAACCTAATTATTAAAATTATTCAAATGATTAAAAAGGAGGAATGGAAAATCACAAATGCAAGGATGGGATTAGGACTATTATTATACGTATATATATATATATATATATATATATATACGTATAATAATAGTTATATATATATATACCTTATAAGGATGAGATTAGGACTATTATTATACGTATATATATATATATATATACGTATAATAATAGTCCTAATCTCATCCTTATGAGGTAATATATATAACAGATAATATAAAGGGAATAATTTGGAAATCCCAAATGCACAAGGATACGATTAGGACTATCGTTAACAATATATATATTTAACAAGCCCTGGGCCAGTGTGTGCGTGTCTACGGGAGTGTGTGTGTGTGTGGGAGTGTGTTTGTGTACCTTTGGTGATGCAGTGCTCTGCGGGAAGCAGCCTCTTCTTCAGCAGGCCCTGGAGCACCGAGCGGACCGAGGGCCGGTGGACCAGCTGCAGCACAAACAGGTGGGACTGTGGAGAAAGACAGGAAGAGAGGAGAAGAGAGGAGAGGACATCAGCTGGGGATATTATACTGTTATTATACATGCATTGGATTATTCATTCAACAAAATAGGACTGAGGAAGTCTAAGTCTTTTGGAGCACAAGAATTATTTTAGCCTGTGGGGTTTTTTTAACGCCTTTGCCTTCACTTGGCTGCCACACCGGCTGTTGTTTATATATATATATATATAGTATAATAATAATTGTAAAAAAGTCATTCTTGTTGTTAGTATAATGAGGTCCCCCTCTGTTCTAATTTCAATTCAACAGACATCCCCCCTCGCACGGAAAAAACAGCATTTAACGCAGTGCTGTCGCTGATATCTATACGGTACGCGTTCGTAAGGAGATCCGCTTTCCACACATCGTGGGATGGAGTTATGATACCTCAGCTACTAAACAACGCCAACGTCAATCCTTCAGAAATCACGACAAGCATTTCAATTTTCCCAAATACCCATACGTCTCCATCCTTAGATTAGATTAGATATCACATGTATTGTCATTGTACTACAGCACAAGTACAGTACAGCGACAAGTATTTGGCATCTAACCAGAGTGCAAATGTTGCAGTAAAGTGCATGGTAATATATAATGTACAGTTTACAGTTGCTAAAAGACAGTCTACTATACAAACAGTTATACGATTACTTATAGAGTATGTGTGAGATATGTGCATAATAATAATAGGTATATATATATACAGGTAAGTATACAAGTATTTAACAGGTAGTGGTCAGGGGTATGCAGTTATGAAAAACAGGATAAATATATATATAATTTATAGCTCATATAGCTTCTCCGCACTCCAGTCCAGTTGTTGTGGTGGTGGTTGTTGTTATTGTTGTTTTGGAAATTAAGTTGTGCAGCGTTGCACACAAACTCATATTAATACATATATATATACTGTATATACAACCATCCTGTAGTCGCTGACAATCAGCAACTCCAGCGGTATGGGGGACAGACGGACGGACGGACAGACGGACGGACGGAGGGACGGAGGGACTACTCACACAGCAGCAGGCGGTGACGGTGATCTGGATGGTGTTCCGGCCCGGCTGGCACACGTGCTTGAGGTGCAGCGGCTTGTGGGAGGTCTTGTTGTCGCCCCTCTCGATGGTGAGCGGCGTGGCGTTGACGCTCACCTGCACCGAGGCCGGCCAGTTGGTGTTCATCTGCCGGTCCTCGTGGTGGTAGCACTTGAACTGCAGCTCCAGGTCCGACCTGTAGGGGGGGGGGGGGGTGGGGCATTTTGTTATTGCTGCTGGTTCACTTTTTATTTGTTTACCTTTCTACCTTTTCGAAATGCACTTTGTTTATCATTGATTGATAATTAAAATCATATTAATACATTCGATTTTTATATTGCGCTTTTCTGGACACCCAAAGGCGCTTTACAGACATGGTAAAAAATTGCATGTACAGTAAAATCATTTTAAATTTATATAGATTAAAATAAGACAGATAAAATAAGTTAAAAATATATATAAATAAAGGGAATTTTTTCATATCCATATATAGTCATTCATTTGGATCCGGCAACAAGACATTACAGCATATTATACATCGCACATGGATATGGATATTGAGTTAATCTTTAAAAAAAAGCTACTATATAGTGATTAAGCTTTCATCCAAAGGGACTTCTTAGGAACATCTTAAAGGAGCAGGCAAGAAAGGTAGGCTGCGGACATTGGGGGATCAAACCCAGTTCCTTTCGGCTCCCTTACCACGACACTATCCTGCCCCCTTTACCAAATGTATTCATTCAATCGCTATTACCAGTACTTTTAATTATGCCAGAGACGACACAGTTGAAAGTACAACAGTTGAGGTAACCGCGCTAACCCTTTAGTACCCATTACCAAACTGCATTCTTTTTGTTAGTTACAGAGAAAAGTTTAATTAGGTTAAAGTGTCCCGTAACGCGTTTTGGGTAAAAGCTCAACAGTAAACAACTGAAGCTATACACAATTGTGTTCTGCTGTGTGAGTTCTCAATCCTGTGTTTGTGTGTGGTGGTGCTGATGGTGGTGGTGGTGCTTGTGGATGGTGGTGGGTGGTGGTGGATGGTGGTGGATGGTGGTGCTGGTGGTGGATGCTGTTGGATGGTGGTGGATGCTGTTGGATGGTGTTGGATGGTGGTGGATGCTGTTGGATGCTGTTGGATGGTGGTGGATGCTGTTGGATGGTGTTGGATGGTGTTGGATGGTGTTGGATGGTGGTGGATGGTGGTGGATGGTGGTGCTGGTGGTGGATGGTGTTGGATGGTGGTGGATGCTGTTGGATGCTGTTGGATGGTGTGGTGGGTGGTGGTGGATGGCTGGGTGGATGGTGGTGGATGCTGTTGGATGCTGTTGGATGGTGTTGGGTGGTGGTGGATGGTGGTGGGTGGCGGTGGGTTACCTCCACATGAGCGTCTGGTGCACCGAGGGCCGCAGGTGGAAGACGTGGTTGCTGACTGCCAGGTTGTGCTCCAGCCTGAAGGGCTCCAGCACCACCCCGTCCCTCACGGGGAAGGTGAGCCTGAGCTCCTCGTTGGGGTTCACTGGAGGGGGGAGGGGGAGGAGGAGGAGGGAGACAAGGGGGGGGTGAGACGAGGGTCACAACTTCAACCCGTCTAACTACTCTAACTTTTCAAAGATAATCGGTGCTACCGTCGTCGGGTGGCAGACGAAAAAATGATAAAATGCTTGTCAAAATCCTACCCTCAAATACGTTTTATTAAAAATAAATGAAAAGCTTGTCAAAATACTCCTTCCTACGCTAACCGATGAAGTAGCTAAGTAACGCTAAACGTTTCATTGGTGGCACTTGTTGTAAACAAAACAGAATTACAAACTGCTTTTTGGATATGGATAAACATCATATATAATATAACTATCATATAACTGGTCATTTGTACTACATTTGTGATTTGCACTACTGTTTAACGGGTGACCAAAATATGTATATATCAACTTAAACCTTTTTATGGCAACTTTCTTACTTCTTTATTTAGTTTGGTTTAGTATTCTTTTGACATCATTTATATTTTTGTATTTGGTTTATATTATGAGAGGATTGTGCGACAATTTTGTTGTATTCGGGTTAAAAACCCTTTTTCACCAACCCAACAGAGAGACAGAGACACAGACAGACAGACAGACAGACAGACAGACAGACAGACAGACAGACAGACAGAGAGAGAGAGAGAGAGAGAGAGAGAGAGAGAGAGAGAGAGAGAGAGAGAGAGAGAGAGAGAGAGAGAGAGAGAGAGAGAGAGAGAGAGAGAGAGACAGAGAGAGAGAGAGAGAGAGAGAGAGAGAGACACAGAGAGAGAGACACAGAGAGAGAGAGAGAGAGAGAGAGAGAGAGAGGCAGGCTCACCTGGAGGCGGAGGAAGTGCGTTGATGTTTGGTTTGATGTCGGGGGGGAAGGGAGGCTTGACGTCCTGGTTGGGCGACAGGTAGGGGGGGATGTTGCTGCCCGGCGTCATGGGAGGGGTGGGGTTGCCCGGTACGGGGGAGTGGGGGTAGTTGCCCACGGGCCTGGGAGGCTGCGGGGGGGACGGGGAGAGGGGGAGACGGGGAGAGGGGGAGAGGGGGAGACGGGGAGACGGGGGAGAGGGGGAGACGGGGGAGACGGGGGAGACGGGGGAGAGGGGGAGACGGGGGAGAGGGGGAGACGGGGGAGAGGGCCACACGGTCACTTAACCCGAAAACGAGGATCATGGATCATGTTCTAATCTGATCTAAAGACCAGATAAGAGGCCCTCATGCTGAAGCATGTGTGTGTGCTTGATATCTCTTTATGTATATGAACTAAATATCCATATACTGTACAAAGTATAGTATGCTGACATTTTTCATTATTGTATCTAGAAGTACACAAAAATGTGAAGATAAGACAATAGGAAGACTAGATAAGTGTGGGAGAGTGTGAGTGTGAGTGAGAGAGAGATGAGAGAGAGAGAGAGAGAGAGAGAGAGAGAGAGAGAGAGAGAGAGAGAGAGAGAGAGAGAGAGAGAGAGAGAGAGTTATCTCACCCCGTTGATGTTACCCTGGTTGTACTGGTATCCACTCCCAGAGAAGTTATTCGACTGGCCGTTAAACGGGGGCTCTTGCTGTAAACGGAGGAAAAAGACAAAACGTGATTCTCTTTTCGACCAGAAAGACGCCACACACACACACACACACACACACACACACACACACACACACACACACACACACACACACACACACACACACACACACACACACACACACACACACACACACACACACACACACACACACACACACACACACACACACACACACACACACACACACACACACAGCATTCCAATACTAGGATGGGTTAAATGCAGAGAAATTATTTTGCTGTGCTGTACACTGACAAATTTGAATAATTATTATTATAAGCTTTGAGCAACAAGTGAGCCATCTTCCGAGACGTCTTGATTTAAAGAAAGGTACAATAAGCAAGAATTCGCGATTTCAAGCTAGCTCCAGTCTAAACGTTTACATTTTGACATTTTTTTTTTATTTGACTCTCTCTTCTTACTCGGCCTACCCTCAAAGTATCTCACTGTTGCCTAGCTCCGTGTCGCCTTCAGGTTAGTGTCTCCATGACAGAATGTGTTTTAGAGAACATTTTGTCGGAAAATTCATACCGCAGGAGGGAATGGAGAGTGAGCATTCCACTGTATTTGTTGCAAATGGCAAATAATCTCTTAATCATCTTAAACCTTGAATTTCAAACAAAATTTAAGCACTAATGTATTGTGCATTCAAACACGTTGCACCTTTTAAGGGCTATATACACAAACAACAATGCAATGGACCTCATCGTGTTGCCTGGACGACGGGCTGCTGACCTTGTAGTACTGGCCCATGGCGGCGCTCTGCGGGGGGTACTGGCCCTGGAGCTGCTGGCCCGGCATCCTCTGACCCGGGTAGTTGGGGGAGGAGGGCATGGGCCTCGAGGGGTTGGGCGCTGGGTACTGACCCTGCTGGCTGGGGAACTGGGTGTTTGGTCCGTACTGCTGCCCACCGTAGCTTGGCTGTGTTGGTGTGGGGGGGGGGGGAGGGATGGAGAGGGATGGAGAGGGATGGAGAGGGAGGGGGAGGGGGAGGGGGGAGAGGGAGAGAGAGAGAGAGAGAGAGAGAGAGAGAGAGAGAGAGAGAGAGAGAGAGGTTAGAATAAAGGAAACATGATTTGACTCCAAGAAGTTAACGTGCTTGGACTTCATTCTTAATAATGGGTGCAAAATTCACACACTGATTGTTGAAATTGACTGAAAACTTGTGTTTTGTCTGGTTTCTCTGGTCCTCATAAAGGTGAAATAACTCCCAGATCCACTCACCTCCCCCGGGTAGGGTCTCTTCATACCCTGCATGCCCATGCCCTGCGGCCGGGGGCCGGGGTAGCCGTGCTGCTGCTGGGGCATCCTCTGGCCGTGGGGCCCGAACGGCCCCATGCCCTGGGGACCCCGGGGCTGGTTCATGCCCATGGGAGGGGCGCCCATGTTGGAAGGATTCATGCCCCCACCCATGTTCCCAGAGAGGGTCCGGGGCCCGCGGGGACCGGGCTGGTTCATGAACTGGTTGCCGTACGCCTGGTTCGGCCCCATCTGGAAGGAGGAACTCATCTGGGAGGGAGAGAGAGAGGGTGAGAGAGAGAGAGAGAGAGAGAGAGAGAGAGAGAGAGAGAGAGAGGAGAGGAGAGAGAGAGAGAGAGAGGAGAGACGAGAGACGGAGAGAGAGAGAGGAAAAAGAAGAAAACGTGACCGGTCGTGTATTTCATATTTCAGTACTTTGTACCTAAGTGAGTGAGTACTCCTTTAAAGACAATCCCGGAGGCGCTATTCCCTTCCCGTTTTCGGCTGGCATCTCGTATGACTCTCACACAGGCGGGTGTCGAGTGGGGTTTTTTTTGAAATGGCCACCCCTGCCCAAATGTAATTCCACACGGCGAACCCACGGAGAAGCTATTCATCAACACAATATCCATCACTTTGGGTTTGCAACACTAGAACGGTGCTGCTGCTGCTGCTGCTGATCGTCGGGCTTCTGTTCTCTCTCTATTATTATTATTATCATTCAATCTCTTCAGGCTGCTGTCTAATCAATTTGAACGCTTTATCGGCTTATCAACATGAAAAGGTTTCGTCGAATTTCTACGACTGTTTTAGCGGTAACTGCGGGGAACTACAAATCGTTTTGGATCAACAACAACACACACACGCGCACACACACACGCACGCACGCACGACACGCACGCACGCACGCACGCACGCACGCACGCACGCACGCAGACGACAGACAGACAGACAGACAGACAGACCCACACACGCCAGCAGGGAGGCAGGCAGAGGTGTTGCATTATCAATAAACGTCAGTCAAAAGTAAGAGTAACCGGGTACCAACAGTTGTCACGGCAACACGGCGGTGGAAGCGGCGGCCTAAGCCCTTACCGGTCCATACTGGCTCATGTCCTTGTTCTGCGTCTCCTGCATGGCGGCCACGGTCGCCGTGGCGGTGGCCGTCGCCGTGGCAGCGGCGGCGGCTACTGCGGCGGCGGCGGCGGCGGCGGCGGGCTGGGCGAAGTCCGACGGCGGCCTGGAGTGAGGAGGCATGCCCATCCCGCCCTGGCCCGAGTTAGGACCGCCAGGGTAACTGCTACACAGAGAAGGAGGAGGAGGAGGAGGAGGAGGAGAGTGAGGAGGAGGAGGAGGAGGAGGAGGAGGAGGAGGAGGAGAGTGAGGAGGAAGGGGAGGAGGAGGAGGGGGAGGAGGAGAGTGAGGAGGAGGAGGAGGAGGAGGAGGAGGAGGAGGAAGACACAGAGGAGGAGGAGAGGGAGGTGGAGGAGGAGGCGGGCGTGGGTGTGTGGGAGGAGGAGGAGGAAGACACACAGCAGGTGAGGACATGTGAGGCTGGTGGTGGACTGTGTATGGTGGCCTCCCCTGTGTGTTAAATTGCATTTGAACTTATCATTGTTTTAGAGAACAACATCGCAAGTCATACATTATAGGGCCACTGCAATATGTCTAAATAGATTTGTACCCATATTTGGCAATTTAGAAAGTTTAATTTGTTTACTTTTTTAAATAATCTATATTTTCAATTGCTGTTGTGTATTAAAGAGCGCACTGTGAAGATTGAGGCGCAATTTCGTTCATACTTGTGAGATAATAATAAAGACAATTCAGATTCTCATTATTGTTGTTGTTTTGCTTAGACTTTTTTATCCAAAGCGTTCGATTGTAAATGTTGATTGTATTTTTTTGTTAAAAAAACGTGATTTATGATGTGTATGGTTTTTTTAATTTTTTTTTTTCGATTTCTGTTTTCATAATCTCAGCACCACTGAACATCAAGGTGTCCCTCAAAGTCTCTCGAAACTTATATATAATATAATCGAATGAAAAAAAAGACAGGTAAAGTAAAAAATAAAGTACAGGTAATTTCCGGAGCGGGTGGGATGGCAACCGGCGCAATAAACTCCCAACAGGTAGGTGGGCGGTGGACAGGTAGGATCGAACCCGGTACCCTTTGGGCTAGCTGCTTCACTACCCCCACGCTACATTAACCCAGACGGGACAGGACGGG
>CM051014.1:13703559-13706734 GCA_027704905.1 Muraenolepis orangiensis
CCTTTTCGCTAAGTAGGCCAGTGTTTAAAGAGATAATCTCTCTTGGCGTACGTGTCGAATCTCTTCCCCCTTAACAAACAAAAACAGGCTGCGCCATACTTGGTTTCGTGCTTTCGAAAAACACGAAGGTGGAAATCTATATACCCCCCGGTGTGAATTAATTCCTTGTGCTTTAAAAATCCTTAAAAACAAACCAAAAAATGTAATCGGTTCAACGCATGTCTGTCTCCGGGGAGGTAGGCTGATTTAAGAGCAAAAACTGCCTCCGAAAACCTACCAGTACATCTTCATGTCGTAACTCAGGCAGGCGGGCCGATCCGATCTGTCCATGCGGCTACAATGTGTTTTGCCAGCTAGTCGAGCTCAAAAAATGAAAATAAAAAACGCTGAATCTCGAGATCTGAGATTGTCTCACCCCCCACCTGCCCCCCACCCCCCCTCCCCCACCCCCCCCCTTGTTCACCGCGCCAGACAACCGGCTTTCCCATTGACGGTGGGCCAAGCGAGTTCCACAAAAGCAGACTCCTCCCACCCGGCGAGAGAGGAACAGAGTGTGTGGTGTGTGTGTGTGTGTGTGTGTGTGTTTAGCGGCGTGCCCGCTCCTCTAACCAGATTAGCGGATAGGCCGAGACGGGCAGGGACGGACGGACGGCGGCGGTGGTGGTGGCGGTGGCCTCGCCGGGAGCCAGACGGTTTCCCCGAGCAACAGGCTGCCATTATAGAAGGGCGGGGCTTAAGCCAGCCCTCTCGTCTGCAATGATACTAATTAGGCTCCGGAGCAGATGCGCTCAGACAAGGGAGTGCCCACCTATTTCCCGGGGAGGCGGGGGCTGACGCGAAGGCGCGGGGTGGGGGGGGGGGGGGTTGGGGGAGGGGCCAAGCTGGTAGTAGCGTGTTGGCACACGCTGATTCACCTGTGACCTTTTCACAGCGGGCGGCGGCCCAGCCGTCAGAAGAGCAGAGAAGACAGACACATGCTGGAGCTGCTTGAGTACGGCTAGAGTACCCCCCCCCCCACCCCCCCACCCATCCTCCAGGCTCATTAGAGGGATCCATATGTGCAAACATCGGAATAACCTCCTCCGAGGGCAGCCGACCGGGTCGGCCAAACGGGTGGTCACACCCTGACTGACGACGTTCGTTATCCTTATCGCCGGAGAAGAAACCCCGTCCCCCTACATTCACACACACACGGTCGGACGCCCGGAACAGAATCACGATAGGACTTCACGGTGAGGTTCGTACGGAAGTGTTTTCTTGATGACGTTTCTATGCTGAAAAGCCCATGAGGAAGAAAAGGTTGTACCGTGGGAGGAAAAAAGCAAAAAAAGCAAAATAAAAGCAAAAATAAAACAATAAATCAGAATCGAAAAATAATCACAAAATAAAAGCAACATGAACCCAAAAAGAAAAAAAAAGAAAAAAATATATATATACGTATAGCGATACAAATCAACAACCACAATGTGCCAACAACCATGCATAAAACTCATACGACGTAACGGAACAGCAGCCAATCGTCGGTGCAATCCTGACAGTGTGCGTGTGTGCGTGTGTGCGTGTGTGTGGCAAAAAACAGAATGTAAACACTGGAATGGGGATGGTTAGGGTCCAGCCAATGTTTATGGTTTTTGGGGGGGGGGGGTGGGGGGGGGGGTTTTGGACGGCACTTCGGCACACAACCAATACCTGAGTCAGTCTGACATCTCCTGCAGGTGTGGGATTCTGTGGGGTTCAAATGTTCAACATTTTTACTATGACTTTCGGATGCAAAAGAGAGGCAACACATTCCTTGATAGTGGTAGTCAATGCACTCAACGACAGACAGACAGACAGACAGACAGACGGACGACGGACGGACGGACAGACAGTTGATCGTGGAGCTGATTGTTGCACACACACACACACACACACACACACACACACACACACACACACACCACACACACACACACACACACACACACACACACACACACACCACACACACACACACACACACACACACACACACACACACACACACACACACCCCATCTATCTGTCTAGGCGATAGGGTGTGTTGTTTTTGGGGAATAAAAAGGTTGCTTAAGCTTCCCATGCGGGGGAGTAATCCCAGTCTAATCCGCCGAAAACTGAGGATGCGCTGATCTTTGATGCACCGGATAAGCTCTCTTTCTCTCGCTCTCTCTCTCTCTCTCTCTCTATGTATCCCTCTCTCTCTATGTCTCCCTCTCTCTCTCTCTCTCTGTCTCTCCCCTGCTCGCTCACTCGCTGGCTCACTAGACGTGCTATGAGACGAACTAGCGTTCCTTTGCGTTGACCTTTGGCGAACCGAGCGCGAGCCTGGCTCGTTTTCTCCGACAAAACGGGGCACCGGATTTGAAAGAGCCAGTGATGGTCCACCCACTCAACGGAGCAGCAACCTCCGACTGCTCCGCTGAGCCGGGTTACGGACCACCAGAGGATTGGATCTGGCAGTAGATTCACTCGCTTCCTCCCTCCCACGTGCGAGGGGGGGGGGGGAGGGGGGCGAGAGATGATGGTTGTCAGAGAGAGAGAGAGAGAGAGAGAGAGAGAGAGAGAGAGAGAGAGAGAGAGAGAGAGAGAGAGAGAGAGAGAGAGAGAGAGAGAGAGCGAGAGCGAGAGAGAAGAGAAAGAGAGAAGAGAAAGAGAGAGAGAGAGAGGCCCAGATGGAATGAATGTCGATTTGTCAACTTAAAGCGTTCCCTAATATTCAATTTGGATCCGATTCCCCCTCCGTGCCTACAATGCCACTCACCACTCCACTCCACATTTTTAGATTTGTTGCTTTTCTAGCCGATTGGGCGATCCGGTTTGACTTGAGGAGGACGGATACTGACGGGTTGGACCGGCGGGGCGGACCAGTGTTGCCGGGCCCCCGTCCCGCTCGGCCCTCCTGTTCCAGCATGTCACCAGAGGGAGGATCACTTTGGAAAACAAATAATTGCAATTATTCCTGAAGTCGGGAGCCGGTGTGTATTATGAATGACTCAATACCGTGCGAGGGAGGCTTTGTTGATGAGAGACAGACAGAGAGAGAGAGAGAGAGAGAGAGAGAGAGAGAGAGAGAGAGAGAGAGAGAGAGAGAGAGAGAGAGAGAGAGAGAGAGAGAGAGAGAGAGAGACAGACAGAGAGACGAGACAGAGAGACA
>CM051014.1:13707734-13762734 GCA_027704905.1 Muraenolepis orangiensis
TGAAGTACCAATCAGTCTCAAAGGGCTTCACAGGCCACATATTTACAACAGCCCGCAAACGGTTAGCCTCCCCAAGGGCAAGAAAAAAACGTAATTATAGAGGAATACATCTTGAGAAGGAACGCGGAGTGGGGGATCCCTCCTTCTAGGGATGGTTCAGGACCTTCTAGGGATGGTTCAGGACCTTCTAGGGATGGTTCAGGAGTGCGAACGGTGCCATACAAATGTAAAAGTATACAAATGTTTAGACTGGTGCTATGCCTCTAGCGCAGTTCAAACTAGGAAGACCTCACTACAATAAACCATTCAGCCGATGCTAAATTCTGAGGGGGCTTGTGCCCCCTCAGAATGAATGGGAACGACGCCCTTGCGTTTTACGACGTACCTTTGCTTTTTAGACAGATTTTAAATGAGCATGAACTCGGGATGATTTTAGATATAAATACCAATAGCACAAAACATGGAAATATTTCACTTACCTCTCTGCACAAAGATCACCCAGGCCGACGTACAGCCATGATGACAGCTCCCGAGTTGGCCCACAGTGTCTTGGCTTTGAACGACTTTGTTTCTTAGAAACAACCAATGATCAGGTTAACAAACAAAGTCAAGGCCAAAGACTTGTGTTAAGTGTCACAGAGGCAAAACATTACCCCAAGAACACGTCCAACGACAATGTCGCGGAATAGGCTCACCTCCGCTCAGCGTCGTGAGGTCGGTCTCCTCCAGGTGTGTGAGGGTGGCCTTCAGCGGGGCAGTCAGAAACACGCCGGTGAGGTAGTTCAACACCGCGGTAATGCCGGCGAGCACCATGCCCACGACACGGGCTACTATCGCCATCCTGGACAGATCTTCCAACAGGTCTGTGTCAAGAAGAGTCTGTGTTGAATCGTTCAGTGTTAAAGTACCGGTTCCAGGAAAAAGAAAACAAAAGACTAAACCTGTATCAGCTGTGATATGATCGCGATGACATGTCATTTGAATCCCCGATGAGATCCACCCATTTTCATCGACATGTAGGCCCCACACACACACACACACAGCTCTGTGATTACAGGCAGATGTGGGCCACCCAGCTGACGCCAGTCGCAGTCACATGAAGGAACTTAACCTTTGCCCTGCTTTCCTTTTCATGTGCAAAGTTTGAAAGTAGAAAATCACATCATGAGACGTGAAGGGTGCTTGATCAAATAGACAAGGAGAGATTGTGTATTCGTTCAGTAAACGTTTATTTCAAACATGTAGTGTGTATCAGAATAACAGCATCAGTCAATGTGGGGCCAAGGTATATGTTATATATATATAATGGATACTGAACATCTGCATTGTGGGAGAACGTGTCTATTCGGCTTTCTGCTCTTCTTCCTGCAATAAGAAACAACAGAAAAAATGATTGAGTGATTTATCATTTTTTAAATTACAATATCAAAGGATACATACAAAGATTGTATGTATCCTTACGTGGATTTCATTATTTACAGTTTCCCAGTTACTCAATCAATTCCTTTTTTATACAAGCCTCTATACAAGCTTCTACCTTCTCAGGTGCTTCTTGGTTGCCCGCTGAATAGCTTTCAGAGTCCCCTTGTGATGTCACTTCCTCCTGTTCCAACGCTACCCCCTCCTTAGGTGCGTCACTCTGAACCGGAGTCGCTGTATCTGCCGTCTGCGGTCCGTCTGCATCCTCCTGAGATAACAGGCAAGCGGTTAAACACATCGCCTGGTTAAATATCCACCCAGGGTCTCCTTGTTGTGTGTGTGTGTGTGTGTGTGTGTGTGTGTGTGTGTGTGTGTGTGTGTGTGTGTGTGTGTGTCTGCTGCTAAACCCCTGTAGGACTCGGAGTCTCCATCCATCTCTGCTACAATCTTGTAATCCTCAAGATTGTAAGACTCTGGGAATCTGGACTGAACTCTGTGTGTGTGGGTGGTGTGTGTGTGGTGGTGTGTGTGTGTGGTGTGTGTGGTGTGTGTGTGTGTGTGTGGTGGGTGTGTGTGTGGTGTGTGTGTGTGGTGTGTGAAAATGTCTGAATGTCTGTATGAATGGGCAGAACAACCTTGTCTTGGTCCCGATTATCAGGGGGAGTGGAAGAAGGAGGAGGTGTGTGCGTCTCCTGTGCCTCCTTCTCTTCTGCCGGGAGCCCGTCACTCTGCCCACCGAAGACTAAGCCTGCTTCATCGGTGGAGGCCCTGGGTTCGTCCTGACCTGCTGCTGTCTGGTGTAGGAGTGAAAGCAGCACGTTACATTACGGAGCATCATGGTAGCTTGCCATTCTTCCCTCCTCTAATGAAATGTGCACTTCGTCTCTAATCTCTTTGCCGGTCTGGTCTCACTTCCTGTATATTTCCTCTATTGCCTCTTCATTGTAACAGACAAACTAGCATGGGTTCAGAACGGCAGCGCGGCAGGTCACCTGCTCTTCAGCCTGAGGGTCGAGGGGGGCGGGGCTTGGCGCCTCGGCCTCTCGTTGATGTTGTTGTTGTTGTTGTTCTTCTTCTTCCTCCTTTTGGTCAGCGTTTGAATTATCTTGGCTAACGGAGGGTTCTAGGCCGGCGGTGGACTCTGGTTCTGCAAGTTCGGATCTGTTTGCCACCTGGTGACCACCGGGGTGTGAAACACAACACGATGTGGGTTTGAATTTCAACCTGTTTCAGCCCTAAAGCGTTCAGCCTGCTGTCATCGTGGTATTGTGCCAGAAAGAGGTAAACAGGCCTGTTTTACCTCTTTCTTGTGTGAGGGCTCCACGGCGTCCTCCTCTCCCTGCTGTTCCTCGGGACTTGGGTGCACCTCAGAGGTTTCTTGGATCTTTCCCTCCTCCTCCTCCTCCTCCTCCTCCTCCTCCTCCTCCTCCTTAGCTTGAGAGCCCAGGACCTCGGCAGGAGAGGAGTTGACCCCTTCCTCCGATTCCCCCGCCAGGGCGTCAGTCGCCGCTACGCTGTCCGTCCCCCTTACCTGACAGAACAACACCACCACCACCATCACCACCACCCAGGTCATTTGCAGGTCATTCCCACACCACGCAACAACAAAAAAACACCACAAGCCGGGTAGTACGAACCACACAAAGCCGCCACCACCACCACCACCACCACCACCACCACAACCATGTGAAAAACTGTGTGACGGCACAGACAAAACGCTTTATTCTCTGTCTCTCTATTCGATGATGTATCTGTATGTTCCAAGTGAGGGACCTTATAGCCCGGATTACCACTGTAGTGAGTGAGTGAGACACTCTGAAGCTGGAGCACCCATTATACTGCAGAGACAGGCACTGACATTGCAGTCATTCTGCAACTGCAACTGTCTAGCGCCTTCAGGTCCGCAGAACGTGCATGGGACAGGAGGAAACCCGGAGCACAAACAGACACACACACACACACACACACACACACGTGCGCACACACACAGCAGACACACACAGTGGCTACACCCAGAAGCCAGATGGGATCCTTGACAGGAACTGTTGTGTTGAGCAACATGCACCACCCTGCCCCACACAACGCATCACATCAACCACCGCAAGACACAAACAAACGGCCTTGAGGCCAAAGAGGACACATGGCCCGCCACCAGAAAAGAAAGCTTTTGAGGCGGTTCACCTCCTTCTCAGGGTTATCCCCGTCAGCTACGATGGGTGCTGCTGTGACCTGCTGGTTCTCTGCCGGTGTATCAGAGGCCAGTGGCTCCGGCTGTGGGTGCTGCGTCTCCTCGACACCGGATTCAGCCGGCTCCGTCTGTGAGAGCCGACACGAGGGCGGCGATTCTCATGAACAACACGCCTGATCAGACAAGGGTTCGGTTTTTTTACAGGAAATGCTCCCTTTTCGTGATGACTGTTTATTCTCCTGTTGGCCATGTTTGTCAATGCCTTTCTGCTCTCTGCAACCTCTCAAATCTTACCCACAGCAGCTTTAAGAAAACCTGACAGCACAATCATTTCCAGTATGAATAAAGCGCAGCTCACGTCGTCTCCTTCCAAGAGTGGGGCCAGCGTTGACTGGTTAGAAGAACTTTTGGGTCTTTTGACGCTTGGCACCGTAGGAGTGCTCACAGCTTCTGATGCCTTTAAAGATAACACTTTCATATGAACCACACACACAACTTGAAACACCAGAAATAACAAGGCAAACAATCAGAGGATGTCGTCCTCCCTGCATACCTTTAGGGACTTTTCCAGCTCTTCTTTTATCTTTTCCTCCTCCCTCAACTTCTCCTGGTTCTTCGCCTCCCCTCTGGCTCTGGCCTGCTCCTGCTCTAGTAACGCCAGGTTCTCCTTTCTCTGGAATCACACACACGTGTATCATAACACATAATGTATCATGTCAATGTTGGTTTTATTTTTTTATAATCATCCGTTTTTTCCCACAAAATGAATCCCAGTTTGCAATAAGTAATCAACCAGTGTCTAACATAACTATAATGTTGACCCTTGTGAGTGGCGTCTGTACACCAATATGTTGTATAATACTGCCCCCTTCTGGCCAAAAAGTAACACTGCGACGTACCCTGGCATCGTACTCCTTGGTTCTGTTGCATTTATAAATCCAGTGAGCAAGATATTCAATAGGATCGACGGGCCGTCGTTCGACCACCTCGGCGAGTCCTTCGGCAAGACATTTCCCAAGGTGTCTTTTTACGTACTCGGAATCCATTTTACGTCCTGGATGAAAATGAAGCTATGCCTATCTAAAATCATAGTAAGCGTTATTGTCAAAAATAAGTGCAAAATAAGTACACCAACAAAACAAGAACTGCTCCGGGAAGACACAAATCAATTAGGATGCTGTTCTGATTGGATGCAGACGAAATATTGACGGTTTCGATTTTCCTTTCTTTTCGGTTTGACTATTTAACAATAACAATTCTTGACAATACAGCATATCATTTGTATCAAACATAACAATCAAAAACATGTTGGTCTTATTAAAAGTATAATACATATAATCATTACCAAAATAAGAACATTTTATCAACAACTTTTATCAACAGACCTCTCAAATTCGCCCAGCGTTGTAATTGTGTACTGTCACCATGGCAACAGTGTCACTTTGTAATCCTCCCCCATAAGTAGTTCCGCCTGAATTGAAATTCGCATACTCGCGTGGCTCTTTGTTAATACATGTATTTTTGGTTTGGTGAAAAGGATTTGGAATACTTCTAATTCTAGGTTATTATAGTGATTAGATTTTAACTTGGTTGGTCGCTTGCTTTTCTTTCATATCTTGCACAACTTCCATATACATGCTTCTATGCTGTCACAAAAGCCTGCACACACGCGCACGCACAGGTGACAGTTGAACTAATCAACACTAATCCACTCATCATCTCAGGTACATCCAACATGGGGGCCGAGGAGCGCCGCATGAGAGGAGCCGTTGTCTGGAGACGACGGAATGCGATGGGACAAACTTGGTTGGACAGCTGTGCGTCTGCCACATTCCCCTGAACATCTGGAGGGCAGAGAGAATCCCCTCGCATGCTGGTTCCAGCCACAAATCATCTAACCAGCATCTGACCACGCGGGAGTACACGGTGGTGGGTACATACAGACAGACAGTGGTGTAGGACCTACTTACTGTATGTACCAAGATTCAAGATTCAAGATGTTTTTATTTGCGATTTGCAACAAGTACATTGGAATGCTTACAACCAACCCCCCCCCCCCCCCCCCCCAGTATGAATTTGCACAACAATACTATACTAAACAATACTATACTCAATAATGCTATTCTATAAACAACACTATATATATATATACTACCTACAATATGCTATACTATATACTATGAACAACACTATATACTATACTATAAACAACACAATACGATAACAATACTATACACAATAAAAAAGAAGAATATAGTGACTAATGGATGATGCAGTATATAGATATGGTGAAAGTGCCAGTAGTGCAGCAGCATCATGAGTACAGTGCAGGGGGGAAAAAACCTGCACACTTTTGTTTAAAAAATACAAATAAAACCATTGTCCTGCGTTGTTGGGGGCCTCCTGGTGTTAGGGGTTTCATTTAAAACAACTGAAACAAAGGTCAGTCCGCCCCCTGGACACAATGCGACACAGCAGTTTTGTTATCAGGTGCACAAGTACAGAGACATGCAGTTAATGAATACATTGACCGTTCACGCTACGTAACAATGCGCCAGTCTCTCATATCTGTGACGTCCGCACCTGTCTGGGTACACCGATCGAGATCTGTCCTGTCTGCTCCTATTGTACTGGCTGTCAACAGTCCATTGCAAGATAAGTGCAGGGATCCATGGTTTGCATGTGTGTGTGTATAGCACCCTAGACACCCGGACAGGAAACAGAGGGGCCCACTAAAGCTACAAGCAGACAAAAAAACATGCAGAAGGGAAGTGACTCCCTTCTGCATGAATGATTCCGCAGGAATATCTTTCTACCAGGAGTTGTTGTTGTCGATCCAACTGTCCACACTTGAATAAGTTCGGCCCAGTAGCCAACACTTTTCAAGTAGCCCCCGCTAGCCCCAAAGTTTTACCAGGGGGGGGGAACGTTGAATCTCTCCCTCCCTTCTTCGCCCCCCGTCCTGCACCCCCTCCATTTTCTCCCCTCTGAATGGTCCAACCCACTGGTTCACATGAGCCCCCCCTCCCCCCTGCATGTGGCGAGCGTGTGAGTGTGTGTGTTACAAGAGTGTATGTGTCGCGTTTGCCTTTATACAGCATAACGTTATCAGGGGCACTGTGTCCAAACACCGCGGGTTTAAACGCTAAACGAACGCTTGCATTGATATTCTGTATCTAGGTCTTCCCCTCCTTCGCCAAGGTTGAACTTTACTCTCTCTGTCAACACCTCTCTTCTCTTCGGACTTGTTGTGGAGTGCGAGAGGAGGCTGCAGGATGAACGGCTCGGCGAACCAGTCGAGCGAGGACCGAGAAGGGTCCTTCATGTTTACATCCGAGTCGGTGGGAGAGGGGCACCCCGGTGAGTTTGCGGGACCCCCTCTCTCTCTGGGTCGTCTCTCTCTGCTGTCCCGCGGGAGTCTGGGGGGGACGACCTGCAGAGGAATGCGGGGAGGTGGTTTGGTTGGGATCTGCACGAGGGGAATGTGAATGGGGCCCCATGGAGAGGGTCTACTGGGGTTGGGGGTCCTGCAAGAAGTGTGTCTTTGTATTAATTTAAAAAAAACGTATGCAGTATGCATGGAGTTTTAGGATGCAGGAGAGGAGAGTGTGGTGTCCTGCACATGGATTGGGATGCTTGGGAATGCAAAATTCGGGATGGACAACCACGATTGCCTCCTGGAATCAGACAAATTAATAGCCAAGTGGATGCAATCCAGCTCTATGTGTTTTCATTCACAAACAGGCTTCAGCCACTTTCACTATAATGAAAATCACACAGGAACTCTTAAGCTGCAGGTTGGACTGCGATCTGTGTGGGAAGTAAAGTCCTCATATGTATATTGTTTATACTGATAACGAATACTTTCATGTCTATCTCTGCGTTATGTGTACACACTACAGGCTTACCATAGTGGTCTTGTCAGGCAAACCACCAGGCTATTCTTAGGCCGGATAGCTGCCAGTAGGAGCCAGGATTAGTACAGTTGCATGGAAGTGGACGATATGGAAACGCGATATGTCGTTGCGCCGCTCAAAAGCCGTAATTGATATGTTCTGCAAACCCCCTTCTGATATCTCCAGTTGGCCAACACACAGCTTGCTTTCTAAAAACCCATTTGACCTATTGTGCTGTCGTGATGTAATCACACACAGACTACCCTTGTTTCGTTTCGTAGATAAGATATGTGACCAGATCAGTGACGCCGTGCTGGACGCTCACCTGAAGCAGGACCCTGATGCCAAAGTGGCGTGTGGTGAGTAGCAATATCAGCCACTAGAGGGCAGCAGAGACAACGCTCAGCGCTTTGAGTACTAGGATACTGTGACTAATAAGTGGAATGTCCAATGTACACCACCCCATCTGTCAGGTCATGATTCATGTATTGGGGTATTTCAGCATTACAGGTCACAAATAGACTTGGACATTGGATGAATGGTATTAGATGAACACAATATTTTGCAGTCCATGTTACAGTAAAGTCAATATTTACAGGACTTGACAAAGCATAATCAGGCACACTCACGGTACACGCAATTACAAATATGCATAGTATGTATCCTTTATATTGTAGTACTTTACAACATGCATTCACTCATTGTTTTGGATTTTTTATTAAGATAAAGTCCACTTTGCTTGCACTTGTACATATCGACAGAAAAGTACAGGAAAGTACTCTAAATTTCTGTTTTTGTCATGTGAATCCACAGTGGATTTGTATTAAAAAAACTAACATAGTAAATGGACTGCCTTTCATATAGCGCTTTTATCCAAAGCACTTTACAAGTCACATTCATACAACCACACATTCAACCAGGGCACGCCAGGAGCAGTTAGGGTGTCTTGCTCAAGGACACCTTGACAGTTTTTGCTAGGAGGAGCCGGGGGATCGAACCAACAACCTTCCGCTTGTGAGGCGACCGCTCTCCCTCCTGAGCGGACGATACTACAGTCTTGTGTCTTGTGTGCTTAACTTCCTGTAACGTCTGTGGTGTGTCTGTGGGTGACAATAGAGACGGTGTGTAAGACGGGCATGGTGCTGCTCTGCGGAGAGATCTCGTCCCGCGCCAGTGTTGACTACCAGAAGGTGGTGCGGGACACCATCCAACACATCGGATACGATAACTCAGACAAAGGTAACGGGGACACCTGGCGGCACTGCGTCTAGCAGAGGAGCCCTGTGTGTGTTTGTGTGTGTGTGGGTGTGTCTGTCTGTCTGTCGGTGTGTGTGCGCGTGTGTGTGCGTGTGTGCTTGCCATTTTGTAATTAAATCCAGTTTCACAATGACTGATGATTTGATCTACTTTTTAAATATATTTTATTTATTATTTAATCGTATTTATTTATTCTTTGTATTGCCAACAGCATTTTTATGACATTATTTAATTAATTCATTAATTCATTAATTATAATTATAATAATAATTTATTATTATTATTATTATTATTATTAATAATTATTATCTATCTCTATCTGTAATTGGACATTATTGAAATGAGCTCAATTCTCTTTTTAAATGACCTTTGAACATTTGAGTCCGCCCATGTTCTCTCTCTCTCTCTCTCATTCCTCAATTTGTGTGTTGTCGTCTGACCCGTCGCTCAGGCTTCGACTACAAGACGTGCAACGTTCTGGTGGCCTTGGAGGACCAGTCCCGGGACATCGCCCAGGGTGTCCATGTGGACCGGCAGGAGGACGACATCGGAGCCGGAGACCAGGTATAGCACCAATACTTAACAATACTTACTTAATACGACTTAATATACGACATAAACACGGACTGCAGGAGAGACACAGCCTCTGTTAAATGTTTACTATTTAGAAGGTGCTGTTTATCCAAAGAAGGGTAGTCACAATTGAGTGTTTTTCTGCATGACTTTCTATAGTCAATCACGGTTGTTAAGACTGTTGCAGCGAGAGTGGAAGAGAGCAAGATTTAGCAAATAAACAACCAAAACAACCATCCTACCACAATACTACCCTTCTGCTCTCTCTCCCCTCCCTCCCTACACGTTGCATGTGTGATTGGCAAGATGGATTCCTCGACCCAATCCCCGATTGGTCAGAAATGACCCGGGAAAATCTAAATAGACTCATACAAAGGCAGGATTGTATGCCTTTGTATTTCCAACTGTTTCTACAACTTTTTTGTTGATATAACGGCATACCCCTGCTCACTACCCGCTGTATTTATATTTATATATATATATTTATCTACAACTGTTGATAGAAATGCATACCTTGTATACTTACCTGTATATACTGTGTATATACAGTGCTGCTCGAAAGTATGTGAACCCCTTGAACAGTTAAGAGTTTTCTGTTGTTTTACCATGATTTTCCTATTTTATCATCACAAGTTTTACATATATGAAATGTCAGGTTTATGTTTAACAGTTCCATGTACTTTTTTAGAGGGAATTGTGTGAGTAGCCAAAAAAATACATGAAACATGGAATTAGTGGATGTGCAAAAGTAAGTGAACCCCCAGCTGTATTGGTAAAGTCAAGGAGGTAACAGATTCAGGTGAAACACTTTTGGGTGCTTAATTAGTCAATTAAGCAAACCAATCAAATGAGACATCATTAGGAAAAGGGTTGGACAACACAGATTAAAAGAGAGAGAAAAACAACCAAACGACTGCAGTGCCAGGGTGTACCCATACGAATCAACCATGCCAAGAGGAAAGGAGATACCCGAGGAAATCAAGAAAATGGTACTGACAGCCCATCAGTCTAGAGAAGGCTACAAGACAATCTCCAAACGATTCCAGCTCCATCCATCCACGGTGAGGCAAATAATTTACAAATGGAGGGCGTCCAAGATGACCGCATCTTTGCCTAGAAGTGGACGCCCATTAAAACTAACATCAAGAAGCACCCGTAGAATAATAAATCAGGTAAAGGACAACCCACACATCACCTCTAAAGAGTTGCAGAGCTCTCTGGCAGCGTCAGGTGTAAATGTACATGCGTCTACAATTAGACGAAAATTGAACCAACACGACATTCATGGGAGGGTTGCTAGAAGGAAGCCTCTGCTCTCCAAAAAGAACAAAGCTGCCCGTTTAAACTTTGCCAGAGAGAACTTGGACAAACCAGAGGCCTTCTGGAAGTCCATTCTCTGGACAGATGAGTCCAAAATAGAATTATTTGGTCATAATCGTAAGCGCTTTGTTTGGAGAAAAACCAACACAGCACATGAAGAAAAGAACCTCATCCCAACAGTGAAGCATGGTGGTGGAAATGTTAAGGTATGGGGCTGCTTCTCTGCTTCTGGACCTGAACAACTCCATATCATCCAGGGAAACATGAATTCTGAAGTGTATCAGCAAATTCTTGATAAGAATCTCCAGCCATCAGTCAGGAAGTTGAAACTGGGCCGTAAATGGGTTTTTCAACAAGACAACGACCCAAAACATACCAGCAAATCTACCAAGGAATGGTTCAGAAAAAAGAGGATTCGTACTCTGGATTGGCCAAGTCAAAGTCCGGACCTCAATCCAATTGAAATGTTGTGGCTAGACCTGAAGCGGGGGGTACATGCCAGATGTCCCTCCAACCTTTCTCAACTGGCTGAGTTCTGCAAGGAAGAGTGGGCAAAAATCCCCCACAGCAGATGCGAGAGACTGTTCAGTGGCTATAGAAAACGTTTGATTGCAGTAATGGCTGCAAAAGGAGGTGCCACACGCTATTAACCAAAAGGGTTCACATACTTTTGCACAAGTCATATTTTCAGTTTTTGTGGGAGAAACCACTTTTTTGAATAAATAATGAAAATACATCATTTTTCTTTGTTTGTGTCCATTATTTGGAAAGTCCTGCTTTACAAATTGGTGTTTGGATATACATTTAATAAGGTTATTTTACATTTTTGTACAATTACAATGACCATGTCTAGGGGGTTCACATACTTTCGAGCAGCACTGTATACACCTATAATTCTGCACATATCTCATACCTTCTCTTTAAGTTATTTGATACCTGTTTTTATGCCTTAAAAACATATTTAACCACTGTACATTGCAGTACGCAGTACTGTATTGATTATTTGAATCTAATCTAATCTAACATAACATAATCTAATATATTCTCACAGGGCATTTCCCTCACTAGTAGCTGACGGGGTGGCTCTTCCACTCTTCAGGGGCCTTCATGTTCCACTGTCTGACTGACTGAGTGTGGTGCGGTGTGTGCCCCCCCCCCCCCCCCCCTGCAGGGTCTGATGTTTGGCTACGCCACCGACGAGACGGAGGAGTGCATGCCTCTCACCATCGTCCTGGCCCACAAACTCAACGCCCGGATGGCCGAGCTGAGGCGGAGCGGCGAGGTCCCCTGGCTGAGACCGGACTCCAAGACGCAGGTTCGGCTCGCCTGGCTGCCTCCTCCTTTCGGGGGCTGTAGATTAACATACATACGTACCCATACATACGGATGTTATTATTCTGAAGTCAATTCAATAATTTCATTGTTATTCACCTTTGGAGTGAATGGGGGTATGGGTGGGGTATGCGTCTTGTTTTCACCTTTATTATGAGAATTGAATTGAGGATGTGATTTACACCAACCATGACATGACCTCTGCCCCCATAATAATACTCTCATAACTCTCATACTGCCCCCACCTTTTTTCTTCTTCCTCCTCCACCTCCTTCTGCTCCCTTTCCTCCTCCTCCCCCTCCTTCTCTTCCCCTTCCTCCCTCCCTCCCTCCTCCTCCACCCAGGTGACGGTGCACTACGACCAGGAGGATGGCGCGGTGATCCCCAGGCGCGTGCACACGGTGGTGGTGTCGGTGCAGCACGACGACTTCATCAACCTGGAGGAGCAGAAGGCGGTGCTGAAGGAGAAGGTCGTCAAGGCCGTGGTTCCCGCCAAGTACCTCGACGACAAGACCGTCTACCACCTGCAGCCCAGCGGACGCTTCGTCATCGGCGGCCCACAGGTACAAGATATTTAAGTTTTTGTTAATTAATAACAATCATAGGGGGGTAAAAAACATGTGTTTTGTTCAAATTATTTTTTAAATACACACAAAAATTAACGTTTTCTGTGCTGATCTGTTACACTGATGACGCCATCGTCTTTGGCCTTGGCCTTGGTTGGAACATGGATATACGTGGATATGGACTTGCATTGCAGTCACCAATGGTCACAGAAATTCATGAAGAAAAGTGATACACAATTGGGGAGGAGCCACCATTTTGGATAACTCTTTGTTCTTCATCCATTATTATCATTATACTTCATTGGACTTATTGATCAAACATGTGTGTGTGTGTGTGTGTGTCCAACCTTATGCCGTCGCCTTGTCTCGTCTGTCCAGGGGGACGCCGGTGTGACCGGTAGGAAGATCATCGTGGACACGTACGGCGGTTGGGGGGCCCACGGCGGAGGGGCGTTCTCCGGGAAGGACTACACCAAGGTGGACCGCTCGGCCGCCTACGCCGCCCGCTGGGTGGCCAAGTCCCTGGTGAAGGCCAAGCTCTGTCGCAGGGTGCTGGTTCAGGTGAGTCAGTTTTAACCCCCCCGTTTAACAACGTCCGCTGCTGCCTCACCGCTCGGCGTCACAGTCGGCCCGGTGAAAGTTGCCGGTGCAAAAAGTTGGATGATTTTGTAGCGATTGAGGCCGGATCAGTTTTTAATCTCGCTGCGGTCTGACTGCAGGCCTCTAGAAAACACATTTCAGATGCACTATATAAGCCCACCGAGCGTTTAGATGACACGCTGAATGAAGCAAGCGATCTACAGTATTAAGTATTAGTTCCTGAAAAATCCTGGAGCCTAACTGCATTTAAATAGATAGCAACAAATGAAAACTAAAACAAAAATAATAACTATTTGAACTAGTGCAGAGTCTGACTGTCTTCCTCACGAAAGACCTTTTCCCTGACCTATGCCCCCCCCCCCCCCCCCCCCATCATATTGACAGGTGGCGTATGCCATCGGCGTGGCCCATCCCTTGTCAATATCTCTGTTCACCTACGGCTCCTCCCAGATGAACGAGAAACAACTGCTGCAGATCGTCAATAAAAACTTTGACCTTCGACCTGGATGCATCGTGAAGTGAGTAATGTACATTTTTGTTTGAGCAGTCTCAAAAGGGCCATATGTCTTGTTGACGCCCCCTAACTCTAGCACCCCAAAGGGTAGGAAAATAACTCCCTTCATTATAAAGGAAGGAACCTTCAGAAGGAATTCAGAGTGAGGGATCACTCATTCCAGGGATTGTTAGGGGTGCGATGGGTGCCACGATGGACACAAGCAAGGTGTTAGAAGCTAGCATTTTAGGTACAATTGAATTATTACAAATAGAAAATGAGTTTTGAGCACTCAGGTAGCCCTCAGGTGAATGTTGGCCCGGTGTCCAGTCCTGATCACAGCGACCCACGAAAACAGAGACAGCAGCAATATTGTTAGATGGGGGTGATTAAATACCAGAGGATCAAACATTGACCGCTGGTTGTCTCGTCAACAGAGACCTGGACCTGAAGAGGCCCATCTACCAGAGGACGGCCTGCTACGGTCACTTCGGCAGGAAGGGCTTCCCCTGGGAGGTCCCCAAGGAACTCAACTACTAACGTGTGTACACCACTCTGTCTTCTGCCAGGTGGTGTCAGGCTTGAGCTAGGTGTGTGAGCTTTGCTATGTTGTGTGTGTGTGTGTGTGTGTGTGTGTGTGTGTGTGTGTGTGTGTGTGTGTGTGTGTGTGTGTGTGTGTGTGTGTGTGTGTGTGTGTGTGTGTGTGTGTGTGTGTGTGTGTGTGTGTGTGTGTGTGTGTGTGTGTGTGTGTGTGTGTGTGTGTGTGTGTGTGTGTGTGAAGCAAGTGTGTTTGGAGGGTGTGTGTGTGTGTGAGGAGCAAGTGTGTGTGTGAGGAGCAAGTGTGTGTGTGAGGAACAAGTGTGTGTGTGGGGTGGATGTGTGTGTGTGTGTGTGTGAGACACAGAGAGAGTATGCATTCACGTGCACCTATGCATTCAAAGTGTGCCAGTATGTGCGATTGGTATCATGCGGGCTAGCCAGTTAGCTGTCCATGTGCTCTTCAAGCTACCCTGTAGGATTCTGCCAATCAGGCAGTTTTCGTGTGACAAATGGTGTGTCTGTGTGTGTGTGTGTGTGTGTGTGTGTGTGTGTGCGTGTGTGTGTATTCACTCCCCAAGTAAAGCACACTCATTGGACATTATGAGTCAGAGAATACTGAGTCATTGGTCGAGAGTCATAACTTACTGAGTGCTTATCAGAGCAGCAGTCCTCGTAAATTAGTTATTTTTCCTTTGCCTTTGTATAATGTCTAAAAGAAACATGCGTCGTTTAGGTATCGACTTTATGTGTGACTAATCTGTCGCAAGATCCTTACAGTATTAAGCCAATGACCAAATGTTAAGGTAGCAGAGCCATGTCGAGGAGTCCATAATGTCTTAATATACAAAAATAAAGAATATACTATACTATATACTACACACGTAACGATTCAGTTGGACATCATCTAAACATTGTGTCTAAAAACACATTTTGAAAATGTGAGTGTATTTGATTTAAAAGGAAGGTGTTTATACAAACCCAGGTATTACCTTCTAACATTGTAATGTGTCATTTGTAAAAACAAACCGTATGCCTTGAAGGAAAAGGTTTTCATAGTTCTGAAAAGATTAGTATTTTCTTGATAGCAGTCAGCTCTGCAATATAGTGCTACTTACAGCCTAATTGCTTTAACATTGGTGTGTGGTGACAATGTATGTGCCAAGAAGTGATTTTCATTTGCAAAACATCAGAGCCCACTACTAGCCTCTCTCTCTCTATCCCCCCCCCTCCTCTCTCTCTCTCTGCTCAGAAGGCTGAACACATGATATAACTTTACACTACCGCATTGTATTAACTGTGCTGAAAAATCGTGTACATAGGCTTTTTGAACAATAAAACGTTTAATAATAATAAATAAAATAAAAGTTTTATTTTGTTTTATTTTTTTATTTCAAGCAGTAATGGTAACAGTAAAATATATATATATATATATTTATATATTCATATATTCCTTTGGAATGCACTTACGAATGATTACATACAACACAGTATTTGTAGTCTACTTTGGTCCCCATTGCTGCTCCACGGAGAGGCTGGTGGCGAGGCCGCCGCTCGTGGCACCAACCTGCCTTGGATGAGGATCTTGTTGGAGGGAGGAGTTACCGGTGCACCACGGAGGCCCGGCCTGTCCGACTTGTCGGGGCCGCGACGTCGCTGAACAGACCAGTCGACCGGAGTCTCGACCAGAGTCTTCCGTCGCGAGGGTCCAGGAGCAGGACGAGTCTCGTCTGCCGAGCGTGTTTCTGATAACATCAGAGAGGTGTGGACGGTCGAGCGTGACGGCAGATTAAAACAAGTTTCTTTCTTGAGTTTTTTGCATAACTAAGTTACGGGCGAGCGGCACGTACGCCCCCCTCTCTGGGCCGCTTCCCAAAAAAAATACGGAATAAAGAGGATTCAACTTTTACAAAAACGGAGCACGCGATTCTTGGTACAAAATAACAATCCCCCCTCTATTGTCTTGAGCGGCTCGGCCTGGCTGTAGTGTCAAAAGCCGGTGATGTAACATACTTTCCTGAGAACAAACAATACAGGGCTTGGTTGTCTGAAAATACCAAAAAAAGTATTTTCAGTCTGAAACTGACCCCGCCACATTCTGCTGATCGAGGAACAAACATCTAAGGCACGTCTCAGGATGCTGGATCGCAACGGGGTGGAGGTTCGGGGTGGAGGGTTGGGGTTGGCCATCTTAATAAAAGAAAGCGACACGTTGCATAACCACACATCAAGGCAGACAGAACAAAAAGGTTATTCTCTCTTGATTTGTTCTTCTCTCTTGAAGTGGCAAGTTTGATTAGGGTTGCACTTGTGGTACACAGTCTCTCACACACACACACACCGCAGGAAAAACGCAGTAGATCTGCTGGGGTTTTGTGGCATCCTCTGGCAGTCTTTGGTCGTCGTGGTCAACAGCAGTTAGCCTGTCCTCCCCCCCCCCCCCCCAAGCCTGGACCTCAATCCCCCCCACCGGCCAGCTTCAGCGTGATGTGCTGTGATGTCATCTCGCCGCCACCGTCGCACTCAGGGTACAGCATAGCCAGGCTGTCCGGCGGCGGGTAACATCCGGGCAGCGCCGACTCCTCCAGCTTGCTGCGGTGACGGTGGTGGTGGTGGTGGTGGTGGTGGGCGGGGTCGGCGAAGCGCGGGACAGCACCGCCCCCCCGGGACAGCACCACCAGGGTGTCGGCGGAGGCGACGGAGAACTCGAAGGCGAACGTCCCGTAGAAGAGCATGACGAGCATGCAGAACACCCACTCCAGCACGGCCGAGATGTGCTGCAGCAGGAAGCTGGTCTCAACGCAGAAGAACCCCCCGCCTGGAAGCCAAGGGGTCAAGGAGGACAACCAGACTAGGAGACCACGGGGGGGGGGGGGGGGGGGGCGATATGCTCCCTTCCCACACGGAGAGAGAGACAGAGACAGACTGATATATATCCATCTATCTATCTATATACAGAGAGAGAGAAACAGTGAGAAATAGAGAGAGACACACACACACACACAGACCGAGAGAGGAAGAACGAGAGAGAGAAACAGAGAGACACTGTCTCTTTGTCACTCTCTCTGAACATGAACACAAACACACACACACACACACACACACACAAATAAACATGCATAAAAACTCACAATGACACAGAATGCACTACACCCGGCAGAGGGGAGATGAAGCACAGCCCACATGTCCAAAGAAAACCTTCACAGGAGAGATACGGCTTGCCACTAAAAGACACTGTCTCCCAGCCAGTCAACGTCTAGATAATGTAATCTTGTAAAAAGTGACTTAACCACTCACTGAACATGAATGTGTCAATCACACTGCACATCAACGCTTTTGTTTGATCAGCGCTTGTTGAGTAGAGTAAAGTGTATTCACAGTGTATCCCCCTTTGGCAAGAGTTTGCAGCCGTACGTTTACAAGTAAACCCATTAAGCACTATTCTCACTTGTGTCGTTTAGTTCTCCCAAAGTGAATTATTGGACTAAAATCATTTAAAACCTAGGGGGGGGGGGGCTTAGTTTGCAGCGCTTTTGCTTTCACACTGGCAAGTAATGCGCATTCTCTACCCAATTAGTGCACATTAACTAATCCACCTTGGGGTAGGTGGTTTCGATCCCGAAGTAACTAGTTTGGGTGCAAAGCAATAAAACTACTACGGGTTTGGCTTCCTATGTGTGTGTGAACAGTGTGCGCATTACTTTCACTTCACACAAAACTTACCAGTTTCCTAATTGAATGCGCATTCACTTCTCTATCGCCACCCGTATTAACTAATACAGGAGTCGATACCGTATGCAGTGTGAAAACGGTACTAGTGGAAGTATTCTGACCCTAGGTAGTATTTGTAGCAGACGATGCTGCCACCAGCCATTAACATGGCTATTTGCGTGCTCCACCCGAAGACAAGGACACAGGGTAATGAGGAATCTGGTTTACTGCAACAGTTTGAATCATTGAATTAAATCATTGAATCACAGAGCAGATGGTACATGCTCTTTCCTCCAGTGTGTGTGGTGGTGGCTGGTTTAACCTGTGGAACTTGATTAACAATGACCCACAGGTGTGCAGCCTCACCAGCCATAGAGTACTCAGTCTACCTCAGGCCAGGTGAGGCTGCTTAAACCAGCAACTAAAATCCCACACTCCACAGTATTCTACTCTTCACCCTAGCTGGATCACCCTACTTTGCCGAAACATTTACGACTGCCACGGCTGCTCGGATGACACTTTCACATTCTCACGCAAACAAACAAAGCACCACTTGTCTCAAAGGATACCGAGCACCAGTGCCATGAAGGTGAGAAGAGACATGGTCAGACGTATGTGGCCCAGCAGGTACTCATGCTGGGTCTTGGCCAGTCTGTAGGTCAGGGCCGTCTGGAGGCTCACAAACAGCATGCTGCAGGTGAACGCCACCCCGGCCCCTACGTAGTGGAGTATTTTGGCATAGTCCAGCTGGAGGTAGGAAGGACGGAGAGGGAGACAGAGACACACACGCACACACACACACACACACACACACACACACACACACACACACACACACACACACACACACACACACACACACACACACACACAACATGTTAAAGTGACAGATTAATCTTTATAATTTGCACAATTTTACCGGAAATCTAATTAGCTGAACCTTCACCCGAACCAAAGCTCTAATAGCTACACACGCTCAACAAAAAAACAACGAACACATAACAAATCAAACAATTAAAGTAAGTACGGAATATTAGGCACAGGAGGCTGTAGGTATGATCCAAGAGCTGTTATCTGAGTGTAATTTGCTTGCCTCTTGTCCCAGATGAACTTCCCTGGACCGTACGTGAGGGAGGGAGCAGAGAGGAGGGGGGAGCAGAGAAGGGGGGGGGGGGGGTTGGGGGGGGTTGGTTGTTTATCTATTCGAAATATAGCAGCTTTTTAATACATAACCGCGCCGTGCGACATTTGACCAAATTTTCAAAGAGGGCGAAGGAGGTCACTGCGACCCCATGTGACTCTGCATCACCGCTTTGGGTAATCACGCTCTCCCCGCTCCACAAGTGGACTGACTAGGACGGTGTTAGCTCTCATCGCAAGGAACTGGGATGAACTATCTGCACCGCAAAAATGAAAAAATCAATACGACATGCAATACAACAGACTTGAAGATTAAAGATTCTAGGTGCAAAGGTAAGGAGATCCCCCCCCCCTCTCTGCATAAAGGGGCGGCAGTAGCTCAGAGCGGTCATCTCACAACTGGAAGGTTGCTGGTTCGGCTCCTCCTGGCAAAGTGTCAAGGTGTCCCCGAGCAAGGGACGCCTTGGCTATCGCCTTGCATGGCGGACTCCGCTGTCGCTGGATGAATGTGTGTTTGAATGGGTGAATGTGAGGCATGACTTGTAAAGTGTAAACTGTACTATAGACACACATACATAAAGCGCTTTGGATAATAAGTGCTATCTCATGATATTATCTCATGGCAATGGGTTCAACATCAATCAACTGCCGGAGTTAGCTTGCATGTGAGATCTAAGGAGGAGTGTACGCATGCATGGTTGGATGTCCAGAGCAGTGGTGTTCCAAAAAGGTGGGACGGGGGCCGTAAGTGGGTTGGGAGATTGGCCACAATCTTTACGCACAACTTTTTGTTTCAACGATGCATGTATACATGCATGCATGCCTACTTGTCTTGTCTGTTTTATTTTTTTACCATTAGTGAGAGAGAGAGAGAGAGAGAGAGAGAGAGAGAGAGAGAGAGAGAGAGAGAGAGAGAGAGAGAGATTTACAGTAATACTAGTGTACACCAGTGTCAGCCAATTCCTACATGTTGATGTTTATCAAAACATCCTGCTTATGACTCATTCACAACCCCGCTGCAGGAAACTGCTTCCAAGTCACCAAAGTAACAGTTGTAAACACTGTGTGTGTGTGTGTGTGTGTGTGTGTGTGTGTGTGTGTGTGTGTGTGTGTGTGTGTGTGTGGTGTGTGTGTGTGTATGCATGTATGTGAGTAGTATGGGGGCCAAGAATCTCTCCAATGTTTACCAGCAGTAAAACATCTGGGTGTGTGTTGTGTAAGAGAGGAAGTTGCCAAAAGGAGGTGCCACTTCCTTCATCGCCACACACACACACACACACACACAGGGCGGAGGGTCCCTGTTGACCAATCAGAAGCCACAAGGAAAAGGGACCCCCCCCCCCGCATCCTCACCACCACCACCACCACCCATTACTACCTCCACCACCACCACCTCCACCACCTCCACCACCACCACCACCACCCATTACTACCTCCACCACCACCACCACCTCCACCACCACCCATTACTACCTCCACCAGTCCAGCCCTGAGCAATTCAAGCAAGTCACCATGCATTTCAAAAGTAGTGCAATGCAATGCACTGTGATACACTACTTGCTAAAATTAGGTTATAGTGTAGGGAAAAAGCCACACACACACACACACACACACACACACACACACACACACACACACACATAGCCTCATTTTACATGGCCAGCCCAACATGTGCAATGTGGAATGTGGGGCAGCACACGCCACGTAGACAAGAAGCGACGACGGAAGCCATCCACATGCACATACATATACTGTACTATAGACACACATACATGTATGGAACTAAAGTGTACTATAGACACACATACATGTATGGAACTAAAGTGTACTATAGACACACATACATGTATGGAACTAAACTGTACTATAGACACACATACATGTATGGAACTAAACTGTACTATAGACACACATACATGTATGGAACTAAACTGTACTATAGACACACATACATGTATGGAACTAAACTGTACTATAGACACACATACATGTATAGAACTAAACTGTACTATAGACACACATACATGTATAGAACTAAACTGTACTATAGACACACATACATGTATAGAACTAAACTGTACTATAGACACACATACATGTATGGAACTAAACTGTACTATAGACACACATACATGTATAGAACTAAACTGTACTATGGACACACATACATGTATAGAGCTAAACTGTACTATAGACACACATACATGTATGGAACTAAACTGTACTATAGACCCACATACATGTATATAAATATACCGTATGGTCAAAGATACATGCATAGAACTATACTGTATAGACACACATGAATGAATGAATGAATGAATGAATGAATGAATGAATGAATGAATAATTAATGTTTTGTTTCAACTGCTGAACACTTTCCACAGCTCTGTAATATGTAACTCAAAATATGTAAGTGTGTAAATATGGGTCATATGTAAGACGTTCAGGCTCCAAGTCACTGTAAGATAACATAGACAGCATAGAAACACAGCACACAGCTGTATATGGAAAATGTAAATGTGTAAATGTGTATGTAAAGCCTCCTTCACAGTGAGGTTCAGCGCTGTCTGTTCGCTTAGCATTAGCATTAGCATTAGCCAGACAGGAGATAGAGACACATGAGGCAGACAGGCAAAGAGACAGAAAGAGAGATAGAGAGACAGAGAGAGAGAGAGAGAGAGAGAGAGAGAGAGAGAGAGAGAGAGAGAGAGAGAGAGAGAGAGAGAGAGAGAGAGAGAGAGAGAGAGACGAGAGAGAAGATTTTTATTTCCCATTTGTAACAAGTACAATGGAACGCCTACTCCCCATTCCCTCCCGCAGGATCAATCTTAAAAACAACACCATAAAATAAAAATGATATATACAATAAAATAAACAAAAAAAGAGCAGCAAAGTGACTTAAATTATATGTACATTTATATGTACACTTTTTAAATTATTATTCTTATTTTTTACAAAAATGTTTCAAAAACATTTAAAGTGCCAGTAGTGCAGCAGCATCGTGAATACAGTGCAGTAACTGTGATGAGTCCAGAGAGTCCAGGTGTAACGGTAATGACTATGTTATGAAAGTGAAAGTGGCAGCACTCCTAGCAGTTCAGTAGGCGCACTGCCTGTGCATAAAAACTACCCTTAAACCTGGTAGTACTTGTACGGATGCTGCGCAACCGTCGACCAGACGGTAGGGGGGAGAAGAGATGGTGCCCAGGGTGGTTGCGGTCCTTTATGATTGACATGGCCTTCTTCCGACATCTGGTCCTAAAAATCTCCTCAATGCATGGAAGTGCACACCCTATGATCTTCTCTGCTGTCCTCACGACCCTCTGGATGGCTTTCTTGTCCTGTGCAGTGGTGTTGCCGTACCACACAGTGACGCCACCCGTCAGGACGCTCTCTACAGTGCCACGGTAGAAGTTCACTAGCCACCTATGGTCTATACCGCTTTTTCTGAGGCACCGCAGAGCATAGAGGCGCTGGTGTGACTTCTTCAGCATGACCTCTGTGTTGCGGGTCCACGCCAGGTCATCGGAAATCTGTAGTCCCAGGAAACGGAAGAAGCTGACGACTTCCACCGGTGTCCGTCCAGGCTGATGGGGGAGTGGGTGCCCCGGTGGCTCCTGAAGTCCACGATGAGCTCCTTGGTCTTGCTGACATTCAGTGCGAGGCTGTTGTCCTCACACCATCGCGTTAGCCAGACCACCTCATCTCTGTACTCCGTCTCATCGCCCTCGCTTATCAAGCCGATGACTGTGGTGTTGTCTGCAAACTTGATAATCCGATTATTGCTGTGCGTGGCAGTACAGTCATGTGTGTACAGCGAGTACAGCCGGGGACCGAGGCAGCAGCCTTGGGGTGCTCCGGAGGACCAGAGTGGATGAGATGTTGTTCCCAATCTTCACCACTTGAGGCCTGCCCGTCAGGCCTCAAGTGGTGAAGATTGGGAACACAGAGAGAGAGAGAGAGAGAGAGTCGAGGACAGATGAACATGTCCTCAAACTGAACTCGCCAGAGAGGCCACTGAGGGCGAGCGACATCAACGTCCAGGGAGAGGGAGAGTCATGCTGTGATACCAGGAAGAAGCTAGCCTACTGTTCCCAAAGAGAACAGTCAGTGGAATTAGATTGGAAGCCCTACAAAGAGCAGGGGGATACTGTGTGTGTGTGTGTGTGTGTGTGTGTGTGTGTGTGTGTGTGTGTGTGTGTGTGTGTGTGTGTGTGTGTGTGTGTGTGTGTGTGTGTGTGTGTGTGTGTGATGTGTGTGTGTGTGAGTGAGAGAGAGAAAGACTGTGTGTGTGTGTGTGTGTGTGTGTGTGTGTGTGTGTGTGTGTTTTAACAAATAGCAGTAGCAGTGACTGACCACTTCCAAAGTGCGCGCACACACACACACACACACACACACACACACACACACACACACACACACACACACACACTTCAAACAGCACCACCCCCTCTGCTGTTAGCACCTTCCACTGGATGGAGATCAAACCACCGTCTCCACAAAGCGACTGTGATATACAATGGCTGGAAGCAGAGGGCCAGATAGCCATCGATTGTTGTGAATGGATATGGTTTTTGGCTCCCGTGTTACAATGCCGGTAAGTGAGGTGCATTTAACAGAATGAGGTCGCCAAACAGACTCCTCTCTGCAAGGGTCTTCAGAATCAGCCCGAACACACACACACACACACGCACACACTCTCAAACATACACACACACGCGCACACACACACACACACACATGCATACACACATGCATACACACACACACACACACACGCATGCATACACACACACACACACTCTCAAACATACACACACACTCTCAAACATACACACACACACACACACACTCAGAAACTGCTCATGTGACAGAACTGTGAAATAATACAGTCCCTTGGGCCAGAATGTCGCTGGATTAGCCTCTTTTCCAACAATGCTCTTTCTCCTACAATTCAACTGACATGCCAGCGTGTATATTGCGTGTACTTAATAACACTTGGTGACGACTATGCTAGGCCATTACCTCTGCACGTGTCTGTTCAATGTCTGTGTGCCGTCAAACCTCGGGGAGAATGTATCTGTGTGTATCTATGTATCCGTATCTGCGCTGTGCATCAAACAGTACTGACACAATGACAGCAGACCGACTGTGAGGACGTGCAGAGGCTTTCAAGCGTCCATCATCATCATCATCATCATCATCTCTATGTCCTTTACATCAAATCCCTCCCCCTCCAAGTATATTTACTCCCCCCCATCTGTCTGTCTGTCTGTCTCTGTCTATCTATCTATCTATCTATCTAGAAGAGAGTCCCAGGCTTGGAATCCGTTGCTCCGCCGCTCACCTGGAAGTTACCCGCCGTGAGGAGGCCGGCGGCGCAGATCCAGCAGGTGCAGAGTCCGGCCGTGTTCAGCACACAGTTCTGGTGGCGCTCGATGACCTGGGCGTAGCGCAGCAGGCCGATCAACATTACTGGAGGCGGGACACACGCACACACACACACAGACATGACACAGTGTCACAGGGGGTTCATGCTATGGATTCTGCTAAATATGTGTCCTCTTTTTCTGGTTTTAAGGGTGCATTAAAGTGAAGCAACGTAATTTTCTCTGAACTCACCGGACTGTTCTAGCTGTTCTATGAAGTGCCTTTTACACACTTCTCAATTAATCCACATGACTGATGGGTACTTATCTAACATCTCATTGTGTTAACATGAACCAATTGTCAACCTACAATATCCATGTCCAAGTATTCGGTTGAAAAAATATTGTGATATTTGATATCTTATGTCTCCATATGGCCCAGCCCTCCATATGCCCTAGTCACGCGGCTTTGTGGAGCCCAAAGCACCGCAGCAGTGATGGGACAGACGTAAAATACATTTTTGGAATTATATGGCTCAAAATAGACTTGAGTCCTATAGGAAGTGAGCCAACACCCCCGCGGCCCTGCTACAGTTGCATGTGTTTTGCTCCGTTCAAAACACAGACATGAACTCATGCTCCGTGTGCTTTGGGCTTGTGTCACTGTGGATGAAAGTGTCCACATAATGGCATATAGGTATATGTACAGTATGTATATTGCATGTGACGCACACATACAAAGCATATTCTGTCACATTGTAAAACACTGAGTAACAACGTTGTATATTACAGCATGAATCAGACCAGAGAGAGCCAGTCGTGGAGATCCTTTTCGGGATAAATGCTAACCGTGAAATTGAACGCTAATGCAAGCATATAGCTGAGCATATTGCAGACAATATCCAATAGTCAATCAAATATAAACACTTACTCTATCAGTGATGTACTTTCTATCCAAACAGCACACTTTGTGCCGAAGAAAGCTAAATAATATATAGCGCAAATGTGATGCTATACTCAGCATTGACAGAACCCATACGTGACATGTTTCAGCAAACAGTCCGATTTAGAGCCGGGCCGAAGCCTAGAGGTGTCATAGAGAGCTTCACCATAGACACACACCATCCCCCCCCCCCCCCCCAATCCATCTGGCCTGCATCACCCGACCGTCGCGCAAAGAGACGGTGTGTTTATCTTCCCATGTTGTCGGTGCATAAAACAGCACCGTCATCATTCCTGAGTGCCGGCCGGCCCAGAGAATATTCCAGTACGGGGAAAGATAAACATTTTTATGCTGTGGAGCTCTGGGCCGCGACACATGCCGGGAGAGAAAGCTCCCATGGTGCTTTGCTTTGTAGTCCGTGGGTGTTTGTAGTCCCTGGGCCCCGGCTCCTATACCTACCACACCCTGGTAGGCAATCAATTCTCTCGGTGGGACAGACCATCGATAAAGCCTTGCTTGTACAAGGGAGGGATTGATATGAACAAAGGGGAGCCTTGTTCCGGGAAACTAAATAAACCACAATAGCACAATGTCGTTGGCTTGCAGTGCTGCGGTTTCACTGCAAGCCAACAGGTGGAGTGAGCACGATCTGCTACTTCACCTGTTGACCCTCGTCATCATGACCCTTGACCTTTGGCAGATGAACAACCGCATTGTCGTTCAGCTGGCACGCGTCCGCCTAATCGCTTTGCTTAGAAACGTCCTTTCAATAAGAGGTTTGAAGATATGACATTCCTGGGAAGAGTGACTAACACGATGAATAACAGGTTTCCAATCTGTTATTTGTTTTACAAATATTCAGATGAAACGATCTGCTCCATAAGCCATAAGCATCAAAGCTGATAGAGGACTCGCACTCACGCCAAAGTATATAGGATAAGCAGTTAAAAGGAAAATAGCAGAGGAGGTCCAGCAGGAAAGTCAGGTTAATATCCTTATGAAATGGAAACAGGTGTGACCTGGCCAGACTGATCATAGCCAGCTCTCAGTTCTTTTCTTGTGTGCCAAGTAATAAAACAAATTTGCCACCATCCAAGTCCTGGAGGATTTACTGACTCCTGTGGAACTTTCCTCCCCTTTCTGAGGGATTTCTTGTGTTGCTTTCCCCTTTTGACTTTCGCATCGCCGTTTCGGAGTTGGGTGGAACTTTCTTAACGTTGCTTTAATAGCAACTTGTTTGTGACTCACTACTGGTCAAAGGAAACCAGTGGTGAAAGGAACCCCCCCCCCCAGCTCAGTTAAGAATATCAAACTTAAAATCGACACAAATTGAGAGCGACAGTGTGGCTTCCATAAAATTGCCAAAAGCACCGTACTAGACGTACTATAATCTTGTTGCATTCCCCAAGGCAATTTTCCGCAGGGACTATTTCTGAAGCGCGTCTAAAGTGCCCATTTGATAGCTCAAAGAACAACAACACTAAACCATATATATATGGTGAAGCTCTTGGAATGTAAAGAAAATACACAAGAAACGAAAAAAAAAGAAAAGAAAACAGAAACAATCTCCACATGCTGCACTGTGGCCAATAAGCCACCAGCATAAAACCGCCCAGAAATAGACCAACCACTTAAAACAAAGTTTCACTGGAACAGCCCAACATTTCCACAGAGACCGAGTCTACACTGGACTCCAAAGCGTGGCGTGCTCCCAGGCTTCAGCAGGCTACTGCTGCTCTTTAGGGTCATGGGAGGCACACAGAGAAAAAGAGAAGTACCTTTCAGGGCAGTGGCTTTTCCTCCTAGCCCTTTCCTCTTGGGGGGGGGGGGAGAGAGGGAAGAGGGAGGGAGACGGGGGGGAGAGGGGAGGGAGAGGGAGAGGGGAGAGAGGAGGAGTGGCCTGGCAGCAGCAGTAGAACAGCCTCTGTAGAGCACAGAAAGCTGGCTGTGGCCAGTGCCGCTACAGCTGGAACAACATGGCTGCAGTCTCGAGTGCATAAAGAGTCCCATTGATATGAGAACAAAGTTTACAGGCCCCCTCGTATATATAAAAGGCACGCCTTCCAATACCTCTGTGCGAATGCAGACGCACTCGGCCGCATGTGGCACTGCACACACACTCTCTCTCTCTCTCTCTCTCTCTCCTCTCTCTCTCTCTCTCTCTCTCTCTCTCTCTCTCTTTACTTCCCTCTTCCACGAGGGAGGAAGAGTGTGTGTGACGTTCAACCACATCTATATATACACACGTGTGTTTATATAGATATATGAAAAGAAACAGCGTGTAGAAGAAATGTGTATGTATGCAATGTAATATATGCATGGTGTAAATCACTGTATTCATGGAGGATACATACCCATAAAAGACCCTGTGCTGCATATGAGACTGAAGAAGCAGCTCTCAGGGGGCAGGGTCCCACTCTTACTGTAACAGAGAGAGAGAGAGAGAGAGAGAGAGAGAGAGAGAGAGAGAGAGAGAGAGAGAGAGAGAGAGAGAGAGAGAGAGAGAGAGAGAGAGGGGGGGGGGGGGGGAGAGGAGGAGGAGAGGGGGGGGGTGAGTGTGGAGTTTCCAAACAGCCCCAGTTGCACCAAACCCACCCATCCACCCTCTCCTCTCCTCTCTTCCTGTCTCTTAGCCTCCTGCATGAAATAATGAGGCCTGTGGTTGTTCTTCGAAGCACATTGTTGCGTTACTCCAGGTTGCCCTGGGATACAAAGAGAGGGGGGGGGGAAGAAATACAAAATAGGTGGCAGCAGTTGGCAGAGCCTCGGCCACGGCGGTGAAAAGGGCCCCTCGGAAAAGGGAAGGGCCAAAGTGAGCGTTTTTTTACGACACTGCCTGAGCACAGACAATAGGCAGTTATTCTACTAGCCTGTAACACTGTGTGTGTGTGTGTGTGTGTGTGTGTGTGTGTGTGTGTGTGTGTGTGTGTGTGTGTGTGTGTGTGTGTGTGTGTGTGTGTGTGTGTGTGTGTTTCTGTGGCTTGTTGTCTTACAGTGTGGCACAGTAAGAGTGAGGTACAGCACACAGACACACGGCCAACCACAACCACCATCACCCGAACAGAACAACCAGCGGTGCGGAGTTCTTATTTTCAACCCACTGAACAAGAAGACGTCATGTGCTCCTTATGTCTCATGGGTACAGTGTTCAGGTTGATTCAAGATAGTTTATTTAATATGCCAAATGCAGCATAGTGCAGTGGAATTATTTTGGATCACGCGTTCCCACACAGACATGAAAGTGCAACAATAAAAGTGAAAACATTTATTTAAAAAATATAATGAAGAAATAAAATTGAAATAAATTAATAGAATAAAATGTAAAAAACACAACCGTGCGTGTGTGTGTCCGTGCATGTGTGTGTGTGTGTGTGGTGTGTGTGTGTGTGTGTGTGTGTGTGTGTGTGTGTGTGTGTGTGTGTGTGTGTGTGTGTGTGTGTGTGTGTGTGTGTGTGGGGCGCGCGTGGGGTTGCATGTCTTGTTTTCATTGCAACATTGCAGCGGAAGTTTCTGAGAGGATCCTCGAAAAACAAAACAATGGCCGCCTTCCTGCCTGAGTGGGGGGGGGGGGGGGGGTCTTCGACCCCCACATACAGGGACAAGTGTGGGCTTATCTCCTACGTGTTCAAAAGAGTCCCAGCTGCACTGACGGCAGCCCTGCACTCAGCCCCCCTGTTTTAGCAGGTAGTGATTAACCTCCCCGGGGTTTAAAGCCGGCCTCAGTGCAGCATACCGCTGAGTGAGGTTAGCCCAGTCAGGAATAGGGGTTGGAGGTGACAGGAATACAACATTAAATGCTATTCTGGAAATAGGATTTGTTTGCGTTGATGTTGTGAAAAGCGTTTTTTTAAATGGACGGCGTTTCTACACATACAGCAGCATTTGCAAGGTGTACATTTCACTCTCTCTGGCCCGACTCAAAGTTAAAATTAAAGATATGCTGACTTATTCCACTGTATAGCCCTGCTGCGTCAGTAGAAAGGAAGGAAGGCTCAACACAATCAAATCAATAAAATAAAATCAATAAACAAATGGGACCCAAAAACTAAAACAACCTAAGCCTTATGTAATGCAGTAGGAATAGAGAGGCTCAAACCTACCTCTGCGTTTCCTGATTGTCTTCACGTTGTCAGCGTTGCGAGCATGTTAAAAATATACTAGCTATTCATCATTCTTACGTAAGCAAGGAACGAATGGAACAATGGGCAAAGTCAAGTGTACTGACTTCACACGGGTTGGTACGACGAAGCGCTGTTTACTAATCAGTAGAAGAGTTACTTGAGTCCAAAGTTATGTCTCTTTAACGGGCTCTCTTTATCTGACACGCAAAGTATTCAGCAAATTCAGAGAATGTTTGGCATTGGATGTCCTTGATCAATTCCATAAACGATTAAACATGAATAAAATAAAAATGGATTTGATACATTTTGAGTCGATCTACTCATCGCGTGTGTTGCTGTAGTATCTAGTCAGAAACACTGGGTCCCACACAAACCTGATGAGTGGTAGATTCTCTAGAGCACAGCAGAGCACAGGACCTCTCTGCAATGGAAGCGGCTCCTCACACGAGTCATTGTACAGCCTGAGAACACACAAAGCACGACCACGTACACACATTACCATAAATACGTCAATGATTGTGTTTCTGCACTCTGGGCTCTGGGCTCCAGAGCTCCAGACATTTCTTTGTCTCTGGGCCATGAGTGTTTTTGGACTGGCACCAGCGCCAGGCTCCATGGGAACAATCCCCAGGTTGTTTAGAAATGTGGTTAATGTGTCAGCGCCAACGGCACCTCAGAAATCATCAGTGCTCACATTTGACACAAATGAGAGTAAAAAATTAACCTTTTATTGAAATTCTGTTGACTTGATCTTATATATATATATACATAGTCTCCTGGGTTTGGCGTGTTGATAGCAAAAGGGCAAGTGTGAATTGGATTGGCAGGCGATTTGGATCTCTGTTTACTCTGTGCATTCCACAGAAGCCACTGCAAGAATGTATCACGTAAATAGTATTTGTTTTACTAAAGCCGAGAGGGTTCACCTCTGCATAGCGGAGGAGCACTGCACCTACAACAGAGAAATAGGCTGAAGAGCCCAAAAACGAATGTAAACTGTCTGATTTGCAGTTTTGTGGATAACTATCTATTTTTTCTATCCTTTCTCTATTCCTGCACATATTTATACATATACTAAACAACACCATCTGCACCCTTCACCCCTGCTGATTCCACATGTTTAAATTAAGACTGTAACCCTGTTCCCTGTGGAAGCATAGACTATTCCCCGGAATTATGCAATGAGCCGTAAAACCTTTTCCCCAAATCAAGGTCCAATAAACAACTAAAGTTGTGAAGGTGATGTTTAAAAAAAATCTAAATCTGAATCTGGAGGATTTAATCATTTTTCTTGTTTCTCTGCATTTAACCCAGCCTATTATTAGGAGCAGTGGGCAGCTATTTTATATGTACAGAGCCCGGGGAGCAGGGTAGAGGTCTGGTGCCTTTCAGCGCCAGGGTGTTTTGGGGACTTGAACTGGCGACCTTCCGGTTCCCATGCCAAGTCCCAACAGACTGAGCTACTGCCGTACCATATGGATTTACGGTTTTATGGATTTACACGTATAATGTATTTATTAATCTCTTGTGTGCTAGTTGTTTTATGCTAGTTTTGACATTTTCTTTTGATCCAACACACAAAGCCAGATAGAGTGTGGGAAGTGGTGTGAGGTTTTACTGTCGAGCACAGCAGGTAGGAGTTTCCGGTGTGGAAAGTTTAAAGCGATTTCAGGGCATTCTTATTACAGGTACAACAAGTATGCTGTGAACCACAATGCAACGCAGATGAAAGGTTAACCTGGACTCAGTCAGGGCTTTTTTAAAGTCAGCAGAGAGGGATATTTACTTTAGCAGGAGTGTTATTTTCACAACTACAACTAGTTGTATTATTCCAAAGAAGCAGGTGTTATGGGCATTTTACAACTCCCCTTATAGTAAGACAACAGCATAATTCATGAGAAAAGTGTTGGTGACCATACCAGTTACTCAAAGGGCAGACGTGCTGGTTGTAGAGCGCCATTGCATATCTGTGAAGAGAACATGCAGAGTCAAATGAGTCCAAAAAAATACAGCGTGCTAGCCACAAACACAAACCTAAAAGAAAAGTCTAATCGCGGTGACAATCAAACAAAACTACTCGAGACAAAATGGACAGCAACGTAATATGCATGTTATATGCTTCGAGACATCCCTAGTTTCTAAGCCATTCTAAGCCACTTGTTCCGCAAAACACTCCAAGGCTTGTCAAATCCTTTGGCGAGCCTATCATTTTGGTGGCATTCCGTTGCTGTTTTCCATCTAAAATGGCTGTGATGTTCTGTTCATGGATGAGACCCAGGAATAATTTGATCTCCTCATCATTCCACACGCACCTGTTGTTGCTAGCCATGTTTTGGGGTCATAGGACGATTTAGAAGAGACGAGGACATTCAGAAGAAGCCAACAGCGCAAGTCATGTAGCTACATCAGAATTGATTCGGCAAAATTGTCCGCTTTTGCGATTGAACTTGATTCTAATCTGTTAAAAACAACCTTCAAATCTCAAGCATTTCCGCTTTTGCGGAGGAAGATTACACATTGGTACTCATTTCCCGGTCAAAAAACATGGTCATCTTGTTTTAACCTGTGCTCTAAAATGAAGAGAACAGCTCATCCACATCCCTTTGAGGGTGTAAATGGTGAACCATGGGCTGCCCAAAATAATGAAGAAATAAAATCAAAAAAATTAATAGAATCAAATGTAAAAAAACAACCGTGGTGTGCGTGTGTGTGTGTGTGTGTGTGTGCGTGTCCGTGCATGTGTGTGTGTGTGTGTGTGTGTGTGTGTCGTGTGTGTGTGTGTGTGTGTGTGTGTGTGTGTGTGTGTGTGTGTGTGTGTGTGTGTGTGTGTGTGTTCCCAGTTTTCAGGTGGCTAATGATACACTGGGTCTGCCTCACTACAGTTTAATAAAAGCATTGAGCTGGAAAGCCAGTGCGTCTGAACGCGAGTGAGCAATTGGGTGGATTTGGGTGAAAGGCCAGACTCTGTCTCAGCCGCCCAGCAAGTGTACACAGAAAAACAGATTAAAGATGTTGGCCTGCATGTCCATAACTTTCTGTGGAAAGTTCTGGACAATAAACGATTATGCATTATCTTTTCTAAACAAATTTAGAAAAAAAAATGCCTTGATTGGGTTTTCAGAATAAATGTCCTGTCACCCGTCCTGAGATAGCAAATACATGTTTTACAAATGACAGATACGGTGAAAGTGGTCTCAAAGTGATCTTAATGTAGGATAAAAGGTCACTAACACGTCAACAACACACAACCGGTCTAAATCCGACCAGTGGATGGGGGGCATGCCAGGACTAGACAGGCCATTATCACCAATTGTCTCAGACAGGCAGCACTTTAGTGAACCAGTGTGACAAATGATAGTGGGCCACTGGCCACTGTCTCTACGCTCCGGACGCTTCCTGGTGATCAAAGGTATTTTAAAGAAGGGGGGGAGGCTAAGCACACTTGTGGAGCTTAAGGACAGAAGGCAGAGGAGGGGATAGAGAGAGGGGGAGAGACAAGAGAGAGAGAGAGAGAGAGAGAGAGAGAGAGAGAGAGAGAGAGAGAGAGAGAGAGAGAGAGAGAGAGAGAGAGAGAGAGAGAGAGAGAGAGAGAGAGAGAGAGAGAGAGAGAGAGAGAGAGAGAGGGGGGGGGGAGAGAGAGAGAGGGGGGGGGAGAGAGAGAGAGAGAGAGAGAGAGAGAGAGAGAGAGAGAGAGAGAGAGAGAGAGAGAGAGAGAGAGAGAGAGAGAGAGAGAGAGAGAGGGGGGGGGAGAGAGAGAGAGAGAGAGAGAGAGCTGTTAGGGGGGGTAGAGAGATAGAGGTAGAGAGAGTGAGCGAGAACAGAAGAGACACATTTGATAGGAGAGGGGAGAGACACAAGTTAGACAGGGGAGCGGCGAGATGGAATTCAGGAAATCAAGTGTGTTTTGTATACAAAGTGAAATTTGACATTGAGATTTACAACGGCTTCCACTGTGTCCACAAAATGACAAGCGGGTTACGAATAGTAGAAGGAGTAATAATATAAGTAATAGTAGCAGTCAAGTAGTGAAACTTGACAGCGGAACGGGCAAAATAATCGTATGTATATAATAAGACGCTGCTATTTAAACTATCAAAATTATTTTGACAGTTAGTTTAATAAAATAAGGTTTACTCCACAGTAATCATGAACATTTTTCTTTTTGAAACCCATGAATCCATCCACAGCCGGCCATAAATTAAGTCTCCAGAAAGGAATAAAAACACATCGTATGCTTTATGGAATAAAGACAAATAGCGGGACCATAGCAACTTTTCTCCAAGCCTGAGGTTTCTCCATGGCAACTGATCACAAACAAACAAGTCCATCTCCTCTACATTCCCGTGATGAAATCAGATATACCACTGTACCACTCTGCACATAATGCATCGCTGTCCAAATAACACTGTACAATGCACAACACTGTGGCTTGTTACGATGTTATTTAGCTCTTTTGGGGGCGGCAGGATAGCTCAGTCAGTAGGGACTTGATTTAAGAACCGGAAGGTCCCCAGTTCAAGTCCCCGAAACACCTGAGCACTGTCGAGGTGCCCTTGAGCAAGGCACCAGACCCCTACTCTGGGCGCTGTATATACAATTACTGCTCCTAATACTAGGATGGGTTCAATGCAGAGAAACTAATCTTACTATGTGTACATGTATGTGACCAATAAAGAGAATTCAATCCTCCGACCCACTTCTGGACCTAGTGTTTCAGTTCCTACAGATGTTACTTCTGAGAGCTTCACTTATTAGGTACACCACACCCACCCCTAAGGCCCTACCACCTGTTTGCCTGGAACACTGAAACTGACAGATGCTCAACGGCCGGCCAGAGAGAGAGAGAGCACCGCAAAGCATTTAATTTTCTTTCTGTATTCCAGCTCACAGATGACTCGTTGAGGGTTTGAGGAAAAACAGACATAAGAAATAAATGGACGAAAGGTCGTATATCATCCAGCGTTGCAAACTGGTTTCTACCAGGCAGTAGGCCACTGACTCCCACTCCATGGCATTCCATGGCATTCCTCCCTTCGGGAATTCACTTTCAACTTTGACTACAACAACACCATTAAGGCTCAAAGATTGACAATATAGGGGTTTCAAAACCCTTAATAGACTGGCGATCAAATCATGTCTTAATCTAAATCTGGAGGATGGAATCCTCTTTATCAGTCACATACATTAACACACAACATTTGTTTCTCTGAATTTAGCCCATCCTAATATTAGGAGCAGTTGGGCAGCTATTGTATATACAGCACCCGGGGAGCAGTGTTAGGGGTCTGGTGCCTTGCTCAAGGGCCACCTTGGCAGTGGCCAGGTGTTTCAGGGGACTTGAACCGGCCACCTTCTGGTTCCCACGCCAAGAAGTCCCAATAGACTTGAGAGCTCTACTGCCAGTGTTTGTGAGGGGCAGATCAATGGACATAGATTCATCAAAGCAGGTGAAGAGAACTAGAAACCAACGTTTTAGGTTTGTTTTTGTTTTTGTTATGAGACATTCTCAATACGTACACAACCCACAGCCCTGTCATGATGACGACTGGCAGGCTGATGGGGAGAATGATCCACAGTGACATGTTCCTTCTCTTCTTTCAGTCCACCGCGGGCCACTGAAAACAAGCACAGGCAAGCAATGCAACGTATGTAAGTCATACATAAGTCCCAGGCTAGCCTACATAATCAATGCTCTGTGCCTATTTGTTATGAGAAGGCTACTGTTTTATGTTTTTGTTTCTACAGAACATTATGTTCTGTGGATAACTAGTGTTATGCAAAATGCCAACGCAAAAAGTATGTTTATGTGCTATACTACGAACTGTGAAATACATGTTTAAAAAATTAACTATATTGCATTGTGTGTTCCATTTGGTATTTGGTATATATAATTTGCGACTTATTTAACATCAAATTGATAATAATAATAATAATAATACAATTAAAAATATAGCCTAAAGAAAACATGCTGCAGATGGTCAACAATCACTTTGTTCAATGGTAAAACACCAAATACATTCCACTGAATGTTTTATCATACCTTTTTTGCTGGTAAAAAAATAAATTAAATTAAATATAAAGAGCACTGCTCTTCATCTCAGCTACCCCAAACCCAAGGAAAAGTTTCCAAAAGGCACGAAAAGTCCATCTTCTCTACGTTGCGCCGCAGACTCGTTCATTTTTGTTTTTCCCCCCCAAGTCAACTTCTTACACTGGCCATTTTACAAATAGATATAATAAGCATCTTTACCGTTCACTTTCACAGTGATTGCGCCAAGTTTGTTTTGACTCCTTGACGTGGATGGCCCGAGAGGACATCCAGCGACCACGTACGCTCCTCCCACTAAACTCTGCTCGGAGACGCGAGTGTATTTTCGCCGGGGCTGAGAACGAACCCCGGAGTTTAGCATTATACCGGTCTACCGTCATGCATTTCCGGTCTCTTGTTTTCCTATGAGCGGTGTACGGCAAATGAAGAGTCAGCGGAGCGAGGAGAATGAGAACATGGCAAGGAGAAGAGCAACACAGACAAGGAGAACCAATATTGAGTTTTAACGGAAATGTTGACGAAGCAATATCCGAAACATGTAACGGATATCGCTCTAACCGCTAGCCCCATTTTAACTGAAAGTCCCGCCCTCGCTCTCTCTCGCCCGTAACGCTCATTCTAGTGATGGGAATTCCGGCTCTTTTGAGTGAGCCGGCTCATTTGGCTCGGCTCACCAAGAAGAGCCGGCTCTTTCGGCTCCCAAACGGCTCTTCTATTTTACCACATATACCTTTTATTTACATGAAAGTGGTGGTTCTTGATGTCCAGCAATCAGTGGTCAACTGCAGTAGCTTCCTTAACCCTGGCCTGCAGTGAAGCACGTTCTCTATCATACAGTCTCGGAATGATTTTTTGAGAGTGTTTTCCTGCTTGGAGGAACATTGGATTGAGAGCCTGTGTGAAGCTTCGGAATCCCTTGTCCTCCACAATGGAAAATGGTTGGAAATCACTTGCAATAATTTTGGCCTATTCTTCATCCACTATGTTCTGTCTAGCTGGGGTCATTCATTGCCTTTGCCATTGCCATTCATTGTATATAAATTGGCTTATTGAGGTCTGTGTAGCTGTTGGTTTTTGGGTACCTGATGCATGGGTGGTAGATCCTGTAGCTGCAGCAACAACAGGTGGAGTAGACACACAGAAGCAGAAGCAGGCAGTCTGACCTGCCTTTTTTTCTTCCAACTGAACTGTTGGATGCACAGTTCTCAAGTGCCTGTGGAGGTGGTTTGTGGACCCTGCTCTATATGAGAGCTTCATGTTGCAAATTCTGCATTCTGCCTTTGTGTTTGCACAATTGTTAAAATGCAGCCAAATGCTGCTTCTTTTCCTACTTTCACTTATCTTATTTGCGCGACGCAAACTGACACTTCCCCGTGTGAAGTGTCACCCTTCCTCTGTTCAGCCATCAGCACTGACCACACGCCGCCCCTCCTCCTTATCTATCCTCACGTGATGCACAGCATGACATGCAGTCATGACAGTGACATTCAGTCACTGCATGTACGCGGAGCACCCGTAAAAAAAAAAAAAACGGCTCGTTCGCGGGTGCGAGCCGGCTCCCGTCGTTCACTAAAAAGAGCCGGCTCTTTGAGCCGGCTCGTTCGCGACCGACACATCACTAGCTCATTCGGCGCATCCCGTTCCAGGCGGTCGGTCGTGAGATGGGAACGACTGGGAACGAACAATCTCAAATTTATAGAACGTGTGTGTGTGTGTGTGTGCGTGTAACGCGTGCGTGTGCGTGTGCGTGTGTGTGTGTGTGTGTGTGTGTGTGTGTGTGTGTGTGTGTGGTGTGTGTGTGTGTGTGTGTGTGTGTGTGTGTGTGTGTGTATAACGCATGCATGTGCGAGAGAAAGACAGACAGAAAGAAAGAAAGTGTAACAACAACAAACATTGTCAGTGATTATTGCAGTAGTAGGCTATTAAAACATGAAGTCATTTTAACGTTTTTGTGAGTGAGGGTAGAATACGTTTTGTTCTCGAATGAACCGGTTCCTGGAAGGAAAAAATAGGAAGGGTTTCACAACACTGCCACTGAGAATGTTCTGAGAAAGAGAGAGAGAGAGAGAGAGAGAGAGAGAGAGAGAGAGAGAGAGAGAGAGAGAGAGAGAGAGAGAGAGAGAGAGAGAGAGAGAGAGAGAGGAGAGAGAGAGAGAGAGAGAGAGAGAGAGAGAGAGAGAGAGAGAGAGAGAGAGGGGGGGTAATCTAGAGAGAGAGAGAGAGAGAGAGAGAAAATGGGTGGTGGGGGGGGGGGGTGATCGCTCTCACGTGGCAGCGCGTGTGCACCACCTCGGGGGCCCCACCGCCACAGCTGCAACCCATTAAGGAGCGGTACAGTTTGGCGGGAGACAAATAAGTCCGGCTTTCCCGCTATATTCTCCCGTTACGTGACTGCGACGTCACTGCCCGGCACTCCGTCTACACGGGCGGAAGGGGGGGGTGTTGAACCATTCGTTACTATTATATAATTTTGGCCACATGGTGGCAGCACATGACATGTGCTTGTTTTTTTTGAGATTATGTTTCCCCCTGTGTGTCTGCCTGTTATCAAGATAACTCAACTCGTGGTGGTTAGATTACTTATGGGCCTTGATTTTGGCACAGATCCGAATCCGGATCCACAGATTTTTTGGACAACATATTTGCATAAAAAATTCAAGAATTGAATCTTTTATGCAAATATGTTTTTTTATGTTTTGTTTTTTTTAAACTCGGTGAGTGTTTATGCCATGGTATGCCAATTACGATTCAAGAACATTTAAGGATTTATCGAGAAACTAATCCGTTTATTATTGTACCTTTTGGGCAGTATTTTACCCAAATCACTGACTTTTTGTGCTCTACTGAGGCCCCTCTAGTTGTATTATTACATAAGGTCTATTCTGTGATACAAGATACAAGATATTTGATTGGCCAACAGGTACATTGGAATGCTTACTCCCCATTCCCTCCCGCAGTAATGCTGCCTTCCTTGCCTCTATGTCCTAGCCAAGTGACAATAACCCAAAATGTATTGTCCATATAGACTACATCTATTCAAGGACTTGAATGTTTGAGTTTCGATGTTGTATTATTTAAAGAGTTAAAATGACAGACCAGTTTCACACACTTTGGGGTTTTCAGAGTCTGTCGATTATCAGGTGTCAATTTGTGGGTTTACACACACACACACACACACACACACACACAAAACCTTATAACTAAACCTTATAACTCCTAATCCAGGTCACAGCAGCAGATCAAAAAGACCTCAGCTGTTTACAACAGGGTTCAAACAGGTTCATACCGATTACTGTTATCAATGGCGTCTAGACTTCTACTCAAAGACACTGAACAAAATGAAAGCAAGCTGTATTTAGGACCCATGACATAATAACACTAGAAGACAATGTATTTTATTAATTCATTTATTTGCAAATCTCAACATTTTGTTATGACATTGAAACATCAAAGCCAAACGAATTGTCCCTTACTTTGCCATTGTGTGAAGCACTCATTGCATTCCATTGTACTTGTTGCAAATCGCAAATAGTTCCAGTTAGTGCTGCTGGAAAACAGCAACACATTTTATTTTTGGCAATTAATAGATCAATTGATACCAGTAATAAAATTGGACTATTCATAGATGTTCAAGCCAGTGAAGGCAAGTAAACTACCAACTAGCTAATGTCACTGATGCAAGCAAAATAAAGCACACACGGTCACACACACATATACGTAAGAGCAAAGTAGCACTGTGAACTCCAGTTTTCCCTCTCGATATAAAATAGCATACACCACAGTGTCCTGGAGGTAATACACAGCCTAGTTATGCTCCCCTGGTCCAAACAGTTCACAATGGGAACCAGCGACACCTTGTGGTGGTAATGGTCTCTGCAACTTGACACCGCCAGTTAGTCGTACTTAAAATGCCATTCATTGGTGAATCTAAGTGTGTATTTGTATTCGGTCTGTATCTTACAACAATTTGAGGTTAAACCGAATTAATGCAGAATGAATAAAACAGATAACGGCTGAAGTTTTCTTCAATGTAGGGGAACAATCTCAGAGGCCATGTCGAAGGCTTGGAGGTTCCTCCAACCCGGTGAACTGGTTAATTCACAAGAAACATGATCTCCTCAGTGAATGACATGAGCCTTGAAAAGGTGTGCTAGTACAAGATAAACAGATCTGGGTAAAATTATACTTTAAACATACAAGACACACATACACACAGACACACACAGACAACATCACTCCTAGATGGTGTGAAGGTGTGGAACTACAGATCGGTAGTCTATATTCTTACACACTTAGTCTTGGACGTCTGTTTCTATTTTCAGAGGCAAAACGGTGTAGACAGCAGTTTATCAGAGAAGATGCTTGGCTGGGTATCAGTTGAATTGGATGAAAGGATGAGTAAAAGAAAAGACAAGTCATCACAATGCTGGAAGATAAACAAACACACACTTTTTGGAGAAGCGCACACAGTAAGAAAAATAAAGATATTATTAACAATTAAGTCATTTTGTTCGTTCCCGTTGCTGTGCACTTTTCTCCGACTCGACACCTTCTCAGAGAACGCTGTCCAGTACAGCCGCAAGCGAGGTTTTGCCAATAGAATTAATTCAATCCAGGTACCATGTCACCGTCTTTATTGGCCATGTTTTATTACAAACATGTACAAACACCATTGAGGGCTAAGTGTTGGGTTAGGTGTGTTTAAAGGCCCTAAGAGGAGTTGTATATTATATGCTGTGCACTTGTAAGTGTGATATAGCGTTTCCAGAATTTGTAGAGCTGGGGGCCAATTTTCCCAGGAAAAACATAATAACTCACGGCATACAGGAAAGAAAAAACAAACACACGATTAAAGTCCCACCGCCAAAATAGCTGTTTTTGTAACTTTTTTTTTCTGTGTATACACACACATATGCATATATATATATATATATACAGTATATACATATATGTATATATATATACATATACGTATATATATACATATATATGTATATATATATACATACACATATATACTGTATATATATATATATATACATGCATATATTTGCATAGCAAAAACACAAACTCCTCTTAGTCCCTTCAAAGCGCACATGAAGGCTCATGCATGTATGACAAAGAAGGCCAGCCGTGTAGAGAAGTGATACACACCGAGACCGCGCACACAGCACGTCGTCTGGAGGCCCTCCACAGTCAAAGCACACATGGATGGATGACACGCCACATAGGGGGTTTCCAAAGTTCACATCGAGTCAAAGGCGAAAAGGTACGTACACGTGTTCAGTGGGGCGGGGGGGGGGTGGAAATGAGGGACAGGTGTAATGTAGGCCGAAGGTGTCCACAGAAGGTAAACATTTCACAATACATGAAAAAGTACAAAGGTGAGTTCCGTATTTATGGTCCTTCAACCCCCCCCCCCCCCCCCCCCCCACTGTTAAGGGACGACATGAAAGCCACTCGATCATTGCCATGCCGGCTCTGAGTAGTCTTAGTTTCACCAACACCTATATATACACGGTATATACAAAATAATATATATATTATATATATATATTATATGTATATATAGATATATATATATAGATATAGTATCGACACCACCAAACATAAGTGCATTGCTGATTGACAAATGATACGTTACACGTGTCAAAAGAGCAGGACCCCAAACTGCTAATCTTCCTTGTTATCAGTCCTTCAGTCTAGACTGTTTCTGTAGAAATTGTTGGTAGTCCAGACTGTTTTGGTAGAAAGCCATCAGTGAAAGATCACTAGCGTTCAAAACTAGGTTGCTTATTAACTTGAAAGCATGGGCTTTAAGCCTAATAGCATGCAAAACGCAGACTAACGCACTCGTGTTCGTAATCCTGTAACCATACTCGTGATCTAACGACCTAATCAATGTCTCATCAGCGAGTTTCAATGCCGTTTTTCAAATTTCCATTTCGGGCGACATGTTTAAGCACCCACTCCGCATTGCAATCCGTGGAATAACAAAAAGAACCGTGGTTCCCTCATGCCAACGTGATTAACCCAACGAGAGAGAGAGAGAGAGAGAGAGAGAAAGGGATACGTGCAGTGCAGCGTCACTTCCCTTTCACTTTCGGATCACCTTAGAATTACAGTGTTTCACAGAAGCTTCACATTCTCAGCACATTTTCACCGACTCAGAGATTTCTTGCACACACCGAACTACTGTGATGGAATGTCTTTTTTTTTTTCAGGTCCAAATAAAAACAAAAAAATAATAATCGGACGGAGGTGATAGTTAATTGCCTTTTCAAAAAACGCTTTTCCCTAACAAGGCTCAAGACACTCAAGTTTCAGAGAAATAATGACATAACATGATGATCAGTCCTATGTTAGTTACCTATACAAACATGTTAATTCTTCTTTTTTTTGTTTAAGCTTCCCATATGGTTTGTCTTTCACTTTTCCTCGTGTCGTGGGGGAACATATTACAGTGTGCCCACGTAGCACCGGTTTCCCAATCGTCCATAGTTTGCTATCATATAACAGGTTTTTTTGCGACGTTGGGGAATTACTGGTGAAAGCCTGAATGTATATCCTAACAGGCGCCTTCAATTGGTCAAGTATTTAAAAAAATAATTAAAAAAAGAGAGAGAGAGAGACAGAGAGAGAGAGAGGGTAAAATAGAAAAAGAAGACAAAAGTAGTTGAGACTCGCACACTCATGGCACAACACTGTAGGTCGCATTCCCTCCCCTACCCTCCCCTACCCTCCCCCCGCCCCCCACACCCTGTTTATGGCACACTCTTACATGACTGCCCAGGTAAAAGTACAGAGTCACCCTTCCCTCTTCCCATCACAACACTCCCCCCCCACCCACCCCCCACCCCCCACCTCCCCTCCCACAACGACACACCACTCTTTACTCTGCCTTGATCCCCTTGCTAGCGGCGGTGGCGGCGGCGGCAGCGGCGGTGGCGGCGACAGCGGCGGCGGTGGCGGCGACAGCGGCGCTGCTCTTAAGGTAGCTGTTGTAGAAGAAGGAGGCGAAGAGCAACAGGTAGCTGAGGTACATGAGGGCGCCCCAGGCCACGTTGTCCACCTGGGTGGGGCAGCGCACCTCGTGCATCCAGCGGTACGCCAGGCCCAGCACGGCCAGGCCCATGGCCATCTGCAGGATCTGCGTGGCGGTGATGAGCACGGCCAGCGGGCGAGGCACCCGCAGGCCGGCGGCCCGCGCAGCGTAGTAGGTGTACATGAGCGAGTGCACGCCGTAGTTCATGGTCATGAACCAGCCGCCGCCCGCCACCTGGTCCTTGTAGGAGTACCAGGAGTAGAGCAGCACCGTGATGTGGTGGTACCAGTGGAGGAAGATGAGGCGCTGCTTCCGGAGCACGATGAACACCGTGTCGCCTGGGGGGAGAGAGAGAGAGAGAGAGAAAGAGAGAGAGAGAGAGAGAGAGAGAGAGAGAGAGAGAGAGAGAGAGAGAGAGAGAGAGAGAGAGAGAGAGAGAGAGAGAGAGAGAGAGAGAGAGAGAGAGAGAGAGAGAGAGAGAGAGAGAGAGAGAGAGAGAGAAGGCATGATACAGGGGGTGAGACCAGGGTGAGACAGGAACACTGGGGAGAGAGACGGGCGATGGAACAGCAAAGGCCAAAGTACGGGGGCAATTGAGGGGAGGGGAGGGGAGGGGCCGTATGTGTTATGAAATGCGGCCCGCGGGGTCAAATTAGAAAATAATTTCAACTTTGACCCCTTGCCAAATCAATATATATATTTGCAGAATGTTTTTCGACTGAATCAGATTTTGTGCGTAAGAACACAACACCCGACCGGGGCGACAGGCACTGTGATGCAACCACGTCTCAAGTGACTACACTTTCAGAGTGGCCACAACACATACACACACACACACACACACACACATATACACACACACACACAAACACACACACACACACAAGCCCACGTTGAAGGGATGAGGGGAAATGGATCTGGAGTCCTTCTCTTGGAGAACACGGGTGTATCATTTCTGCGCTAATTAAAAATTAAATACTGTATTAAATAGCTCATCACCTGCCCCCCCCCCCCCCCTCATCACTCAACACCATCAAACCCCCTTCTGCAGAGCGAAATGAAAGCTACATGATTTCTGTTGTAGACATAAATCATTGTGCTGGGACACAGAGCACAGGGCTTCACCGGTAGATCAATGCACTGTATGTAATGCCATATAAATGCATGAGAAAGTGCTTTGGGATAAGTGTGTGTGTGTGTGTGTGTGTGTGTGTGTGTGGTGTGGTGGTGTGTGTGTGGGTGTGTGAGGTGGTGTGTGTGGTGTGTGGTGTGTGTGGTGTGTGTGTAGTGTGTGTGTGTGGGTGTGTGGTGTGTGTGTGTGTGTGTGTGGTGTGTGAAATCTACCCGCCCAGTCAAGGTTACCGCACACTCTCTCTCTCTCTCTCTCTCTGTCTGTCTGTCTGTCTGTCTGGCCATGGCTTCCACTTCACTTTAGGTAATTGCCAGCATTGCAACTCATTTAGTATCATGCTCTGCTAAGAGTCTGATTTTTTTTTATAATTTTTGGTTAAATTAATGAATTGTCTTGATCATTGCCATTTCTTTACAGCAATTATTTTTAGAAATGTTGTTCTGAAAAGGAATTTCTTAATTTTTCAAAAATGGCTTAACGGAGGCAAAACGCAGGCCAATGGGTTATTAATAATAATAATAATAATAAGAAGAAGAAGAAGAAGAAGAAGAATATATATATTTATATTTCAAGCACGATGGTCCACAAAGAAGAAAGAGCAAAGAGACTTTACTCTTAGTCAACGCGGTCGTGTTTAGATTAGATGTGAAGATTCCTTCCTCCGTGATGGGTTTTCCCTTTCCTGGTTTCCACCTGTGATCCTATGGTCTGGAAGTCTTTTGGACAGCAGAAGGATTGGGGAGAAGCCTTACCGAGCTCGGGGGCCTTGCTCAGGACGAAGGCGTAGGCCCAGAACTTGCTGACGGGTGCGCTGTAGAAGCTGGTGTCACACACAGACTGCTTGAATCCACTTGTGGTGAGCACGTGCATCATGTACCATCCGGTCCTCACCGCCCCGATGATACTAGTAGGGTCAAATGCAGAACACACACACACACATGAGCACACATGCGCGCATGCTAGCGATACATTATCAGCCCACCACGAACGTTTTACAGACGCCGTTGACACACATTTTCAAGTCCATGTCATGTGAGTGCTTATTAGGTGCAGTTACATTTCATACCCACTTTCATCAACTGTTAATGATACACAAAGTCAGGCGAAACAGATCAAATGCTAATAAACACACCAAATGGGATATGCGATGAACACGTTAGGCTAGTTTTGCATGCGCAGACGGCGGCAGTTCAGGATGAGTTCAGACTAGAGCAACCACAGACGGGTTTCTCAGTTGTACAGAGACACAAAGAGACAGACAAAGGTTCTAGTATGGTGGGGCCCGATGCTCTTCCAAGGTCGAACTGGGAGAACAATGCACAGTACTTCTTGCTGTTCTTCCCATGCCACCCTCCCCTCCTGTCGCGATGCTCCAACGTACCTAACATAACAACGTCCACACAACGCTGCATCATTAAACACACAGCGACACGCTCATGCATTCTGTATGTGCACCCAGTCCCGCTACAGGAGGTGGGGTATCAGGTCCGTAACGTTACACCTTCCTGTCCGCACTTCACTGACAGTGAAGTTACACATGTTGTTTTATAGGTGGAAAAACAAAAGGACAAGGACATATTCGTGTTGCTATTATCGAATGCCAGCTATTCTCTCTATGAACAATGAAGACTCCATAGAAACGCATGCAAGCTGTAGTAGCGACAGCCGGCACAAAAAGACTCTGTATGCTTTGTCAGGGTCCGAAAAAAGACTTGAGCGACAACTGACAATGCGTAAAGTTTGAACAGTCGCTTGCAGATCGCTTCCAGCACTTTTGTACTAATTCAAATATACAACGGAGTCACTGAGTCACCGGGACCAGGTGAATGACACCAATCAGTTGGATGGGGTGGGCCAGTCATGGCCCTGCCTGTCTGGGATTAGGATTAGAGAGAAAGAGAGACAGAGAGAGAGCTAAAGAGAGAAAGAGAGAGACAGAGATAAAGATAGATGAAGAGAGAAAGAGAGACACAGAGAGAGAAAGAGAAAGAGAGAAAGAGATAAAGAGATAAAGAGACAGAGAGATAAAGAGAGAAAACAATAAAGAGAGAGAGAGAGAGAGAGAGAGAGGAGAGAGAGAGAGAGAGAGAGAGAGAGAGAGAGAGAGAGAGAGAGAGAGAGAGGGCTCAGTGTGTTCGCAGGCAGGGAAAGCTATGTTGAGTCTGGCTGTGAGAACATCAGCTCTGCACCAGGCACACCAGTGTGCATGTATATCCATGTCAAATACAAGCCCTGTTTAAAGTACTCATAGTGACTATGTAGAAAAAGTCCCCATTTCAGAGGTCATTGCTATCTCTAAAATGTTTCAGGTCAATTGTATACATTACCTGAGTACTACTAGTATTAGTATTAGTATAATCTCAGCTGCATCAGATACTGATACATTATATCAGTAATTATAGCATTACTATAATCTTAATCGTGAATCCAGCAGTCATACTATTCTGTTTCAGCAGAGCTGCTGGGGGTGGACAGCACAGAGCCTGGGCAGGAAACCAACAACAACAAAAACAACAACAAATTATATTTGAAAAACCTAATTTGCGAGATAACTAGAATCCTAGGTTGTATCAGCCATTGGCCGGCATATACAAGTTGGCCCTTTAATTCTACTGCACTAATTGCACTTAAATCGATATTGTGTACAGAAGCTACTCAGCAAAACTATAACATATATCACAACATCTAACATAATGTAAACGGGCAAAGAGAATTAATCTTGCCAAGCGTACAGCCGGTTTGCTGTAATTCTGTTTCTGCAACCTCCAGGTATGGAAGTATCTAGAAACATGAACTGTATGCTTTGGTTTGAGCAATCGGCAGCCACACACACACACACACACACACACGCACCGAACATGCACACACACGCACACACGCACACACACACACACACACACACACACACACACACACACACACACACACACACACACACACACACACACACACACACACACACACACACACACACACACACACACACACACACACACACACACACAAACCTAGTTTTATATGAATCCATTGTGTTCTATTGCATAACCACAGTAAAGACAGTAAAAGCAGTATTTAAATTGCACACACACACACACACTTAAACTGGCAACGCTCCAACCCAACCCTTACCCATCACCCATCGACAGCTACTTATTGTGCTGTAGTATCTCACTCTTTCTGTGTGAACACACAACACTGCTCAGAATCCGTATCGGAAGTATTAGCAGTATTCCTTTTGGCTTTAATTGCGCGAGGACATTGTCACACGAAGACTAGTTCAGAGCCCCTTGTGAGTGTCCACTATGGTGCTCTCCCTTGGATCAGATGAACTTTTGAAGTTGTTTTGGGGGAATTTTCATGACCAAACATTTTGTGAAGTCTCTGTGTATACATGAGCACGTGGGGATAATACGTTGATTTTAAACAAACAATGAGTATTTCCAAGCACACGGCATACCTGGAAGGAAAATGCAGTCGCCGGTGTGCGGTAACATTGTGGACACGCACATATGTGCAGCTCTTGTGTACAACACATTTTGCTCGTTCCGCCTGTGCTTTGTTGCTTCTAATACAGTGTGCGATTGAACCTCAATAAACTACACAAAATGATCATGTGGTGTGAAGGGGGGGGGGGGGGACGTGTCTTGGAGTCCAGGTGCAAACGAGGGAGGAGGGGCGACGCATTCCCGGGATTGACGCAGCTGTGGGCTGTGAGCATAGTGAGTTATCATGCAACGTGTGTGTGGTGTGTGTGTGTGTGTGTGTGCTCTCCTCTCCACAGCAACACTGGATTCTTCTAACAACCCACGTGCCGGAGAAGCCACCGCTGCCGAGCCTCCGAATCGTCCCTTGTGACGTCGGCAGTATCTACCACTGCAGCATATTGCCAGTGTTGTCTTGTGTTTTGAGTTGTTTTAACGTTCGGTACTCGGTGCCGCGTAAACCTTGTTAGTTGGTGACGTGGCAAGACGTGGTGCTTCTCGCAATTTGCATGTTCTCCCTCGTAAAAAAAAAACACCTGGGAGTGAAAGTGGGACATCTAAAACATTGCGTCCCGCCTGGTGTGAATGAACAACATGAACACATTTTTACATGAGCCTAAGATCCCTGACAGTACAAACCTGGATAAACATATACAATACTTGGGTATAGGGTGAGGAGTTGCTCTGTCTGCTCTGTGGCTTTAGCTCACCTGAAGATGGCCAGGCTGAGCGACCAGAGCACCAGGGGCTTGCGTAGGTTCAGCTTGGGCCGCTCCCTCATGAAGTGCTGGCCTCCGAACACGAGGGCCGCATACAGGCCGCAGAACATGAAGGACTTGCTCCTGGAGACGACAAAAAGCACACACACGACCGCCATGAGCATCGGTTAATGCAACGGACCAGTACATCGAATACAGTAGAATAGTCGTCATGCCCCACGGTCGAATGGCTTTTGATCCCATCTCAGATAAAGGCGCACTGAGTATAGATACCACATTCTAGATACAACATTCTGAAGTTCAGGGGGGTGATAAAACAGGTCTATTCGAGAGAGTTACTTACGGAACTGTACCGAAACGGGTGTAGCTAGGGAATGTACCGGAAAGAATGTACAGGGATTCGTGTGGACTTCAGGTGCACTGGGGCATACACATAATGGAGCAGGACTTACACGATTCAACCTAAATATAAATATGTTGTAATTGTTTAAAAGTACTTTGTAGTACTAAAAGAAACTACAATGTTGTATATAAATAGACCTAATAAGGTCTACACTGCCTTTTTGCCAAAGCCTAGAGACGAGTGGCGGCAGTAGTCGCTTAGGGCATTTAGGGCGCTACTCAAAAGAAAGGCAGCAGGCAAAGCACTTAGTTCCTTTTAATAAGAATTACAGAATAGGCGCCCCCCCCCCCCCTCAGCTGTTAAAAAGCAGTGTGAACCTGGCCTACGGCGGCAGAAGTGAGAGATAAGAGCATGCGTGCGTGTGTCTACATGCATGCAGTTGCGCTATGCTTTGACCTGCGTGACCTCTGTACAGATGTATCACGTTATGCCAGTGTTGTACCTGTAGATATACAGTATATTATAATTAAGAATAATTAAGTGAACTCTGAAGTTTTATGAACGCTAAATATCATATTAATAATTACAGTATAATGAGTTTTTTTCGGTGTGGGTTGCATTTTGATTACTTCATCGTGGCACAACTGACTCCAATGACCTCTGCTTCACTGTGTCGCAAGATCCCCACAACTCCCGTTCTAATTTGTCATGGAGGATCACCTCAGGTCTGACGTGCCGCTGCTAGCCACTCAGAAAGCTGAGCTGGACAAGTGAGGCAGTGAGGACCCATCCTCACCCGAGACGATGATGTAACGATTGAGAGGCAAACTCGCTGGCCCACCAGGAGGGTTCACTGAATATAAAGGTCACTGCCATTGGGTTTTTTTCAGGAAAAAAAGATTGTGACTGTGTGTGTGTGTGTGTGTGTGTGTGTGTGTGTGTGTGACTATGTGTGACTGTGTGTGTGTGACTGTGTGTGTGTGTACCTGCAAGGGGGGCTATGTCATTCTTCACCAACCCTCTGTGTGTGCGGCTGTATTTATGTTTTAATATGGTTTGCTCTACTTCAGGAGTAATCAAGATTGACAGAATATTAGAACAATTACAGAATTCCTATTCATCTGAAGACATGTATCTTGCAGCTTGACACCCAGTTCAGGCTACACAGGACTGGCCATCTGAACCTTGTGGCGCCTGACAAAACCTTTACTTATTTAATCTGATACCCTACCATGTCTCTGTAGTCAGGACCAGTGGTCAACAAACCACGTTAGAGGCCAATTCAATTAAATATCCGGCGTACTTGGTCGTACTTAGTAGTACTGTCTCTCTCCCCCTCGCTCACACGTAAATAAAACGCATTATAAAAGAGCATTGTGTGTGTTTTTTGTTCTTAACCAAATAATATTGGGGAAAGAAGAAATACATTGGCAGGTGATAAAGCTGTAAAAAGGTACCTACTCGTATCAGTACAAACATGTTATTTATCATCTCTATTGCCTTCTCACACTTTGCCCTAGAGTAGCCTATACACTTGGCTAATCAGCAGAAGCCGTGCTGAAGCAGAGCTGTTCATCAAATCCAAGGATGCCAGTGTGTAAAATACCGGAAAAGCATTATCTGCAGTTTTGCTTGTCACGGTTGAGGTGTGTGTGTGTGTGTGTGTGTGTGTGTGTGTGTGTGTGTGTGTGTGTGTGTGTGTGTGTGTGTGTGTGTGTGTATGAGAGTGATATATGGGTAACACTTATTTTAACACACACACACACACACACACACACACACACACACACACACACACACACACACACACAAACACACAAACACAAACACAAACACAGACATACATACATACACACATACACATGACACACAATGGAAAACTGAATGGCTTATACGCTGCACCCTGCACAGTTAGTTGTTACCACCGGACGCCTCACATAAAGAATGTGGTCATTCAAGGTTTCCCTCAGTGCTTAGAGGGTCGTGTATCGCTAACATATGTGCCCACGTGCCCACATCACCACATCACCACATCAAGGTAGTTATCAATTGCCACTGACAGGTAGGTTTCCAATTGTTAGCGTGTTGGGGAAACAGCTACAACACAGCCTAAAGTCACCGGTTATAGGGGGACATTAAAGTTCACAATGGTCTGATGGTCCTATTTAGGAGAGGAGGATGTGGATTAGTACACTATGTTCGTTAGTAGGCGCTGTGATGAATGAGTGCAATCGGTCGAACCACGCATCCTCAAGGAGAGAGGTAGCAGTACTTGCTATCTCAGAAATGTTTTATAAATTGTATATATATATATATATATATATATATATATATATATATATACATGAGTACTACTTACGGTATAAGTATAATCTCAGCTACAGATACATCCGATACTGATATCGCTGCATTATATCAGTAATCATGCTTTGACGATAATCGTAATATTGGATCCAGCAGTCCCACTATGTTACAGCAGAGCTGCTTGGAGAGACTAACTAAATAACTATGTTATAACGTACATATGAACACGTTACTAACAGTAATACACCAGACTGGGTGGGGGGGTATGGCGCGATAGCATGGTGGCGCCGATACACGCATGGCGCACAGCTCTGACAGGACCGAGAGGAGGAGGGCTGGTTCACTCGCCGGCTATACTATAACGAATACGAGTTCCACCATCACCACACACCATTGCGACTCACCAGTTCTCCTGCATCCACTCCAGCGCTTCTCTTTCATCGAAACCCCTTTCAAAATCGTACTCTTCCAACGGAGACTCGCCCACGGACTCGTTCATTTTCATGAGAATGTCTGGTGTTGTTTTTTTTTCTTCCGCCGAACCTCGGGGCCCTGCGCGAGGTGTCGGTGATAAATAACGCCGACAAAGCCCCGCAACAAACCTACCTAACTACCGCCTTTCCTATGAGCTAATCCGGCCTAATACGACCGATGATGTGGATCAATGATGATTATATCGAAAGATGCACTGCACTTCTTCCCCGCTGTCAATCTCTATCTCACGCCAGGGAGGGAGGGAGGGAGGGAGGGAGGGAGGGAGGCAGAGGGCGAGCACTTTCATTCGCTTCCTCAGACGCGCGCCACCGAGTGATGGAGGCAGCGGGGGGAGGAGCTTGGGTGTGACGTCAGACTCCATCTCTCTCTCTCTCTCCCATGCTAATATGCTTTATTCATTTATTTGTCTATATTAATATGCGGTGATATTTTTTTATTATTACTTTCTTTTCGAGTTACTTATCATATTTATTTGAACATGGGTCGTTCCAGTCGGGATGTGACGTGTGTCGGGCTCTATCTCTCCCATGCTATATGCTTTATTCGTTTATGTGTGCGGTGATTTGTATTGTTTTGTATAATCTCCAGTTCTCCACGGAATCCTTATACTGTACGCAATACTACTAAATACTATTTATTTGAACATGTGTCGTTCCACACATATCGATGTATTTATTGGTACAATTTGACACAATGGGGTCGATGGGGCCCATTTAGCTTTCACACGTCCATTGTAAACATGACATTACTCAGGCAAACATGCCACGGTTTATAAACGAAGAAAACGTAGCCCTAGGTGGATTCGTGTTGGACTACAGCACATCGATGAAACAAAACATGTAATACCGCCATCTAGTGGATAAAACGTTAAGGTGCTGAAAAGAGCCATTTCAAAAGTTGCATTCCGCCACTTAATGTCTAATCTAGACAAGCCAAGGTACAACTAAATAAATAATTAAACAAGGAGAAAAAAATAAAACGAAAGTTATAGATAACACAGTCTGTGAGACGGTGACACAAATTAAAATATGAATTGAAGCTCGTCTCATTGACACACTGTCTCATTAAGAAACTGCTGAAACAGTTTGTGGTGCCCAAGAGGACTCTGGAGGACTTCAGATGTGTGAGCTGTGAGTTCACTTTCAAACTTCATGCTGTCATGTCTATTATCCTTACAACTATTCGTACAGGCTATAGTGTATAAGGCAGGGGATATTTAGGGGCTCTGTGTTTGAATCACTGTGTTGGTTCACACTGACTCAGTAAGGGAGGACTGGTGACACTGACCACATGGCATGTCACAGCCATGTAACAGAAAGCCAGAGGACAGTATAGTAAGCACAATCTGTTCTTTTATTGAACTTCTTTATGTATTTTACTACATTTTTTACTTGTTCTTTTCAGAAATGGTGCGTGTACACCAGTGGCTGGTGGTTGTAAAAGATAAAATATACAATATATTTATTGGCCATTTGCAACAAGTACATTGGAATGCTTATTCCCCATTCCCTCCCGCAGTATGAATCTCCAAAACAATAACATAAAAATAATATATACAACAAAAATGAACACAAAAAGAACCAAAAAGTGACTGATGGATGTTATGTACATGTGTTGAATTGTGCAAAAATATTTAAAAGCATTTAAAGTGCCAGTAGTGCAGCAGCATCATGAATACAGTGCAGTAACTGTGATGAGTCCAGAAAGTCCAGCAAAGTATGAAAGTGTAACGTCCTCACGACCCTCTGGATGGCTTTCTTGTCCTGTGCAGTGGTGTTGCCGTACCACACAGTGACGCCACTCGTCAGGACGTCAGGACGGTGCCACGGTAGAAGTTCACTAGCCACCGTTGGCCTATTCCGCTTTTTCTGAGGCACCACAGAGCATAGAGGCGCTGGTGTGCCTTCTTCAGCATGACCTCCGTACTCCGAAGCAGCGGACGACATCCACCGGTGTCCCGTCCAGGCTGAAGGTGGAGTGGGTGTCCCGTCCAGGCTGAAGGTGGAGTGGGTGTCCTGTCCAGGCTGAAGGTGGAGTGGGTGTCCCGTCCAGGCTGAAGGTGGAGTGGGTGTCCCGTCCAGGCTGAAGGTGGAGTGGGTGTCCCGTCCAGGCTGAAGGTGGAGGGGGTGTCCCGTCCAGGCTGAAGGTGGAGTGGGTGTCCCGTCCAGGCTGAAGGTGGAGTGGGTGCCCCGTCCAGGCTGAAGGTGGAGTGGGTGTCCCGTCCAGGCTGAAGGTGGAGTGGGTGTCCCGTCCAGGCTGATGGTGGAGTGGGTGTCCCGGTGGCTCCTGAAGTCCACGATGAGCTCATTGTCTAGCTGACATTTAGTGCGAGGCTGTTTCTGTTTCTGTTCCTTGCGCCATTGCGTCAGCCGGACTACCTCATCTCTGTTCTCCCTTTCGTCGTCCTCCCTTATCAGGCCGATGACTATGGTGTCGTCTGCAAACTTGATAATCAGATTATTGCTGTGCGTGGCAGTACAGTCATGTGTGTACAGCGAGTTCAGCTGGGGACTGAGGCAGCAGCCTTGGGGTGCTCCGGTGTTCAGGACCAGAGTGGATGAGATATTGTTCCCAATCTTCACCACTTTAGGCCTGCCCGTGAGGAAGTCCATAATCCGGTTAAAGATGGGGGCGCCCAGACCTAGGTTTCTCAATTTCAGGACCAGCTAGGAGGGAATGATGGTGTTGAACACCAAGCTGAAGTCAATGAACAGCAGTCTGACGTAGGTGTCCCTCCTGTCTAGGTGCTGCAGGGCCGTGTGTAGTGCCAGGGAGATGGCGTCGTCTACAGACCTGTTTGGTCTGTATGCAAACTGGAGTGGGTCTAGGGACTCAGGGATGGAAAAGTTAATATGAGAAATGACAAGTTTCTCCAGGCACTTCATGGCTATGGGTGTTCGAGCCACTGGACGATAATCATTGACACTTGTAACCTTGGTCTTTTTGGGTAACGGCACAATGTTAGGGGAAGGTAGGGGAGGAAGGAAGGTGCCTCACTATCAATTTTGACAGTGTATTAGTGGGTCATTTTAGCAGAGAATCCAAACAGAATTGAAACCCAATATGATTGAGTATTCACCAGTGCACTGAGCTCTGCTGATTGGTTCACAGAGCCTCTGGCTAGACCCGCTCAAAGGGAGGATCGTCCTCCCTTACTGCCGTACACAATCATGTTAAAACGAGGACTCACGGGCCGCTCGGTACGACAGTTTTATAGTGGAGCTTGGGGAGGACGGTCCTCCGTACAGCAATTTTAAATTGCGGTAGGGGGCGCTGTTCGTACTATAACATGGGACATGATTGTTGCACCTTCGAAGTGTTAAAATAGTAATATTATCAGTATTTTCACAGATTAATCTGTTAAATTAATGTGTATTTATTTTTCTCTTGCAAGTAAATTTTTCTCTGAAATTTGAGGGAGGATGATCCTCCCTTTCCTCAATGGACGAGGCTCCACTGTACACCAACCGCATGCTGCGAGCGACGGAGGCAGCCAAGGAGGTTTGCAGACTCCCTCGGTCAATTCCATGAGGTCTGCCTCCGGAGACCTCTCCTTTGTGAGAGTGTCCTAACAGCACATAGGGCCTGATCTGCAATTCGTTATTTAGAAAGCTGATGCATTTTATTTAATTTATTTATGACTTTGTCGCTATCAGCCATGAAGTGCTTAACCTCAATGAGACAAACCAGAATAATTTATAGAAAACAAGTTCAAAAACATAAAATAAAACAATCTTCAGAAATTTCTAGAAAATTGCTATGGCATTTTTTTGAATACATCATTTGTGTCAATTCAGTTGTGATGAGGCCCAGGCTGAGGTGGTGAGCGGTCTGAGGATGTTGTCGCCTTTGGCTCTGCAGCCTCCTCATACAGTCCAGCTAAAGTGCTGGTGGGCCTGGGTCCCAGGCTGCCTTTGAGCCTGCTAGCCCAGCACACAAAAGCCCTCTGGAGCAAACACCAAG
>CM051014.1:13767734-13897734 GCA_027704905.1 Muraenolepis orangiensis
AAATCAGAGCATATTATTAGGCCTGTATAGTATTTTTTGCTGTAGTATATAGTTTTGTCTACGACAATAAACGCAGCAGGGCAGTGTAAAACAAAACTCTAAATGTCCAACATTTAGATTTATTGATATTCGTCAATAGGGGACATTGTCTGAGCAAGGGCGCTCAGTTGCAACACCGAAAATGGTTGGGAGTTGGAGACAATTAACATAACTATTTAATTAGATTGCCCCTAATGTTATTTTGTTAAAACAGTTACGCCGGGGTTATTTTGAAACAGTCGCAAGGAATGCCTTGCTGCTCTTTAACACTTATCTGCATCATGCTGACACGGCTACATGGCAGACAGGATGAAAGGATACGGGCTTGGTGCGTGTGTGTGCATTTGTGTGTGTGTGTGTGTGTGTTTGTGTGTGTTCACTCCTGCGAAAAGGAGCCGTCTTTGATAGTTTCCCTTTAGCACTTTGATACAGTCTTTAGTACAGTGATCCCATGGGTGTCTTACTGTAAGCCCTATCGTTCGGTCAAGGTTCACGCATTCTTGCATATTCAGACATCAGGTTTTGTCAGGACTTTTTACAGTTACACAACAACAACAAACTCAGAGAGAAAAGTTTAGGATACGGGATACGCTCCTTGTCATCTCAGCAGGATGAGCTGACGTATCCTCACTTCTGATTATTAAAAGTGCTGGAGATTTTGTGCCGTGAAAACACCGCAGCTCGGCTGACGCGCCAGACAGGGAGCACGGCTTCTATTTAGATAAGTGAGCCGCTGGTGGACTCCAAGGGCTAGCTGGAGGTCACCGAATAGAGCCGCCGGGGAATCACTGACAGTCAGTGGAGTCGCACCGGGCAACCCTTGTCATGTAGTAAGGCTGAACTTGGAATAGGCCAGCCACGCAAACATGTGAGTTACATTGGTTCTAGAACTGTGGTTCTATGCACCTCTAATGCTCAGTGCATAGTGTTATAGCAGAGCATACAGAAGGTAGTGTAAAGTGTGTATATAGTGTTGTTTATAGTATATAGTTGTAGCAGACAACACTGCCACCCGCCATTAACATGGCTACTTCAGGTGTCCTGAAGTAGGGTGATGAGGAATCCAGTTTATTGCAAGACGTTGTATAATGGTGAACGGCGCAGATGGCACATGCTCACTCTTCTTCCTGTGTGTGTGTGTGTGTGTGTGTGTGTGTGTGTGTGTGTGTGTGTGTGTGTGTGTGTGTGTGTGTGTGTGTGTGTGTGTGTGTGTGTGTGTGTGTGTGTGTGTGTGTGTGTGTGTGTGTGTGTGTGTGTGTGTGTGTGTGTGTGTGTGTGGTGGTGGCTGTTTAACCTGTGGGCCTTGATTAACAATGACCCACAGGTGTGCAGCCAATCAGTCCAACTCAGGCTAGGTGAGGCTGCTTAAACCAGCCACCAACCACACACAATAGTATAGTATATAGTAGGTAGTATATAGTGTTGTTTATAGTATATAGAATGGTTTATAGTAGATAGTATATAGTGTTGTTTATAGTATAGTATTGTATAGTATAGTAAAGCAAAGTTTAGTATTGTATAGTATTGTTGTTGAAATTCATACTGTGTGAGCAAATGGGGAGTAAGCGTTCCATTGTACTTGCAAATAAAAACATCTTGAATCTTGAATGCACCTTTACGGACAGCCACATTACGACTGAGAAACAAACAGTAGTACAATAGTCATGTAACATATTAATCAGACACATAATCAGAAACATATGCTGTAACATTTGTCCTCTATAATTCATTAGAAAATGTTGTGTTCTAGAGTGTTTTTGTTTGTGTTGCCTTGTTAACGACAAGGTTTAAGAAAAAGGTTTACATCTCTCCAAGACTTCTGGGTCGCTCGGATTGTTTTGAAGTCCCCCAAGGCCAATCAGGACAGATAGGAGACCAGAGACATTTTAGGACTGTAGTTTATCTCTGCCATAGTTTATCTGTGTTTATGAATCACTGGCCGTGTGTTGTATTTTGTGCCCAAGTGAATGCAGTGTCAGATGGCCAGTGAGCCTAACAATGCGACGCCAGGAAAACTGTGAGACAGGCGATGTGTGCACACAGACAGACAGACATGCCACCCGCAAATGTTAGATCTAAACCAGGACTTAGCAGTTGGATTAATGAATACATGTATTTGTAGTGTGATTTTTTTAAAGGTAGTTATATGTGTGTTGTCACACATTTGTGTACGTATGTGTGATTTTCCTCTGCACATTTTGTCTGTGTGCCTGGCTCCATCTTCTTCGACTCAAAACAGGCCAACATATGTGTGTGAAGCGTGTATGCGTGTGTGTATGTATTTATATCTTGATCCACATCCATCCATTCCAGCCTTCATAAATAATACTAAGTTTGCACAGAACGAAAGTCACATTTAGGGGGCGGCAATAGCTCAGTTTGTTGGCACTTGGCTTGGGAACCGGAGGGTCGCCACTTCAAGTCCCGTCCTGGGCACTGCCGAGGTGCCATTGAGCAAGGCACCAGACCCCTAAACTGTTTCCCGGGCGCTGTATATACAATAACGGCCCACTGCTCCTAATACTAGGATCAGTTCAAATGCAGAGAAACACATTTCACTGTGTGTGTGTGTGTACATGTATGTGACTAATAAAGAGGATTTAAATCCTCCAGATTTAGATTTAGACATCTTCAGCCTTTGTTACGTCACATTATTAGGATTTTGGACGTGGTGTGACCTCTGACCTTCAGTTTTTTGTAAAAAAAAGAAAACAATGCATTCAGAATGAAAGTAATACAACTTTTCAGGTAGGCATTCAGCCCGATGTATTAGTATCCTTCTTATATGGCCAACCCAACACATGTCGCCATGAGAACACAACTTTTTCACTCAGCAGAGCACACTTCCATTTCGTGATCTTTTAACCTGCAATTGGAAGCTGCCAACTTGATGCATAATCGATGTCCCTCCAGGAGTTTCAGGTAGTCCTGCTCCCTATGGCAACAGATCACTAACCATATAACGTACATGGGCTTGTTCCTCCACAGAATTCAACCACAAACTGCTCAGGTTTGGCACCGTGCAAGTGTGTGTGTGTGTGTGTGTGTGTGTGTGTGTGTGTGTGTGTGTGTGTGTGTGTGTGTGTGTGTGTGTGTGTGTGTGTGTGTGTGTGTGTGTGTGTGTGTGTGTGTGACATGTGTGTGTGGGACATGTGTGTGTGTGTGAGTAAGAAAAGAGAGAAAGAGAGAGAGAGCGAGAGAGAGAGAGAGAGAGAGAGAGAGAGAGAGAGAGAGAGAGAGAGAGAGAGAGAGAGAGAGAGAGAGAGAGAGAGAGAGAGAGAGAGAGAGAGAGAGAGAGAGAGAGAGAAAGCAAGAGAGAGAATGCATTGTCTTTGATTTGCTATGTTTGTCAGATGCTTTGGCAATTGTGTTTAATCATTTATGCCAATAAATTGAAGAGAGAGAGAGAGAGAGAGAGAGAGGGGGGATGTGAGGTGGGCTAAGATTTACATGTGTCTGCAAATGGGCGGGTGGTCAGTCAGGGGGAGGCAGGGGGTGTGGTTTGTGTGTGTGTGTGTGTCGGGGGCAGGAGAGAGAGACAGAAGGGACGGTGGTGGTGGTGGTGGTGGTGGTGGTGTAGGAGGACTGCTGGTCCAGTGTGGTGTGTATTTCCTCCACAGGGGACCGTTAGCTGTAGTAGTAAGTAGTATACAAGGAGCTCCGCTCTGGTGCAGAAGGGGAGGTGGGGGTAGTGAAGCAGGAGTGAGAGATAAAGACAAGGAGACACGGAGACAGGGAGACAGGGAGGACTGGAGGGTGAGACGGCTCACTGTGGGGGGGGGGGGGAGAGCGAGCCAGGCAGACGGAGCGGGCAAGCAAAGCGGTGTGAGATGCAGAGTGAGATGAGACGGAGGTAGGACATAAATAAAGATGTGTGTAGATTGCATTTGCTTTGAGATGTGTGTGTGTTTCTGTGTGAGCATGTGTGTGCATGCACCCGTGTTTGTGTGTGTGTGTGTGTGTGTGTGTGTGTGCGTGTGGTGTGTGTGTGTGTGTGGTGTGTGTGTGTGTGTGTGTGTGTGTGTGTGAGTGAGTGTGTGCATGCCTAAGCAAACATATATACAGTCTTCTATCTTCTACTGTCTCCATTGGTTGCATAAAAGTGAAGGAAAAGGTGGACCTGGAGTCAGTGGATAGATTTGACAGAGGACAAAAGTGTGTGTGTGTGTGTGTGTGTGTCACACGTTGGATGAGTCATAGAGAAGGCAGAAGACTCACTGAATTTTGTATTAGTGGGTGATAATGTACATGAAAGAGGGTGTTTTCTGAGTGTGCTTAAACGTGACGTTCACAGGCACTTTGGTATAAGGTGTGAATGCAAACAGGCATGTTTATGCATGCAATGTTCTCATGTCACTCTTTTTTGCAGCAATGTTTATTGCCAATTTATCACAACCACATTCTGCAGAGTTTACACGCCGCAAATCTGTGTATATACGGTACATAACAAAATATTGGACATCCATTGTGGTTCTATTAGAGGTAAAACATGTCTCTGGATGTCTGGATTAGGTCTTGCTACATAACCACCCATGCATGTTAAAGTTGGAGTCCTTCAACAAGGTATCTCCTTTGTATGTTATGGCTGTCTACTCGGAACTGCTACTACACTGCTAGGCCTCCTGGGTGGGGTTATCATATCTCCTCTCAAGGCCTCCACCTGCTTGAGTGTTTGGGAGCTTGTTCAATGTAAACAAAGCTTGAAGTGCAAGGCTAGCAGTCACTATGCTTATGTTAGTATCATATTTCGCCGGTGGAAGTTCGTGTTAAAGGTATTGTTAGGTGTCCCTGGCCAGGCATTTGTTATAAGGGTACATAAAAGGGGGTGAATTGATTACAGAAAACAGCGTAATTTGATCATGACGAACCCAGGGGGGGCAAAAAAACCCACACAGGCCCCTATCACCACTCATATTTCCCGATCACGCACACAACACAGCACTAAGAAATATTTATAAGATTATTGTTTAAATTTGTAGGCGGCTATGTTTTGTTCTATCTCCCTTTAGACTCCAGTAGCTGTTTCGTAATCTTGCAAGCTCAACTGACGATGACAACAACAACAACAACAACAAACAATAACACTTATAATAGGAAAGTATAATTATATAATAATTATATATTTTACTAACATGGTTACAGATCTTAACATGTTAACAAACTTGTTTTATGCAGCAAAGGATGTCTGGTTTACATGTCAGAGTAGGCATAAATAACCAGCAACTAAGTTTATCACTATCTAGGATAGGATAACAGGCATAAAGTGTTGCATTGTGACCAAAAATAAAAGGGATCACATTTTGACCTTCAAACCAGACCATCCCTGCCATCCCTTTATCCCCAGGCAGTGTGCCCACTGAACTGCTAGGAGTGCTATCCCCTTTCATAACATTGTCATCCATATTACATCACACTATCATACTTTTGCTGGACCTTCTGGACTCATTACAGCCAGCTACTGCACTGTTCTGCACTGCACTTATGATGCTGCTGCACGACTGGCACTTTAAAATGCTTTTTAAATGCTTTTTCAACAATTCAACACATGTACATATCATCCATCAGTCTCTTTATTGTTATTTTTATTGTGTACAGTATTTTTATAGTAGTGTTTTAGGAAATTCATACGGCGGGAGGGAATGGGGATTTCATTGTACTTGTTGCATATGGCAAATAAAAAATCTTGAATCTTGAATCTTGAAAACAAGCAAGCGTTGGTGGTTGCCTAAGAAGTAGAAGTAGTAAGTAGTAAGTAGTAAGTAGTAAGTAGTAAGTAGTAAGTAGTAAGTAGTAAGTAGTAAGTAAGAACTCTTTTTTAGCCAGCCTTAGCGCAACTTAAACGTTCTTTAGCACCTATCTGTCACCTCAGAAGCGACGCCCGTGGGGGCTCTGCAGGTGCAATGTATAACAAAGAGACCCATTAGAAGATCCATGTGAAACATTCTCCGGTGTCTCCCTCGCTCCTCGATCCGGGCAGCACCGGGGCCTGGCTGTCAGCGAGCGGAACCGGATGCTTCCATCAACGAGGTGGCAGCTTCCGAATCGATAGGTGACTCCCAGCACTAGCGCACGCGCAAAACACAGCACACAAAACACACCACTGGTCCAGTGCACACTGGCTTGGGGCAAGCATTTTCCATCATGCGGTGATTTTTAGATAGGTGTGTAGTAGTTTCTGTAAGGCTGTGGGGGAAACACAAGCCTTTGATGGAATGGTTTGTAACCTTTCTCTTTTTTTCTTCTACTGTAAATGTGTGCCCACACACACACACACACACACACTCTCTCTCTCTCCTCTCTCTCTCTCTCTCTCTCTCTCTCTCTCTCTCTCTCTCTCTCTCTCTCTCTCTCTCTCTCTCTCTCTCTCAAGATTCTATCCAAGCCTCCACCCCCTCCGCCTCCGCCTCCACCCCCACCCCCACCCCCACCACCACCCCTCCAACAAACACATTTGCGCCACATGGCCATTGTATCGCTGCATTAGTCAGAGGACTGGCGTCTTTTGTCCGAGTGCCTGTTTGGAGGCAGCATGGCTGGGCAGCAGCAGCGGCGGCGGCGGCGAAGGCGAAGGCCTTGGATCACATGGAGTGTGATGTAGACGTGTGAGCAGCTGAGGACGTCTCAGCCGCTCACAGCTCTCTTGTTTCACTTCTCTCTTTTTTTTCTTTTTTGTTTTACGGCGCTTTTATTTAATTTACGATTTGGCAGCCGTAGTAGCAGCAGCAGCAGCAGCAGCACATGGAGGGTCACTGAGTTTAGCTGCCGGTGTATTTTGGGTACACACAGGCAGGGGGAGTCTCATGTCCTGACTGACTGAGGATGGGACGGACGCGCCGGAACAAGGTGGAAATCGAACGGAGAAATTGATCGGGCTTGTCGACCGGATCAATATGATTAAGAGTAGCAGGGGACGGGGTACGTTCCGTCTCTAGCGAGGGTGGCTAAAAGATTTTTCCTCAATCCATTAACTTATGAAGTTAATGTTAGTGCCTCCAGTGTCTCTTCACCCCTTGAGGACTATAGCATGGCTTTAGCGCGGTACCACTAGGTTGCCCTGGGAGGGGGTGGCGTTTTGGGGGGGGGGGGGGGGGGGGTGGCGGCGTGGGGGGTGAAATTGTAGCTGCTAGAGTAAAGAGTCAGCGGAAGCCGCGCCAAGAGCTAATATTAGCAACCCGCTGCATCCAGGGACAGCATATTAAAGCCACACACACACACACACACACACACACACACACACACACACACACACACACACACACACACACACACACACACACACACACACACACACACACACACACACCACACACACACAGAGACACACACACACACACACACACACACACACACACACACACACACACACACACACACACACACACAGGGTTTAATTACCTGTGTGATTTTACTCCTGGACCTTGGGGAGGGGGGGGGGTGGAGGAGGAGGCTGTCTGTGGGGTTGTTAAAGTCACCTACCAGCCTCTCTTTCTGCATCTCCGGCCTCTGAGACCATAAAGGTGACCCTGGAGTAAACAAAATGATGACTCATCAGCGTTACAAGCGGGGAGCGAAGGGGGGGATTGTGTGTGTGTGTGTGTATGTGTATGGGGGGGGGGGGGGGGTCTTAGCATTGTGGTTGTACAATTGAAGAGGGAGGACTTCCCAGGGCATGCTGGGAAAATCTCAGCGGCACTGAGATAATGACCGAGCGAGGAGGCATTCACACAAACGGTTGAAGCTCAGTTGAAACTGTGTGAAAAGAGAGGTAGGAGGTATCTGAAATAACACACATTGATTATATCCTTCCTAAAGACTCCCCAAATGGCAAATAAGTGGACTCACTGCTTGCTTGACGACCATAGTGTACCGTGGCTTCGTCAGCCTAACAACAGTAAATACGGAAAATACACAGGCACACACACACACACACACACACAGAGGTATATAACAAAATGTAAACACGCTTTGAGTCCTGCTAATTGAGGCTTTTTGGAATGCCGCTGTGCTGTAAATCAGGAGGACAGTGGCAGGTGGTGAGTGGTAATGATCTGCTTCCATTGTAACTCCTGGCACGCGGTGGAGGCAGTGTGGGTGTGTGCGTGCGTGCGTGTGCGTGTGTGTGTGCGCGTGTGTGTGTGTGCGTGTGTGTGTGTGTGGTTGTGTGTGTGTGTGTGTGTGGTGTGTGTGTGTGTGTGTGTGTGTGTGTATGTGTCTGTGTATGTTTGTGTGTGTGTGTGTGCACGTGTGTGTGTACCCGTGCGTGTGTGTACCCGTGCGTGTGTGTACCCGTGCGTGTGTGTGTGTGTGTGTGTGTGTGTGTGTGCGTGGGCGTTGCTGGAGAACATATCCGCCGGAGACGCTGCCAACTTGGCGGATTCTGAGAGGAGGAGGATAAAGAGAAAAGTGAAAAATGGGCAGAAACTAATAAATAACAGGCATCCAAGGGCTTGGTGTGCAAGTGATAGCATTGTGGAGAGGAGGTGCCGGTTAGAATGTTAAATAATGACCTGATGGTGTGAAACCCAACTGCTGTGTGCGGCATTAATGTGATGTTCAGCCACCTGCCACTGTACCGAAACAGCAGAGAGAGAGAGAGAGAGCCACGACATCATGTCATTAACACCAGAAATACAGTTAAGCCCTGTATCGTGTTAGGGGCAGTGGTGGTACCGTTGGTTTACAATATGTAAGGCGGCATGTTCTCGGGTTCCCACATGTCGACCAGCCAGGTAAATCGGCATTCCCATCAATCTGGCGGAGTGCCAACACATCTCATGCTCATCACGTATTTACTCCCACTGTGCCGCTGTACTGTCTGCTTCCTGTTCCTCTCTAGACATTTCTGTATGACTTTCTCCTGCTTAATGTTTTTCTATTATTTCACCCTTTCCTATCTCTCGCCCTCTCTCTCTCACACAGACACACGACACTACTTTCCCTCTCTGCCTAATTTGCCTCCATGTCAGCTGATCAAGTGATGGATCACTTGCATATGAAGCAAAAAAGCAACAGCACACACACACAACAGGCTTCCACAAAGATATAGCCATAGCACCGGTGTGGGCTTCCCACAAGTCTAGGGTCCTGTGTCTTCATAAGCAGCCCTGACAGGCACTGGGGCATTTACAGCAGTGAGACCATCCCGGTCTCACCAGCTCACATTCTGTTTCTCTCTGCAGAGCAGTTTGGCCTTGATGCTGTTTACATTATCCAACATTATCCAAAAGGGGTTAAAATCACTTGGACTAATCAGCGCTCGGGGAGGGAGTTTCAGTTAATAACAAACAAGGAGCAGTGTGCCAAATTGCTCCGACCATAACAATCTACGGAGCAATGAAAATATCCAAGATAGACAGAATACTTCCAACCAGATTTGACAAGAGCGAAGCGGGTACGAGCGTCACTCTGATTGCCAAAGCTTGTTTTCCGCTTTAAGAGAACACGGTAGGCCAGGGTAGGGGTTACCCACTGACAGGCCATGGACCTCACTCGAATGGGCTGACAAGTGTCGGGCTGTTTATGCAGCACCTTTGGAGCAGAGAGAGAGACCATGTTTTGTACCTGGCATCGGAAACGTTTACTTGGCCCCTTTTACAAGAGTTGCGCTGCCTGCTCAAACACCATCTGGATACGCCTTCTACAGGACTGGGCTGAAGACTAGAGACAGAGAATTAGACAGTGAGAGAAAGATATAGATAGTCATGCTGCACGTTGACATGGTTTTTTTTGTGGCGTCATTCATTTCAGAGAAATGAATTTCCTGATTTTGAATACCACACAGAGAACACCAGGAGCCTGCCTGCATAAGAGTAGGAAGGAAGAAAGGAACACATTATTCTTCTTTACAACAAATGAATGGAAGGTGTTTTGGGCCCTCACTGCAGAGGCTTTTGGTCGCACTAATCAGCCCAATGTGGCGGAAACCTCTCTGGGTTCTGTCAGCTTTAATTTGCAACACACACTTTGTCCCCTGCTGCTGCTGCTACGACCAAACCGGTCCAACCCCGGGATGACTCGAATGAGGCCAGAGACCCTTCTGCTTTTAGAGGGATCTTATTTCTGTGACTATATTGGCAACAGAGTGTTAATTTAAACCAAACCTGGGAGGAAGGAGGAGTAAATTGAACCTATAGCGTATCACATTGAAGCAGCTGCCAAGTGATTTCTCCCCTGCCGTTAATGAAAGAAGGAAACAAACAGTTTGTTAAATCAAATAAACTCGACTGCCCCTGAAGATTTAGTAAATCCTTTAGAGATCACCTTAATAACCAACATGCTTAATTTGTTTTCTTGCTGTAGCAACCATGCAAAACGTGACAAACCACACCCTTGTGTCTGATTTCTACAGTTATTTTGCAAAAACTCAATCCTCGTTATTTTTTCAACAACTTGCTGTAGTACTCCAGTATTGACCGTATGCTGTAGTACTCTATCATTGACCATACGCTGTAGTACTCCAGTATTGACTGTACACTGTAGTACTCCAGTATTGACTGTATGCTGTAGTACTCCATCATTGACCATATGCTTTGTACTCCAGTATTGACTGTATGCTGTAGTACTCCAGTATTGACTGTATGCTGTAGTACTCCAGTATTGCCTGTGCGCTGTAGTATTCCAGTATTGCCTGTGCGCTGTAGTATTCCAGTATTGCCTGTGCGCTGTAGTATTCCAGTATTGCCTGTGCGCTGTAGTGCTCCGGCATTGACTGTGTACTGTGATCGTTCCTATCCTTAGTTGGAAGAGTCTTAGAGGAAACGTTTTAGCAAAATGCAGATGCCGCAGGTTTGGTTGAGCTCCACTGAAGGTGGATGCCACCTAGGCGTTAGGCGATCAAACATGCCCTTCTTTAGACCCTGAGATATTTGACAGATATGGGTTTGGAGAGACGCTGTGTTTCTGTCTCTTAGAGACTAATGAAGTCCTCAATTAGTACATTGTTTTTTCAAACCTGTATATTTACGTTCACTGCAGTCCCTCTGCATAACATGACCTGGTACGAAGACCTACGACAAATGATCTCACATATACACACACTACACAAATACTCCTAAGATCAAATAAGCCTTTTGTCTCTTATTAATGAAATACATCACACAACCACCTCTTATAGAATCAAAAGCAGTGCCATTCCCTAAGTCTGGTATCAATGCATGGAATAAAACATTGCAATAGGTACAATACAAAAAATCCACTGTTAACAGGTTAAGACAACAGGATCTAATCAATCTAATCAATTTACAGCAGCAAACCTAAATCAATTGATCACTTTCCCTGAATGTGAGTCCTACACTGCTTCAAGGTGAACGCTCTGTACTCCACGACCCTGTTCCACTCGAAATATGAAAGGAGACATTTTAAGGGCTTGATGAGTCAGAGGAAGGAACGTCAAGGGTGAATTGTTACTTGCTTTCACTTAAGACTAGGTACTTTCCCCCTCTTTGACATGACAAAATGGCTCAATGGCATAATTGTGATACATAGGCAATTCACTATTTACGATTATTTGATGTTAATAACTTCATCCTGAAAGTCTATTGGAGAAAGATGAAGACACATGCATAGCTATTTTTACAAGGGTCTATTATGCAGTGGCAAACCGATTTCTATTCAGAGTTACAGAAGTACTTTTCCTCTTTCGGAAAATAGGGCTTTTCATAATGGTACAAACCCTGTGGTGGTACAAAATGGTACAAAACTACATCATGTCCAAGCTGAAGATTTTGAAAAACATGATCCTAGAACTCTACAGAGCTCTAGTAACAACGTTTTTATAGAGCATCCGGTGAACACCTTCATATACAACTGTTTAGCAGGCAGGTGTGCATGCATTCTGGGTAATATCCCTGTCAAGCTTCATCAGTGGCAGCATTTGAAATGCCTAAAGTGGCCCCACAGTGGGGGAATTAATAGGGCTTGCACGTTTCATACTTGGTTAATATTCCATGGCATCTGCAAGTACATTTTCATCTGAAATGAATCCGAGAAGTGACGTAAAATGTTCACTAATCGCCCGTTTAAGATTAATGAGAATTAATTTGTGAGGCAGAGCATTGTGGGTTTGATATGGAAAAACACAAGTAAGCTTGCAAAGCTAGGAAAATAACGTGTTAAGAGTCAGGTATACCGTCCATAAAAGTTTGCCTTGCTCTTTTACAGTTGTTGTTCAGTCCACTATTGTGAATTGGAAATTGGAAAGAGTATTTGCAAAGAGTTTGCAAAGAGTAAAACATGGATAGAGTGGATATGGAAAAAGCAATGCTAATAATGTGATTGTTGGAGTACTTTCACATTTTCTGTCAATACAAGGGGTTGCCTACTGTCTCTTGGATCTCGTTTACAGTCTGTGTATACACTGGTCACTTTTGGTGATTCTTTCAGTACTAAGTACAATGGAATGCTTTCTACCCATTTCTAAAACACTATACTCAATACAGTTCACAATAAAAATAACAATAAAGTGACCGATGGATGATATGTACTGTACATTGAATTGTGCAAAAAGCATTTAAAAAGCATTTTAAAGTGCCAGTAGTGCAGCAGCATCATGAAGTAAACTCAACAGCCATAAATAAGCAATTTGTAGCAATATTAGCCAGTAACCCAACCAAATGTACTGCTCTGTGTAATGTTAGGGAAGTTCAGGTACAAAAAAAAGTATAAAGAGAAAAGTATTCTTTTTTTTCTTCTCTGTCACTCACAGGCATGAAGAGTCGCAGGCTGTTGAAGCTGTCTTGTGGCCATGTCTTCCCTCTGGGCCGCCCGCTGGCCCGGTGTCCATGCTGTGCAGCGGAGGGAGGAAGGAGGGAGGTCATCTAAGAATAGACCCCCCATCCAGCACCAGTAGATCAACAAGAAAACAAACTAAGAACAACAAACGAGAGGAAAAGGAGAACATATTGTTGTCGTTGTCTCCCCCTGCCACTACTTCTTTCTATATCTTGTCATCGCTCTCTCTCTCTCTACTACTCTCTCTATTACTCTCCTACTCTCTCTATTACTCCCTCTGTCCTCGTTATGCTCTGAGCTGAGATCATGTCCCAGTCTGGAGACGTCCTTCAACTGTACGTGGAGGTGAGGCCTGCCCAGGAGCAGGACGTGGTGAAGGGGAGTTTCGGGGCAGCAGGCGAGGAGGTTGGCCCAGTGGCCGCTGTGCCGCCGGAGGGCCCCGTGGAACTCCTGTCCCAGCTGGCCACCCAGACGACCTCCCAGACGCTCCCCGCAGTCCATCATCTGGCCCGGGAACACACTTATAACCAGTCGCCGTCCAGACACACTGTGAGCTTCCAGCTCCGGCACAAGATCCCCTCCCAGTCCCCTACGGTATCCAAGCGACCGAGGCTACCGGGGGACGGGATCCCTTCCGTCCAGCGTTCCTCTTCTGTGAGGACCGCTGCCCCTCATACCCATCACACCCCTCCCGCGTGCCAGAGGTTCGGCCGGCAGAAGGCCGGCGAAGGCACCCGCTCTGTGGTCACCTTCAGCTACGTGGAGAAGCCCAATGTGCGTACTGTGGAGAGTCCCCGTGGCTCTCGTTGCGAGAGAGGAGCCGGAGGGGACGCATCCAACCCATCCCCGTTTTGTAAAAGACTGAGCGATTCCTCTTGGTGGGGGAGTCCCGATTCCTCTCGCGGCTCTAGTCCGAAGCTGGCTTTTAGACAACCTGCCCTGGACCCCATCGGCAGGGCGGCTACCCAGAGGGCCGTGGAAGAGTTTGGCTCCCCCTTGCTGAGGATAAAACTAGCCCACGCGCTTCAGCAAGGGTCGTCGTCACGCTACTACTCGCAGCAGCGTTGCCAGTCCTGGGCTGGCTCCCCGGTCCAGCGTCAGAACAACTGCAGGTCTCCCGTCGACTGTGTCAAAGACAGCAGTCGAGCTTGTTCTACCCAGAGCACAGGGAAAGTCGCTCAGTCGAGACATCCCGCATTGGGGACATCTCACCACCAGAGGCCTAAGTCTTGTGCGGGGCCCGAGAGCCCTATTCATTGGCCGGTGCAGCACAGATCAGTCCAATCAGGCAGCCCGGCAACCCTGGGACATCATCACAAAGCCTGTACAAGAGTTTCCTCGCCCCAGGGAGCAATTCTACAACTTGGCAATAAATTAGTGGAGGGCATGAACCAGCTCAGCGACAGTAAATCCTCTACACCAGCCCACAGGCCTGAAGCGGCCCGCAGGTTAGCCGAGGAGGCCACCAAAGTGTCCTCTTTTTGCACGGACGCCAGGACGAGCTCGTTGCATAATGCTTTAGGTGACCCGACTAGAGGCTCAAACTCTTTAGAATGTCACGGCCCGAGCTCAAATGCACTTCAGCTCCAACAGCATCAGCATCAGACACTCAAGATGAACATCCCTTTACATGGGCAACACGCACCAGCAACCGACAACATCGACTGTCACCAGCCAGAAAGCTCCGTCTCGCAGTCCCACTCGCAGGAAACCATCTCTCGCAATAACCACGACACGCCACAGGTGAAGGAGACGAAGCAGGAGGAGGAGACGAAGCAGGAGGAGGAGTCGAAGCCGGAGGAGGAGACAAAGCAGGAGGGGCGGAGCGGCCGCCAGAGTTACCAGCATCAGAACCTCGTCGCATCGGAGACGGCGGCTCCCGGTTCTCCCGCCCTGCCCGCCCGCTTCTTCCGCCCCTCTCACCCGCCTACCGAGTTCAGCTCCCCCATGAGGGACCCCAGGTTACTCCGGACCGAGGTGAGGGCGCTGCACAGCCCCACCCTGCACCGGCGGCAGCCGCCGCAGTACACGGGAGACTCGTGGTCCGCCGGGCCGGAGCGGAGAGGGGACTTCCTGGGAGCCGTTGAAAGCGTGGATTGCACAGAGCTCTCCCGCAGGCTCGTCCTCCATCAGGGTGTCGAGGAGGCGCCGGTCAGCTGGACGTCCAGGCAACGCTGGGGAAAGCAGCAGCCGGAGGAGGACAAGGATAGCGGGCAGGGCAAGGGCTCTAGCCGAGATGTTTCCCCGGCGGCCGCCAATGCTCCTGTCCCCGCCGGCTGCCGACCCCAGCGAGGCCGCGAGGCCCTGAGCCCCACGGCGCGGCAGAAGCGCGCAGAGCAGAGGAGAAGGGAGGCCCTGCTCCTTGGACCCGTGGCCTTGGACTCGGCGGAGGACGACGACGACAGCGACGACGATGAGGAGGGGGAAGAGGAGGAGGAAGGGGAGGGAGGTGAGGGTTACTTGGCAGAGAGGCCGCGAGACTTACCGCACGTACGGGAGCCTCTGGAAGGCGAGCAGAACGGTGCGTTGGGGGGGTCCTCGTCACGGAGCTCCAGCGGGGTGACGGGGAGCCTGAGGGAACGGGACTGCGTGTCCCCAGAGTCCAGTCAGTCCAGTCACCAGAGCAACGACACCGCCGCTGCCACCTCAGGAATACAGGTGAGCTTTCAGTGAAAACTCATTTACTCAATCAATTAAACAAATAATCCATATATCCATCCATCCGCCTACTCATTCATCTATTCAGTAATGACTCTATCATCTTATCCATCAATCCATTTGTGTTTACAAAACTACGTGAATAAATGTGTGGGTCACTTTATGAATATAATGAATAAAATATTAATTATATATATATAATGTGTATATATAATTAATATATTATTCATCACTTTATGAATATGATGAATAATATATTAATGATATATATATAATTAATATATTATTCATCACATTCATAAAGTGACCCAAGTGATCCATATATATATATATATTTATATATGCTATAATAATCGAATTCATTTTGGAATCCTCAATGTGTTAAATGTGTGATTGTGGGTTATTTAACTTAGAAACGCAGTACGCAACATAGAAGACTGCGAATGTGAACGTTCATCAGTCCCGTTCGGATCTGTATTCTACCCTTTTGGTTCGGTTGGTGTTACATAGCCACGTTTGCCGGGCGGGTGCACTGTGAATATACGGAGGGTGGCTCACCCTCCGTATGACTCCGGTGACTCCGCCCACTTCAGTCATTCTGGTACACTAAAACGAACACACACTCTAACGAAATCATTTTTTTTTCTCAGTTTTCTCTTAACCTGCTCCTAACCTACTTGGCTAGCATGCTAACGATAGCGGGCTAATGCAGAAGAGGAATTTGGTCTCCGTCCCATCTGTTCAGTTATATTGAATAGAGGCGCAAACGTTATTGTGAGGCGGACGGAGACAACCGTTGGGCAAACCGCGACTCGCTCGCCTTGAATGGACGCTTTCTTTTAACATGTTGTCGCTTTGAACTGGTGAGAGAGTGAAACTTAATTACATTATTATTATTATTTAGTTCAGGGGCTAGTTTAGGTTAGCTCTTTTTTCCTGCACCCAGTGACATCACCTTGTGTACATATATATTTTTGCAAGCAATAGCCCAATTGCATTTTTACAGACTAATATCAGCATATCATCGATACTTTTAGTAATTTTCTGCGTTGAAGAAATCCTTGCATTGCACAGACATATGACTTTTTGGGATGGTTTGTTGTTGGTTTATTGGTTGTTCTTCGAATTCTGTATTTTGAAGTGCTGTAAATGTCATCACACGCAATGCGCGACCAAACCCAGAAGTTGTGAGCTCAGATTCAAAGAGCAAAAGAGAGCTTACAAAAGAGCTTTGTGCTCTACGACTGTGCTTAATGTGCTAATTCCCATCTTAAATTACGTTTCATTCATTAAATCAATTGACTATTGTTTTATTAATATGTGATGGTATTTAAACTGCATTAAACTTCATTAAAGCTACATGACGCACGGAACCAATTAGGATGGGTGGCTTTATCTCAGAAGGAGCGGCCACAGAAAACAAACGACTCCTTGTTCATATGGGAGCACCTAACCCACCAATGGTGTAGAAGATCATACAGTGTATGAACCACAGCCATTAACCTCTATCCCATGTCTGTCTGTCTGTCTCTGTTGGTCTGTCTCTGTTGGTCTGTCTCTGTTGGTCTGTCTCTGTTGGTCTGACTGATTGTGTCTGTCTGACTGACTGTGTCTGTCTGACTGACTGTGTCTGTCTGACTGACTGTGTCTGACTGACTGACTCTGTCTGTCTGACTGACTCTGTCTGTCTGACTGACTCTGTCTGTCTGACTGACTCTGTCTCGCTCTCTCTATTTCCCAGACTGACAGTGGCTGTGGGGTTCCGGGGCCTTCTCTCCACTGTCAGAGAATAGCTCGAGCCAAGTGGGAGTTCCTGTTTGGGACCCCCGCTGAGGAGGCTGCTAGCAGAGGAGATAAACGTGAGCTTAACTCGGTTGAACTACATTCTGTTGTAGCGGTGCGCTTGCCTCCCAGCCGTCAGGGTTATGGGTTCAAACCCCAATGTCCACACTCTGCAGGTCGACCAAGATGTCTGTTTTGCGTTGACAAAAATAGGAAATGTTGTGTGTTTTGTTTTATTTTATGAGTGTCACATTGTGCAGCTCAAGCCAGCATTACGTAAGACAACTTTTTTGTAATATTTCTACCAATAATTCCTGCTATCACGCTAGTAGTAGTAGTTATAAAGTTGTTAAACAATGGTTCTATTTCAACAGTTTTCACCTGAATGACTACATCATGTTTGTTGAGTTAGCTATATAATTGGTAAATATATACTAAAAACAATTTTACAATGATAAGTTTAAGAAAATAAACCGGGTTCGTCCTCTGTTCGCAGACTTCCTGGGAGCCTCCACAGCGCCCCCTAGCGGCGCCTCCAGCGAATCCCCCACGCCCACAGCGGTGACGACGCCCTCCGGCCTGCCCTGCCTCCTCTCGGCCGATCACGACGTCCGGCACGTGGAGGTGGAGCTTGTCGCGTCCCCCCCCCTGCTGGCTCCGGGCTCCCCGCCCAGGACGGGCATCATCCTGCGCACCCTGAAGTACTCGGAGACGGACCTGGACGCCGTGCCGCTGCGGTGCTACCGCGAGACAGACATCGACGAGGTGCTGCTGGCGGAGCAGGACGACGCCGACTCTGCGTTCGGCAGCCACCGCAGCGTGCTGGGCGGCAGCCCCCCCGAGGGCCCGCAGTACGAAAGGTCACACGGCCCGGGGGAGGAGGAGGAGAAGGAGGAGCCAGAGGGGGGAGAGGAGGTAGACCAGGAGGAGGAAGAGGAGGAAGAGGAGGAGGAGGAGGAGGAAATGGTGAGCTGGGCAAGTGTGAGAATGCAAGGAGACGACAGGAAAAGTCAACATGCCGCCCAGGAGGAACCAGAGGTGTTCGGACACCTGCTTAAGAGGTGCGGAGGAACACGCACACGCACGCACACACGCACACGCACGCACACACGCACACGTTCTAATAAAGTTATCTGAATCTTAATTTGAACTAGGCACGCATGTGCACTGTGCACACAAAACATCCTTTCCCACTGAAGTTCTGACACTTTTTGTGTGAAGTTTTGACCGATTTTGGTCTCTCAAGATACAAGATTTGTATTGGCCATTTGCAACAAGTACAATGGAACGCTTACTCCCCATTCCCTCCCCATTCCCTTTCCCCCTCTCCCTTGGTGGTCACAGTATTTGTAAGGCTGATGTGGATGATGATTATATGTGGTTTACTAATCATATAATCCACAATCATCATAAAACGCCTGCTAAATATTTACAACAGTGTTTACAAGTGTTACTGTTGGCGGAGACAGCGGGTTGTTACATGTAACGACAAAACGGGTCCGATCAGTGAGCTACTGAAGAAGTTAGACACATGATTTGGTGAGGCGCTCAGGCCTGTTCTACTTCAGCCTAAAGTAAAGTTCACACATGAAACAAATATATAACCACTGTGGATGTTGTTGTGTCAATAAAATCTGTTCGACGTGCGGTTGTATGTGTGCCTTGCTGTGTTACACACACACACACACACACACCCACACACACTTTGGACTACTAACTAGCAGGAATTTCCATTGACCCATCTTAATAAGTCTATTTCAGTCTCACCCACAGCCTACTTTTTTAAGTAGACCACAACCAGCTATTTTTTGTATTAATTACAGACAACTTTGTGAATAACAGTTAACAGACCATAGCGATTTTAATTGACAGATGCCATTTCCCTATGCTTTATCTAAAGGGGAAGTGTTTCTTTCTATGTTTTCGCTGTTAGTTTCTATCAGTACACATTGCCGTCATGTCTTTTTTCTAGTTCTCTTTTCAAATGAGGATCAGGATGTCAGAAGTAAGCTAAGTGGCTGAAGACTCAGCGACTCGGACAAACATCGGAACTACTACTGCTACCTTATAGACATTATAGAGGGTAGTGCTCTTTGGACGTGTTTTTTGGAAGCGACTCCTAAAACCTTTGCCCTTCCCCTCATCAGGCCACTGGAAACGTTTTTCGACAACCACCACCCTGCGCTGAAATCACCTGTCATCGTCTCCGCCCCCCGCCGCACCGCCGAGGACACCTTCAGCCGCCATTTCGAGAGCATCATGGAGTCGGCGCGCGCCAAGGGCACGTCCTACAGCAGCCTGGACAGCGAGGAGCTGCTGGGCTCCACCACCCAGACGGTGCTGACCTTCGACCTGCCCACCCTCACGCCGGCCATCCAGGGCCCGCTCTGCCACAGTGGCCGGCAGATCGCGCAGCTCAGCTTTGCCCCGCTGGCCCAGGGCGAGAGGCCCAGCCTGTCCGACTCGGTGCTGACGGTGACAGGAGACTCGGACGCCACGCGGGCCCCCTCCAGCGAGAGGCTGAGCAGCGGCTCCGAGAGCACGCCCCAGCGAGGGGCCAGGGCCGCCAGCGGGGGGGTGCAGCTCGGGAGCAGCTGGTCCAGCAACTTCAGCAACTTCTCCTTGCCCAGGTGAGGTCACACGAGGTCGCGGTAGTCAGGTGGGATGCCACGTGGGCACCCGTGGGGGTACTCTTATCCGTAGTGCACATACTATAGTGTGGTATGATGGTGTTTGTTATATATTTTCATTTGACACATGACACACATTCACATTCATGTATGTAAAGCAATGTCTCTTCAACTCTTACTCTAAGTTGAAAGGCCCCTGTGTGGGTATAGACGATAACCAATGAGGTTTTGCTTGCTTAAAGGGATGAATGCACAGGGCTGTTTGTAAATGAATAAAGGAACAATCTGCATTCAGGGTCGTAAGTGACGTCTGGCTGTGTTACGCAATCAACCAATTAACCTCACTGACACACGTTCAAAAGCGTAAAATGCAACAACAACCAAAATAAACCCTGGAAATTTGTTTTTTGGAGTCACGGGTGGTGGTGATGGTGATGATGGCTCCCTCTTCTCCTCGGAGGTGAGGCTGGAGGCGGTGATGGATCACAGTCAGTCAGCAGACTAACGAGACCTTACTCTCCCCCTACACATGGCTGCACTGCAGTGCTGTTCTGGAACAGAGCGGTTTGGAGTGAAGGTCGCAGCCACTGATCCCTCTGGTGTCTGGCGTGTGTGTTATTGGTGTGGGTGTGTGTGTGCTTGTGTTTCTGTGTGCTTGTGTCCGTCAACATGTGTCTGGCACCAAGTGTGTATATTGTGTGTGTGTTATAAGATAACTTCTGCAGGTGACGTGAGCAGATGGCTGCAGAAACACGTTCACCTTCACCGCCAGAGTCTCAAAGACAACGTCATAATCGCCCCCCCCCCCCACACACACACACACACACACACACACACACACCCACCCTAGCTCCTCCCCTCCCAAGCCAGAGACTCTAACCAATGATGTCTAATAAGGTGAAATACCTAATGTTACCTACCTCTCTAAATAGATAGCTCTGCTTTAGCTTATTGCTATTTTGTCTCTTTTGCCTGTCTGTCTCTGTCTGTCTGTCTCTGTGTTTTCAGGTAAAATGTTTTCTGCTGTAATACTGTATGCTTGGATAAAGCGTCTGCAAATGCCCTAAGTAATGTAATGTATGCAACAGTTAATGTTGCCTTTTAAAAAGAAAGGGCATATTTTTCTACTGTAGTACTGAGTACTATAATCAAAGTTGGGGGGGAAATGGTGCCTCCTTTATCATATTATAAGATTATAGACAATGGACTACATCCCCTTCTGTTATCACAATATCTTAACTTAAACACTGCAGAACTGTAATGCACTGGTTCACCGTGTTGCTTTCCCCGAGCCACCAGAGGGCACCAGAGGACTACAGCTCCCAAGCACTGCCATCTGCACTGTCTTACCGATGATGTAATAGAATGATTGCCATAGCTGCATATAGTCCAAAATAGAGAGTCAGCATTTAAAAGGACAGCACCTACTCATGTGACTTCACACATTATTAAAATGTTCTCGTGTTTCATAAACTGGGATCAACTCCAGTCCATTCACTGCTGCTATCCAATCATCCAACAAAGAAATCAACCTTAATCGTTTATGTTGTATGGCAGTTGAAATTGCAGTGTATGACATATGCCATCTTGTGTCTATATCTGCAACATGGTCCTTCTAATATCATGTGACTATTTAGCATCAACTGGGATGATGTTATTTACCCATTTACTTGCAAATTGATTGCGGATACCTTTATTTTGTCTGTGGCTTAGGGAATTCATACTGAAACTAGCAGCAAGTGGACATAACCCATCAGTACACAGCACACAAGTACAGTCTTTTAATGGTCAAAGTGAGTGCAATCCCTTACCCATTTTTGGCTCAGAGTCTCTCAGGTCTCCGTACGGGGGATTCTGGGCCCGAAAAAGGAAAATAGCTTTTCTCCGATTTCCCTTCACACTCAACTCAAACGTTTTCGCAGTCACCTGATCCTGTGACTCACGAGTGTCAGGTGTCGCCAGGTAATTGTTTCGTTTTTTTTAAGCTCTGCAGTTGTGTTATCTGCACTGGGCTGGTGACCCGCCCTAACTGGCAGGAGCTAAACAAAGCGTAGGAATCCTGGAATGTCGTGGAGAGACGGCGGTGTAAATATCTGCAGGGCCTCGGCGTTTCATATTGGTTGGATTTAGAAAATAGCTGGAATTTGTCCTCATCTTCTCCCAAACTCAGCCTCTCCCCCCCCCCCCCCCTCCCCCATTTCCTCTTGTCAAGATGGCTTGGGCCTTCACACTTGGGCCCATTGTGCTGGAGTGCCTATTGGTTGGATCAGACCGGATTCTGGGGAGTGTAAGGGTGGAAGGCTGGGCTGAGGGGTACTGAATTCTCTCAGGACCGCTGGTATTGTGGGATCTCTGAAACAAGAGAGGATCCCCAACCCACCCACCACCACCACCACCACCGACAGGTGCTTCTCAAACAAACCACTTTCCCCTCTGCCCCTAATCCAGGACCAGACGCTCTGTGGGGTGTCTGAACACCATGTCATCTACCAGCCGCCGGTCTGCGATGCTTACAAAAGATGGGCACTTTTATTTTTGGGGTTTTCATCTGTTTTACTGTTTTGACCTAGCATCCTGGTTCCCCAGGTGCAGTCTGCTAGATCCCGCTCTGAGAGTTTATACCAGGAACCATATTGTGTGTGTGTGTGTGTGTGTGTGTGTGTGTGTGTGTGTGTGTGTGTGTGTGTGTGTGTGTGTGTGTGTGTGTGTGTGTGTGTGTGTGTGTGTGTGTGTGTGTGTGTGTGTGTGTGTGTGTGTGTGTGTGTGTGTGTGTGTTGAGTATATTCAGAAGGGGGTGGTGTTTGGCCAAGAAGACGAGCCAAGATTCCTGCTAAGCTCAGAGCCCAAGGTCGGCGGGGGAGAGTGCCGAAGTTTACACAGTGAAAGAGAAGAGAGAGAGTGGGGGGGGGGGGGGGGAGAGAGGGAAAGACCAAGCACTAGAAACCAGCAGGAAAATAAAAGAGAGAGAGAGAGAGAGCAATGAAGGGTGGTTTGGTGGGTGGGGAAAAAAAGCAAATATCATTTAGTCACAGTTCTTCTTCATGTGCGAGTTGAGCCCAGAGCAAGGAGGAGGAGGAGGAGGAGGAGGGGCCAAAGCACCAGGCAAAGGTGTTTCTCACCACCACCCTCACGTGGCACTCCAGTGGGATGTACACCTCCAGAGAGGCCGCTGCCACAGCCGCTGACAGCCGGTTGGGTTATGGGGCCGGCAGGAGAGGAGGAGGAGAAGGAGAAGCAGCAGGAGAAGGGGTCACTCGTGGAAGCAGCAGACGGCAGTACTCCACAAGGCGTGGGACAAGGGCAGAGGGGCGAGTCCCCACCTCCTCCTCCTCCGTGTTTTGCTGTCACGGCGCCACAGGGGGTGGAGAGGAGCGGTACCTAGCGGTCAGGCCGCCGTCTCACCGGAGGTATGAGCAGAAAACGTGACGAACAACGGACCAAAGTCATTCCCCCATAATGAACCTGTCTTTCCTGAACCGTGTCACCATGCACCGCCATGTGGATATCACCTACAGCCGCAGGGGAAAAAAAAGATTAGTCAACTGTTGAACTGTTTTGCCTCGCTAAAGGGCAGGTGCCCCGGGGTCCTCTTCAGCTCCTGGTTGGTTCTTGTGCTTATCGCGGTCTGAGGGCTGCTGAGGCATTTAGGTTAACTATACAGCTCACACCAATATGGTGTGTGAGCATGTGGAGCTCTAAACCGAAAGAGAAAGGGTGCAAAGAGGAGCTCTGAACCTAAACGAAACAAGGAAACGCTGAGTGTGCTCGCTTTGTGTTTGCTTTGCACTTCCTCGGGAATTCCACCCACATGGAATTGATTGTTTACCTTCGACTACTTATCAGTCTTCACCTGTCAAGCCGATCTTATAGGCTGCTGTGTTTGCCCGATTGTGGTTTCCTCCGTGTGTCCCCCCCCCCTGTGTGTTACATTTTGGTGTGTCGGATATGAGGATATTTGTATTTCCACCCCCACAGATCCCACACTTGTGAGCATTGCTTTTGTCTTTCAATCTATTGCCTCTTTCAAAGGCAATCGTTTGGAGAATAAAGATATTGCTGGAAATGGCCACACAGCCACTGTGTTGAGTGACGAGCAAACCCCCCTCCCCCCCCCCCCCTGCCAACAAAAAGAAAAGCCCATTATGAATTTGAATAGATTGAACCCCGAGACCTCGTTCGCATCACCGGCAGGAACCCAGAAGAGTTTGCTGCTGCGCTCCGTGGCTCCGGATGACATAACGTGCTTAAATAATTATCACGGCGTAATTCAGATATATGACATTCGGCGCTTGGCGAAGCACAAATGCTGCGGAGGGCCGCTTAATGAGCTGATAACGAGAACACGAGCGGAACGCATACAGAGAGAGAGAGAGAGAGAGAGAGAGAGAGAGAGAGAGAGAGAGAGAGAGAGAGAGAGAGAGAGAGAGAGAGAGAGAGAGAGAGAGAGAGAGAGAGAGAGAGAGAGAGAGAGAGAGAGAGAGAGAGAGAGAGAGAGAGAGAGAGAGAGAGAGAGAGAGAGAGAGAGAGAGAGAGGGGATGGGAGGGGGTGTACTTAAAAGTGTGTAATGTTTAATAAGAAACAACATTGGAAGCTGCTCTCGTTAGGCCTCCACACGTAATGAGCGTGGAAACGGGAGATGCTGAGAAAGGCCTTGTTTTGATTTTGCCGTTAGCTTTTGTTCCTGTTCCTGCTTTCTTTTCTGTTTCGCAGAAGCTGTCTTTGTCCGTTTTTTCCCCTCCTTTTTCTTTCACTGTCCTAAAAATAACAGTGTCTGCTTCCCATGTGAATATCTAGCGGATCAATTTCCCCTCCCCTGTCTCTACTGCGGCTGCATGCTGCATGTAGTGCCGTTGTACATGACCTCACGCCAAATCATATCTCTAAAGATATTATATAATCATGTTCTTCTTTGGACCTCTCAATTATTCCTTCCAATTCAATCAGTCTGTCATTTATTTATTTATTTATTTATCGAATAAATCGTCTATTCTTCACCGTATCTCTGGTACTCGATGACAGCAACACACCACACACGAACATGATTTAGAAGTCTTACCTCTCATAGTCTGGAATGCGGAAGGGACATTTTTGTAATGCAATACTCTCATGAAGAATCTTTCATCCAGTTTTCATATGTTGGGAATCAGGAGTCAATTTGAAAGCAACACTGGCATCTAAATGTTTGCAAGAAAATATTGTGTGTTTTTCCGGACTATAAATGGACACTTTCAGATTGTGGATCAGGGAGATGATTGGGTCTGTGGATTATGCAGAACAGATCATCTTGAGAATGAAAATTTAGAGGCCAATCTACCTCATTGTAAATTCGCTCTATGAAGATATCGTCTTCTGATCTGATTCTCCATACACAACACTATTTCTCTCTCTTTCTCTCTGTCTCTCTCTCTCTCTTTCTCTTGCTCTCTTTCGCTCTTTCGCTCTTTCTTTCTATCTCGCTGTTGTTGTCAAAGCACAGAATGTAACAAAATAATAATAATAATAATTCTCTCTCTCTCTCCCTCTCCAGGGAAAAGGCCCGCTTGGCCACCGACACGGAGCTGGACCATGACTTGAGCGAGCGGCTGGGCCTGGAGACCAGCGAGACACTGACCAACGGAAGCAGCAGCCGGGCCGACCTGGAGGCCGCCAAGCGGTTGGCCAAGCGCCTCTACAACCTGGACGGCTTCCGCAAGTCGGACGTGGCGCGACACCTCAGCAAGAAGTGAGCTCCATATTGCTGTCTAGTTAGGATACAGTATTTGTAGCAGACGCCGCTGCCACACACGCCATATAAATGGCTTCTTTAGGGCATCTACCGGCAACAAGGACGCAGTGGTGATGAGGGAATCCAGTGAATTGCGGAGTTCGTAGATGAATGGTGAACAGAGCAGATGGTACATGCTGGCACTCCTCTCGATTGTGTGTGTGTATGGTTGATGGCTGGTTTAACCTATGGGCCTTGGTAATCAAGGCCATAGGTTAAACCAGCCACCAACCAGACACACTTCACACGATTTTATAGAGTTGAGTGGATATCACGTTTCCTTGGCGGATACTGTATTTTCTAATATAGGCTGATCCCACTTATGGATATTGCTAATTATTATTTTTGTCATCATAATGACATCTTCAACAGTGGTTGTTTTTGCATATGAACACAGCTGAATTAGATGAAAATATATATTTTTGAATCAAATTGAAATATGAAAATTGCTGTTATTTAGCTTAACTTTACATTTAGTGTACCATGTTCCAATAACATTGTGGCACGTGACTGATTTTAAAGAATTTTAGACTAAAGAGTTTCTTCCTTACTGAAAGATGTTTTTTTGGGTTATTCACGGCACAATTGAGGTCCCAATGTGTCTTTTTAAAAAGTCCCACAGTTCTCCTCCTGGTCCCCTTCCTCTCGTTTTTTCATAACATCACTTTATCATAATTTCCCATCCCATCTCCCTGCCTGGCTGCTGACCTACCTACAAATGTCCTGTCTTTCTGCAGCAATGACTTCAGCCGAATGGTGGCCGAGGAATACCTCAGCTTCTTTGACTTCACAGGTCTCGCAGTAGACATGGCGTTACGGTACGTGGTTGCCTATGCACACTAGAATAGTGAAATAGCTTTTTAATCGTTTTTTATCGTTGCTGTCATTAAATGGTATTTTCTTTTGCGAGTCGTGTTAGCAAGTTCGGTGACCTTTAAGAGATGAGTTGGCCTTGTGATAATGTACTGATAGTGTCATTGTTCTAGGTGTCAGTACATGCAGGATAATACTGCTCCCTAGAGGCCAACTGTGGATTTGCATGTGGGAGTGAACCCATAGTTTGTAAAAGTAATACAATAACACATCTAAGCCTATTCCACAATAATGTAGTAATTAACTATCACTTCAGTAGATCGGAAAACGGGAAACAGGAAACGATTCAGAGCAATGCAACGTGCTCACCGACCGACTGACTTACTTTCCGCGCTGTTGCTGCTCATTTGATTTCTTCTGCTACAGAGCGTTCCTCAAACAGTTTGCCCTGATGGGGGAGACACAGGAGAGGGAAAGGGTGCTCACTCACTTTTCAAGAAGATACCTCGACTGCAACCCGGGCCTCATACCGTCTGAAGGTGAGGACAGATCTAACACACCTCTGTATGTATCTCTGAGACTCCGGTGTGTCTCATTCACCTCACGGGGAAAAAACCCAAAGATTGAGGTGAATATGGCCATTCCATTCCATGAGTGTCGCTACATACATGCTGACTTACAAACATATTGTTTATATATGTTTTATTCGATGGATATTTCATTTTTTGAAAATGCCGCAATACCTATGAAGTACTTTGTTCTGTCCTCTAGATGCAGTTCACACTCTGACCTGTGCTCTCATGCTGCTTAATACAGATCTACACGGACAAGTAAGTAGAGTGTGTGTGTGTGTGTGTGTGTGTGTGTGTGTGTGTGTGTGTGTGTGTGTGTGTGTGTGTGTGTGTGTGTGTGTGTGTGTGTGTGTGTGTGTGTGTGTGTGTGTGTGTGTGTGTGTGTGTGTGTCTGCCTGCCTGTGTGTGTATATGCCTGCATGTGTGTGTCAGCCTGTATGTGTGTGTGTGTGTGTGTGTGCGTGCGCGTGGCCTGGTAACTGGCCCATGTAGCGCAGACAGAGCACAAAGTAATACGATAACGAAACGTTTCCAGAGAGCCCATTTTCATTAGCGTCGGGAGATATAGATATCAGACCAGACCCCCATTTCACCAGCCGATCTGGGACCAACCCTCGGGCCTTAAAAAATAACCACTTTATCAGTCAAAGTCTCCTCTTGATAGCCTAAATCTAGGCCATCAGCACCTGCGCCACACGATAGTGTGGCTACTAGGCGACTAGTCTGAATGATGAAGCGGCACACTTGCGGTGAAAACAAAGATGGGGGATTCGGGATCCAGTTTGGGAAACAAAAACTCAAAACTGTTTACCGAGAAATGTAATTTGAATCACCGTCACTGTAACTGCGGTCAAAAACAAGGTAGAGTTGATATACGCCGCTCTCCCTTCGGACGCAAAAACAACCCAGAAGTCGGATTTCGCGCTTCTGCTGGCCTTTTAGAAATTGTGATAATGACTCCAGAAGCGGCTGTACCTCGGGGGGGTTTCACCGACCGAAAGACAAGGGGACCCGACGGGAACATTCGCAGTCTGAGTCACTCATGCCGGGACAGCCTCCGTTCTCTCTGGACTAACGTTAATTTAAAAGAACGACGCTGGGAAACACGCTGCTTGTTTATGTCGCCACGTAGAGCCTCGGTTCAGAGCCTGCCTCTGGTTCCTCTGATGTCTCCTCAGGGGCCTCTGTGTGTAATGCGATTCAACGGGATGTGGTCCACAGGGAGTTGGATTTTGAACCTAATGACCCTCCCTGAAAGCGAGCGAGCGGGCGGGTGGGTGGGTGGGTGTGGTGTGTGTGTGTGTGTGTGTGTGTGTGTGTGTGTGTGTGTGTGTGTGTGTGTGTGTGTGTGTGTGTGTGTGTGTGTGTGTGTGTGTGTGTGTGTGTGTGTGTGTGTGTGTGTGTGTGTGTGTGTGTGTGTGTGTGTGTGTGTGTGAGCGGCAGCTATATTGAAACGTCTCCCGTGTAACCATCTGTACCCTCCTCCCCCCCCCTCAGAACCTGGGCAAGAGGATGTCCTGCTCGCAGTTCATCGGGAACCTGGAAGGTCTAAACGACGGGCAGGATTTTCCAAAGGACCTCCTTAAAGTAAGTTATCCAATTGAAAATGACTCCTTGTATCTGGCACATCGCATGCTCACAAAAACACACGCACACAGACACACACACAGACACACACACATCACATACACACACACACATCCCGATAATGACGATGGTTATGCAAACGGACAACCTAAAGAACAGAATACGTATTTTGTGTGTGTGTGTGTGTCGGGGGGGGGGCTGGCAGCTGGCACCACCCTCTGTTTTTCTCCAGAGGTTTCCAATCAGAGGGCCGCCACCTCCTGGTAAACTTCCTGGTAAACATTGTGCTCTGGGGGTCAACGACTAATAATAGTTGACTTATTGTTGTTGTTGTTGGTTTCCTTTGAAGAGGAGGCCCTCCTCCCTTCCGGGCCATCTGTGTTTGTGTGGAAGCGTTATTAGATTAGTCCATTAGCTTAACCCCCTCCACAGCCAACGACAACAACAACAGATCCGGACCAATCAGACGAGGGTGGGGGCGGGGTAAAGAAGAGAACCTAATCAACTGCCGGGGCCATTGTGGCTGCCATACGGGCCCCTAACGATGATGGCGTTGATTAATTTAGCCCGCTGAGCGACCGGTGGAGCCACTGGAACACAAGTCAACAAGTTGTAATAGGGGTATCTATAATTCATAGGAGAGGGAGGGGGGGGGGGGGGGGGGGGAGCGGCGTGGGGCGAGGGTGAGTGGCTAGGCGGGATGAAGGAAAATGAATTTTCTGAGCGTGAAAGGCTGGGGCCATGTTTATGGACAAAATCCCCCTGCAATCCCCCTGCGCACAATGCCAGACATTGCACTCCACGAACCCAGCGATCGAGGGAGTGAGAGACACGGGCCCATCGACCTGTGGTGGGTGTTTTATTAATGTGCCGTATAGATCCCTGGAACAGTCGTTTAAATCATACTTTGCACGCTAAATCATACTCTCTCTCTCTCGCTCTCTCTCTCTCTCGCTCTCTCTCTCTCGCTCTCTCTCTCTCTCTCTCTCTCTCTCTCTCTCTCTCTCTCTGTCACACACGTCCTCTCCCTCTCTTTTTACACCCTCCGGCCTTTCACTCTCAGCTCTCCGAAGCTAGCCAGCCTGCTCAATAAAATTGAACTCTAGGGTTCCCTTGCATCCGTCCTTTTGATGTTTTTCTTAAACCGGAAACACTTTTCTCTCCCCGCTCTTCCCAGGACTCCATCCTCTCGTCTTTCCCCTTCTCTCACAGCCTCGCCTCCCTTCTCTTCCGGTATACCGTAAACACTCCCAAAGGCCTATTTATTTCCCTCTCTAACCCTCTCTTACCCTGCTTTTCCCTTTTTTTGCCCCCCTCTTTTATTATTCTATTTTCCTATCTTGTCATCTTGTTTTTATCACTGACTCCCCTCCCCTCCCCTCCCCTCCTCTCCTCTTCTCTCCTCCCCTCCCCTCCCCTCCCCTCCTCCCCACTTCTCTTCCTCTACTCATATCGTCTTATCGCTCCATCACGGTCTGCTCCAAAATGACCACCATCCCTTCTCCTCCAATCTCCTGCCATTTCCTTGAATCCCTCATTTCCTCCGCTCATTTTCTCCCGTTGCGAATTTCCAAACCTTTTCATCTGTGCTCTGCCGGGGTGTCTGCTGCTGTTAGTGAATGAAAAATGGGACAAAGAAATATCCCCCCCCCCTGCCTGCCTGCCTCTCTCTTTTTTTCTCTCTCTCTCTCTCTCTCTCTATCTCTCTATCTCTCTCTCTCTCTCTCTCTCTCTCTCTCTCTCTCTCTCTCTCTCTCTCTCTCTCTCTCTCTCTCTCTCTCTCTCTCTCTCTCTCTCTCTCTCTCTCTCTCTCTCTCTCTCTCTCTCTCCATACCTAGTCCATCATACTATGTCTTTGTACTCGCCCCCTCCCTCTCTTCATGTACAGGGCCGTACATACATGTGCTTTGTGTTCTGCTTTCTTCTCCACTGTGTCCCTTGGGTGGCTCTCCCTTCATTACCTCGCAGAGAGAAAAGGGTCGTTCATACCCCACTTTCCTCACCTCCTTACTGTGTTGTTAGGCATCTGAAAGAGGCCAGCGCCTTACTACTTCTAGTACTACTACTACTACTAATACTACTACTACTACTACTACTAGACCATTAAAGAAAGGACATGAACATCACATTCTAGCTGTCTCTTGACTACTCTGTTTTGCACTGAAGGGTGTTGCTAATTTTTTCTTATTCTATTCATGTCATAGGGTTATTCATACAGCATGACACTTGATTTGACTCACCGTTGTTTCTTTAAAACAAAAGATGTGTCTTATCCCTCTGATTAAACCACATATGCCACATAAACCACATATTCAATAGAAAACATCTTGAATCTTGAATATGTGACAGCCGTTGACTGTACTGTTGATTGTCTGTCGTCCATGTTTTGTATTTGTTTAGTCATTTTAGTGGAGTCAAGCAGAACATGTTTTTACATTCCAGTATAGGCCCATTCATTTTTATGTGACCAGAGTGCTACCTGGTGCAGAGCAAAACATCCGCACACAAAATGGAAACGATTGCTGCATTGTGTTTCGAAGCTTAAGCACTGTGCTCACGTCCTCTCTGTGTGCTAGTTGGCCAGTGTGTCATACCGTTTTAGCGTCTGCCAGATGGCGAAGCTGCACTCTGAGGGACAAGGACACCTGGGCGAGACTACCCGCAGTGGCGCCCGCGCTAGAGCGGAAATCGTCTGCCTAGTGAGCTGAAAAATAACGAGCTGTGGCAAGAGCCCCTGTGTGACAGCTCTTGCTTTTCTGCCACATAGTTGTCCTGTCCATAGCTGTCTATCTCTCTTTCGTTTTTTTTTGCCTCGAACTCTGATACGGGTATCGGCAGTATGGACTTCTTACTGTGCTGTACTGTTACAGATGCACTGGCACAACAACCTAATTTGTAGTCCTGTCCCCAAGTACAGACAAGATGCACACAGAGCTCACAGAAGAACCTCATTAAAACCGAAGTTGTGTACACTACACTGTGGTGCAGTGTGCGGTGCCTCAAGACTCCCCCCCCCCCGACGCCTTGCTGTGAATAAACCTTACTCTCTCAAATCAGATGATTGTTCAGATCACAAGCTAGCAGGAGACACTCGGGGGTCACTGGGATGTCCGTCCGTCGCCTACTGACTGCGACGGAATTGTTGAATCTTGTGGCACGAATACTGTTTTGCGAAGCTTCATTTTAACTTGAATCAAATGCAGTCGTTATCTATTCATAGACTTGTTGATCGGAAGTGTCATTCAGGGTGTCTTTCTGACTTCACCGCGGTTGCTCATTGATGGTGAAATGCCTATAAACGGCTCATGCTGCGTAATTGCAGTATGCCTTCGCAATCAAGAGATTGACATTCCCAACGATATAGAAGGAGAACCAAACTACAAAAAGTATCATGTTATTATCACGACAATGTTACTTATGTTATCATAAGCATAATGAGTTTTGTGTTAAAACATAATGGCACCAAGTACCCCAAAATATTATATTTGGTCTTGGAAAACCTGGTTTCTGCTACAACCCTCTACCCCTCTAACCCTTTACACACCAAGTGCAGCTCCCTCCGATTTAAGTCACTGATATGCTCCCCATTACCACTGAATAGAGCAGTGGAGTGGTGAGATCTCTAACTGTGAATGAAGTGTAGGGAAGTGTGGCTCCAATCTCTGCCTCTATCCATCTCCTTCGCCTCGGAAAAGCAAATGCAGTCACCAGGGATATTTCCCTCTTTTTTGTATCCCAGAAATAATGGCTAATTTTTCATATTGCATCGGCTTCTGGGACTTTTAATTAAAAAAAAGAGCATAAGAAATGCTACTTGCGGCGGCTTGACTGTGTTTGTGTTAAGCGTTCACCAGATAGTGATGTGGTGGTAACGTGAGAAGTGCATTTGCAGTTGGACATCAGGATCTTTTTTGAACAACCGCCCACTGCATCAGCCTGACGTTTCCGTTACCATAGTTCCCAGTCTGCAAGTCTTATTTTTTTCATTGCTGTTGCTGCTGCTGCTGCTTTGGCCTCACACTGCATGGTATGCATGCTAAGAGTGTGTTGACCCTACCGTCGTGTGTGTGTATACATCTCTCTGAATGGTGTTTTTTTAGCTTTGAGAAAACACGATGAACAGACGAGCGAAAACACGATCCGACTCAACGGACTGAACTCACTTTGGCTACGCCATAGCGCACCTGTGTTTTTAATAGCCTAAGTAAGCTAAGCGTGCCAATCACACACTGTGTCTGAATATAAATGAATTGGTGAATTTACATCCAGAGATATGACATCCAGAGAGTCACAACAACTGTAGTTGTACATCCCCACAATTCTGACCATTGACCAATTGTGGTTCAGACCAAATCAAACTTTAGGTGTGAAATTCCCTAGGTGGCGCTCTTGCTCTCTTCGCTCTTTGCTGAATCTGGTCTGAAGTAAAGCAAAGACATTTAGTCCTCTGAGTTACACCTTCAGTGCACATTTCTATTCATCTTTTAACATTGTTATGTAGTCTATTTCAGATAAAAAATGGTTTTAATTGCTCCATCGATTGCGACACCTTCCTCATTCTTATAATACATCCATGCTTTGTTCTTGAAATTCTGCAGACTGGGGCACTCTTTGAAACTAAAAAGATGACTAGCAAGATCAGGATGGTGTCGCAAGTCTAGAGCCCACTATCCAAAAATGCCTGACTTATCTAACACATGCAGGGTAATTAAATTCCGTCACATGTACAGATGAACAAACACTATTAGCATCTATTGACCATTCAGAGTGTGCAGTCAACCCAAAGTGCATGGCTTTGGAGTTGGTGGCCAGTATAACCAAAGCAAGAACAAACAGAAAATCTAAACTTTGTTGAATATAACTTTCACCCATTTGGCAAGCCTTTACGTAAACCACAAACTCTCTTTTGCACGGGGGTGATGATTTGGGCTCAATTTATATCCACGATCTGCAAAAAACCTACTTTATAGTCTGCTCACGTATGGATATTTTGCTGAGTAGTACATTTCTACATCTCTCGCTCTCGTGCTCACTTTCTCCAATCAATGAGGTAGGCAACCCTTTGACTTTAAGACAAACAGGAAGGTTACAAAATACGTTTGAAAGAACAATCCTGGTCAATCACATGTGTTAAACAGTGAGTATCTGTATAGGTGGTTCACTAACTTCTAAAAGTAGAGGAGGAACACATTTTTGTTCTTGCCCAGTGCCAATTAGTTTGTACCTTAAAAATGCACCAACACTTAAACTTACAAGCAGGACAAATATGAGGCAATTGGAAGATGATGAAGAGAGGCGGAGAAAACTGAGAAACAGAGGGAACAGCTGTCTCCCAACTGTCTATTGGGGATGGAAGGGAGAGATCTGAACACAAGGATTGGGTGTGTGGGAGAGAAGCCAGACGGAGCGAAACAGAAATAGACCCGTAGAGACAGAGGGACAAAGATACAACACGAGAGACCACTTTGGAGATCAACATTCAGTTAGCAGTATTCAACATTCAGTTAGCGACGGTCAAGTTGTTCAAAATAGCCACTGATTGATCGTTGGTAAAGGCCCCGTCACACCATAACGTTCTGGTCAGCGTTCTATGAACGTTCTAATTGTTCAATTTTCGAGCGTTCTAGGGTGAGGTGGACACATCTGGCGTGTGACTAACGTGTGACTAACGCATGAATTAGCGTGTGACTAACGCATGAGGAGCGTGTACCAGCGACCAAGTAAGACACCCTGAAACTATAGCGTGTGCTGACGTGTCACTGTGTTCAAACGGGTATAAACCGCGGGGAAATCACAGTGGATTCAGTTGTTCTTGTCACGAGTGGATTGTTCGGTGGCACCCAGAATGCAGACCAAGACACAGTGGAGCTATAACAGAGCTTTATTTCAAGGAAACACAACACAGGAGAGTGATCAGGGACAGTCCAGGGGTCTGGGTACCGGGAGGTCGATCCGCGGAGTACCGGCAGGTAGTAGACCGGCGAGTAGTCCGGGACGGGAGAGGAGTCTGGGTACCGGGAGGTCGGAGTAGCGACAGGTACTGGACAGGTAATTATAATGACCGGGGAGCTCGTATAGACCGGCGTAACGCGAGACAGGCGGGTGACGCGGGATAGGCAAAGGATCTGGATCTCCGGGACATCAGCGTGGTGATTCCGTCCAGAATGTACGACGTAACATGAACAAAGTATGACGTACGACTAACCCCGGGTAACGGGAGCCAGGTCTATACCCAGGTGAGGGGATTAGCAATCAGCCACGGCAATTGCTGACAGGTGTGTGTGTGCGCCTCCAGCGCACGTGGCTTGGCCACGCCCCCTGTCAACCACCGTAACTGTGACAGTTCTTCTGGATATTGAACAGTGCACATCATGCCGCCAAGAGGAAAAAAGCGTGTAAGGGGGGCTACTGCTAAACTCCATCTCCATGTCGTCTGTACTCCATCTCCAATCCGAAAATAGGCACACAATGTCGGATGAGTGTATGACTATGAGCACTGGTCCTGACCCACACACACACACTCCATCTCCAATCCGAAAATAGGCACACAATGTCGGATGAGTGTATGACTAAAAGCACTGGTCCTGACCCCCACACACACTCCATCTCTCATCCAGACAGAGGCACACAATGTTGGATGTGTACCAGTGAGTCGTTCACTGCAAAGCAAAGATTGTGAACGATTAATAACAACCAAGTAACGCTAGGGTAACGACTGACTAACAATAGCCGAACGTGTGCAACGTTTGGCGAACGTTCCACGAACGTTCTCCAGCGTTTAACGTTAAACGTTGAAGAACGCTGGTCTCCATGAGAACTTTTTGTGCATGTTCGAAACTTTATTTTTGGACCAGCGTTCTCCGCCGATCACCGCCGATCACCGACGATTACCGACGATTACCAGCGTTCACCAGCGTTCACACAACGCTCTTCTGGCGCTATACCAGCGACCACGGACGATTACCAACGTTTCCTTAAACGCTGACCAGAACGTTATGGTGTGACGGGGCCTTAAGGCTTCCTTCCTGTCCCGTGAAAAATGTCAATTGTTTCCAAATCAAAATTTGATAAACTAGGAATTCAAACCTCTCAGTTCCTTCTCCTTATATGTCTTAGCTTTAGGTTACAGCAGAAAATTAAAAGTGAGAGAGAACATTTACATTTTCTTTAAGCGAATCGATACTAAAGACTCACTACTAAACAACAACCAACAAGGAGCAAAATCCAATTTGGCAGAAAAAATCTGCAAACAAATTAAATGAAAAAAATGGCATATTTTTCTAAAAGTAAACTGACAATTCTTCCTTATTCGGCAATTTCCTTTTTAAAACTTGGATGTATCTATAGACCTGACTCCAAGGGGGTTTATTTTTCCTTGTCAGCCAATTTTGCGGACCCAGAAATAAACATTGAGGAAATGGACAATTTCTTTCAGTATTTCAATAACTTTATAATCCTTGCCGATACCAGTATTTCACTCTGCTCAAGATTGTTATCAGACCCCAGTGAACTAGCTTCCCAATCTACAGAAACGATACTGTTGGTCATCCAAGAAAGAGGTCAGCCATGCTTGCTCCCCCTTGTCACCTAAATGAACTGAAACAAACACATGTAAGATCTTCTGTATAACAGCCAAACCTATTATACTGGCCACCAACTCCAAAGCCATGCACTTTGGGTTGACTGCACACTCTGAATGGTCAATAGATGCTAATAGTGTTTGTTCATCTGTACATGTGACGGAATTTAATTACCCTGCATGTGTTAGATAAGTCAGGCATTTTTGGATAGTGGGCCCTAGACTTGCGACACCATCCTGATCTTGCTAGTCATCTTTTTAGTTTCAAAGAGTGCCCCAGTCTGCAGAATTTCAAGAACAAAGCATGGATGTATTATAAGAATGAGGAAGGTGTCGCAATCGATGGAGCAATTAAAACCATTTTTTATCTGAAATAGACTACATAACAATGTTAAAAGATGAATAGAAATGTGCACTGAAGGTGTAACTCAGAGGACTAAATGTCTTTGCTTTACTTCAGACCAGATTCAGCAAAGAGCGAAGAGAGCAAGAGCGCCACCTAGGGAATTTCACACCTAAAGTTTGATTTGGTTAGGAGACGAGGCACTGTCTCCTGGCACTCAAATAGAACCTCATTGAGATCTGGTCCAATGCACCTCTAAAGTGTTAATTAAGGTTGGCTGAAATGACTGATATGAAGACAACATCCAGAAGCATAATCGGCTTAGAATTGTGGTAAATTCCTCCATTGTGAGGTCACTGTTCAGAAAAGTCGTCTCAGCTAAAGTCACAAGTGGGACCTCCTTTCAGAAACTGTAGCCGACAGTGCCTGACCAATACATGTCCATAGCTTGCTCCCTCATCTTAGATAGACCTCTGGGGACTTGCTTTTTTGGTAGCTACATAGGGAGAAGCGGCTTGGCGCATCACTGTCTCTGAAGCCAGTGAACCAGTCTCAAACCGGGCACAGGTTGCACCTTTACCTGTAGCTTCCTCAGGTCCCTCTGCCTGTTTCTCTGGGCAAGCATATCTTATGTACCCTGTATGACCACACACTGTTTGCATAGACTTCCGTGAACTCACAGTATAAAACTAGTGCCCTTTACAGTTTTTTTTACACTCCGACATAAACATTACATTTTTTTGTCATTGACGGCCCAGAAACTTAAAACGTCAAAAATCATAGTGTGGCTCTTCTGTGGGACACCATTCAGTGGTTCACCATTCAGTGGTGGACTCAGCTAGTCTCAAAGTAAAAGAGATGCAGGTCATATAGACGTACACAGAAGTCGAACCCAGTGCACAGTTATTAGGGTCTGCAGACAGTTACCCAATACCCTTGGTGACTTTTTGTTGACAGATTTATTACATGTTGCTCTACCGTACATGGGATGTTTACAGATACAATGTGTGCATGTATGTTATCAATATATGCATTGAGGATTGCACTGCCTTGACTGGCGTCAAATCTCTATCGCTAGTGTCCCGGCAAAATCATCTGAATATTAATTTTACAAATACAAGGCGGACATTTAAAAAGTCAGGCATAATAATGCAGGATAGTGGTGCTGTGTGACGTGATTGATGGAGAACTCCACATTAACACGAGATAATCCAGGAGTTCCGGGAACACTATGTTAAACACGATGGATTAATACAACTTTGTCCCGTATCTGGTGTGTCGTAGTTTTGCGAACGCCATTACGCCGCCATTAATTCTCCTCTCCCGGTCCTTGCTAGACCTTGCTCCGTTGTCCCCGTTTCTGATAGTCAAGTCAATAACTCTATCTGACGTGTACTCTGGAGAGCACTCCCCTCTCATCTGTCTTCTGAAGCACAGGTCTGACAGGTGGTAACCCCAGCCCCAACACGCACGCCACACGCACGCCACACGCACACACACACAGACACCCAAGCGTGCGCTAATGTCTGCCCCCTTTGTTGCGTGGTCAAATCCGCGCATCCTTTATGTGTTTCTTACATTCTTTACTCTGACGGTCGACAGCGATGGTCATGAGGATGATCATCGTATTGTTTTCGTCCGTTTTATTGCTTGCGTTGAACGGAGCGGCTTGATGAAACGGAGGCTGTATCCGTGACGACGATCAGAATCACGTTCGTCGTTTGTTGTGACGAGGTCAGTGATTTTGCCGGGTGGTCCGTCCGCAGGTCCTCGAGCTGCGAGTCATGGCTGGTGACCCGCCTTAAAGGACAGGGCTGGATGTAGTATGTGCGACACCGCGGTTCTGCTTATTTTTTTTGGTCATGTTTTATTCATGGTTCAATTGCACTGGTGCAATTTTGTTTTCCCCCCTATTTTTTGGTGTCCGAACGGAGCGCTGCTGAAATGTGTACATGTGTGTGTGTGCGTATAGATATATATGCATACAAATCGTACACACACACACACACACACACACACATAGACTTGATTCCTTTCATTCTTTCATTTGCTCGCTCTCGTTTACCTTTGCAGTCTCTCTCTCTCTCTCTCGCTCTCGCTCTCTCTCTCTCTCTCTCTCTCTCTCTCTCTTTCTCTTCTCTCTCTCTCTCTCTCTCTCTCTCTCTCTCTCTCTCTCTCTCTCTCTCTCTCTCTCTCTCTCTCTCTCTCTCTCTCTCTCTCTCTTTCTCTCTCTCTCTCCATCAGCTGGGAGACAGCCATCGAATGCTAATTGCCATTCAAAGTGTATAAAAAAACGGTGTGTGTGGCGCAACTGTGTGTGTGTATGCGTAGACAGGCAAGGCAGTTGGAAGACTGTGATTCGCTGGTGAGTGACTGAAAGAGGGAGGGAATGAGGGACTCTGGGAGGGGGGTATGCATTGATGAAGTAGGGGAGAGAGAGGGAGAGACACACACACACTCAGCCAGGCAGCGAGAGAGAGATAGATAGAGAGCAGGGCTCCTCTCAGCTTTTGTAACGCTGCTGCGACTCAGGGAGCCAGTTGTCCTCTCCTGTCCTCCGCAACAGCGAGAGAGAGAAGAGGAGTGAAGGAGAGAGACAGAGAGAAAGAGAGAGAGAGAGAGAAGCAGGGATGAAGAAGATTGCCGGCGAAGATTAAAGCACAGTGAACGACGGAGAGAAATTGAGCCCCGAAAGACTCTTGGTCGTTGTTTTTTTTTTGCACACCCACACCGACGCCCACTGTACGTGCAAAGTGGCGAGTGATTAAAAGAAAACAGGGGTGGAAGGACGGCGATTCAGCGGAGACATCGATGGGGAGGCGCTAAAACAAGAAGTGGATCACAGCGGGGGGAGGATGGTGTAACCCATGGCAACTGAGCTGTAAACACAGAGAGAGGTTGAACTAAGAGGGTGGGGGGGGACTTGCTCTCTCTTCCATGTGACGAAGAAGAAAGAAAAAGAAGAGGAAGAAACAGAGAAAAAAAAAAGAAAGGGGCCGATGTCACTGTGACATTCAGTGTGGTCGCTTTAAAACAGACCGGTATCCATTTTATAGCGTGAGCAGGCGTGGTGGTTGGAGGACACGGTTTACCTCCGCCCTGCCGGGAAAAAAAACTTGCCGGTTTTTCCTCTTTTCTCCTTTGTGCTCCTCCTGGTTCATTTCCTAGGTCTTTTCTGGCTCCACTGTGGGCACTGTGTGGGCGAAACCCTCGTACTCTAACCACTTAAGTGACTTGACTAGTTTGGTGTCTCCGGCGTAGTGACGCATTTGAGCGCACTCTTTCAGGTCCCTTCTATGAAGTAGGCGGGTGATTTGCGCTCCTCCGTTGCCTCCATCTCCATCTGTGTGTGTGTGTGTGCGGATTTTCTCATTCTGGTTTACTGGTGTGGCTCTGTATGTACTCGGCACGCATACGGCGGTGTCCTTTAACCGTATCCCCATTTCCATCCTTCTGAACCCATCTGTTTTGTGTGTATGCATGCCATCTGTGACCGTGTTTAAGACCCCATATGTGACGCTGTGATCGTGCAACCGCTACTTGAAAGTAAGTGAGGCTTTGTGAGGGACATCCATTCACGTCACTCCCTTGCCGGGGAGACGACCTTTTGGATTTATTCTATCATTGGACAGTAGATCACCGAGGGACTCGACCTGTGGCAGAAACCCCCACGTTCTCGTCCGTTCTAGGATCTCTCCCGGCTTGGATCATCACCCACACGTCGACCCAAGATTGGAGTCGCTCACTCCCGTCCATCCATAATACATAGCCGTCAGCTCCGTGATTCACAGCCAGGTGGGCAGCCTGCGGTTGAACGCTCGCCGCTGAGTGGGGAGGAAGCCGCTGGGATTTACTGTCGACTGTCAGTGTCCACCGGGGTCAGTGACTGGCTGACAGGAGCCAGAGGACTTGTTGACTTTTGCTTTTTGGGTATTCTCCTCCCCTCCTGCCCTGTCAGTCAACTGCCAGTCCAGTGCAGTACCAGCACCGATCACAGTGCAACCGGGGATTTACTGCCGGGCATAATATTCCAACTAGATTAACCACATTTCACGTTGTTTTGGTTTTTAAGCGTGTTATCGCTGACTCACGCCCTTACTTTTACCTGGGAGCACAAGTGACTGAAGTGCAGCACTCCAGTGCGACCGAGTGGAACAGAGTCAACTTCTGCCGCGTTCCCACCCCCCCCCACGCTTTTCGTTCTTCGGGACGATGATTGGTGTCAACAGCCTGCACTCAGCCGGGCGCCTGCGCTCACGCTCGCTCTGCTCGGTGCGCTACGGACGAGAATTCCGGATGATGGACCCGTTCCGCTACCCCAGAACGCCCCGCTCCCGCTCGCTCAAACCGCTGGTGTTCCCAGACCTGCTGGGAAAGGCCCAGGACGGACAGAATCACCCGCAGGCCCGCAAAAGAAAGAAGGTAGCGTATATGCATCGAGAGCACTGTGCACCCATGGGTCCGTCATAAAAAAAATAACAATGAAGAGTTCTACTGTTGCAGGGCGAGCATCCAGTCAGTTTACTCCCCGTTCTGCAGTAGGCTTCTAACGGTGGTCACAAAAGGAACACAGCCACTACCCTGACATGCATCTAAGCCGATCGTTATTACCACCCATTATTTCCAATCAATATTACGTCAATGAGTTTCCGCCGTTGAGGCACAAGGCCAGATTGCACGTGGCGTTCTGCTAAATATATTCACTAGTGTTTGCACTGGTGGTTGGACTTGGGTAGACATTGGTTTAAAAAATAAATACCTGCGACGGGTGGGGTGAAAGGTTCCTTTTTATTGCGTTCAATTTGGCCTATTGTGCCCGTTTGCTCTCTATCTAAGGAGAACGGGCACACGTATGACTTGGGGATAAATTCATAGTGAATGTCATCTAGCCGGCCCTTGGTGAAACACACCAGTCCGCGGTACAGCATATTTCATGGGGTCTGACGTGGGGATAACGGTACACCATTTGTGGGCAGCGAGTGACAATAATGAAGCGAGGAAGATAAGGGCGACAAACAAACAAACCCATGTGTCTCGTGAGCCCCGAAGCCGAATGGGAAAAACGATACTGTAATTGGTTGAAGTATCCTTCCTCGCCTTCACCTCTGCCAGTCCCCCCCCTCCACCGCTCCCTCCAGTTCTTTAATAGATTACTCCATACTGACAGAGCTCTTTGGGGCCATTACAAGCCCCTGCCGAGGGACCCTTTTTACAGCCGCCGTGACATGCTTTGCAACACATGTGACCCGTGTGTACAGTCACAGATATATAACGCATATACAGTATATCTGTGTCAAGATCAGGCAGGTTTTACGGTTTCCTCACCAATTCATTTCGAAACACTTAAATCTGGCAGTTCAGAGTCAGATGTTGGTATGGCCTTTTGGTTTATTTTGTTGTTGTGGTTGTTTTTGTTTCAATTGAGGGAGAGATCTTTTTTTGAATGAACCCCCGACTCCTTCTGGAGCAGCAGATCGATCCACTTTTAACGCCCTGCAGATTCACTCTAAAATGTTGCCGCTGACCAGATTTGTGGGACAAAAACCGGGTGGTGACTTTTAAAGCAGCTCCCTGCTGCTTGCAAATGGGCCTGCTCTCTCTATGCAAGAGCCTGTGGTCTTTATCTATTGTTCACATTAATGTCCCCCCCCCCCTTATATATGCTCGCAACCCACTTGGGGTTTGCAGATTTTACAGCATACACCGATACACCATGAAGGGAGCAAAAACCTAAACCACGGGGAGGACCACCGCAGATCATATTCCCATAGCTCCGGCGGTCGGGGTACACCGTCGGGCCCAGGTTCAAAGAAGAACGTTATTATTAATAATTCATTGTATTTTCTTTTAATTAGCCTGACTATAGAAAGATTGCATAATCAAGCTGTGTCATTTCATTCAACCCAAAAAATATATATATAAGGAAAAGGAATTACGTTTTGAACGGTTCACATTAAAACAGTGACATTTAGCAAAAATCCATCCCCCACTCTTCATCCACCACTTCTCAATCAGCTCCACAATCCCACAGTCCTATCTCTCGCTCTCTCTCTCTCTTTCTCTCTCTCTCTCTCTCTCTCTCTCTCTCTCTCTCTCTCTCTCTCTCTCTCTCTCTCTCTCTCTCTCTCTCTCTCTCACTCTCACTCTCACTCTTGCTCTCACTTTCCCCTCCCCCAGATGGCCGGAGCAGCAGTGTCACTAGTGAGAAAGACACAGTGCTGGGCGTGAGTCTACACACTTTTGTCGACACTCAATGAGGTGGCAATGAACTGTTCACAAGTGTCCTTTCAATCACCCCGACTGTCACCCCGGCACCAGGGCGTGAACGCCACACTCCTACCCTTCCTCCCTCTCCCTCTCTCTCTTTCTCTCTTTCGTTGTACCCCTCTCTTGCTATCTATCTCTCTCTGTCTCTGTCTGTCTCTCTGTCTCTCTGTCTCTCTCCCCCTCCCCCTCCCCCTCTCTCTCTCTCTCACTCTCTCTCTCTCTCTCTCTCTCTCTCTCTCTCTCTCTCTCTCTCTCTCTCTCTCTCTCTCTCTCTCTCTCTTCCTTCCATAGTCCTATTAGAACTACACAGAGGGGACCATATCACAAACAGCCAGAATATCCCAGGGTGGGTGAATGTGTGTGTGTGTGTGTCTGTGTCTGTGTGTAGGGAGGGATTTGAACGGCTTGGCTACCACTACACAAATGCTATGTTCCAGTGTCCCATGACAGAGGCATGCCCTCATGACAGCTGTGGTTCCCTGGAAATTAAAAGATGGACGACAAGCAGCAGTGACAATCTTGCCTCCCCTGAATTCATTTTCTGGTGTTTTCTCTGTATTGTTTTCCAGTTTATTTAGATTGTTTTAGATCTTTGTTAATCTGGAAAAAATCTCCTTTCTACCAATTCTGCAGAGAAGTCTGAAGTCTGCTTAGTGTTATTTTGGTACATCTACAGCTAATTAACATTAACAGTTAATAAATGTTGCTACCCATCTTGACTAGTACGACAAATGTGTCCGACATAAACAGGAATTACTGACTGGTGGACTGACAGCTTGACTGACTGACTAGAGAAAACACCTTCATCATAGAGGTGTAATAATGTGTGTGCAACACGTGTATGTTAACTCATGATGTTAATTACGGGCTATATATTAATAAAGATAAATTTGCTGTTTTTGCGACTCTCTCACAATAGGGCTTGTACACATCACACACATCACATACACACATCACGTCATGTACACAGGGTGATGTCACATCGCAATGAACACAAAATGCTTCCATTTTGGAACAATTTTGGTCATTGTTATATAATTCATCTTAAAATGATTTGTCAATACCAAAACACATTGCTGTTTCTGAAACTGACAGTGTTTCTCATGCAATGCATGGCAAAATAATTGTTTTATTAGTCAAGGTTACGGTATATTTACATTGATATTTAGGATCCTACAGTACTACAACTTTCTTGAGTCCTCTCAATATGGTGGAGTATTGCCTACACAAACTCCCATGATGCATTCTGATGTACAAGCCCTATTGCGTCTCTGGGATATAGGCCTATATGCAGTCCGGGGTACCTTTTTAGGCACGGATGGAGAGTGGTTCTAATTAACAGAAGCTGGTTGGGAAAACTGAACACGGATTCTCCTATACACCTGCTTGCCGTAGCCCTGCTGTGAATGTGCACAGGTTGCTGTGTTTTAGTGTCATGACTAACCGCAGCTATTCTCTGCCTCCTGTATAGGCCCTGTACAACTCCATCAAGAATCAGAAGCTGCAGTGGACACTGTAAGTACTGTACCGGGTGTCTCCAGACTCTACTGTTTCTCTGTCAATGCCTCCTCCCCAGCACACACTGGTGTTGTCACTGTGTGGCTTATCTCACTGCTCTCTCTCTCTCTCTCTCTCTCTCTCTCTCTCTCTCTCTCTCTCTCTCTCTCTCTCTCTCTCCTCTCTCTCTCTCTCTCTCTCTCTCTCTCTCTCTCTCTCTCTCTCTCTCTCTCTCTCTCTCTCTCTCTCTCTCTCTCTCTCTCTCTCTCTCTCTCTCTCTATTCATTCTATACTCCCCTCTCTCTATGTCACACACACACACACACACACACACACACACACACACACACACACACACACACACACACACATAGTCTACTCCCTTCTCTCTATGTCACACACACACACACACACACACACACACACACACACACACACACACATTCTCTACTCCCCTCTTTGTCTCACACACACACACACACACACACACACACACACACTCAAACACATGTTCTGCTGAATAGATAGCATGGTGCAGTACTATTAGGCGTATTGATTACCTTATTATTAGCTGCTGTATCAGTGACGTCAGAGTTGTCTGGCGTGCACTGGAAGCATTAGTGTGTCAAGGGTTGCTATTCTGGAACGCCGCTCCATAAGTGCCTCCGTGTGACGCCAATTAAGTCTCTGGCTTTCCAAGCTTTGTTGCCATAGCTACGGCACCATGGATACGACTCTGTTGCTGCCGCATCGCTTTCCCTCCCTCTCCCGCCTCCCCTCGATCGCTTTGGCGAGAGCAAACGTGCACGCACACCCCTGCACACTCGCGCACATACACACACACACACACATATACTTACCTGTACACACAAAGACCTAACTACCCGCATACGCGGCACAAACGCACACACCAGCAGACACACATTGACGGAAAGGAAAACAAGAGCAGGAGAAGGATGGGGGGTGGAGGAGAAGGATGGGGGGTGGAGGAGAAGGATGGGGCGTGGGGGGAAGGAGTGACAAGGCCCTGTTTAAAGGAGCTCCATACCTGCATCCAGTTTGACGGGGATGTGACCACATCCTGCCACTACTCCTCCCCAAAAACAGCAGTGATGCTGTCGGATGAGTAGCCAGAGAAAATAGATGTGGTCCGAGGGGTGACCCACCCATCCCCACGCATATCCAAGGAACCTGAAACACACACACAAACACACACACACACACACACATACACAGGTGTGATTTGTGTTGTTAATGTCTTGCCCTGTCTTACGAATTATGTTGACGACATGCGATGCGATGGCATATACAGTATATTCCTATATGGACATATATGGTCGTACGTGAGTGTGTGTCTTTGTGTGTATGTGTGTGTGTGTGTTTGTGTGTATGTGTATGTGTGTGTATGTGTGTGTCTGTGAGCAAAGAAGAAACCAGCAGTGTTGCTTCGCACCCCCGCAGAGGCAGGCGCACATGGCCTTTCTCCACGGGAGAGACGGATGCATGTTCATAAATACACACTCGCACACATGCATAGTCCCGTGTGTTTTGTATATGCGTGTGTGTATATATGTGTGTGTGTGTGTGTGTGTGTGTGTGTGTGTGTGTGTGTGTGTGGTGTGTGTGTGTGTGTGTGGTGTGTGTGTGTGTGTGTGGTGTGTGTGTGTGTGTGTGGAAAGATAATATACACAAGCTGCCTGATTCATGAGCGGGGGTGGAGAGGCACTTGGTGAGCCTGTTGTACCCCTCTGTTCATTATGATGAGAGAGGGGGAGAGAGGGAAAGAGAGCGAAAGAGAGCGAAAGAGAGCGAGAGCGAGAAAGAGAGAGAGAGAGAGAGAGAGAGAGAGAGAGAGAGAGAGAGAGAGAGAGAGAGAGAGAGAGAGAGAGAGAGAGAGAGAGAGAGAGAGAGAGAGAGAGAGAGAGAGAGAGAGAGAGAGAGAGAGAGAGAGAGAGAGAGAGAGAGAGAGAGAGAGAGAGAGAGAGAGAGAGAGGGACAGAAAATGGATGAAAGACATGCAGATAGATGCCCTCTTTCACATGAGTTGATGTGTGGTTATGTATTTTTTTGTTCCATGTGCCAGGCACAGGTGAGCTAGAGCGTTCACATCTCAATTAGCTAGCTAGCCGTGCAGCATCATGACTGCACAGCGCAACCCCTGCTAGGAGGCCATCCAGCCCCTCCCACTCAACTCAATGACCAATATGCCCTCCACTTCACAGCCTCTGCTCCTCTCTGCATCACTTCTCCCCTCCTTGCTTCTCCTCTCCTTTCCTTGCCTCACTTCTCCCCTCTTGCCTCTCCTCCTTTCCTCTCCTATCATTGCTTATCCTCTCCTCTCCTTGCCTCTGCTCTCATATCCCTGCCTCTCATCTCCTTGCCTCTCTTTTCCTCTCCTCTCCCCTGCCTCTCCTTTCCTCTACTCTCCCTTCCTCTCATCTCCTTGCCTCTCTGTTCCTCTTCTCTCCCCTGCCTCTCCTTTCCTCTCCTCTCCCCTACCTCTCTTTTTCTCTCCTCTCCCTGCCGCTCCTTTCCTCTCATCTCATTGCCTTTCCTATTCTCTCCTCTCCCTGCCTCTCCTTTCCTCTCATCTCATTGCCTTTCCTATTCTCTCCTCTCCCTGCCTCTCCTTTCCTCTTCCTACTTTATTGTTGTTATTTTTATTGTGACCAGTATTGTTATAGTATAGTGTTCTATATTATAAGTATAGCACATAGTATAGTATATAGTGTTTAGTTGTAGGGAATTCATACTGCGGGAGGGAATGGGGAGTAAGCGTTCCATGTACTTTGTACGTTGCATATGGCAAATAAAAACATCTTGAATCTTGAATCTCTCCTCTCCCTGCCTCCTTTCCTATCATCTCCTTTCCTTTCCCCTCCCTGCCTCCCCATTAGAATAATCCCTTATCTTCCCTTTCAAATACTCCTCCGCCTTCTGCTATAGACCCTACTGCTTACAGGTCTCTGGCCTGCGAAGACGGATCGTGTTGGTTTCCAATGTCGGCCTTTGTTTTCTCTTCCTCGTCTCCGTCTCTCTCAGTGTCCCCCTCTCCATCTATCTCTCCCTCTCCTCCGTCCATCCCCCCCGCTCTAGCTCCTTCTCTACTTTGTCTGCAGATTGGGTACCAGGCAGCCTGGCAGTTACCAGGCAACAGGCTAGGGCTGTGCACATGCTCACAGGCTCTCTCTCTCTCTCTCTCTCTCTCTCTCTCTCTCTCTCTCTCTCTCGGTCTTTCTCTCTTGGCCTCCCTCCCCCCCACCCCCTCTCTCTCTCTCTCTCTCTCTGTGGTTGATGCGATGGGTTAACAGTAGTTATGTACTGTGGGTGTATGTTTGGGTGGGAGGATCGGTGTCGGCAGCATCCCCTCCGTTGGCTATTTTCCGGCTGAACTTTTACGTGGCTGACGCCTGCCGAGGTGACACGTGAAAATGGCTGTTTTAGCGTGCGGTGCTGATGTACAGATCAGTCAGGTGTAGGCACGTGTTGTCCAGTCTGCTTCAACACCACCTCATCGCAGCTGTAGGATAGCAGCTACTTCTAAATGAACGTTTAGAAGCAGCTGCATACAGATATAGAATATGATATATATTCTGTATGTATATCTGTATACAGAAGAATACACGGGCGGCAGTTGCTCAGTCTGTTGGGACTTGGCTTGGGAACTGGAAGGTCGCCGGTTCAAGTCTCCGAAATGCATTGCCACTGCCGAGGTGCCCTTGAGCAAGGCACCAGACCCCTACTACACTGCTTCCCGGGCACTGTATATACAATAGCTGCCCACTGCTTCTAATGCTAGGATGGGTTAAATGCAGAGAATCTAATTTCACTGTGTGTGTAACGTATGTGACTAATAAATCCTCCAGATTTAGATTGAGATTTAGATATCTGTATATTATATATCTGTGTACAGAATACACAGATATCTGTTTATTATATATCTGTGTACAGAATACACAAATATCTGTATATTCAATACAGAATTCACAGATATATGTATGTTCTGTATCTGCATACCGAATATTTTTTGGTTGTGGTGCAAGACATTTTTTTGTTGTGGTGCTATTGCTACGCATGAATGATTTTGTGAAGAGAAGGCATCCACACACACACACACACAGAGACACACACACACACACACACACACACAGGAAGTGACAGACGCCAACGAGCACACACACACACACACACACACACACACACACACACACACAACACACAGACACAAGCAGCCAGTAAGCCGTTAGTCAATAACAACGCTGAGATTTCTTAGGGAACAGGTGTTGAGTGTACCTCCAGTATGGCTCATGAACTCTTCACACAAAATCTGCGAAAATGAAACGGTGTTGAATTGCATGTGAATTTTTTATGAGCGTTTTCATGCTGCTGCTGCTGCTTGCTGCTGCAGGTCAAATCCTGACTTTGAATCAAGGCGCTTCTGTAGTACCTCATATCTTAAAGGGGAACTTTTTAGACTTTTAGGCTTTGTATCGTCTCAATGTGGGCCAGTATATGCAAATTAACAACGTTTCCTTTCCCTCCCGCTACTTTCGTCGGAATGGTCCGATTGTTACATCCGATGTGACTTACGATTTTGCATCATCTGCTCTGAGCTGAGCCCCCCCCCTGAGATACGGGAGAGCATCGGCAAGAACTGGCAGGCGTATTTTCTTACTATAATGGAAGAAGCGTGTATTCATTATGCGTGTCTGTCCGGGCATCCGCAACAACTTCACACTCTCAGGCAGGTGTCTTGGAACACGAGGAAGCGCAGTGTCTGTCGTTTGTGTGTGTGTGTGTGTGCGCGTGCATGTGTGTGTGTGTGTGTGTGTGGGTGCGTGTGTGTGTGTGTGCGTGTGTGCGTGTGTGCGTGCGTGGTGTGCGTGCGTGGGTGCGTTGCGTGCGTGCGTGGGTGCGTGCGTGGGTGTGCGTGCGTGCGTGCGTGCGTGCGTGCGTGTGTGCGTGCGTGCGTGCGTGTTTGGACGAGGACAAGGGGCTCTCGAGACCGAAGAGGCATGTTTTTTTAGTGTTCCTAATGCGCTAGGACCAGGTGAGAGATCAGGTGGAAAAGTTCCCCTTTAAGCGCGTGCAGAAGGCAAGAAAGAGAGGACTTCAGTGTACTTCTGGGGAAGCGCTGGTGGTCCCTGGTGGTACAGCATGCCCCCGTTTCTCACCTTAAAAGCTGCAACATGATCAATGGCAGGGATCTCCTGTTGCGCCATGCATTGATCGAGGAGGTGGGAGGGGGAGGAGGAGAAGGAGGGGGGTAGGAGGAGGGGGAGGAGGAGGAGGAGGAGGAGGAGGAGGAGGAGGAGGAGGAGGGGGGTAGGAGGAGGAGGAGGAGGGGGAGGAGGAGGAGAAGGAGGAGGGGGGTAGGAGGAGGGGGAGGATACCAGAGAAAAAGCACAAGGACGGTTACAGAAAGAGAGGGGAAAAGAGAAGGAAGGGAGAGGGGGGATGGGGGGAAGGGAGAGAGAGAGAGACACAGAAAACACTCAATTAATGCTTTGAAGACCAGGTTCAGGTATTCCCTGGTGTGTGTGTGTAGGGGGGGGTGTGCCTGGCTCAGGGGCACGGCGGGGAGAAGCAGAGGAGCAGTCTAAATGATGCCAACAATAATGATGCTTGTGGTGTGGGCAGCGTTGATTATGTTGGTGGTGGTGGTGGTGGTGGTGGTGAAAAGGTGGTGGTGGTATAGATATGGTGGTGGTGATGGTGTAAATGTGGTGGTGATGGTGGTGATGGTGTAGATGTGGTGGTGGTGGTGGTGATGGTGTAGATGTGGTGGTGGTGGTGGTGATGGTGTAGATGTGGTGGTGGTGGTGGTGATGGTGTAGATGTGGTGGTGGTGGTGGGATGGTGTAGATGTGGTGGTGGTGGTGATGGTGTAGATGTGGTGGTGGTGGTGATGGTGTAGATGTGGTGGTGGTGGTGGTGTAGATGTGGTGGTGGTGTTGATGGTGTAGATGTGGTGGTGGTGGTGATGGTGTAGATGTGGTGGTGGTGATGGTGTAGATGTGGTGGTGGTGTTGATGGTGTAGATGTGGTGGTGGTGGTGATGGTGTAGATGTGGTGGTGGTGGTGATGGTGTAGATGTGGTGGTGGTGTTGATGGTGTAGATATGGTGGTGTTGATGGTGTAGATGTGGTGGTGGTGATGGTGTAGATGTGGTGGTGGTGGTGGTGTAGATGTGGTGATGGTGGTGATGGTGTAGATGTGGTGATGGTGGTGGTGGTGGTGGTGATGGTGTAGGTGGCGGTGGTATGGTGTAGATGTGGTGGTGGTGATGGTGTAGATGTGGTGGTGGTGATGGTGTAGATGTGGTGGTGGTGGTGGTGTAGATGTGGTGGTGGTGGTGATGGTGTAGATGTGGTGGTGGTGGTGGTGTAGATGTGGTGGTGGTGGTGGTGTAGATGTGGTGGTGGTGGTGATGGTGTAGATGTGGTTGTGGTGGTGGTGGTGTAGATGTGGTGGTGGTGGTGGTGATGTAGATGTGGTGGTGATGGTGTAGATGTGGTGGTGGTGGTGGTGTAGATGTGGTGGTGGTGGTGATGGTGTAGATGTGGTTGTGGTGGTGGTGGTGTAGATGTGGTGGTGGTGGTGGTGATGTAGATGTGGTGGTGATGGTGTAGATGTGGTTGTGGTCGTGGTGATGGTGTAGATGTGGTGGTGGTGGTGGTGATGGTGAGTGGTGGTGGTGGTGGTGTAGATGTGGTGGTGGTGGTGGTGGTGTAGATGTGGTGGTGGTGGTGATGGTATTGATGTGGTGGTGGTGGTGATGGTATTGATGTGGTGGTGGTGGTGTAGATGTGGTGGTGGTGGGTGAGTGGTGGTGTAGATGTGGTGGTGGTGATGGTATTGATGTGGTGGTGGTGGTGATGGTATTGATGTGGTGGTGGTGGTGTAGATGTGGTGGTGGTGGTGATGGTATTGATGTGGTGGTGGTGGTGTAGATGTGGTGGTGGTGGTGATGGTATTGATGTGGTGGTGGTGGTGATGGTATTGATGTGGTGGTGGTGGTGTAGATGTGGTGGTGATGGTGATGATGCTGATGGCGGCGGTGATGAAAACTATGCTGCTGTCTACCAGCGTCTCAGATCACCAGGGTAACCCCCCCCCCCTCGCTGTTGTGCACCCGTTTCCTCACAGCGACGAGGAGGAGCTCCGCAAGTCCTTCTCTGAACTGGGGGACAGCCTGGGCAACTCGTCCGCCTCCACCTCGGTGAAGCGGGTGGGCAGCAGTGGGAAGCCCCTGACGGAGGAGGCCCATCCCTCCTCGTCCTCCTCCTCTGCCGCCGCCGCCGCCGCCGCCGCCTGCTCCAGAGCGCTGCTCTACAAGAACGGCTTCCTGGTGCGGAAGGTGCACGCCGACTCCGACGGCAAGAGAAGTACGTCATGTCGTCATCGTTGTTATTGTCAGAATCAGAATGCCTTCATTGTTCACTGTCGTTGTGCACATTAAACAATTGGTAATTAGCAATCCTCACGGTCACTCCTACAAACAAACAACAAAAATATTATGATTGATCACAAAAACAATTAACTATAGAAAAATATACAGGTTAAATGATTGCCATAACTAAATTGGATATATACATCAAAATGTATATACATACAAAATATTGATAAAATACAGTATTGCACACCACAGTCAGTAGAGTGTTTTGTGTTTGACAGGATTAGGGATACTGTGATTCTAAATACACAATTCATTAAAAGATCTTATAAGACAATTTGGATTAAAAAAAAGTCCACTAAAACGCCTATGTTATAATTATTATAATAATAAAAATAAAAACTATTAAAAATATATCGTTAGTTAGAAGTAGTCAATAATAGACATTGAAAGTGTAAATGTTGACCGTGTTGATATGTCATATCACATACCGTTCACATGGGTGGACCGTGATGGTATGTAACATGATATGATCATATGTATACAGTCATGTGTAGCATGTGTAGCAAAAAGCTCTCACAGCAGCAGTGCCTGATAGGTTCTACGGCCTGTGTGTGCGCTGTGTACTGCAGCGCTCACACGCCTGGAAGGAATGTGATTATACTGCAACCCACTCTCTGTAGCCTAGAGAGAGGCCTAGCTTATTTTATTTTTATGTTCTCTCACGCATAAAACGAAACGCTGTGAATTCCAGTAGCGTTTTATTTTTATTTTTTTTCAAGGATAATAAAATATTACATGTGCTTCCGTGGCGGTTATGCCATCTCCTTCATTTATTTATTAAATTGTTTTAGCATGCAGATTACCACAGAACGCCACGAGGATAGTAAAATAACCAAAAGCACGACTGCTGTAATGCGATTGTGTTAATGAGATACAACACACATGTAACGTACACCCCATGTAACGTACACCCCATAACAATACGTTCACAGCTCCGAGGGGTAAGCGAGGGTGGAAGACGTTCTACGCCATCCTGAAAGGCCTCATACTCTACTTGCAAAAGGTAGGCTCCTCACTGTCATCCTATCGTATATTGGATCATATCAATTCATTATTATTTGATATTATCAATATTTAGGTTTTTCATTCATTTGAGTGGAATCATATTGTGATGATATTGTGATATCGTTATACAAAATGATGTCGCTTTCCTTGCTGTTAACGAGCACATTTGTTTTAAAAACTGGTTTTATTTATTATTTATATTATTTATTATTTATATTATTTATTATATTTATTATTTTAAAATGTTGTTTTGTTAGACATCACAGATAGCATTCAAATGCAGTTCAATGCGAGAAATGTCATTTGATTATGCACTGTACAATTAAGCCATATATATCCTGATAGCTATCCATATCGAAAAAATCCTTGATAATAATTGTGAAAGCTGCCAAAGAGATTTTTCAAAGAGAGACGACCCAAACAAGACAGCCCCGCCCCCCTTTCTGCTCCCTCCCACCCTCCCTGTGTTCCTCTGCCATTGAGAAGTCTGCGTGCGTTCACAAACCTAGCTGTGATTGACATGCAAGATGGATTCCACAAACCAATCAGGGAAGAGGGAGTTTAGAAAAGAGCCCGGGAGCACTCTGAAAACTCAATGCTCTCATTGAGAGGCAGTATCGGCTCCAGTCAACCGGAGCAGTTATTTCACAGAGCTTTTCACTCACTTATAGCTGACAGATGGGCTATGGGATTTCTAACAAATTACACTGAAATTATAGCTCTTGAATCGTACCTTCATCACCTTTAACAGATGTACTGTATGCATATATTTTGTTCATTATATAGCGACATAAACAACAATTTTTTTAGGGGTTTTAGAATAGACACGACTGCGTTCTCACTGCAGCTTTTAACTGCTTAAATTGTTTCTATAATCAAATAAAAAAACTTGAATGCATAGATTTTGGAAGCCAACGCACAGGTTTTCAGTTCATAAATGATCTTCTTCCTCTCACGCCGAATTATCAACACCATGTTAAATAATGTTGTACAAATATATTGCGGTGTACACACACACACACACACACACACACACACACACACACACACACACACACATACACATACACACACACCCCCTCTAGTTATGCAAAGGGTGGCTGGCTGGCCTCCAGTTCCAGGGAACACACATACAGTACAACAGATCGCGAGTGTGTCCGGTCTCTGGCACATGACTGAGTCTTCCATATGGAGCCCTGGACCCTGGCTTCAGAGCAGCAGCCTCTCAGGCTACCGTTCCGCTGAACAAATCAGGTGCGCCAAGACGCACGTTAGAACAAAACGGTTGACTTTGTCCCGGCGCACAATTCCCTGGCTCAGATCCAGAGGCTCTTATAATGAGGCTGACATGAAAAGCAGAGGAGTAGATGATTCCGGAAGGTTCCGGCTGCTGCAGATGGTACGCAGAGTACCATGCTGGACTTTCTGGACTCGTATTAATTTCTCATTACAGTAACTGCGCTTTTCTTCACTGTACTGCACTGTATTCATGATGCTGCTGCACTACTGGCAATTTAAAAAAGCTTTTTGCACAATATAACACATGTACATATCAGCCGTCAATCACTTTATTGTTCTTTTGTGTTCCTTTTTTATTTTATTTTGTATAGTATTCTTATAGTATTGTGTTCTAGAATTTCATACTGCGGGAGGGAATGGGAAGTAGGCGTTCCAATGTACTTGTTGCAAATGGTAAATCTTGAATCTTAAATTAGAGTGTTGTGCATTGGACAGCACAGCAGGTGTTTACATGTGATGCAGTAAGGATGTTTTAACCTCCATCGTTAGTTTGCCGATGGAAGTTTAACCTCGTTGTCAGTTGGAAAATATGAGCGATAGAAGTGGCAGCAGCTGACAAAGAACCCTTAGGCAAATACTCCAATCCACACAGCACTGAAACCAATGTTCGGTGGCCCTAGTTTTAACTGCAGGCTCGTCAGACGTAGCGAGAGTGTCTGCCACCCAAAGCGGTCGATGGCAGTAGTTTAACTACAGACCCGTCAGACAGTGTGTGCAACTAGAGTGCCAGCTCTAACAAAGGGTAAAGCCCAAAGCACAATTCACGTTTGTAGCATTGGAAGTAGAGCCGTGCTCTGGTTTCAACGGAGCAAAGCACATGGCGAGTGCAAATGTAGCGGCGTGACTGTAATGTTTCCATGCGCTTTGGGGCCTCGACGGGCCAACCGTTTCATGCGTGTGATTTCTTGCAGGGCGAGTACCGGCCTGACAAGCAGCTGTCGGACGAGGACCTGAAGAACGCCGTGTCCATTCATCACTCCCTGGCCTTGAAGGCGTCGGACTACAGCAAGAGGCCCAACGTCTTCTACCTGCGTACAGCCGACTGGAGGGTTTACCTCTTCCAGGCACCGTGAGTCTGTCCGTCCCTCCCCCCCCCCCCCCACACACACACACACACACACACACACACATTGCACCTTGTGTAATTTGTGTGGTAAATCTACCTACCTGCGATATATGGGGTAAATTACACGGAGGATAAAAAAAATAAACTGAATTTATTTCATTGTCCATGGGAGAATCCATTATAGAACTTGCTGACACGTAGTCGGCAAAAGTAGCCAGCTACAGAATATATACACACACACACACACACACACACAAACTTGCACACAAACACCAGCATGCACAAGCTCATGCGGACCACAAGTGATCTTGCAAATGGATGGACATTCACCTTTGGGGTTAGCATTTAGCAACACGGTGGTGGGTCTTAAAAGGGAACGGCTGGGTTATTGCTACCCTTTATTTTCCCTTATGTCTCATATGCGACAGCAAGGCAGATTTGTGCGCAGGAAGCACGTACCGCAGAGCAGAGGAGCGGCGTCCTCTGTCGGGGCGGTCTACTTATAAGAGAAAACGCCATTAAATCCTTGTCCTTTAAAGCCCTTATCACATCTAAAGCCAGATTGCTAAATCCTGCAGCTCTAGGAAAAAATAGCCTGTTAGACGAGCACACTCTTTTTCGTTCCGTCACTGCAAGGTCGTTCGGCCGACTGTCTGTGTCTATGACCGCTGGTCCAGATTCCCCTCCCCCTTTGTGGCAGCCAGCCAATCAGAACTGAGCAGTTAGACCAATGATGAACTTAGCTGAGTTTAGAGATGTTGTGTGTGTTAGTCTTTAGTGTCTTAGTGTCTCTCAGTGTCTTAGTGTCTTAGTGTCTCTTTAGTGTTTTAGTGTCTCTCTCACACATGTGTATGTGTGAGAGAGGCAATATATCTCTTTAGTATCATGGCATGACACTACATATCCTCTGGGCTTTGGCCTACTGTGACGAGGCTTAAATGTGGTGTTTGCTTTGTGCAATAGATAGTCTGGGAGGCAGATTGTCCAAATTATCTAACGTTTCTCTCCGATGCAGTGAGGAGTAATTTCAGCTAGTTCTACTCATTAAACCGCCCAAATACGATCGACTTATCAATACCAAGTTGTGAAGCATATATTGGAACTACAGTACGGTACTGCTGGCTTGTTGATGTGGGTCAGTAGCAACGGTGGCAGCACATGGTGATGGTGAACACATGGTGTGTGCTGGAGGCCAACCCTACGTGTAATGTAACGTAACGCTATTGTCTACAGTTAGGGGAAGCGAGCAGGGCAGAGGTTGGCACGGTACCCAGGAACCAGGAAGTGGCACATAAGCGGCCACATGTGACAGATCCCAGGAGAAGACAGGCTCTCTGCTCCAGTTGCAGCTCGCATATGTCCCAGATACTCTCACTACAGCTCCTCTTACACCATACACACACACGCACGCACGCACGCACGCACACACGCGCACGCACAAACACGCACTAGAACACCTCACATACACACACAAACACACACACAAACTATTACAGATGCACCAACACACTCCTAGACACCCACACACACACACACACACACACACACACACACTATTACAGATGCACCAACACACTCTTAGACACACACACACAATGCAGACACTCATTTCCTCCTACCATGGTCCTCTTCTCTCTCTCTCTCTCTCTCTCTCTCTCTCTCTCTCTCTCTCTCTCTCTCTCTCTCTCTCTCTCTCTCTCTCTCTCTCTCTCTCTCTCTCTCTCTCTCTCTCTCTCTCTGAGGTGAAATTAGGTTCTTTGTCACCATTGCTGCTGCATCTTCCGATGATTATCTCTCCGGTGTTGCAAGCCGCATAGGCCTACGTTCACATACCAAGAATGCATGCATGTTTTTTGAAAACTTTTTGTGTGTGTGTGTTTGTCCGTGTGTGTGTGTGTGGCCGCATATGTTCCCTTATCTGTGGCAGGAATGCGGAGCAGATGCAATCATGGATCACGCGGATCAACGCGGTGGCGACCATGTTTTCTTCCCCTCCCTTCCCGGCGGCCATCGGTTCGCAGAAGAAGTTCAGCCGGCCCCTGCTCCCGGGGACCGTGTCCAAGCTGTCCGAGGTGCGACCGTTACCTGAATCTCCTGACCTAGCCCAGTTAGAGGAAGGACTCGCTTGGGCCTCGGATAGAAATGGCTTTGATTGATCAGAGCTGAGGCACCCCCCCCCCCTTCCCAAACCCAACCCAACCCACTGAGACACTTAATTTCATAAGAATATTCCTACACGATTAATAAATAATGCATGATTGCCATCTCATTACATTGCATTACATTACAGTCATTTAGCAGACGCTTTTATCCAAAGCGACTTACAATAGTGTTTTTCAACAAAGGAAGGTAAGAGAACAACTCGTAGTCAGAAGTCAAAAGTGCATTTTATTCCCAACAAGTCTCCAATAACTGAACCAGTGCTCAGGTAAAAAATACAATAAGGTAAAAGTACAATAAGTTGGCAAACAATATAGAACAATATCTAGAACAGTATCTACCTACTTAGATAATCGACTTAGTAAGACACGAGTAAAAAGTGATCAGAGGATGTGCTAGGAGGGAAGGGATCCGGGTAGTGTGTCCTGAAGAGATGAGTTTTCAGCCCCGCGGCGAACGACGGGCAATGACTCCGCAGTCCTGACATCCGTGTCGTACATTTTTGTCGTGTTCTTGCCATTGTGAGGGGAGGCCAGCTGGTAGTGCTGTGCACGTGAAGTGAACCTCGATCCCCGACACCTCGAGAGACGTTCCTAGCGGTGAAACTAGGGCCTGTGGGGTTTTTAGCTTACTTCGGCTGCCTCTCATTCAAGATTCAAGATTCAAGATGTTTTTATTTGCCGTACGCAAAACAAGTACAATGGACTTGCTTACCACAGTAGTTGGAATTCCCTCCCACAGTATGATTTTTTTTATTTTTACAATTGAACACTATACACTATACTATGTACTATACTTATACTACATGCCATGGGGGTCATAGATTTGAACCCAGTGTGAGACACTCACAGGTACACCATTCAAGACACTCACATTTACCTGTTTTGTAATGTCATCTTTTACTGTTTGGGAAATCCTGGAGCTTCAATGAAGGTCAGCATTACAAATAGTGAAAGAGTTGACCGGGACCAAATGGCTTTTTTCTCTTCACAGTCTGTCGTGACATGAACTAAAGTTGAGCGGCAGTGTGATCACACAGACGTGTGTGTTATATCACCGTCTTCTCACTGACTCATCCTTACCGTCCGCAGGAGGAGCAGGTGAAGTCCCACGAGTCCCGCTTCCGCGCCATCTCCAACGAGCTGGCCGAGCTGCGCTCTTACCCGCCCGACCGCAAGGTCAAAGGACGCGAGCTGGACGAGCATCGCCAGCGTGACGAGTATTTGGAGTTTGAGGTACGCCGCTACTCCTTTCTCTCCAGTCTGGTGGGCTGCAGGGCTACGCCTGCAGGGTGGGGGGGGGGGAATACATTAATTGGAAAGCCAGTGGAGCGTTGAGTGATTATCGCCACGCCAAAGAGCTAATATTTCTAACAATGTTTTTTTTCCTGCCCTCATTCTTTTCTTCTCCCCGTCGCTTCCCTAAAACTCCTCACTCCTTCCCCTGTCTCCCTCCCATCCCTCCCTCCCTCCCTCCCTCCCTCCCTCCCTCCCTCCCTCCCTCCCTCCCTCCCTCCCTCCCTCCCTCCCTCTCTCACCTCCCTGGGCTACTTGCAGAAGACGCGGTACGGCACCTACGTCATGCTGCTGCGCTCCAAGATCCGCAGCGGCGAGGCGGACCTCTCCCTGTTTGAGGCCCAGCTGCTGGAGGACGGCGCGCTGCAGCGGGCCCACTCCAGCCCCACGCTGCAGGACAGCAGCCTGGCCAGCCTGGCCAGCAGCAGTGCCAGGGACACAGCCAACAGCAGCAAGGCCAGCTGCGCCAGCGCTGCCGGCGGAGGTGGTGGTGGTGCCGGTGGTGGTGCCGGTGGCGGCGGCGGTGGTGGCGGCAGTGGCAGCAAGCTCCGTGCAGAGGGCCAGAGGCACAGCTACCGGCAGGCGGTGAAGAAGTGAGGCTGGGCGGGGTGGGAGGGCGGGGCCGCCGGCAGCGGCAGGCCCCGCCTTCCTGCACGGGTGTTTTTTTGTTAAATCCCCTTTGAGATGTGGCAAAGGGTTCGGGAGGCGCAGCTTGAAGAATGAGGGGTGGAGTGAGGTCCGTTCCACTCCTCCCTCCTCCCCTAACCGACCCCTGCCACCCCCCTCTCGACCCTCCATCTTCTCGGGCCAATAGGGGAGTCGCGGGCCCTGTGACTGGCGGGGTGGGCGGCCAATACCAGGGGGGACGAGAGGTCAGGAGGCAGAGGGACAACGGAGAGGACACAGGCCTGTGGCAAGGGGGGGAGGGGGATCAGGGGAGGTGAGGTCTCACTCAGAAAATGCATTCTGGGTGCAGTAGTGTACTACACTGCGCTGCAGTCGGACTCTGGGCGCTGTTTGAAGGAGTCAGATGCAGGGACCTACCATTTGGGCATCCTTAGCCATTTTTTATTATTCTGTCAAGGCACCTCCGCTTACCGGCCTCTCCCACCAATTTTGTTTCCCCCGTGACCTCTGATTCGGGACCAAACAAGTTTTTTCCCCATATGAAACATTGCATTGTTTAAGTCGAACCCACAACCACCGCCACCCGTCTGGTTCTTAGGGTGAAACGAGCCGCAGGGCTTGTCCTCATAATGACAACTAGGGCATCACGTGAGGTCATCACAGCAGAGGCGGTACCCGTTGCAGCCCTCCAGTAGTGTTCACATTCCATACCAGAGACCTGACACGCGGCAGCTTTCCCACCCACCACCACCCCCCCCCCCCCCCCCTGAGTATCTCACTGCAGCCGCGGCACTATGGAGGGAGAACCAAGAACACATCTGCACAGCGTACGACACATATCAGAACACATATCATCAGGCCCGTGTTGCATCTTATCCCTGTGTGTCCAATCCAAAATAGGGATGATCACAATTCTACAAATACACACACACACACACACGCACACACACAACTCAACCGAAATCGATACTTAACGCGTTTCCCCCCCCCCCCCCCCCCCCAGACGGGCGCCACCAGCTTTATCTCCTCCACTGCAAACAGATGTCCTCGTGTTCGGTCGCCTTCCGCCTTGGTTTATTTTCCTCTCCCTCTTTTCTGCTTTTCCCTAGCTGAATATCGTTTCCTCCAGTGAACCTGCATGCCTATATCTGACTGACTCTGCAAGCTCCTTTGTATCCAGACAATTTTTGGAGGGGGGGGGGGTTGTTTTACTTCTAATGTGATAGAAAGCGGCAACATTTTTGTTTGTTTGTTTGTTTAGAGTGTTGGTTTGTTGACTCGTACCGTTGTTGATCCGCGTCCCTGGTGTGTGTGTGTGTGTGTGTGTGTGTGTGTGTGTGCGTGTGCGTGTGTGTGTGTGTGTGTGTGTGTTTAGCCCCCTGATTTGATTAGTTCACTTTCAACACTCACCGGGCACAGACCCTGAATGTTACTTGTTTTTCCTTTTTTTTCCTTTTTCCAGTATTTTTCACAGTATGTTACAGTTTGTTGACATTCAGTCCGCTCTACCTGTGCAATTTATTGTCAAGTGTACAATGAAATATGTTATTGGGTATATATAAAGGAATATGTTATCCATATTCATTTGTTTAACATACAGGATATGTTGTGTGTATTTAACTTGGGCCACCAATGCCGTACGCTTATATTACCCAAAAGTATATAAATCGCCAATGTACTCAATGCGCATCGTTTTGTGAATATGAATTAGGTACACATACATAGAGCTGACATTCCTTTGTCCTGAGAGTCTAATACATGTAATACATGATAATCATGGAGATATCAAAGCCAGCAGCACAATGTTTGTCACATAAATGTCAGCGTTAAGTGTCAAAAGAGAATAGATTTGATTATTATATTATATTATTGATTATGGAGTTTGAAGACATCCGCGACTGGGTTCTTAAAGGAGCTGCAGACATAATAATAATACATGGCGTCGAGAATCCAACTGTCATTCTATGATTGGAAACTAGTGTGACTAAGTTGCTATGCGAGTGGAGGACGATACAAAAACCATCGCACAGAGGGAGGGGAGGGAAGAGACAACCACTGGTTTGAACAGTGAGCTGCATGATTGTTGTACGTCATATTCCTATTTCTTATTTTTGTTGATCAGAAATATTATTGTCTACTCGATTTTCAACGCCTGTCACCTGTTCTGTAATATTTTGTGGTGGACTATCGTCGATTGTTGTATGAAATTCTCTACTCAGGCTTGACAGTTGATGCCTTGGATGGCTGCAGTGTTAGCGTCTAACCAGCAGGGGGAGCTGTGGACGACGGTTACGTTACTTTTAGGGCCATGACAACCACCTACGATACCCTGTTAATGCACATGCACATACAAGCACTCACGTACAGATGGATATTGCAGAGTGATGAAACACGACTAGTTTGTGCAGACAGTACCTGATGAGTACTGTAGAGCGTGCTACGTACGTGTGTGTGTACGTACGTGTGTGTGTGTGCGCGCACACACATTTCTGCTTGTGTCGCACAAAGGATTGTGAAAGAGTGTGTGAATGCCTTATTTTAATGTCTAGCTGTAGGTTATATATGGTCATTGTATGCATGCTGTGTACATGCTGGCTGTCATACAAACAGCCTATTTAACCTTGAGGGCCTGCTAGCCACTTACCACGCTGTGTCTAATTATAAGCGTCATCAAGCGGTATTTATTCCACTGTTGCTACCCACAAATACCTGCAGTAGAATTTGTACAGTTTTTAGGACAATTGCGGAAGATGTCCACTCTTAACTCTTGCATGGTGTTTGCCTCGTCCCTTCCCTTCCCTCCATTGCATTATTTTAGTTTATGAATATACAATTTTTTACCTGCTATTCTTTTTAACTGTAATCTCTCCTGTTGGACATTTTTTTCTTCACATGTCATCACCTTTGCACTCGTTAATTCCTCTCGCTTACGCTCCTGTTGTGTATTCTCCCCACGACACATAGCCTTGTTTTACTTGTATGGCTTTTGGCGATATCATCAATGAGACTGATGTCACTACTCATAGCGATTATTCTATATTGTTTCCATTACTGATGACCTCCCTTAAATGGATTGTGTATGTTGTTGTTACAAATGTGTATTTATTGTTTTTTTTTGCACTGTGGCCAAACTGTTAAGGAATGACCAGCATCGTGTCCAGTTCCATTTCTAAACCTCTCAAAAGAGTGAAAATGTACCTGTACACACTCCTTTTCTATCTATGTCCATATCAATCAGTTTTCATGACGGGGTTAACGTTCAACACAGCTACGCCCTACGGTGGGAGTCTTGACGTTCACATGTTTAATTCAAAGGGTTTCTGTGTGTCCCCAGCTAAAGCAGAACTATTGTCCCCAGGGTTAAAACAAAACAATTGTCCATCCATCCTGCATCTACCGCTTATCTGGGATCGGGTCGCAGAGTTAGCGGGCGCCAGCAAAACTACAACAAAACTATTGTCCCCAGGTCAAAACCAAACTATTGTCCCCAGCTTAAACTGTACAAAGCATTATGAAGATTCAAGATTTGTACAATGGAATGCAGGTATTGTCCCCAGGTTAAAAACGAAGTATTGTCCCGAGGTTAAAACAAACATTGTTACCAGGTACACAAAACAAAGTGTTGACAAGAGTTATGGATGATGACAAAATGTCGACTAGGATACTCCGTCAACTCACCTCACGCTCGCAAACACTCCCCTTCTCCCTTGCCATGTCCTTACCTCTACGTTTACATCTTGTAAATCACGCCGGTGTTTCCGATCTGTGTTGTCTTTATAATAGGGAAGGTGGGGCAGAGGAAATGCTTTGTTGGTGTAAATCAATAAGAAGCAAGGAGCGAGTTATCATGTGCCAAACTTGTCCAGACAGTGCCACAGTACTCTCATTCTGCGTGCGTGTGTACCAGACCAATATAAATGATGATGGATATTTCTTTCATAATCCACATCCATGATCAGCTCATCGTGGTCCAACAGCCACATGCGTGGCAACGCGTGGAATGAGAGGAACGGCCTGTCACACACTTTTCTTTACACAAACATAGAAACTGAGAAATATTGGCTGGTCGTCTCTGTGGTTATGACCCCTCCATTCCCCCCTCCATTTATGAATGTAATATGTATGTACATGCATATTTCTATGACTATATATATATATATATATAGTACAGTGTATATATATATATTTATATATATATGTGTATATATCTGTCTGTGTGTGTGTGTGTATATATATACATTTATATATGTATATATGTGTGTGTGTGTGTATATATATATATGTATATATATATGCTTCATACATATATATATATAAATAATATATATATATATATTATATATATATATATATATATATATGAAGCATGGGACATTGTGTTTAGGTCTGCTTCCGTCACATTGGAGGTGAATGGTGATCATAATCTTTTGTTTCGTTTTTTTAATATTCCTCCATATGAATGAAGGAAATGGCTATGTCACATGCTGTTTGTGTGCTGCTGATGTGTTTTATAGAACAAGACGGTTCATTCAACTACGTTCACATGTGTAGGGCTCTTATCTATTACAGTGTTTTTCAGTCTGGTGCAGGCGGGGCAATTGTCATGTTATGCTATATGCATAAAGCTATATGTGTCACTGCCTTGTCTAAATAACTCACCAAGGACATGTTGTTTTGCTTCTTATTTTTGGAGGCATAGAAGATTCAAATAAAAGTGTTTTCAAAGTTGATTGTGTCCCGAGTCTTTAGACAGTATTTTTCTATACGTTTGTTTTCCAAATCACTACTGCTCCACTGCATCCTAATACTAGGATGGGTTAAATGCAGATAAACTCAATGTCACTGTGTGCGTACGTGTACATACCAATAAAGAGGATTAAATCCTCCAGATTTAGATTTAAAACTAATATGTATATGTTTATATGTATATAATATGTTTGAATCAGAATACATACAGAAACAATATAGAAAAATATATATAGAATAACAAAGACCTCTGTCCTCCTGTTCTGTTTCTGTTTCTGTTATATAAAAAATACCTAAAGATAAAATCTAGTTTTAAAGAGTCTTAAAGATAAAAATTAAAATAATAATTACAATGTAAATACTGCCAATAAACCCCGACTGCAGCCACATTAATCCTGGGGGGTGAAAACATAAAAAAAACACGTACAGTCATGACAGCGTGATAATAAGCTCAGAATAATGCGGCGAACAACGCCCCCGTGTGGCTGCAACCCGAACAGCAGGAGCGGCGGAGTAGTTTGTGATGACGTCACCGCCAGGAAAGTACACAGCAGAACTGTGCTGGTGCTTCTGCTGCTGCATTGAGCTCCAACAAACCAAGACAATCACAGTCCCCCGGCGAAACCTCTTCATGACATTCACATAACGAGGCCAAGTAAGTACCGTCAAAGTGTTCATCATACATCGCTCGGTGCGATAATTGATGCTTATCTCGAAAAAACCAAGCTTTATTGCCCTAATGCCAAGAAGCTAGCAAATAAATGGCTCCGTCTACTTCCTGTGAGCCATGGAGACGTTAATATCTCAATGGATAACTTGCTGGTGTTTTAGCAAAACAAGTCACGCTTAACCCATATATACCCGAGACCTACTCGTCGTACCCTAATAACCACAGTATTTAAAACCGATGACTGGAAGTGGTATCTCGACTCGTATCGTTGCCAAACAAACAGAGGTATGTGTGAGTAACAAACACGACGTAGTCGGTCGGGAGCTACCTGGCTAGCCTGACCCAGAATATACACTGTACCAGATGTGAGGTCTTCATGTGATTACATCTTTATAATGTAACTACTGTCATCTAGACGCCGACATGGACAAGATGTACACGTTGGCATTAGTTGGGGGGGCAATACATAAATAAAAGTAGAAGAACACAACGGGAACATGCTAATTGTTGTTGAATTCACTGACGTCATATTGTGTTGTTGTTTTTTTGCAATGTTGTGGTTGTCTTCTTTAGGCTGCACCTCACCATGGAGAAGCCTCCTTTCAGACAGAACCAACACTGCGGCGAGTGGGAGTTAAAGGAGAGACTGGGCATGGGTGGCTTCGCACATGTCTACCTCTACCAACACCGTGTGAGTTTGTATTGGGAGCATCGCGGCCTGATCGCTGCCAGACAGACAGACACCTGCTATCACAGACCTGTATACAAAGCTGTTGGCTTAAGTCCACAAATCAGAATCTCGAATGTACTATTAACAATAATAATCATAATTACAATCGTAAAGTTCATAATAAGTCAAATATAATAAACTACTTTATACTGAACCTTTGTGTTAACGTTTGTGTTTACGTTTGTGTTTGATATGTGGACTAATTGTTAGACCCTCATAATCCCGTCTCTTTTTATAGGAAACAAATGACAAACTCGCTGTGAAAATGTGTCGCCTGGAGTTGACGCCAAGAAACAAGGACAGATGGAGCAGAGAGATTCAGATCATGAAAAAGTGAGTGTCCTGTCCCGTCTCTGGTTGTTATTAGAAACCCTTATGCCCATGGGTTGTTGGCTTTAATAGCGTTGCTCTCAAATGTCGACCAGTTAATTGCAAGTCGCAAACCGTGCTAAGCAGTTGTAGCATTGCTACTAAGCAGTGGAACCTCATACAAGATATTTATTTCCCCTTTGTAACAAGTACATTGGAACGCTTGCTCCCCATTCCCTCCCACAGTATATATCTCCAAAAACAATACCATAAAAATAATATATACAATAAAAATGAACAAAAAAAGGACAGCAAAGTGACTGATAGATGGTATGAACATCTGTTGAATGTGCAAAAGCATTTAAAGTAGCAGTAGTGCAGCAGCATCGTGAATACAATGCAGTAGCTGTAATGAGTCCAGAAAGTCCAGCAAAGTATGTAAGTGTAATGTTAATGACAATTTTATGAAAGTGAAAACAGCAATCCTAGCAGTTTAGTAGGCGCACTGCCTGGTTCAGTAGGTGCACTGCCTGGTATGCCTCATACCTGAAGTTATTTTATACCTGTTTTTAGTACCAGGCACTTTACTTCAACATTTGCACTCTGGTTAGATGCCAAATTATGTGTGCTGTGCAATGACAATACATTTTAATCTAATCTAAGAAGCAAAACATTGTTATCATCAACGATGGCAGCATAGTCTGGGCCATCTCTAGCCTGGAATGGGGAACTTGACCAAAACATGTTGCGTTTATAACCGTTCTGTGTTCACCTATTTTGTCATTCAGGTTAAATCATATCAATGTGGTGACAGCCAGAGATGTGCCGGAGGAGATGAAGCACATAGCCTTAAATGATCTCCCGCTGCTAGCCATGGAGTACTGCTCCAGGGGGGATCTGAGAAAGGTCACACACACACACACACACACACACACACACACACACACACACACACACACACACACACACACACACACACACACACACACACACACACACACACACCACACACACACACACACACACACACACACACACACACACACACACACACACACACACACACAGACATAGACACACAAACAGAGACACAAACAGACTGTATAGAGATTTAAAAACAAAAGCCCATATTAAAGAGTGTACCTCCTTTGCAAAAGGAACAAGGATGTGTTTCACATGCAATGGGTGAGGTTTGTGGACGTCATGCTGAGACTACCGTTCTGTCTCTGACCCGATAGATGCTGAGCAAACCTGAAAACTGTTGTGGGCTGAAGGAGAGCGAAGTGCTCTCACTACTCAACGATGTCGGTACGGTGTAGTACTTCACTGCATGCATGCCAGCTTAGCCAGTCCATCTTCTGGTTTTCCTGCCGTGTAAAGTAATGCATGGCCTGCACTATGTGTTTTTAGGATCGGGCATCCAGTATTTGCACGAGAACAAGATCATACACAGAGACCTTAAGCCTGAAAACATTGTGCTCCAAGAGGTCAACGGCAAGGTGAGAGAGTGAGAGAGAGTGAGAGTGAGAGAGAGAGAGAGAAAGAATCGATCAGGGTTATGATACCGTGCATTGTACCGCTTTTCGGCTCACAGCTTGTTCACAAAATCATCGACCTGGGCTACGCTAAAGACTTGGACCAAGGCAGTCTCTGCACCTCTTTCGTCGGCACTCTTCAGTACCTGGTACACACACACACACACACACACACACACACACACACACACACACACACACACACACACACACACACACACACACACACACACACACACACACACACACACACACACACACACACACACACACACACACACACACACACACACACACACACACACACACACACACACACACACAGCTTACCATGTGCCATTGTAATGCACTCTTCAGTACCTGGAACACACACTGCATTAGCGTTTTTTACATTTACCATGCCAATACACTTAAAGAGCAATCCTTATCTCACTCTTATCTCATGAGTGCATTCCTGTAATTCATAGTTTTCACCATACACCTTCTTTAGTGATAATTGCTAATTAAAAATTAAACGGGATGATATTTGGATATTGTTTTTGATTAACATGTATCCAATTGGAAGTGCTGTACGGTTGAATAGTTGAACTAAATGTATTTGCCGAAGCCGCGATCGTACGTTTGGTTGGTTGTCGCCATTACCCGAAAGTCTGTTAAATGACTAAATGTGGCATATTGTGGGTGAGGTGCCCTTCCATCCTACCCACACCGTCGATGAACGCCTCGTACACGGTTGGTCTTCCCCTCAGGCCCCAGAACTGTTTGAGACGAAGCCCTACACAGTCACTGTGGACTACTGGAGCTTTGGGACCATGGTGTTTGAGTGCAGCTGCGGCTTCCGGCCGTTCCTGCATAACCTGCAGCCCGTTCAGTGGTAGGTGGGCTGGGAAGGGGGAGCTTTGTTGAAACCAACACAATAATAATAAGAATAATAATAATGAATAATACTCTTTCATCCCATGCTCAGGGCTAGCAAAGTACGGAACAAGGGACCAAAAGACATCATGGCTGTGGAGGAGCTGAACGGAGAAGTTAGATTCTCCACACATCTGCCCTACCCAAACAACCTCAGCAGGTTAGCACAGCAGCCCACCAGTCTCCCCCCCCCCCACACACACACACACACACACACACACACACACACACACACACACACACACACACACACACACACACACACACACACACACACACACACTAAAGAATGTTGTGCAATAACCAGCATGTTTGGTGTGACTCGTTCTAATGTAGTCTAATGTAATCTAGTGTAATCTTTTTTTCCCCCTATCGACCGCAGTGTCTAGTGGTATGATAAAAAAAAATCACAAGGCATCAGCAGTTTTTTTTGTGTGTGTAATTAATTTAGAGCAGGGGAGTGCATCTCGCTCTAGCCAGGACAGTGGTCCGCTACATCCACCCGTGTTTTTAACCTCTTGATCCTCCGACAGCACGCTGTTGGAGCCCATGGAGGCGCTGCTGCAGCTCATGCTGAAGTGGGACCCCGTCCAGCGGGGAGGCAGGCTGGGCGCGGACAGCAAGAAGCCTCAGTGTTTCGAGGTGCTGGAGCAGATCTTGAACATGAAGGTCAGTCAACGCCAAGTGTCCCGGCTGAAATACGAGGGGGGGGGGGGGGGGGGGGGCGTTCACCGCGGTTTACCGCGGTTTAATTTAGGGCATGCGGGAGGTCGTTTATCCTCAGTTGAGTTTTGGCCTTGTTTGCCACTTTGAGATTGGGGATGCTTTTTGGCAGAGTTGTTATTCCCATCCCATGAGCAGTAAGCGTATATCTGTCCTACACTCGGCGCTCTGGTCTTGTTTTGTTTAGCAAATAGCTATAGAGTGAATCTCAATCTTGCATACGTTTTTATGTTGATTTGAAACCTACATACATTTCCTACTCCCTACTCTCTTTCTAGGGAGTTCAATGTAGAGGAATTTATAGTGAGCTGCAAATGGATCTTTTTTTGTGAGAGAGTGGAGATTGACAGGAAAGGAGAGAGAGAGAGAGAGAGAGAGAGAGAGAGAGAGAGAGAGAGAGAGAGAGAGAGAGAGAGAGAGAGAGAGAGAGAGAGAGAGAGAGAGAGAGAGAGAGAGAGAGAGAGAGAGAGAGAGAGAGAGAGAGAGAGAGAGAGAGAGAGAGAGAGAGAGAGAGAGAGAGAGAGAGAGAGAGAGAGAGAGAGAGAGAGAGAGAGAGAGAGAGAGAGAGAGAGAGAGAGAGAGAGAGAGAGAGAGAGAGAGAGAGAGAGGAAATGACCACAGGCTGGCATCAAACCAGGGTCACTTCAAGGGTTTTTTGCCTATGTGGGTGAGAGGCTTACAGGATGAGCTACCAAGCCGCCCCACTGTCTCATTATTAAACGGGCCAGATCTACATCAGCGGTGGACGTTGCTTGTCCGTCTGTCATTCTTCTTTTGGTGCAATGCATGATGGTCTATATGCCTGGTGAGTGACTTTTCACTTTGCATTGTGGGATACGATGATATTATACCCTATACACTGTATAGGGTATAATAATTGTCATTGTACATTCTGCACAAAAAAATTGCATACTAACTATATAGTGCACTTTGTAGTCAGTAGTGAGTGATTTTCGACACAGCCATACTGTGCTTTCTGCTTTGCACCCTTTTCACCGAGGCGCCGTCGGAAGACAAACACGTAACACTAATTTTGAGTCTCAGACTCCTTCTATGAACTAGTACTAGTGATTTATCTTCACTAGTTTAGTCTACTACTCGTGTCTTGGTATGTAAAAGTAGCAGACACATAGGCAGCGTTAATGAGCGACACCTGTGAAATGGGTCTCTGGTGTCGTTGGTTTTATAGATCATTTTTTCCCACCCCAGGTTGTGCACATCCTCAACATGACCACGGCCCAGGTCCACTCTCTGGAGCTGGCCCCCAAGGAGAGTCTGCACAGCCTGCAGCGGCGCATCGAGGGCGAGACCAAGATCGAGGTGGTGAACCAGGAGCTGCTGCAGGAGACGGGCGTGTCGCTGGACCCCCGGAAGCCCGCCGCACAGTGTGTCCTCGACGGAGTGGTAGGAGCAACAGTTTATTAATGTATAAAATCAATTGGCATATATAATAATAAAATTTGAAATAAAAATGAATGAAATTAAAACAATTAAGTAATGCTTTCTTTTTTTTAGATAGCCCATGTGTATGGCTCCACCATATCATAAAGTGTCTGTTAAGTCTTTTAACAGCCACCCTTAAGCCACACCTTAAGCTAACATAGAGAGGTGTGTGTGTGTGTGTGTGTGTGTGTGTGTGTGTGTGTGTGTGTGTGTGTGTGTGTGTGTGTGTGTGTGTGTGTGTGTGTGTGTGTGTGTGTGTGTGTGTGTGTGTGTGTGTGTGTGTGTGTGTGTGTGTGTGTGTGTGTGTGTGTGTGTGTGTGTGTGTGTGTGTGTGAGAAAACCACGAGGATGTCTCCTGACTTATCTTTTTCCATCGTCTGTGTTGCAGAGAGGTTGGGATAGCTACATTGTGTACCTGTTTGACAAGAGCCTCACCAAGTACTCTGGGCCGCTCTGCGCCAGACCACTGCCAGATAAAGTCAACTCTATTGGTGAGTGTCGACCACAAGATGAGCCTTCGGAAGGCTCAATCGTATAGTGTTACTGCAGTGTATATACCCTACAATGTAGTACAAAGAAGTCAAGTCAATTTTATTTGTAAAGCTCTTAATCACAGTTACAGTCTCAAAGGGCTTCACAGGCCACATGTTAACAACACTCAGCCCCCCCCTAAGGGCAAGAAAAACGTCCCTTAATTATGGAGTAAGAAATCTTGAGAAGGAACACCGAGTCGGGGATCCATCCTTCCAGGGATGGTTCAGGAAGAAGAATTTATAGTCGTAGTGACAGTGTCCAACGTCGCTGTGGACGAGCATTCTTGCTTGTAGAGCTTTGAATGTGTCCCTCCTCCGGTTCAAACCCCACCGACTTTAAAGTAGGGTTAGAAGGTGTTTTTAATATTCAGAGTGTTCCCCGTCCTGCTCCCCCTAGTGCAAGAGGCGAAGACCCAGCTGCCTCTGGCGGTGCTGAAGAAGGTGTGGGGTGAGGCGGTGAGCTACATCTGTGGCCTGAAGGAGGACTACAGCAGGCTCTTCCAGGGCCAGAGGGCTGCCATGTGAGTGGACGTCCAGACGTACAGTACATCACAATAGTGTTGTCGGCAAAAACTGTGTCATCCTGATCAAATTAGATTACGGTCAATTTGCCGGTTTGTCGGTAGGTTTCCACGGGATCACCGTTTTCAAAACAAAGATAATAAACCCTCAAGACCTTACAAGAAAATATTTATCCACATCAATCAGGGAGCCACTTTTACTTTTACCTGAGAAATGGTTCTGCTCTCGAAGGCTTGTTGGGAAGGAAATGCACTTATGATTTCCCTACATATGTCACTTATTGTAAGTCGCTTTGGACAAAAGTGTCTGCTAAATCACTGTCATGTAATGTCATTTGATCCTTGTATACAGGATCAGAACCTTTACCCACGTAGACTTGCTGCAGTTTGGCCTTGATCATGGTAGTTGGCGGCATCTCCACAGCACATTTGAAGTAGCATTAGATGTGAGACCTGCGGTGGAGGGCCTTTGTTCAACTTGGGCACACCTGCCAAACACTGGGTGTTCTCTAAGTGAGTTTTGTCTTGTGCGTTCCAGGCTCAGTCTGCTGCGCTACAACACCAACCTGACCCGCTACAAGAACAGCATGTTTGGCTTCTCCCAGCAGCTGAAGGCCAAGCTGGACTTTTTCAAGAGCAGCATTCAGTACGACCTGGAGAAGTACAGCGACCAGATGCACTACGGCATATGTACGTGTGCACACAACGTACACGTGTCCAAACGTTCGTCCTCGTCGGGGTCTCGGCGAGATCTTTAACTGTGTCTGTCTGTGTAGGGCAATATGCGTACACAGTCCTAATCACATTGAGGGAACAATTCTCAGGTCTGTGTATTGAAGTGTTGTTCTTCTACTCCATAGCCTCTGAGAAGATGCTGAAGGCCTGGCAGGAGAACGAGGAGCGAGCTGCAGCCTTTGCACAGGTACCGGCACTTTCCTTCCTCACTGTAGCCTCCTCCGTGATGCAGTAGTCCTGGCCCACAGTGTGGCTACTCAAAAACAAAAGCTACTCGTATAAATATCTGTTATAAATAAGTTATTGGTACACAGACATTTTGACAACCACGGTATTGCCGACCCCTATTCTGTTCCCTCCAGTTCCTCATCTCAAACCAACGATTTATTGAGGTTAATAATGATATACTTCTACCTTCTGAAATATGCCCCCCGTGTAATTGCGTCCCCTGTGCTCTAGGTGGCAGAGGTGGGCCACTTGGACGAGGAAATCATGGCACTGCACTCTGAGATCGTAGAGCTTCAGAGGAGCCCATATGCCCGTCGCCAAGGAGACAAGATGGAGCAGCTGTGAGTGTGGCTGGCGGGTGGCCTGCTAATATGCGTGTCTCACAGCAATGTGTACTGTAGTAGTAACTGACTATAATACCACTAGCCAGGAGTAGTGGCCAGTAGTGTAAGTTTCACTGTGCACGGCCATAGTGCCATGTTGTTGAATGCAGACGTCTAATAACAATACATTTTTTACAGAGAAGAAAAGGCCATTGACCTCTACAAGCAACTGAAAATAAGGTGTAAAAGTAAGGGACCTTTTTAGAACTGTGTGTTGTTATATTTCCAAGCTGCTTTCTTTTAAAAAAGGAACAACTTTGTATTGTTTGATTCCTATGAGGATCCTCCGTCTTGGATTTGTTTAACTGTGTCTTTTGGGTCCACAGCTCCCGAGTCGGAAGTGTGCAGCGACAGCTCTGAGATGGTCAAAGCCATCATTCAGACGGTCCAGAACCAGGACAAGGTCCTCAAAGACCTGTACACCCACCTCAGGTGAGTGGTGGACCTTTTAGAGATTCTCCATTGTCCGGTTAATGGGTGTTTAAAACGTGCCTATAGGGCCCAAACTATTAAACAGATATTCACAGAGCAGCGCCGATGCAAACACGGCTAAACATTAAAGACAATCTCAGCAAATGAAGTCGGTAACTCTTGCTTTCTTCCTTGGCCAAGTATCTGCAGACCAGCACGGCCGGCCCCACTCCCTCCTTCCTTCCCTTCCTCTCCCCCCCCCCCCCCCCCTCACTCCTTCACCCCCCCCCCCCCCCACTCCCTCCCTGCTCCACCTGACAACTGTAGTCTCGGAGGAATGTTGGACATGCAAGGGCTGTCCGCACATCCATTTCCTCGTGTTTGTAGACCGCGTCCCACTAGTGTTGCAGCTTACCAAAACACAGCTGCACAAATACACATATCATCCAAGTGCAGTAAACGCCTGTTACTTCAACTGTGGGGAACAACACTATTGCTTTTATTATTATTATTATGAGTATAACTAGTTTTCATTATTCATTCCTTTCTTTTCAACCAGGGTCTCCAGCTGTTATTTTGTTATTGTTCTCAATGGGAACAGAGTGTTTAGCTCTTTTTTTTTTTTCTTTTTTTTGGGTTTTGGGCGGGGCGCTCTGGACGCCCCAATTTGAAAACATTTAAACTCTAGAAATAGAAGCACCATTGTAGGTTTAGATGTGTTGTAGGTTTAGATGTCTAACCCTAACTGTAAAACCGCTTTTTTCTAGGCTTCACCAAAAAGGCAGCACAGTGTGCCTTGCATTTTACAGCCTGCAAAACTTTGATCAACCTTCTACTTCTTCTTCTTCTCCTTCTCCTCCCCAACAGCAAGATCCTGCTGAGCAAGCAGAAGATCATCGACCTGTTCCCGCGCATTGAGAAGACCCTGGAGAGCATCAAGGATGCGGACAACACAGTGATGCAGATGCAGATCAAGCGGCAGAAGGAGTTCTGGCATCTGCTGAAGATTGCCTGCGTGAGTCGGCCAGCTATATTCAATAACGTACCCGTTTTTGAATACTCAATCGTGAATCTTTTCCAAGCTCGGGATCAGGTCTCCCGTCCGGCATGTTACAGAGAAGGGACTTCTATTCTATATCTATATCTATAAAAAAAAAACATGTATTCTATGGTGATCTTTTCTTTAACTCACTCGGTGTTCCTGCTCTCGGAAACAAGCGTAGACAAAGAAAAAGTGTATGCATCTTATTGCACTGGCTCTATCCACCGACGACACACTCATTCCAGTGAAATTCTTGTCTCCAGCGATGGGATCTCCCATCCTGGAGCGGCTAATCGCAACCAGGTCACGAGAGGAGGTAGTGTGTGTGAGTGTCTTTCTGCCGATATTCAAGGCACAGAGCCGTAGGGGAGGGGAGGGGGCTTTGTAGCTCTTATCTGCGCTTGTGACCTTTTTTTATTTCTGTCCTGGGCCAGAGGTGAACCATGTTATAATTAAACATGCTGGGGCTTGACAGGGGGTCGATTTTAGATTTATTCTTTTCCCAAGCTTTTGAAATGCTCTAGAAAGAAACCTACGACCTAGTATGCAGACGATGTTCGCGTTTCACTTGGGGACCCTCCACAACAGTTTGCACGCAACCGTGTCGGGATATATGTCACACGCTTGTGTGCACGCAAGTCACTCACCGTCTGTGATCCGAATCCGTCCATCTTGCTCAGGCTCAGAACTCGTCACGGAACTCCATAGCGGCCAGTCCGGAGACTTCCAACCCGCTGCAGGCCTCCCAGTGGCCCCAGTCGGCTCAGCCCATCAGCTCCCCGCATCCTCTCACCTCCCTGCCTGGGCCCAACGACAGGTACTTCCACCCCGCCGCACAAAACTGCACTTTTCCCCTCCGGCTTGTTTTTGTTTGTTATTGTCTAAAGGACCGTTGGTGTCAGAAGTCAAAACCCATGTTACACTCTCTGGCGCCAGGGTGCGCAGCCAACAGAAAAGTGCCACTCTGGAAAAGCAGTTTTAGACAGAAGTAGCAGAGTTCTTGTGTTGTATAGAGAATTTCCCCCCCCCCCTCCTTTTTAACTTTATACATTTTGGTCAAAAATAATAATTATTAATTATACACTTTTTGAAAACTGACATCAAAAACTTAAGGTGCCTAACCTGCAAGGTGGAACCTCTGATTTAACCTGTTCTGAGTGAACAAATGGTATTGTTATAGACATTATAATTATGTGTTAAAGGAATACTTCAAAGATTTCCCGCCAGGTTTGTACCATTACAGTGTGGGTTGTATTTGCAAATTAACAATTCCTCCATTTTACCAGCATTCCGTTTTGCAAATTGGTCTGCTTGCTAACGTTGTTTGCGTCATCCAGTAGACTTCTCTAGGGCTTTTGTTCCAACTGTTGTTCCCCGGTTATGTAGCACCGGTTCTCTAGGGCTGTTGTTCCAACTGTTGTTCTCTAGGGCTGTTGTTCCAACTGTTGTTCTCCGTTCATGTAGCACCAGTTTCTTCTTTCAAATTTGTTTGCATTTCTACTACATAGTCACCTTTTTATGAAAAGCCTGAGTTTCCAGCGTAAAAATACTTATTTTAAATCAACTGTCTTTTCCACAATGGTAAAATCGTCACACAGATTGCTGGTTAATGGGAGGCTATTACTGTAACTTGGTTAGTGCTGATATCACGCATTTTAAAATCATAACGAATCTTGATTGGCAGCAGTGTTCCCTTTTGTGTTCCTCTTTTCCAAAATATGTGTGCAGAGTGTGTCCTGTAGCCTGTGGCCACGGTCCTGGTCTGCTGGTCTAGCAGGCCAGCAATTGTGTGATCATGGGAAGAGATAACAAGCCCTTCCGCTCCACTGGATTAATTGTGTCTTGTTCTTTCTCTCTTTCCCGCTCTCCCTCCTCCTCCACCTCCCCCAGTGACGCAGCTCCGCGGCTGCTCCAGGAGAACCAGAGGTACCTCAGTCAGCTGACCAGCCTGATGCAGGATGCCGCAGACGAGCAGGCCAAGAGCATAGTGGTGGGTTGTTCTCCTCTAACACGGAACCCTCACTCTCCTTTCTTTCTTTGTGCTTTTAGTTGGTAGTGCTTTATATGTGGCATGGGACGGTTAGGCATGGTTTTAAAAGACAAAGCCAAACACAAATTGCTTTAAATATATTTATAATATACAGTATATATACAAGTTATTATCCGCAAGTAATCGGTCTGTGTGTTCTGTCAGCAGCCTATATTTGCCTCGGTCCTCTGTATACGACAATAGATGACAACGGAAAAGGGATTGCGTTGTTTCTTTGTCCTTCCTCCATCCCTGCTGCTGCTTTATTGTTTGCAGTCTACTTGTAAACATGCCAGACAATGTCCCCAAGCGCCACATTTGGCAACAATTGACTGATCACAGCATTGGTAGCCAGCGCTGTGAGTGTCGCAACCTGTGAGTGGATGTGTGCAATTGTGGCATGAGGCAACTCTCCGCCTACAAGCATGAGGGCCGTCAAATTGACGTTTGAAAATATTCAAATATGTAATGATATAAGAGCTCACGCTGCTCTATAACTTCCAGCCCTGCTAAAAACCTTGCTGTGCATCCATTGCCATCCATTATATTAAACACAGGACGATGATTGATATAATATATATAATATCAATCATAAACTAAAGTTTGTTATAATCACCTCAGGCTGTTCTACGCAACAGAGAGTCAGGGAATGTCTCCTTTTTGTTAAGTTAAATGACAACCCGTTCAACTACTTGGCCATTTAAAGTGACCCATGAAAAATCCCTTTCAAAAAGTCGGCATGGACGATCTGAGTTAAAGGGCACCTTTCAACTTAGCGTTTTGGCTGTTCATGTACGGGACACTGATTGTTACATACATATGGACTCCACGGGAAGCTTAGTATTTCAAAGCTACAAACGCCATCGACCAACCAATTTTTTTTTTTTTTTGTTTTGTGTGCAGGATCAAGACTGGAGCTGGACAAAATACGAGACATTATCGACCAAACTGAAAAAGCGGAACGCGTGAAGAAGAACCGCGGGCCGCGCTCCCAAGCAACACTACGGACCCTACGCTGTTCCCACTATGGAGTGAGCCTTGGAACCATCCCCCCCCCCCCCCTTCCCACCTGGGATATACACTTCAACACAGGGGGACTGCTGAGCTGCCTGCACCTGCGGTAGAATGATCCACACCCCCACCTCTCCCACCCTGTGCTCTCCCAGCCACCCTCCCCATCCGCTCTCATCCTCTCGTACTTTGACGGCTAGAACGTCCGATCAAAACAAATACTTTCTTTTCTTTTCTTTTTTTCTTTTTTATACGGTAACAAAAGAAAAATAATGTTTAACGCTGTGCATTTATTTAGGGGGGGCGGGGGGGGGGGGGGTTTGGAGCGCGTTAAACTGAATGATTTTTTTTTTTTTTGATTCGCGTCGTCCATGTTTGGAGTCAACGGATTGCTACTGATGCTGTTAACGTTACATTCTACTGGTCCCCAGACGAAGCAAACTGTAGCAAACGACGGGACGGGACGGGGGGGGGGTTTAGAGAGAGAGAGAGAGAGAGAGAGAGAGAGACACTGCTTGTGGCGAAACACAAGAGACAACACTTTCCCCCTCTTTTTTTTCTTTTTTGCAGGGTGGGTAGGAGAGTGGGTGGGTGGGGAGGGAGGGGTTACAATCTGCACTTTGACACGCCCACGTGTTCCCTACTTAGCCCTGTGAGGACATGCGGGGCTGCAGACCGCGTCCTTGTCTCTCTAAGTTGGCCCACCGATAGCGGCCCCTCTTGGCCCGGCAGCACGACCACGAACAAGACGGAACACTGTTCACAGCCCAAAGTGTCCCCAAGTTAATATATTTTTTACAATACTATAAATTCTAAGTGATTTAAGATGTTATGTTTGTGTTTGTCGGGTTTTTTTTTTTTTTTTTTTAAGCATGTGCAGAGAGAGAGAGAGAGAGAGCGCCGGGCCATTGTGGTGTTCATACAATGTCTATACTGTACAGTTGGTAGTCTCTAGGAGAGTCACACTGACACGCTCGGTTCGGTTGTGCGTTCCCCATGTCTCTGTGGACGACCGTCTACGTAGAAGTTCGCCCCCCTGTTTTCTCCGTCCGTGTTCGCACAACGAACGGCATTGTGTGTTCTTTTCCAATGAGACAAACGGACCCGGGAACAGCACACACACACACACACTTCGGTCGGAGACGAGAGCCGGGAACAGTGGGAAGTGTCCATTTGTATTTATGAAGTTGAGAGTGCAATGGAGAGAAGGCAAAACAAAGAAGATATTTTTGTATTTAAGTCACATGCTACTTTTTTTTTTTGGTTCTCTTCTACATACATATATTAATATCCATGTGGTCAAACATGTCGCCCTGTGAATGTTTGCTTCATATTTTTTTTTTTAGGAATCTCACTGTTCACACACACTCATCACATTGCCTGGTATTACAATAAACTAAAACAAGACGTTGGCATGATCCTGGTGTCCTAAAGAGAACTGTCCTCTTGTCTACAGTCGGCCACACGGCGAGTAGAAACACTGTTCAGTAGAGCTGGTCCAAAAAAAATCCCCGATCTGGATTTGTCTTTTATTAATAAAGTCAAATGTAAAAACAAACTTATCCATTTGTTGCCAGCAACGGTTCGCTGAGCTGGATGTTAAAACCCTCGCCACTGCTGGTTGGGTGAGAGATTAAGTCAGTAAAATCCATGTCAGTGAATCCCCGAGGGGTGGATTAAGTCAATTGAAGTGACTGAGTCAATTCTGAGTCACTGATCCAGGCGTTCCCGTGACCCGTCTTCCCCTTCCTGGACTCGGGTGGTGCTCTCCCTCCCGGCTGCAGGGACCACAGCTGCTGGGACTGACGTTGAGTCAGGCCACGCGTAAATCATGAAAGGGTTTTGGGTTTCGTAGTCTCATTGTGTGTGTGTGATTCTGTAGGACACATTTCTTCTAGAGTTGGATTCGCTTGAAACATGCTGTTAAACAGACTTACAGAACATAAATAGCTCTTAATTATAAGTGACCAAAGATCCGAATAAACCCCAGTGGTGGTTGACCAGATGCTAGGTCTGGTCTTCGTTTTACAAGGCTGTCCGGGTTGTTTGTTGATTTTGTGTGGAAACTCTTGTGCGTTCGACGTCTGGTATGCTTGACCAACCATCTAAAAAGCAGCAGTTTTCAACCACTTCCATCAACATCCAAAGCTTCTTAATCCGTTGGTGGCGTACGACTATGATGTAGTCAATAGCAACAGGCTATAAAACAATCAGGGACACCACTGTCCTGTAGAACAATCTTAAAATGTTTTGCGGTTCTGTGAATAATCCAGATTCCTTGTAAAATTAGATTACAGCCCCCTGCATGGGGCCCCTACATTCCTGATGTACAACTCAAATAACCATATATGGCGGATATCTGATACGGTGTCTGGGTCCGTCTGTCGGTCTTAATTGTGACCTAAAACATAGGATATTAAAGCTCTACAAGAAGGGGGAAACCTTCTTGAGAGGCCATGGCCAAGAATTTGTATGATGTAATCCACAGGAGGAGTGGATTACAGATTACATCTCCTTTTCAAATTGATACAACATGCTAGCTCGTGTTAGTAAACCGGTCTTGAACACGGTTTTTGTTTTTGTTATGAATATACAGAGCCCGGTTCAGAGAGAGAGAGAGCTTGAGAGCTTTGTATTCCATCGTTCAACCTTAACCTTTTAACCTCTGCTATAGCCTGAGGCCAATTTATACCGGCCATGAGAATAGTCTATAGTCTACAGGGCTGAGTGTAGAGGCAACATCGTACTTTCAAGTACCCACACTCAACAATGTTCTTCTTTCTGGTTACAACGTGGAAACAATCGCATGTTCCGACCCTTAAAAGAATCCCATAACGTGTATTTATAGCTTTTGTACAGAGACGATACGATTCCAAACGCTGTGCAGCCCCTAGTGATTATGAAGAACTCCCGACTTTTCTGTCTTGAGTCTTGAGGTCGGGGCCGACAAACTGGGCTGAGATCTGACTCACTGCCGGCTTCCCAGTCCGTTTCCTTGACTCATTGTCCACTAGACGCCTGTGAATAAAGGTCTCCACTCTTACTTGACTGACTAACTCCTCCGCGTGCGGGTTGGGTGGTGAGATACAACAATTGCCGACGAATGCAGACACGTCGTGTCATACACTTTAGGAAAAAAAAAGTAGACGTAGTAGGAGATACAATCTTTATTTCCGTTTGAAAAAAATGTTTTCCAAACATGATTCAGGTCATTTATGCAGTAAATACAAAAAGCGGAACCACAAGTCGAGTTAAGGCATATCAGGTCTCAAGTCGTGTTGAGCACTGTTATGGGGACACCTGTGATTAGGCCTATTATTTCACAACACTGGTGACACTTTGAGATTGTCACCATACTGTGTTGTGTGGCTAACGCCTGTGACACAACGTCACAATGTGTGAATAATATAAATTGATCGCCGAAAGTTGATTCTGTTTTTTACAAGCAGCAACGTTAGGGTCTACTTCTACTACTACTACTACTACCATCTACTTCAATGTTTTTTTTGCTGAGATAACCACTTGCAGTGTAGTGGCCACTGGCTTTTTTCTCACAATTAGGACCAGCACTAGCCACGAAATATGCTGTGAAAGTATGAAGCACATCAATGCAGAATAAAGGCTTTCAAAGTGTGCAGTTGTTACTTGTAAACCCAATCCTGGAACCCCATTCCGCAATTTCGATTTTACAAAAATGGGTACTAAATACTGACGTACTGGCGTACAAAAAGACGCATGTAAAGACAGGCGATGTACAAATATTCAGTGCTCCTTTGACACTCCTCTGACAACAAAGATACACGTATATGATTTACCACCGAGCCAAATTGACGTAGTGATAAAGTGCTCTTCGTGTTAATCTGTTCCTCGTTTGTCACAATGGCAGGCACTTTCCCCGAGTGTACATCGTGTTCGAGTGTTTCAAGTAGTCCCCCCCCTCTCCCCCGCATAAAGAAATACATTCATTATCTATACATACGTATCACATCAATAACTGCACATCAACACACCACTTTAGTGTGGAGCATCTGCCATAAATACAGAAGCGACTGTGTCTGCATCGAAAATGGTTCCTTCCTTCCCAGGCATAGAGCTCATGACCATTCATTCTGCTGCACAGACCCGTCGGGCCGCAGGCTCCAGAGTTCACAGAACTTTGAACTTCGTGAACTCTTCCCCACGAAGATGAAGGTGAAGGTTGTGGAGGCGATAAACTTGCGGACTACAAAGACGAGAATGCACAGCCAAAAAAATAAAACAGACAATTGTTTCATGAGAAAAGTGCAAAAATTCAGGTACCATTTCGTTTTTAGGGCGTGTAAAAGCATGTCTAGTAGATCTTGTAAGGCACAGACTGCTGTTCAAATCAAATAAGCATATAATAATAATAATATAAATATTAACATTTACAAAATACTCCCTTCTCATAAAAAAAAAAGCTGTTGCAAAGACTACTCTTGAAAATTGACTTTCTTCTTTTCTTCAAATAAATAAGCACATCAGTCTTTGAACATAAAACATGTTGCATAAGCACCAGTCATCCAAGACCTCTTTTCACTTCCTGTTGGTGGTGCCCACAGGAAGCTCTTCTGGAGTCCTTGGCTCCAGCCAAATTTCAGCCTGGCCTTGAAGCCTATACAACTACCCCTCTCTACAGGGGTTTAATGAATGGAACTGTACAGAGTAGCAGCATCACTCACTGTTCCACTGAGATAAAGACCTACCTCTGTGGATATTCATGTCTTGAAGGAGGATGGCTTGACTGGAGGTATGGGGGCAGGATTGCTGGATTTTACCGAACGGACGGGGATGGACTGGGCTTGACTGGAGGGACTGGTGGTGGTAGACAGGACCTGACCAGAGAAGGACTGGGCTTGACTGGAGGGACCAGTGGTAGACTGGACCTGACCAGAGAGGGACTGGAGTTGACTGGGAGAACTGGCCGTGGACCGGACACCACTGGACGGACTGGAGAAGGGCTAGGCTTGGCGAAAGGGACTGGCGGTGGACTGGACCTGACCAGAGAGGGACTGGAGTTGACTGGGTGAACTGGCCATGGACCGGATTTCACTGGACGGACTGGAGAAGGGCTAGGCTTGGCGAAAGGGACTGGCGGTGGACTGGACCTGACCAGAGAGGGGCTGGGCTTGACTGGAGGTACTGGTGGTGGACTGGATTTGACCAGAGAGGGACTAGGCTTGGCTAAAGGGACTGGTGGTGGACTGGACCTGACCAGAGAAGGGCTGGGCTTGACTGGAGGTACTGGTGGTGGACTGGATTTGACCAGAGAGGGACTAGGCTTGGCTAAAGGGACTGGTGGTGGACTGGACCTGACCAGAGAAGGGCTGGGCTTGACTGGAGGTACTGGTGGTAGACTGGACCTGACCAGAGAAGAAGGACTGGACTCAACTGGGTGAACCGGAGAAGGGCTGTACTTCGTCGACGTCATTGCGGGGGACGGAATCACGTTGGATGGTAAACACTGTGTCGGAATTTGAAAGGTCAGGTTTGAATAACACAATTCAACACACAACACAACGCCACCTTTGTTGAAATACGCAGGCTCCATTTAGCACACGTTTTTTTTGACTATGTACAGGAATTTTTCCCCCAGAAATGAGATAAAGAAAAATATCCCGGCAGTGTTTCTCAGTGACTCACCTGCTTGCTATTCAAGGGCGGCAAATCTTTAATGTTTAATGTTTTCAGCTGTGGGAAGAAAAAACAGCAGCATTGCATTGAGCAAATTCCATCATTTAAACAGATACGACACAAACATACGTAGCATCGGCAAGAAAGCGGCGATGGATAATGAAGGAAAACAACCACATACTTTGTCTGAGTGAGAAGCCTTGGACTTGGGTGGTGGCTGAGAGAGCGAGAGAAGAAGAGAGAAGAACCAAAGAGAAAACCGAAGTTGTTAATAACATTCAGACACAGTGTTAAACTATAAACACATGTCTATGGTTTACTCTTCAAGATGAGAATACATTCCCATCGCCGTTTTCGGCAAATACAAACATTGTAATTACTACTACTAGTTGGCTTCAGACAGATGTTCCGGTAGGCCTATACCTGTGGGGCAGGCCGGCTGGGGACATTGGCCACCGAGAGGGGGGTGCAGGCGTGTGTCGCGGTGGTCTCCATGAAGGTTGGCTGGCTGATCTGCAGTTTGCCGTTAGAAGCCTGCTCCTCAAACATGGGGTTCAACTTCCCCGGAGTGTAATGCACCTTCCTGCGATTACAACCCAGCATTAGGGCCGGGCCATGTGGACAAATGTATTATAGTGGCAATCCTAATATGCTCATGAATTCCAAATACCATTCCAGCCGCTTATTACAGTTGGTCATGTAAAGGATGGTCATATAAAAGATACAGTTGTTCATATAAATATGGTCATATAAAGGATTGCACATTTACAAGTTCATATGTGTGTGCGTTATAACCATAATAAATGTAAGACTATCTGACAAGAGTATCACGATAAGTTGATCATGACATTACAAAATCACTAAAAAAACAACAAACAATATTATTTAATTATTTGAATTACTATTAAGTATTCCCCATTGACTGGAAAAACCTGAGATTTGTCTTTTGTTGGTGATCCTCAATAGTGATTTCTCAATCCCTGAGGAGTGTGTGTGCTTGTGTGTGTGCTCACTGTCACCTTTTGGAAGGATAGTTCTCCTTCCGGTCCTTCTTGCAACACCTCAGTCCTACCGCCACGGCGATGAGCACCAAGAGGATGGCCAGGGCTGAACACACGGCAGCGATCAACACCGTCTGGTCTGGGGAACCAAATACATTACGTCAGTTAGCAGCAAATACCGGAGGAGTGTCGGTCAAGTCTGGACCGACATATGTATCATTCCATTGTTATTGTTTCTTTGTGAGGTATTATTTTCTGTATATGGATAGAGTCCATTTCACATTACTTTGTGGTTGTTTGGGTGACGTAATAGTGAATAGTGAAATAGTGTCGTTTAGGAGAGTTTTGTTCTTAATCATGACTTAATATTCTCCTCTTACCAAACCAAACATACTTATTAAGTACAAAACCCGGGTCTGTCCACAGTCAAACATGCAGTAGGCCTACAGCAGAAGCCATAGGGGAAGGGGGCTGTACCTTGGGGCTGGTCTGCGTACTGGACGTTGCAGTGTGGCGGCGCCCAGCCTGGTTCACAGTGGCACTGCTTCTTGTGGTTACACACCTGGACGTGGGAAGAACCGGGGTAGACGGCGAGTCAGCACAACCCCGGTCTCTCTGTTCTCTCTCTCGCTCTCTCTGTTCTCTCTCTCTCTCTCTGTTCTCTCTCTCTCTCTCTGTTCTCTCTCTCTCACTGTCCAAAGTCCAATGCAAGCGGATTCCCTCGTCTAATGCTTACCCCTTTGTTGTTGCATTTCCCCGAACAATCCCCCTGTAGTCCGTACACAGAGGTGTCCACGCATTTGTAGTCGCTGCAAACCTGTGGGTCGAGGGCCGAGATGAGTCCCATTTAGTTGCGGGTATTTTGTTGATGTCGCGGTTAAAACAAAATCGTAGAGACCGAGAGACCGAGTTTTTAGTTTTTTTTCAGACAAAGTCGAGATGAAGTGGAGCTTCACCTTGTTGTCCCCGCACCGGCAACCGGTCGGCACCATGTCCAGGTTCCTGGTCCTCTCGTCGTCTACCACCACCAGGCACTCAATGGTCTTGCCTGGCCTGGTGAACACCGCCTTCTTACCTGTGATGGAGTCGCCGCTTCCTTCGCAGAAGATGGAGCCGCACTTGACATTGCTGGGGGGGGGGAACAAACAAAAAACAGACTGTTAAAAAACAACAACTGCATAATGGTGCTTTTTCCCACCTCATTGGCTCAAGTCCACGCTACTCTGCTGGCTTTTTGGTTCTTTGTTTTTGAGAGTCGGATGGTACCTGCAGATAGTACCCCTCCCTTCCATGTCAGGGTCGTCATAGCGACGCTGCCGCGACATCGTCTTCAATATCACACACACACACACACACACACACACACACACACACACACACACACACACACACACACACACACACACACACACACACACACACACACACACCAGTGTTTCCCACAGAAGTCGATTATATTTGAGGTGGTATCTGGCAAGTGTGCGTGTGGTGTGCTAGTCGCAATGACGCATTGATGTTCTATAGTGAAGGTTATCTCCTGGTACGACCAGGTGCTATCCACAACCTTTCCCGATGCAAACGGTACCATGTCGGTGGAAAAGTGTCTCTGCTTCCCGCTTACACTTGACTCGACTAGGCCATCGTATGCCGACGGCCACAGAGGAAGGGCGGGAGAGCGTGCGCGTCCGCGGTGAGGGATTTGTGGGATACGTACGCAGCTGCGCAGGGGATGTAGCCGTAGCGGGTCCTCCCACAGTGGGCCACGTCCTGCCCATTTCTGTTCAGGTCAAAGCAGCCGTCTGATCCCATGGTGGCGGCTACAACAGACCGAAACACACATGTGTGTTGAGCCAACAGGAGGTGGGGAGATTAGGTCAGTAATGAAAAGCTCTTCCTCTGTAAGATATTCCGTGCCGCAGGAACAGTAAAAATTGTATTTGGTCTCCCCCCCCCCCCCCCCTCTCTCTGTCTTTAATAAAAAAAATTAAATTTCATCACATTTTTACCAAACCGCTGTTAACACGCTATCTAACATCCTGCTCTGTTGCCTGCTGTGGTTTCTTACATAACACCAAAAAACCCTGCAACAGGCAACCCTCATGACGAAAAGTCATGAGACCAACAACTTTATCCATTTTTTTGGTTTTGTATTTTGACCGCGAGACCGTTATACAAGACCACGAAGTGGGTCAATCGATGAATACAATTCTAATCAAATCCACCCAGGGTTACCTGGTCCAAACAGCCTCCAGCAGTGGTGCTTGTGCGTGGGACACTGTCCGTTGTAGCAGTAGCCCTGGCCCTGGTTGTAGCAGGGTTTCCCGTTCATCACAAAGCTTTCCTCCGGGCAGCCTTCCGACATGCCGGTGCAGTATTCGGCCAAGTCGCACTCCCCGGCCAAGCTTCTGCACACGCTGGCCGTGTCTTTGAACTGCGGTGGGGTGGGGTGGGGCAGGGAGGGAAAGAGCGAAAGATGTGATGTACTTTCTTCCCCCAAGGCGTATATTATATTGGGAGTATTGGTCCCAATATAGAGTATTAGTCTGTCACGGTTCCCAGGAACTGCGACGCCAGCGGTAAGGGATTGGCCGATAGAGTGACGACGAGTCTGAAATGTCTACACTTGCCTTGTTCACATGCTTGTGTTCAACGACATGTAGAAAACATGTGTGAAAACATGTTTTGTGTGCGATGGAGAGGCCCAGGCCAATGGGAAAGTGTGTGTGTGTGTGTGTGTGTGTGTGTGTGTGTGTGTGTGTGTGTGTGTGTGTGTGTGTGTGTGTGTGTGTGTGTCTGTGTGTGTGTGTGTGTGTGTGTGTGTGTGTGTGTGTGTGTGTGTGTGTGTGTGGTAGGTACCTGGCAGTCTTTACAGCATTCTCCATGAGCACACTTGGAGCCCACTGTCAGGCGACACGTCGTAGCATCACAACAAGGATTAACGCACTCCTAGAGGAGAAGGAAAACAAACACGCATATGAGCAGGGGTTTCGCATCAGTGTGCCCCAAGCAGTGTGTCCGTTTGAATGTACATTACCCCTGTCCGAAAGGGGGTTTAGCAAACAAACCATTACCTCTGCTGTGCCACAGTCGCAGTCCTCTCCCGGGTCCAGTATGGCGTTCCCGCAGAGAGGGGCGATCTGGATGGCGTTGGTGTGGGCGGGCTTGGACAGGCAGCTGGGCTGAGCTCGCTCCAGGAACTCTGCAAGCTGCTCCTCACTGCAGCTGCTGAAGAACTCTGGGAAAACCAGGGATCCTTTTCTGAGAGATCATCACATCACACACAAACACAGACATACAGACACACACACACAGATATACACACACACACACGCAGATATACAGACACACACACACACATGCAAACAAACACGGACAAGCAGAAATATACACACACACAGAAATACAGAGACACACACACACAAATACAGACACACACACACACGCACACAGAGACGCAGAAATATACAGACACAGACAGACAGAGACACACACACACACACACACACACACACAGCAGCCAGTTAAGATTGATGATGAAATATGCAAGATGTCTGTGAATCCCATAAGTGGTCGAGAGAGTGACATAGAGCGAGAGAGAGAGACTCACCTGAGCTTGTCGGCCATGACGCAGGTGCCACCAATAGGGGACCTGCAGGTGCACTCCGGTGAGTCGTGGGACAAGCCAAAGTTATGACCCATCTCATGGGCAATGGTGGACGCCAGGCCAATAAGGTTGTCATGGTGATCCTGGGAAACAAAGAAATTTTAGTTTTACCCACGGGAAGCCGAACGTAGTAATGGAGTGTCGCTGAGGATCATTTGATGCGTTTGATGGCCATTGTCGTCACGCAATACCTGATTGACTCCGCCTGAATTCCCCGTGCACATGGCAAACTTGTTGGCCAGCCCGACAGTGTCGCCTTCGAAATCCATGCCGCTGTTAATAAGAAAGGTCTGCAGTTAGGCCCCCCTCCGAGACTCTGGTTCTGTACTAGTCAGCATATTCAGTATGAACTAGGCCACTGACAGGTATGAAGCAAGGGGGGCAGGGACGCTCACTGTGAGCCAAACACTTACGTCACAAACTGGGCGTTGTCGTGCGGCGTCCTCGACAGGAGGTCGGTCTGGCGCCAGAGAAGGAATCGGTCCAGGGTGGTCTCTGAGTTGGGGTCCATGACGATGTGGTTCCTGTAGTTCCACATCTCCAGGCCCACCAGCACCATGCGAATGCCAAGTGTTCGATACAACTACAGAGAGAGAGAGAGAGCGAGAAAGAGAGAGAGAGGGTGTGAATGAGTGAAATGTACTTGGATCCAACTTGCACCGTTGGATCGGAATAATTGGACTACATCCAAAAAAAACATCAACAACCAAAACACTAATGAGAGAAGATGTAGAAATAGTTTTGCCATGAATGAGCCTGATGTGAGTCATTAGTAATTACCGTGTCAATGTGATTTACAGCTCCTAAAATCCTGGCTCGGGTCTGGCTTCCAAATCTATTGTACTAATTTACAGGAAAGATTACAAACATACTGTATGATTAAATCAATCATACATCAAAGCTTTTTGCACTGTTTTTGAGTTGTGTGTGTTCAAATGGTTCAAGTATTTCAACATCCAGTTGGATTACCTCTGTGTTGTCGACAACAACGACCAACTCCACAAACTTCTTGGAGCTTGGCGTTTGACCCGATTTCTAAACGGGCACAGAAAGATGTTGCTCAGTTTGACTTCCATTTAGTTCACGACGCCTTCGACGCTATTGCTCTGAAGCCCAGCATGCTAATGTTAATGTTTCTGGTGTCAAATAAAATCCATAGCAAAGCAAAAAGCCAAGATAATAAAGATAAGTTACCCAGGATCTGGACTTGAAGAGGCCTGATAGCTTGGGTCCCAGGTCCTGGTCCTGTTCGTAATCCTCAGAGCTGTTTGAAGAGGATCCGGAACCGAGACTACTTCTATGACTACGACTACTACTACTACTTATACTGCTAGTACTACTACTACTACTGCTAGTACTACTACTACTGCTGTTACTACTGTTGACTCTGAGATGCTCCGGTCTGTACACTGCGTGGTCCCCATCTTCACTGTCTCCCAGCGGCTCGATGAAATACACCTGCTGCCTGGCCCTTACGAAGCCCCTACACACACACACACACACACACACATACACATACACACACACACGAGTTGAGTTGAGTCAATGACTAAGAGTGACCTCATGTCATCATCATCATCACAGAGGGTCCGGTTTCGTCATTTCGTGAGAACCTAAAAGTTGGCCGTATCGTTACAGCAAAACTCAAAGACAGGTTGTGTAATTCATGCTCACTTGATGCCACGGCAAATGTCCACACTGACCGAAGACTGTGGCATCCATTCAATATGGCCCTGGTAATAGCAGTGGTCCTGGTGAAGATAAACAATTGTAAATAATATCCGTTATGTAACATACACGGATAATGATCCGTGTATGACATGGTCAAGGCTAATACAGGGAGAGCAATATATATATATATATATATATATATATATATATATATATATATATATATATATATATATATATATAAAAACTATTTTATATTCTCACCTGACTGCCCACTGTGGTAACAGGAGTACCATCTTCCAGATAGTGTGTTTCAGTGTAACTTCTACCAAGGAGACCGCTGCAACCGAAAACAATGACCGAATATTGTATTATTATTACTATGTCCATGTCTTTCATTATTGGCAAACGTGTGTGCTATTATTACTTTGATCGTAAGCGTGGTCTGGTCTGTGGGGCCTCATGATTATGAGATTGTAATGAGCGTTGCTGTCTACTGGCACTCAAAAATGTTATTACCTATTTTTTTCCAGGTGGATTGTGTGGCTCATTCCATCAATGGTCCATTTGTATCCGAGCACATCGGGGTAGAGCTGCAAACCCAAATAAGTCTTGTGATTTATAGTTACTTTTCAGCAAATGGTGACAACCACTGCCCTATGTTATTATAGTAGTACATGCACCCACCTGATCTGTAGAGAGACTCCGTCTGTCCCTTGTGTGCAGCCTCTGAGGTCTCATCACGTCATAGCGCTCCACATGTGACAGCATCCGAGTGCAATGCACAAGAGAGACTTGACACACAACAATTAAAAGCAAGTTAGTTCACACACCAAAAAAAAATAAAAAAATAGATTTCGGGACAAATTATCCACTGCTGGTCGTTGATTAGGAATGTTTAATTAATGAAGTTGTTTACCCCCCCCCCACTGTTAGATATTATTAATCCCACAGATAAAGTAATGCACTGGATCCATAGGAAAACACAGACGGGACAGACGGGCATCTTCTTACCCGTTGTAGTAATCCATAGTAAAAACGTCCTGTGCTCCTTCATGATCCGTCCTCCAACACTGTTTCACACACTACAACGCGGACATCTATGTCGGTCTACGGCCAAGCACCGATTGATACATAAGCACAATAAAACATGTCTACTTCCAGTAAGCCCCGCCTGTCATCTGCAAACTTGACTCAATGACTCAACGCGTAAGAGAAGCACCCTTTTCACCCGATATGGACATCCACTCAGCCGTGTTAAAACAGTCCCATTCATTACAAGAAGGCTATAATTCCAAAGGTTAATTAATGCAGTATCGTCTGAATAATAACAAGGTGATCCACGATGCAGAGCTGAATCCACCGGGTCGTGTGCGTGTGTGTGTATTCTCCTGACTGGCCATCCCGTCGAAACGACCGCATAGGTCTACGTTGAATTAAATAATAAATAGCGACCTCCTTATGGAAAGGTAGGCTACGCCTATACGTGTATGTGTATATATATATAAGCTCATTTTTAAAATGTACTACAGATGTATTTTAATCGGAGGTTAAACAATTTGAGTGAGAGCCAGAAAAAGATATATACATTTTGTAAACGCAGTCGATTTTAAATCCTCTTTATTAAACATAACCTGCCAGTATCTAAAACATGTCATGTATTTCTGACTCGTATTGTATTGACTTTTCACCGATTTTTTTTTATTCATAATTAACAATCATTTAAAAATGTCCAAATAATGCACCTCTTTAGAAATGGTTATACATTTATATCGTTTAATGATCTTTGTTGTGGTTTGCTGTAGGCAAGAGTCATACAGAGATGGTTGGCTTCTCGTCCGGACGAGTCTCTACGAGCTCCCGCTGTTTATTTAGTTTACTTAGTCGGCAATACTCAGGACTCAGGAGCTCATCGTGGACTTCATGAGCCACCGGGACACCCACTCCACCTTCAGCCTGGACGGGACACCCCCTCCACCTTCAGCCTGGACGGGACACCCACTCCACCTTCAGCCTGGACAGGACACCGGTGGAAGTAGTCAGCTGCTTCCGTTTCCTAGGGCTACAGATTTCCGACCACCTGGCCTGGACCCGCAACACGGACTCGGAGGTCATGCTGAAGAAGGCACACCAGCGCCTCTTTGCCCGGTGGTGCCTCAGGAAAAGCGGAATAGGCCAGAGGTGGCTAGTGAACTTCTACCGTGGCACTGTAGAGAGCGTCTTGACGAGTGGCGTCACTGCACGGGACAAGAAACCATCCAGAGGGTCGTGAGGACAGCAGAGAAGATCATCGGGTGAGCATTCCCATGCATTGAGGAGATATGTAGGACCAGATGTCGGAAGAAGGCCATCTCCATCACAAAGGACCGCAACCACCCTGGGCACCATCTCTTCTCCCCCCTACCGTCCGGTCGCCAGTTGCGCAGCATCCGTACAAGTACTACCAGGTTTAAGGATAGTTTTTATCCACAGGCAGTGCACCGACTGAACTGCTAGGAGTGCTGCCACTATCATAACATTGTAATTAACATTACAATGTCATACTTTGCTAGACTTTGACTCATTAGTTACTGCACTGCACTGTATTCATGATGCTGCACTACTGGCAATTTAAGTGCTACAACACTTGTAATAAACACATGTACATATCATCCATCAGTCACTTTATTGTTATTTTTGTTAATTATTACTGTGTATAGTCTTTTATAATATTGTTTCAGAAATTCACACTGCTGGAGAAAATGTTGCAAATGGCCAATAACAATCTTGTAACTTGTTTATTTAATTGAACAGGAATAAATATTTTATTTAGTTCTGGTGGGTACAACAAATTACCCATAAGGAGTGTCACATTTTCACAAAGCAATGGTAATATTTAACGCTATTTATGTAATGGTCATTTACATAATAACCCCCTCCAAAAGTAAACATTTCCTTCTATACAACAACTGAAACCTCTGTTTCTTTAGTCAAAACCAACCAACCAGTCTGTAAAAAAGTGGTATTACTACCCGTGATGAACAAGGGGGGGGGGGGGGGGACGACGACGACAGATTAAGATGGTGTCGAGGGGGACAGTTTAAGTGCTGACTTTTGTGCCCACACAGAGCTGGTACACAAACACTACACCGATGCTTTTTGGGCTCTCTCCATTGCCATCCGCGACAGCCGCTCGGTGTAGAAGCCGTTGAAGTCCAGCCTGTGGAATCCAAAAAGCAACAGGGTTGACTTGATCATCAATATATATATATATATATATATATATATATATATATATATATATATATATATATATATATATATATATATATATATATATATATATATATATATATATATATATATATATATATATATATATACATACATACATACATACATACATACATACATACATACATACACTGTATATACACACACACAAACATATATATACATACACATATATACAAACATATATATACATACACATATATAAATTTATTTTCTAGTTATTATTAATGTCATTTTTTTATTATTTTGTATTTATTTGTGTGTGTAAATGTAAAATTTAAATTTAAAAAGGGACATTGGCCATTCAATGAACATTTTCAGGTTTTCACATCCATGTAGAAAAACCGGATTTAGCCGAAAGCATATATACGGATATATCAAATATACGCGTGTGCAGTGCACGTGAGAGCGAGTGCGCGCTTGACCTGTATATGATGTTGATCATGCTGTGCTCGCAGTCGTTGGTGCTGTAGATGCTGAGCCTGTCCAGCAGGTCCAGCAGCAACGAGCTGAAGTTGCCGTCGAAGCGTTTGATGGCGGCCTCGAAGCCCCCGCCCGACTGCAGGGCGTCCGCCAGGTCCGCCGCCGACTGGAGGACAGCGATACACGCAGGCCAATGAGATGAGAGATTTAACAACAACAAAGAAACAACAACAAGAACAAACTGTTCTACTAGACAGTGTTACACCGTCGTGAACCTTGTCACCGGGATGCCTACAGGAAGACATTGGAGGTTCGAAACCCATAACCTTCTGTCTGGGAAACCCTAATCCAGACTAGACACCCCTCCCCCCCCCCGTCATTTAACCTTTTGGATCCCATTTGGCGCTTTCATCAGAACTCGGAACTGGTTTAGGGTCGGAACCCCCACACACTTTCCGACTACAGGAACCGCCCCCCTGTCGGACCTCTTTCAGGAACCTTTACAGGGGCCGAAAGAAGTCCCTACCCTACATAGTCAGAAGTACACACCCACTCCGGGGTGTGTACTTCTGACCAGCCCTGAAGAACAACTGGCTGGAGCTCGACGCCGATTGGTTTAACTCAAGCAGGCGGAAGAACAAGCGCCATTTTCCATGCAAGTACACCCCCCCCCCACCCCCCGCCAACCCCAGGTAAAGAAAAAGGGGTACATTTCCATTGTGGAGCAGCTCCTACCTTAGGCTTCTGTGAGGGGTCCCGGCTCCCGTCTGTGGCGGCGTGCTCCAGAGACAGACGGCTAAGGCTCAGGCTCTGGGTGAAAGTCTGCAACGGGCCCCACATTGCGGGACAGCACCCAAAGCGTCAGATCGTGTCAATTTGTGTTCACCCCCCCCCCCCCCAATTCATTATCATTGCTTTTCTACAACTCCTGACTCCCGTTTTACAAAAATCATGCCACTGACCTGCATGTGGTTGGTGAACGCGATGCAGTCGGACATGAGCCTGGAGAAGATCTTCAGCAGCTCCTGGTTGGTCAGCATGCAGTCCTTCAGGCAGTTGTCCAGGAAGCTGGTGTGGTGGCACAGCACGTCGTCGATGTTGGAGGCCTGTCCGCGATGGCAGAGGAGCATGGTTAGAGAGGTGCGACCCTACCCACCCCCCACATCCGTTTAGCATTACAGCTGAGGATACGGCTGATCCGAGTCAACTAGGGGGACTCTATTGACATTAGGACCCATACTTTAAAGTGTCTGTCAGTGTCTGTGTGTCTTGCTCACTCACAGACTTCAGGTTGTTCTCCATGATGTGCCACGTGGGCTCCATGACCTCAAACATCATGTAGTACTGGATGTTCTGCACAAAGTTCAGCATGCGCTGACGCAGCGCAAACGCTGCCGAGAACCTGCCGAGGGGTGGTGGAGGAAGAGATGGAGGGGAAAGGGAGAGGTGGAGGGCAGTGGGGAGGGAGAGGTGGAGGGCAGTGGGGAGGGAGAGGTGGAGGGCAGTGGGGAGGGAGAGGTGGAGGGCAGTGGGGAGGGAGAGGTGGAGGGCAGTGGGGAGGGAGAGGTGGAGGGCAGTGGAGAGGAAGCGGTAAAACATTTGTACGAGATATCAATTATTCTCAGAAAGAGGATGTGGTGCACACAAGCGCACGCATTCACACACCATTTAGTAGAGTGGAGCGAGTGCTGCTTGGCGTCTTTATTGGTGATCCACACGTTGCACAGCAGCCTCTCCACGTGTTTGCAGTGAAAGATGTGTCTGAAGAGCATCTGGTATCTGGTCAGGGCTTTCCTGAGGGGGGGGGGGGGGAATCAATCACACAGAATCTTAAAAAGTGACTGTGAAGTGTGTGCCTTCAAGCACCCACACTAACATGAATACACGCGTTATACCCAACTGGTATAGTTTGTGTGTGGGGCTGCTGCAGAGACGTCAACATATTTTTGATTTCTAAAATTGTAATTGGTTGATATGCCTAATTGCCTTTAATCTCATAAAGTCTCAGTCTTTGCCTGCTACCTTACATTGTTCTCCTTACTCTCCTCTATCTCTTGCTCTCAGTCAAAGGCAAAGCCATCTGAATTAATTGTATGCGTTTTTGGATGAACATGAATCATTTAGGTTAATGTGTAAAATAATTGATAGATTTAACCGATACAAAAAATAATCGCTAGTGGCAGTCCCAGCAGTGTGGATGACTGTAGGCTATCACTGGCGCAAAAGAACGCACAGGACAACACTTAGTTATAGTAAGTTAATAATAATAATAACAATCCTAATAATAATAATAGTTATTTAATTAATGTAGGTTCTCTACTCTCTACTCAACTGCTCCAAGCACAGAATGCAATTGGGATAAAACCAAAATCTATAATAATAATAATAAAATAAAAATAGACAAAGCTAACCTGTTGATGATGAGCGAGAGCGGCCATTTGACGATGTAGTCGAAGGAGAAGGCCTCGAGGCCCGTGTGCGCCGCCTCCGTGGGCTCGGCGTGGATGACGGCCTTCTCCTGCTTGGTCTCGATGGCCAGCACCCGCAGCAGCTGGGTGATGACGTTGTGGGGCATCAGCTCGATCTGAAGTGTGTTCACAACACACAGGGGGGGGGGGGGATGAGCTGAGGAGGTCTAAGGGGCTACTTACTACTAATTATTACTATTAGTGATCCGATGACCAAGCATGTTTCTCAAGGTGGTAATAAGAGAGGGTGTTGTGTAAAAAAAAAACATAATAATATGCATAATATTCTAAACCATCATGAAAAGAAGACTGTCATTGTATGATGTTATCAAGTTGAAATATGTTGGTATAGAATAATAATAATGACACTTTTCTCCACCTGATTACCGGTACATTGTTATTGATTATATTGAATCAATAATATTGATACATTTGATTATTATATTTATTATATCAAAAGGTCTATTAAGAGCGTTGGCAACTCAATTTGCCAACAGACTAAACCGCAATGGACATCGCTGAGCCTTCTCCTGGGCCACCAGTAGGTGGAGCCGTCGGCTCACAAAGCAGTCATGTGGCTAGATACTAGATACCGGTACACTCTACCTTGAGGTCGTCCTTGAAGGGGTCTATGTTGGCCGTGCTCATCCTCAGCGCCAGCTCCAGCAGGGTCTCCAGTCTGGAGGGCACGATGTCATCCACAGGCTTCTTCAGCTCCTCTTCCGTCAGGTCCATGAAGTGGACGAAGAAGTCCCCCTTGTCCATCAGAAAGTAGTGCTTGATCGACCTACACAAGGCAGAACAACAGCCCACAGGGACATGAGCGGGCGAACTTGGACAGCATTCTTAAATTAATAACTTACAACTTACATTATTAAGAAAACATTGTTATTAAAAGCGCCCCTATATTACCACCAGGTGTGAGTAGGTTAAACTAGATCAGTCGGCCTTAATACACTATTAAATAGTCACCTAGTAGACCCGGTGTTGCCCATGGTCCAAAAACAGCAATGGTTTTACGCATTAGAATATTTCAGAAAAACAGCCCTGTTGAGCATCACCTGAGGTGTAAAACCAGCTCCTTCTCCTCCATCAGGAAGTTGAGGAGGACCTTGCTGGCGTAGTTGTAGGCCTTTTCGATCTGCTCTACGTACACACGCTCCTTCAGCGTGTACAACACTTCCTTGGCCTCCGGACAGGTCACGTCACGCCCGCACTCCCGCACCACATTCAGGTACTTGCCTGTTCAGCCGTGGGAAAGAATATTCAGCATTGTCGTTCGTACGCATGCACGCACACACACGCACGCACACACTTTACCTGTGCTTAAGATCTTGTCGGCCATCTTCTGCAGGAAGGAGGGGATGCGGTGCTGTACGATGGTGTAGCGCTGGTCCCAGTACTTGTCGTTGTAGTCCTCCTGAATCTTCTCCTTTTGCAGCTCGTGCTCCTCCACCATGAACTCACTGACACACAGACACACAGACACAGACACACACACACACACTTTACTCAACACTTTTGATCCAAGGCATGGCTGACAGTTTCCTTTGTGTTTGTAGTCTGCTGGGATTGGGGAATCAAACCCAGTCCCTTTTGGCTTCCTTTAGGAGTCCAGCACGCTGCACCTCCTCACCTGTATGGGTCCTTGATGATGCCTCGGTAGACCCACTTCTCCAGGATCTCAAAGTAGGGCACGCTGGCCGCCTTTGTCAGGTAGAGGCACAGCTCCTGGGCCTGGCTGTCCCCCGTGAAGTTGAAGGTTCGGTCGTGGAGGAGGCTGAGCGTGGAGCCGCCCATGCAGTCTCCCTTGTCGACGGAGGATGCTGTGGACAGTGATCCATTTGAAATGTTTTAACCCCTTTTTCGCCCTTTTTGTCTTAAGTTTTGCCTTTGTGTGTCTTGGTCTGAAGGTGCGTTGCTTAGCATCGGGTTGCAAACGAGGGAGGCTCAGCGGTGGCTGATTCCCGGGGATTGACGCAGCTGTTGGGCGGTGAGCATAATGAGTTGCAGTGTTTATATTTATTCCCCTCTGTGTGTCTGCTCTCCCCACAGTGAGGCTGCCTCCTGCATGCCACATGCCTCCTCATGTTCCGTGGAAAAATGTTGCATTTGCTGTTGCTTGTTTGTTTGTTTGTTTGCAGTGCTGTCTGAGGGAAAGAGTACTCTCCGTTTGGAACTCTCTGTCCCGTTTGTTTTCCCCCCCCGCCATCTGCCTTTCTGCCTCTGAACCCTGATCGTGAGAGCTGAGAGGACTACAACCACGAGAGCTGAGAGGACTACAACCACGAGAGCTGAGAGGACTACAACCACGAGAGCTGAGAGGACTACAACCACGAGAGCTGAGAGGACTACAACCACGAGAGCTGAGAGGACTACAACCACGAGAGCTGAGAGGACTACAACCACGAGAGCTGAGAGGACTACAACCACGAGAGCTGAGAGGACTACAACCACGAGAGCTGAGAGGACTACAACCACGAGAGATGAGACTCTCACCAAAGTGTTTACAATATTGCTCAGTTGATTTTTTCAAATATGAAAAGCACATAATGGTATATACACTTTACTATGCTTTCATGCCATGACTTGCCACGCCACCTTTCCGGACTTGAGTAGATCCTGAAAATATGTACTGAATAGAGAATCGACCCCAAGAATCTAAACTGAATCATGAGACACCAAAACAACGTCAACATCGACATCACACTGCGGTGGTGGGAACAGGCCAGTCCAAAATAGCATCACCATCACAGAAAGATAGTTTTCCAACCCTACCGATGGAGGCGAGTATCTCCATGGTCCTCATGGTGGGCTGGATGTAGAACCAGAGCTTCTGCAGGGAGAGCAGGCCCTGCCGGTGCAGGTGCTCCAGCTGGGTGACCAGGATCATGTACTCTTTCATCAGCGTCCTCATGGCCGCAGTCAGTGCGTGGTTCACCTGGCCGTACTCGAAGGACGACTTCTCCTCCACAAACCTGGGGGAAGTCAACGCCATTGGACGAGCGTATCAAGTGTGGCGATCGTGGTCGAGAAAAGGTGTATTCTACCCCGTACCCTGAAAGAAGTTTGGGGAACCTATGGTGGCCACTGGTGGAGTCAGAGACTCTACCTCTATGTTTTCATTTTGCCCAAATTTTACACAAATTGTTCATGCTGGTTTCTATAGGATTCCCATTGACATTCAGAGATGTGTTGTATTACGTTTTTGTTAATTATATTTTTATGATTGTCACCTCAAACTTAATTATTTTTAACCACTACGTTTCGAGTCACAACTCATTTGCATATAGACTTATATTTGTCTTGCAGGTCATGCTCCGTACTCACCGAGTGATGGTGGAGAAGTAGGAGGCGACCGGCAGTATACGATTGACCAGTTCCTTGATGGACATGTCCAGGGTGGGGTCCACGATGAAGGAGCGGTTCTGTCGGCCCAGCACGGGCTGTGCGATGATGTCCCTGCCGTCCACGCCGATCAGCACGAACAGCAGGTCCTCCAGCAGCGCCTGCTCCTGAGCTGCAAGGGGCATGGTCCCTGTGAGGCACCATGCACCCCATCCACTAGGGTTAGCTGCGCTGAACCACTGCGTCAGTGTGTGATTACATGATTGAAAACGACATAATCTTATACACACTTTATTCTGCTTTCAGGCCATCATTTGCCACTTAGTGCACAGCAGACTTGGGGGGGGTTTCATAACTATATGGCCAAAGACTAACTTGGGTTAAGGGTTAGACAAATAAAATGGAACAACAAAGACCTTGGCAACAAAGACAAAAAGCATGAACTACACAAGGAACATATGGCCATTATATCGGACTGGACATTATATATATTGCATTAACTATTAACAGTTGAGTTGAAACAGAGAATGAACAGGGAGATGAAACAACCCAGATCCCATCACAGACCACTTACCAACAGCCACGACTGGGTCGGCCCCGGGGCAAGAGGGGCCGGTAATGAAGTCTCCGATCAGAGCGGGCCGGTCGTACACCCAGTTGGGGAATACCGGGTTGGGCTGGGTGGGGTTCTTCTTGTTGTGTCGTTCCCTGAGCATCTTCCTGGTGACCTCGGCAGACTGTGGCAGACAACAGCAACACAACGTGCTCCATCACTTTAAAAAGGAACACTTCAAAGCGATACGGTTTACATGGGAATTTGTGGGAAAACAGCACACAAGCGTCGGTCTTCTGGGGACACAGACAGTTGTTTAGCGCAAAAAAGCTGGGTCTGGTGTGGAGCTAAGCGATAATAATATTCTCTTTGGCCTTCATATGTGATGCACTACACTCAGCAGACACACATTCCACTCAGCAGTCTCCGACAAGATGATGTACCGACTTATCTGGATAGGCCTGGCCTGGTAGATAACCCAGACCCTATAACCACCATCATATCCCTTTTCCCATACACTTCCCTTCCTTCCTCCCCCCATGACCCAACACACACACACACACATACACACGATGAGGCTGACCTGTGGAGCGTTGGAGCTGGCCGTCACGTTGCCCAGCTTCTTTCGCAGCTCGTCCAGATCCTGCATGGACATCTTGGTGGTGGTGGAGGGGAGGGTGTAGCTGGTGGTGGAGGTGGCATTGGCGGAGGACTCGGAACGCTCCACTGCATTCTGCTGCAGGCACTGAAGCGTCTGGAGAAATATCAGTTCAGTGAAAACTCAAGAGAAAGTCATATATAAACATACATACATTTAAAGCTTGACAATAATTCAATATTATGATGTGATGATATAATGGTACACAATTATGTTGTCTACCTTGATGATGTTAGACAGATTTGATTGTGTAACTCGTGACTTTGCCATATTGAAATAGCGAAAAAATATGATGATTATTGTAATATTGATTTGAACCAAATTAGTCCACCCCTACATACATATATACTGCTCGTTAGAAACAAGCGACCGGTAGCGACAGGGAGGAAAGGTGCAGACAGTGTGCAAAATAAACAGCTGAGCTGCTTCTGCGTCGATACAAGGAGACGTTGAACTTCTGGATTCAATACCTCTTTATCCTCGCTGAGTTTGGACAGCAGATAGACCAGGGGGTCTAAGATGCGAACATTTTTGGACTTCAGCTCGTCATACTTCCTCAAGAAATCCTCTGGCGTTTCAGAGAATCCTGCTATTTTAACCTGAAATCAATAACAATTGGACATTGATCAGACATGAGCAACACTTTGCACAATGACTCAATTGCCACATAGTGATGTTGGACACAAGCATTGTTGTGAGGGGGGGGGGATGCAAAAAGGCAAGACTTTAATAATGCTTTGCTGCCTTGACCAAAGAGAGAGAGAGAAAGCGTTCCCACCTTGGCACTGTGTGAAGAGACTGTGGTGGTGACATAGGGGGTCCTATGCTTCTGCAGCAGGTCGATGTATCCCTCTGCACCTTCACCGCCCCGCACGTGAAGCAGGCTGAGCAACTCATTGACGTCATGGTGTATCCTAAACTCACTCATGGTTCAGGCTGCTGCAGGCTGTCCAACAATGGCTATAATAATAATAACAACAACATAGAGATGAGAAATGGCCGTCACTGTACTTCGGTCCTGTGTGTGGTGCGATGGTATCAAATGGATTTTAAGGATCGCTTCTGCATGTTTTCATGTATGTGATGCTGATGGGATGGTGATGCCGAGCTAACTGACAAGCTATAAGCACCGATCAAAAATAAACGGGTACATGAAATCAATACGAGAAGCAGTCGCCAGCTTGGGCCTAAAATGTGTCATGTGGATAACAGCACCGCATCTAATTTCCTACACCGTATGGTTACTGTTACAACACTGCAATCAGTCATTACCTGTTACCTGCCACACTAGTAAGCACGGACCACAACAACTACGCGCGTTCTGCACGTTTCTTCTTCGGTGGTTGGAATGACTTGCGGCACATTGCTGCCCCTCAGTGGTCAGGCTTAGATGGCAGTTAGTAGATGACTACCATATTTGCAGTCCTGTCGCGGCGATGAACTCAAGGACTTCTTTCACAGTCCTTGGGTGGTTGTGGGGGGGGATTCATGAGACAGTTTGTTTGTGCATGTTTCACGGAGTCCATCCTCATGTTTTCCCATCTACACCGAGTATACAGTATCCCAGTCCCTAATCTTGTCATCACCACTCTGTCTCCTCCCTGCTCCCAAATAACAGTGTTATACTATATACTGTCTTAATGATGGATATGCACTCATATGCCGCTATAGATATTTTCACATCTACACACATTCACACTACCGTTTATCTTTTTCCATTTATATGAGTAAAGCAATAATTGGGGTGGAACTGAGGGCCCAACAACACTCTCAACGCCTTTGTCTGCACTACATCTAATCTCTGCGGTTTTAGCTGCTTTAGAGTGGTTTAGCTGCTTAGAGTGGTTTAGCTGCTTTAGAGTGGTTTTAGCTGCGGTTTCATAGAGTAAACATACATAATCTTAACTTAATTTTACCATTATACCTGTAGATCACCTGCAGGAGAAGCTGCCGGTGCCCTTTTACCGTGTTCTGGCGTACTATAACGCCACTATGGGGTATGCCAGCTGCTCAACAGCGGACATGAAAGAGGGTCATCAACACCACCAAGATCATAGGCTGCCCAGAAGGTCATAGGCTGCCCACTGCCCCTTAATATTTTCCATTAACGCTGCCTCAGCAGAGCAGCCAATATCCAGAAAGACTCTTCCTACCTGGGACATCACCTGTTGGACCTGCTGCCCTCTGGTAGACGCTTCAGGTCCATCAATTCACGGCCTAACAGAGTTAGGCCTAACAGTTTCTACCCCAGTGCCATATGCAAACTGTACACTGTCAAACACTGACAGTGATTGTTCAGTGTAACTACAATACTGTCGGTTGGACTATTATTGGACTGTTCTGTTCTTCTAGAAACACAAAACCTAACTGGCATGCATCCTTTTATGTTTTACATACATACTGCTACTACTACTACTACTACTACTACTGATGATAATAATAATAGCAATGGCAAAATAGTTGAAATAATGAAATAATTCTTTGCAGTTCAGGTACATACTAGCATGCACTGGTGAACTCCAACTTAATCTCAAAATCACTCTGTATTAAATATTATAGACAGATAATTATATTTCATATTTCATGAAAAATGCCTATACCAAAATACATATACGTTTGTAATACATTTACATTTACATTTAGGGCATTTGGCAGACGCTTTTATCCAAAGCGACTTACAAGGTGTACATTAGTTGAAGCAGACAATAGCATAGCACTGGGGTACGCAAACATATAAATACAGCAGTTCACAAGTATTCATATTGACAAGATGAATAACACAATTTCGTACTGCTAGGTCACCTGCTTAAGTAGCTGTGATAAGAGCGTGTTAACAACATTAAGGACATACACTTGCTAACATATACAACATGCTAAGAGCTATTAATACTGTAGGTTTATGTATAATGTAAAGTATTATTTAGATGTGTAATATTTGCTCAGCGTCGACCTACATCCATGGTGTAGACACAGCAATCCTCTTACTCTTAATTTGAAAAACATGTTCATAACGGAAGTAAACAGTAATCACGTTACAACCCGGAAGAATTATCTTTCTACGATAAACGTTTGAATAAACAAGAATGCCCCCAATTTGGGCGTAGGGGTAAAGATGATGATACGATGCGGCTCATAATGTTTGATTATTGTTTAAAAAAAAAAGAGTTAAGGTCTTAATCCTCGTCGTATGAGCTGAACACAGCGACCGTGTGTATGTGCAGCAACGCCCTAATGCTGCCAACCACCGTATCGAAAGAAAATAATAATAATAATAATAGCCCTGCTCTGTTTACAAATCGGCTAAGACGACATTGTCTCTCCTGCGGTGTTATTTGAATCGTGCAGTTTGTCCAGGACGAAGAGGGGGAAAATATGGCTGAGCTGCACGTAGTGGAGCCGAGTGGAACGAGCACCATAGAGCACCCCGAGCACCGAGAGGTTGTGCGGGGCTCCGTGCGGCTGGCGTCGCCCACTCTCCTGGTACCACCGCCAAGGAACAACCTTCCCAGTCCCGGGATGTCGAGCAACACCACCCACCACCAGCCGATCGGTGTTTGGGTTTCCAGTCAGGAGCAGCCCGTCGTCCCCATCGGAACCCGCGGAAAAGCAGGGATCCCGCTGGGTTCGCCTTAACGTCGGTGGCACTTACTTCGTTACGACCAAGCAAACACTGTGTAGGGACCCCAAGTCATTCCTGTACCGACTGTGTCAGGACGACCCGGATTTGGATTCTGACAAAGTGAGTGCCGTTGCTATTCTTGATGGTGTGATAATGTGATTCAAACGATTAACACATACAGTCAGTGTTATACGTGGGGAATCGGATCATGGCACTCACACGCATGTGCTGATGTGCTCGTATGTCTTACAGGATGAGACCGGAGCATACCTGATTGACAGGGATCCCACATACTTTGGTCCGATTCTGAACTACCTTCGACACGGGAAACTGATTATGGATAAAAACCTGGCAGAAGAAGGTAACTTACTAACTAATTACAATATTCGATTGCTTGCATGTATTGTTTTAATTAGCCTCATAGGCTCTTTGCACACACACACCTCATTCTCATGAAGCATTGATTGTTCCAACCCCTCAACAGGTAATGAAACCACCCATACGTTTTGAGTTTGTTTTTAAACCGTGTTGTCTGTATTAGGTGTTCTCGAAGAAGCAGAATTTTACAACATTGCTTCATTGGTGAGACTGATTAAAGAGAGGATACGGGACAACGAGAATCGCACATCTCAGGTAAGCTGTGTGTGTGTGTGTGTGTGTGTGTGTGTGTGTGTGTGTGTGTGTGTGTGTTCATATTATGTATGTGGTTGATCATTTCCTCTCCAGGGACCTGTGAAGCATGTGTACAGAGTTCTACAATGCCAGGAGGAAGAACTCACACAGATGGTCTCAACTATGTCTGATGGCTGGAAGTTTGAACAGGTATGAAGATGTTTGTTTGTTTGTTTGTTTGTTTGTTGCCATGGGCATGGTAGCATCTCTTTGTGAGGTAGATTGGAAATAAAACCACTCTCTTTTGAATCTCCATCTCACTTCATCTCATCACCCAAGTCATCTATAAAATCTGAAAAGCACAACCCCAATAAAGCCCAACGCATACTTAACCATGTTCCCCACTTTGTCCTCCCTCCTTCGCTCCCTTCAGCTCATTAGCATCGGCTCTTCTTACAACTACGGAAACGAGGACCAGGCAGAGTTTCTGTGCGTGGTCTCCCGGGAGCTCAACAACTCCACCAACGGCATCGTCATCGAGCCCACCGAGAAGGCCAAGGTAACGACTCACCCACTCTTGACTTACTAGAAGGCACTCGGTAGACCGCACACCTCCGCCCCACCAAAAAGTTCCCTGGCCCATAAGTAATCTAACCACCAAGTTTTGTTCCAATCCTTTATTATACTAACAGACAAACAGGGGCGAAAACATAACCTCCTGCCATCTTTGATGGCGGAGGTAACTAACTAACTAACTAACCCTCTGCGCTTTTAAGGGAGTCACACTGAGGCACGCCCACTGTCTTGCTTTCTCCCCATTCCCTCACGCAGTATGTCTTTTCTAAAACACTATGCTATAAAAATACTGTACACAATAAAAAAAACAATAAAAATAACAATAAAATGACTGATGTCTGATATGTATGTGTTGAATTGTGCAAACATCACTAAAAATATATTTTAAAGTGCCAGTAGTGCAGCAGCATCATGAATACAGTGCAGTAGCTGTAATGAGTCTAGAAAGTCCAGCAAAAGTATGATAGTGTAATTTAATATGGATGACAAGGTATGATAGTGGCAGAACTCCCATCAGTTCAGTAGGCGCACTGCCTGTGGTTAAAAACGGTCTTGAAACATGGTAGTCCTTGTACGGATGCTAAAGTGAACAAGTAAAAGTACAAGTAAACTAAATAAACTGCAGGAGCTTGTAAAGACGCGTCTGCTGTCCTTAAGCGCTGCCCTCATCGATGCAATGTGATGGCCAGGTGGTGGGGTTCTCTTGATTCTCGGTCTGCAAGGTTATAGCATTATGACCCCCCCCCTACCACTCTCACCCTCCCTCCCCCCCCCCCCCCCTGCACTCTCACCCTCCCCTCCCCCCCCCCCCCATATCCCCCTGCAGATCCTTCAGGAGAGAGGCTCACGGATGTGAAAAGGCAGAGCCTGACGTGTCCAGTGGCATGATGGATTATCAAGGAAAAAAGAAAAAAAAAACAACACTTGACATGGTCTTCAGTTTTTAGCCACAATTGATCAGTTTAACCCCCTGGCCTGCAGCCACCGTCACCCATCCGCCACTTCAACACCCTCTTCTCTGGTGGGCCTTGCCCCACGCACCGCACTCTCCTCTCCTACCCCACCTCCATGTCTACTCCTACTCCTCTTCTGCTCCTACTCTCCACAGCGCTTCAACTGTAACCTGCGGTTGCGGCCTCGTTTCTTTTTCGAAACACGCAGATCATGAATATGTGGATTTCCGGCGGTACGATATTTCCTTCCTTGAGTGTTCCTTGCGGTGTTTTGTCATTTCCTGAGAGGGCTCCCGATTCCCGGTGTGTCTGTGAATCTTTCGGCTGCGGCCCTTATTGGGACCCCTCAGGGTTCAGATGTGGCGGAGGACGGACCCTCTCGTGGCAGAGCTAAACCATTATCGCGTCTTCATTATTGCGATCATCGTCGCCATGGAGCCACAAACATCGAATGACCGGGCCTTTCTTTTCCCGCCCAGTTAAGTGTGTGGCTTTAATCGACGGCAAAGAAATCTGTGACGTATCTCCTCAGGACTCTCGAATGGACACGAACCAACAAAAAACAACGGCAAACGCAAAGCGGACTGAGCCTTCCCTCGCCACAAGATTGCTTTATTGTACGGGACGAGCTCCTTACCACCCTGACTCCCTCCCTCTCCCTCAAACCCAACACCTATCAAAAGACCCCATGTGGCAAGGCAGCAGACGTCCCAGAAGAGGAGGGAGTCTGTGGGTGCTACGAAGCCGAGGGTGGGACGTGGGGGGGGGGGGGGGAGTGATGGTGGGGGGGGGGGTGGATTTCAGTTGTTTGATCTGAACAGAGGACACCCCTCTACTTGTTTTCACAAGACGCTGATTTTTGTGTCGGGCACAAAAGTCTGTGCCTTGGCGGTCACGACTTGGACCCATTTATTTTCGTTACACAGCTGTACTGGGTTTGTGATTCCACAAAAGCAAGCGGTGGACTGAAAAAGACTAACAACCGCAATCTGTATACACTTGTCATGGCATATGTCTATACAGGCCTATATAGACCACATGGGAAATTATTAAGGGGAATTGAATGCAATCTGTGTAACGATTGATTCCTGTGTGTCATAGTCGTCTAACATCTCTGTATTATGGACGGACGGACACACACACACACACACACACACACACACACACACACACACACACACACACACACACACACACACACACACACACTTCAATGGAGCATATTCACTGTGGTTCTCAAAAACAAAACAAAAATCGATTGACTGCGTATCCTAATTTGCTTTCTTGTATGTCTTAAAATTGTAACGACAACCAACAAAAAAACCTAGAGAGAGAGAGAGAACGTTTCACGACTGACGTACATTGTTACTGATTGTAACTACTGCCGTGTTACAGAGGACAGAGCTCACGCTTCATCTCCAAACCTTGAAACGAGTGCACGCGCTGTGTCACGTCGCGCGCAGCATGTGTAGCAACCGTGTGGCGGCGACGGCGGCCAAAATGTACAGTCCTCCATACGACCTGTTTCTTCCGTTTAGCGCTGTTTTCCCAACCATTGAGCAGCGGTTGGAGCTCTATAAAATCATCCCGTTGGTGAGACCATTTAGGAAATGGTTAATGCAGAAATTTGTGATTCTAGCTCTATGAACGAAATGTATTAACCTCCATTACCCGATGTTTAATGACCAAAACAATGAAACTTTGTCTTAGCAATACTTTGTGTGTTACCACTAAACCTTACAAATTTCAATTTTAAAAGTTAGCTTGTATATTGTTACTGATTGTAACTACTGCCGTGTTACAGAGGACAGAGCTACTTCATGATAAGGGTGATTAAATCACACATATCTAGCTGATGAATTTGGATCTCTTGTGGTTAGCCATTGTGTTTTATTTTTATTTTTTTATCAAGAACAATAACGCATTAGACTCCCATTGCCCATATACCTAAATCTCAGTTGTTTATTATTATAATTTGTTTTATTCATGAGTGTTGAATGCTATTATACACTATCCCATGTATATGGTGCAATTATGTTATCAGCATGAGCAAGACGAATGCATTTTGAAGATGAAAAAAAACAAACAACTCATAAAAACAGAAACTCAACACGTGAGCTTAGTTGATGTGCCGTGCCCCCCCCCCCCTCTCTTTCTTTCTTAAGGAGGTTTATTGTGCAGTTTAATTTTTCCGAGACGTGAGCAGACAATGTGTACTGCCAAGAACATCTGTGTGCTGTGTTTGTTTTTGATTATTCATCCATCTGTGCCCAGTGTTGTGCCTTTTCGATTTTTGTTGTACACCGGTGTTCTCCCCTCACCTTCCTGTCCTAAGGTGCCTATATCACCTATCTATCTACATGCAATCACTTGCCTTTATCACACCCCCCCCCCCCCCCATTTTATTTGTTTATTTATGTACTTCCCCTTTCTATCATCACAAGCCTGTGCCAGTGGAACCGGTATATGTTGGGTCTCTTACTTGGGTACTTGGTTTTTGACGTGTACTGATCAATTGGAATTTATCTTGGAATTTATCTCCCCCCCCCACTGACCTCCATTTGACAGTTTGAAGTTCGCCTTCAGCCTTATGTCTTTCTGTTTCCTTATGCTTGTTAGTATAAGGCCTCGGGGTGTGCTTTAGCCCCACAGTTAAATGTAAACGGGAAGTGACCGCAGGAAGTGGCTTTTATCTTAGTCAAAAATAAAGTAGAAGACCACCGCAAAGAAAACAGTCGTGTACTATTTTAGACAACGAGGTGACTTCAATTGAGTTGTGTGCTTGTAGGCAGTGTCTGCAATGACTTGCTAAACCTTAAAAAGCACTTATTTGTCACCTTTTTGTAAACCCAATTTGCGATTTTATTTTTGCGAATTTTTCGATCACCTTGTTGAACCTTGTGACGTGATTGCCATGGACATTTGAATCACACACTTTCTTTACTTATTATGGAAAGAAAGGTGTACGACATTTCGTTATCGTCACCTGCACTAGATACATCTATAGATATGTGCAATGTTAACAAATCTGCAAAAACAAAATATATATAACAAAAAAACGTGAGAGCATGTATTGTTTTAGAGACTATAATGTTGTTTACGGGAATTTTGTCTCTGACCTCATGTGTTGGGTGCAAACTGTGTTTGATGCATGGCAGGTGAGCAGAGGGAAGGCATGACTCTATGGTAGGTGTAGTTTCTTGTGTGGATCGGTTAGTCCACAGCTCGACATAATCAATATAATCACATGTTCTATTTTCATGTTGTTTTTTTAATTTGGCCATGAAGATTGAACACTAAAACCGAGGTTTGAACACGGATTAACCAAATAAACAAATCGATATTGAATCATATTCGAATCCCCCCCCCCCCCCCCACCCATCCCCAAAATAGCATTTACTGATCTTTTCACAACGTTGTTTGGGGTTATTTTGTCCAATTCACTGCTCACTTTGACAGCTAAACTGTAAACGCATGCATTTGTAGACATACGCCCCTTGTGCACTCATAATAAAGACGTATTGAAAATATCATCTATTAACAGTTACTTTGAGTGTAACATTAATCCACAGTATTGATGTAAATGTGAATATTGTCAATGAGGACTGTGTAGAGCTTTTCGGAAGATAACACATTGTCCAATTGTCCTTTCACTTTTATTTATTTTATATGTTGGAATTTGTCTACCAATGCTGTTTCTTCAAATGTAAGGATTTTAACAAAACCCAGTCTGGTTTTTAATCATAAAAGGTGTCCGTTTTAAACATCTGTGCCTGAGAGTTTATTTGTGTTTGAAAGAACAGCCTGTAGCACCAAATGCCTATTCATAATATTATTAAACCATGTTTATGCATGATGCTGCATAAACGTGGTTTAATAATATTATGAATAGGTCATATGTTCATACCAAGTGGACATTTGTTTAAATATATATATATATATATCTATATCTATATCTATATAGATATATATATAGTATATTGTATTATAGTAAAGTATATTTTGAAAGCGCATATATTTTTTGGAAAGCAAAATGGTATGTTAAACTGCACGGACTACTTTTATAGATCATAGAAAGCAACAAACGCAGTCACATTATTTAGATATCTTCCATTTGGATGTTCGATGAATGATTTGGAGCTAGGTAAATAGTATACAACAGTAAACAACCCGTTATAGAGTAAAGCCCCTGCACATGCGTGCACATGCGTGCACACACGCATGAGCATATGTGCATGATCCATGCACATATGCTCATGCGTGTGTGCATGGATCATGCACGTGATCAACGTATAACCTCGTAGAAAAACACACCCAATGGAATGGCCGATCTACCTGTTTTGTGGGCCGGACCGATCAGACAAGACAAACAAGTTGTGTTGGCCCATAGCCCTGGCGGATAGTGTCACTCCATTCTCGATTCGGTCGATTCATTATAGCCTATATGTGCGACTGTCGGTCCGATATTGTAAAACATGTATTATTTTATTATTGCTGGCGGGCCACCAATGTTGCCGACCCATGGCATACAGTATCACAGACAGTGTTTTAGTTTTATACAAATATGAATCTTATAGTGTGCCATTGGGTACGTTGTTTCTGGTAAGGCCTTCTTCCATTGGGGGGCGCTGTTTCAAAATGGTCCGCCATCCAAATGTCTACTTTAGATAGATAACCTACTGGTAAAAAGTGTCCGAGAAGAAGCTTTACCCCCTCGTCATCACCCGTACCACCGAGGGGCCAGGGGCAAGCCTCCAGCATAATATGAAAGCCCTATGAAGGAGGGATTCTCCGATTGCCACCGGGTATCTTTTTTTACCCGGTGGGGGGTCGCTTATCCCTTGCAGCTCGCCCATGGCGCTCTGTCTCCTCCCACCGAGCGCAGACAAGAGCCCACAGCTGATAAAGATACGATAAAGCCGCTTGTTTATGAGACCTAGTGGACCACAAACGACGGAAAGACCACACATCGGACGCAGCGTACACGCAAGGTTATATATTGTTTTCTATCCACATGCAATGTGTGTCCGGAATTGTCCATAGTTGTAAGGACGTTATTTCTTGTTTGGTAATCGGAGTCTCCCTTTCAACATTGGACATATATACCCGTCGGGCTCATGGCGAGTTGGGCATGTCCAACGTCGGATGTGTACTACTACGCTTTTCTATGGAAGTTAAAGTGTGTTTAATTGTCACGATCCATTCATTTGAAAATAGGTCTACTACATCGGCAAGGTGGGGTTTCCGTCACCGCGGCGAAATGGATTGATTGGTAAACACACGCACCACCCATGTGTCTTCCTCGGAAGATGCTTCGTCGACCATGTAAGCGTGTGTGCCCCATGTGAGGGTTGAGGTTATTATAATAACCAGAACATGCGTTTGCTACTTCGAGATGTTGATGGCGAAATGCTACAGCCCCACTACAAGGGTCCCATTCACAGTTGGTTCGCAACTGCGTGTTGTTTCGTGCTCGCCAAATACCGCGGTACACTCACTCAAAAGTCATGACAACTTAAAAGTCGACCAAGTTCAGCTCCAATGGCTCTAGGCTACAGGTTAACCCTCCGGTAAAGATGCCACATTTAGAAAGGCAGAGTCAATAACACAAATCAGTGGGTAGGCCTACTTAACATCTCAAGCAGCAATGCATTTTCTAAATGTCATCTTTAGAGACCATACAATGTTAGATGTGTCCCACCTGTGAATTTAGGAGGCAAATTTTGATTGCCCCAATAACCTCTTGTGTCAAGTAGTGCGTCTTATGGCGTAACTGGCTGTATGTGTATGTGTATTACTTAATACCTTGGTCGTTACTTACTTAAGGTGGCCGGAGTTGAAATGGGCGTTGCAGGAGCATTTACACGGCCACACGGTGGAAAATGACAGAGTGCAATGGAGACAGTGAGACGAGTGACCGCCACCTTCAAATGGACACGGGCGAGGTCTCTGAACAGGCCAATGGCAAGGGTCGGGAGACCGTGGGACAGAACATCAACGGTGACCCTGAGGAGGGTGGTGCAAAGTGTGGCGGTGGCTCCCAGGACCCTGCACCCATGCCCGGGGCGGTCACAGCCCCTGATGGAGGCTGGGGCTGGGTGGTGCTGGCTGCTACCATCATGATTTTGGCTTTGACCCTGGCCTTCCCCTCCTGCGTGGGCATCTTCTACACCGACCTGCAGAATGAGTTCAAAGCCAGCAACAGTGAGACTTCATGGGTGCCGTCCATCATGACTTCAGTGCTGCATGCAGGAGGTACGGTATCTAAATCATATGAAACAATGCTAAATAGATATAGAAAAGTACAAACAGAAAACTAACTTAATCGTGTGTGTGTGTGTTGTTGAATCACATATGTGAACAATTGAATTCATTATTAAGCTTTTGAACTAAAATACTCTTTAACACGTAATGCTGAAATATTATTTGTGTATTTACCAATCCCGTCACTCGGCTTGTTAAAGCCAGTTTGTTTAAACTAATATTTACCCCTGCCACCTGCAGCCCTAGACCTTTGCCCTTCCCATATTGAATTGTGTGATTAACTAAGAGCATTACATGTTATGTTGAGGCCCTTTTTGCAGCGCATTGGTGGAAAGATTTGGTTGCCGAGCAACAATCATGCTAGGAGGACTTCTGAGTGGTGTTGGGATGGCTGCAAGCTCCTTTACCAATTCCATCATTGAGCTGTACATTACTGCTGGGCTCATTACAGGTCAGTAAGCAATGTCCATGGTCCCAATGATGACCACACCTTTGATTAGTCACACCATTAATGAATTAACACATGAAAACACACCCCGAATAGGTCTTGAATCCACATACTCCATATGGTAGTCACTTGTCACTAATGTTTCTAAAAGGGGTGCACGATATATTGACTCAACGCCAATAGTGCAATATCACATTGCACTATTATCAATCAAACCGAAAATGTTGTGATTAAAAGTATGCGATATTCAGTTTATGAACGGTGAATGAAACTTTTTGGTTGTGTTCGATTTAGCCGTTAATGATCACGTTTCATTGGTCAGTTGCCAAGTCACGTGAAAGTCTGAGCACACTAAACACACACTTGTGCGTGCCTCGACGAGTGTGACTCGCTGACTGGAACACATTTAACAACACTACCACAAGCCATTAACATGTCTGCTTTAGGCATCCTCCCCACCACAAAAGACACAGGGTGATGAGGAAACCAGTTTATTACAGTACAGTTTGTCATCAGCTGTTGCGTGCTAGCGTCTTGAGGTGTGTGTGTGTGTGTGTGCGCGTGTGACTGGTTCAACCTGTGGGCCTAGATTTCCCACAGTTGTATCAACCAGCCCCAGATGCTAATCAGTCTGACTGGGGTCCAGTCTGACTGGGGTCCAGTCTGACTGGGGTCCAGTCTGACTGGGGTCCAGTCTGACTGGGGTCCAGTCTGACTGGGGTCCAGTCTGACTGGGTGAGGCTGCTCAAACCAGCCACCAACCACACACACAGAAATATACTGTATTTCTCGGCTCCGGGGTCTCTCCCTCACACTCAGTAGGTGTGGTGCGTGGGGCAACCTTTCTATATGGCTTAAAGGTGCTATTGACAATATTTGTATGCAGACTAATCATTAAAAAAAATATTGATAAAAATACATCCACAGAGCTTTAAGAAAGGTGTGGGAAAAAACACCCTTTCCCCAACAAAAAAATGGTATGATCAGAATTAATCATTAAAAAAATTGACGGGTCCAAAATGTTTTTGTTTGGTTTATCTCTGTGTAAGATGTCTGACATTTGGTTGATGCTTCTAACAAGGCTTGTGAGCCAATAGTATAATGATGTTGGAATCATGTGGTCTTAGGAGTTGCCAGTTAGGATCTCCAGTACCAATCCCAGGTGTGCAGTGTCACTTCCCTTAAATAATAAAAAAACATTAAATAATGCAGTTTGTGCAAAGAACAAATGGTATTGAAGGGGGGGGGGGGGAAGGAAAGTGTGACATCTAGTGGCTGAATGATGTAAATGTTATGAATTGCACCTTTAAAGTTATCACTCCCTCGCTTGACACAACCATTACCCTTTATGCAAATTAATTTGCATGACTTTTGGGTTTTCACATACGTTTAATATAGACAATTAGAATATCGAAATTAATATCGGCATCCCAATATTCATGAACAATATCGCAATATCAAATTTTGTCAATATCTTGCCCCCCCCCTATAGTTTTTACCCATCCGTCTGCAAGTGTAGAAGGTCAATTCTTCAGTGTACATATGTACTTCAAGTACATATTTACATGAATAAGAAGGCAAATTATCAATCAATAAGAACTGTCACACATGACCTCAATTAAAAAAAACTAAAGGGTGATAGGGAGAACTACATTTGCATTCTCTACTAGAACCCTGAGGTCAATAAACAGAGTGACAGAAGGGACAACATAGGATTTTCCATTTCAGTCCCCACACAACCTGTTTTACAGCGACGATTTTGAATATAGATTAAAAATATTTTAAAATGCTTTCTAGGACAAACAATTTTCTCGAAATATTAAATTCTGGCCTACATCTACTTCCAGCTACCAAACTCTTGCCCAAACATGGTCAGTTCACATGCTCAGCAACGGTGCATGTGATGTTACATGATACATCATTTTCCGGTCTTTCGCAGTAGTTCTCTAAAATGTTAGCGGTTCATGTCAAATGTAAGTTTTTGATAATGTTGTCAACCACGCACCACATACAAGTAATACATAGTAGTTTGTTTCTGTTGTGTATATATAAGTATATATGCTAAACGTTTGCAATAATGATCCATGATGAGAATGAGTGTAATGTGAGGAATACACTTATTTTAGAACTGCTATAGTATAAACACCTTCATTGCAATTATGTAAACCAATGAGATGTATATAGATAGAAGCGGTTCCTGCAGGCGTTGGCAGGTTGAACTCAAACTGAACCTGTTTGGGTTCAGAGCAAACGTTTTCATGGCATCTCAATTAATGTCCCTCTGCTCTGTATCTGTGACAGAAAATTCAGCTCACTAGAAAATACAGTTCTGCTGTGGAACGTATCCCATGCCCTTTGTCGAGGAATAATAATCCTTTTGGAAAAAGTGAACGCAATATAACAATTATAATAGGGTTAATTTGAGGAATGTTTAGCTGTGGGTTCGGTCTTAATTCCCTTAGGAATGTGGAGAGGAGGAGGAGGAGGAGGAAGAGGAGAAGTATATAGGCAGAGCATAATGAATGAACAGGGAGGTCATGAGACGGCAACATGATACAATAATGATACGATAACATTGTTATGCGATCTGTCTGGGAACGGAACAAAGAGTGAATTCCAGCCAGAGCTGGTGGTCACCTGCATCTCAGGAGCCTTGGATGTTTAGATAGTTGTTACGATATGAGCTGATGTGTGTGGTGTGTGTGTGTGTGTTGCTTACGTGTATGTCCTTATGTCATCACAACATGTAGTTATAAGTAGAATGTGTGTGTAATTTATTAAGAATAGCTAACATTGGCGATGATGGAATGTGAGCTACGTTGTCAGGGTTACCGGAGAACTACCGGTGAGCTACGTTGTCAGGGCAACCCCCTTTGGTTCCAACAGACGTGGCGTTACTTTACCTGCTATTGAAACGCAGTCTTGCTGTTACAGGACTGGGCTTCTGCTTCTGCTTCCAACCGGCCGTGACCATACTGGGACACTACTTTGTACAGCGGCGCACCTTCGCCAACGCCATGTCGTCAACGGGAACGGCGTTGGGCCTGTGCACCCTGCCCATCCTGGGGAACTACCTCCACGGGGAGCTGGGCTGGCGGGGGAGCTTCCTGGTGCTGGGGGCGCTGCTGTTGAACTGCTGCGTGTGCGGAGCGTTGATGAGACCCCTGAAGCCCCCAGGGCCACGCGGCCGGCCCCTCATGAGCCACAAACGCCCTGAGATGCAGAAGGAGAGCGGCGGGGCTCTGTGGAAGTGGGCGCCGGGGGCCCTGTGCGGCAGCCTGTGGGCCTCGCTCCGTAAACACATGGCCTTTGACCTGTTCCGCCGGAACTTGCGTTACCGCGTGTACACCATCGGCATCACCTGGATGATGCTGGGCTTTGTGGTGCCGCTGGTGTACCTGGTGCCCTACGCCACCAGCAACAACATGGAGCAGGGCAAGGCGGCGCTGCTCCTCTCCATCCTAGGCGTGGTCAACATCATCGTGCGACCGCCCATGGGCCTGCTCTTCAACCTGCCCTGGTTCAAGGGACGGCACGTGTACGTGTTTTCCGTGGCCCTGCTGGTCAACGGCCTGAGCAACAGTATCTGCTGCATCGGCCCGAGCTTCCCCGTGCTGCTGGTGTACGTGGTGGCGTACGGGCTCTCCATGAGCGTGGTGGGGTCCCTGATGTTCACCGTCCTCATGCAGACAGTGCAGGAGATGAGCGCCTTCCCCTCTGCCCTCGGCCTGCTCGCCGTCATGGAGAGCGTCACGCTGCTCATCGGCCCCCCACTCGCAGGTACACTTAGGCAAAGACCCCCCCCACCCCCCTGGGATTCACATGGGGTTTGCCAAACTACTAAGAATCATTCTTCGATGATATTCATTATCGCCTATGCTTTTATGCTCAATTTCGTTTTCATTAGCTGCGTGAAGAGCAAAAGCCATCTCACGAATAGAGGGCGTTCGGATGCAGTTTGTGAGAGATTCATGTGATCAGATTAACCGATGTGCCATCTGTGCCCGTCTCTGTGGCGTTGGCCTTATCACGTCTGCTTTGCCTCATGTAAATTGGCCCTTTTGTGCCGGGTTAATGGAACATATACTGGAGTTTACAGGAGTGTACAACCCTCTTTTCCTACAGGCTGTTCCTCTTTTTTGAACAACATATTCTTTGTTGTATTTTCTTCACGGTTGAATAAGCATAATTAAAGGACAAAACATCTCTTAGTGCTAGGAGATCTGTTGAAGCGCAGCATGACACTGACCTAAATGGGGCCCATGCTTACCCGTCTCCTAGTTTCACTTGTTGCTGGTGTCAAGTGTCATGGTCAGATGTCTTGCAGCATGTTGTCAGGTGTCTTATGGGCTTATAAAGCCCTTTATGCTCCAGCCATGCACAGCAATCACAGGTGCATGAGTGTTTTGTTTCATGAATTAGTCTTTTATTGCAACAGAAAAAGTAACTGTGTGTGTGTGTGTGTGTGTGTGTGTGTGTGTGTGTGTGTGTGTGTGTGTGTGTGTGTGTGTGTGTGTGTGTGTGTGTGTGTGTGTGTGTGTGTGTGTGTGTGTGTGTGTGTGTGTGTGTGTGTGTGTGTGTGTGTGTGTGTGTGTGTGTGTGTGTGTGTGTGTGTGTCTCTCTGCAGGAATCCTGGTGGACAGAACAGGGCAGTACTACCACATGTTCCTGGTCTGCAGCGTTGTTGTCGCCTCATCGGCCATATTTCTCATAGTGTCGTTTTACATACTGGGGCGAAGGGACAAGAAGGCGGCCACTCGGGGGCAGCCACTGGCTCTGACCGACCAGGATGTGTCCCCCCAGCGTCAGTAAACACAGCCTTTCCCCCAGGTTTGGTTATTTTGGAAACACCTTGGGTCCACCTGCTGTTTCGGTCAGTCAGCACATGCATACACAGACACTCACGCACAGTCGTTTAGGAAGACATGGTGGCTCTACTGCCATCATGTGGCCATACGCTATAGGAAAGTATCACTGAAATACAGTATTGAAGCACTTCAGTATTGAAGCCTTCTTGCTGTACCCAAACATGAAGGTGTATACGGCATATATCAATGTATGTATTATGAATAGAGACTGTGAACCAGTGAATTAGCCTCAAATGGCTTTATATTGGTGATGGGGTAAATATGGTTTCAACATATGGTGAGGAAACATAATATATATATACGCCAATATATATACGCTATATACGCCAATTCTGCATTAAACATTGCACACGGTTGTTGTGCGAGATGGTGCTCATCCTTCCACCGAGTCACACATTCATTACACTCTCTATAAATATATAGAGCGTATAAAACAAACATTATTGTGATGTCATATTCTACCCCAAAATATAAATATGTACCGTCATGGCAGAGTGGTCAAATTAGCAATACAATTTACAGTATAAAATCTGTTTTTACCAGCTTTTGATTACCAATGGGAAAATAGGATTTGCCTTAGATGCGCTGGAAGAACTCATTGCTGGGCTGTTTGCAGCAATGCTGCCTGAAGAGTGGAATGTGGTCAAGAAGCTTTAGAAGATGGATGTATGAACTCTCAGACAATCATACAATGTTTTTTTGGAATATAGGTAAGCAGCTGGTGTGCTAAGGAAGGGCATTAAGCAAAACAGGTTTAAAAGGTTCATAGACAATATGGTATTTTTTTTCCTGCCAACTTTGGTGAGTTGTTAGCGGTGGTGACAAAAACCAAAACTCGATTTTCATATAGGCTACTGTAGCTGGCACTAAGTGGTCCAGAAATATTAGAATTATTATTTTCAAAAACAACCACTAAAAAGTGAGTCAGCTAACCCTAATACTGAAGAACTGCTAAATGATTTAGCTGTTACGCTGTTTCATTTGAATACATCAAGATTCAAGAGACTTTATTTATCCCGAGGGAAATTAATTATGTCCTGAATAAGGGCCAACAATACATACATATTACAGATTACCTATTGAAAAGTGCCTTCTGTTAAGCTTTGCAATCTCATTCTCGAATTGTAACGTCATACTAGGATGTAGTTGTCCCTACGAGTGCTTATGGTAGCCATAAGCACTCGTAGGGGTACCTCCTGTATGAATAATTGTGTATGATAATGCAATATAGTACTTTAGTATAGTAGCATTGGTTGGACACATTTGTGTGTGTATATGGCTACATGTTTCAAACCACTGTCCTACCATGACTCATAAGCCTGTTACAGCTGTTCTTAAAGATGATTAGCCTACGGCACACTGATACGACGGTAGGCATACAATAAATGTATTCTATTTGTATGTTCTAGTTTCATTTTATCCCTAAGAACTTAAGTAGGGATGTTCCGATCGACCGGCCGCCGCTCAAAAGATGTGTGTTTTACCCATAGTGCCGCTTCATATTGCTGCCTTAATAGTTGCCATGGAACTAATGGGACGTACTGTGTTTGAGAAGAATGAAAAATGTTCTGTTTTTTGAGCTGTGTGTGTGTGTGTGTGTGTGTGTGTGTGTGTGTGTGTGTGTGTGTGTGTGTGTGTGTGTGTGTGTGTGTGTGTGTGTGTGTGTGTGTGTGTGTGTGTGTGTGTGTGTGTGTGTGTGTGTGTGTGTGTGTGTGTGTGTGTGTGTGTGTGTGTGTGTGGCTCACTGACTGCAGCGATTTGATTGGTTGAGTAGTGTCACGTGAGATGATATTATTGTGATATGTATATATATTTCTGAAATAAATTTCAGTATAGTTACTTTTTTTGCTCTAAATAGTAATCAAATATATTATACGACACAATACACAGAACTTTAAATGGAAGATCCCCATTGCCTCCACCCACTATTTGATCGGTATCAGCCGATTCTGATTCCGGTAATCGGCACCAAAAGCCCTGATTGGAGCATCCCTACTAAGAAGAATACAGTTAAATGAATGAGTAGACCTATTTTGAATTCTGATGAGAATATTTAATTTATTTTTACTTATGTTACTTAATACTATATTGAATTAATTATTCATGCTTCATGGATATTAGACAATAAATGCATTTGTCCGACTTGATTTATGCTTGCTTTGTTTGTGCATCTCTAGATCTCGACATGCATGGTACGGGATGCGGGGGGGAGGGGGGAAAGAAGAGTGAGAGGGGGGGAGGGCTTTCAGTTACAAGGATTTAGCGGCGAGAGAGAGGGAGGGACTTTCGAAAGACGGATATCCGTTTTCTTGTTTTCGGTTGCGGTAGACCGGGATAACGCTACAATTCAGGATCCTCTCGCACACATGCGAGCAAACTACTGCGTTTAGCAAACGACTGGTTGGTTAATTTAAACACTATGATAGCCAAGGACGACATGTTAAACACTGTACAAAGTTGGTGTCAGCCAGGTGTTTTAAAGCATTTAGCGAACAATTAAGACGTGGCCAAGAAGAGGGAATCCAGAAGACGCTAATTAATAGGAAACCCTAACCCTAGAACAAACAATACCGACCATAATGGGAAACCCTAACACTAATAACCAAACCCGAATAGGACCCTAATCCTAAAACCAATAACCTAACTAATGGGAAATCCTACCCTCAAATTCAATAACCTAACCCTAACGGGAAACCCTTAAACCAAAACTAACGCTAATAGGAAGCCCTAACCCTAATAACCAAACCCTAACACTAAAATGAAAACCATAACCCTGAAAGGAAACCCTTACTCTAGAACCAAAATAACTTAACCCTAATGGAAAATCCTACCCCTAAAACCAATAAACTAATAATGGGAAATCCTACCCCTAAAACCAATAACCAAACCCTAATAGGAAACCCTAACCCTAATACCAATAACCAACCCCTAATAGGAAACTCTAAAACCAATAACCAACCCCAAATGGGAAACTCTAACCCTAAAACAAAAAATTAAACCCCAATAGTAAACCCTAACCTGAATATGAAACCCTAAAACCAAAAACCCAACCCGAATGGGAAAACCTAACCCTAAATTCAATATCTAACACCAAATAGGAAACCCTAACCCTTTTGAGAAACCCTTAAAACCAATACCGCCGGGCCGTGGAGGTGTTAATGCCGGGCCGCGAAACAGCTGTGTCTTTATCATCATATTTGACTCAAATCATTTGAGTATAGGTGAACGGCGGGGGGTATAATCTATATATAGAGATTATATATATAGTATAATCTATATATATAGATTATATAGCGGTATAATCTATATATATATATATAGATTTCATATATATCGGCGGCATAACGAGACTTTCAGTTGCACGCGCTACTAAAGAGACTACGCGCTAGTGACGTGTCGGTCGCGAACAAGCCGGGTTTTTTTACGGGTGCTCCGCGTACATGCGCGTTTATACTGAAGTAGAGCCCTGCCGTTTTGTTAGGGGTGTGTGTTGACAACACACTTTGACAACCGGTCCGCGAGATTTGTTTCATGTATCTGCCGGTCCGTGGCACGGTTGGGAACCCCTGCCCTAACCCATGGGTCGCCAACAGGCGGCATGTCCGAATCGAGAATGCAGTGACATTATCCGCCAGGGCTGTACTGGCCATCTACACTAGGTAGATGGCCCAGCTCTCTCTCACTGCCCCCCCTCCCGCTATCCATTGCATAGTCAGTGCAATGGATTGGGTGAGTAATCCCCACTGCAACCTAGTTAACTAGAACACTAGTAATCCCCACTGCTACCTAGTTAACTAGAACACTAGTAATCCCTACTGCAACCTAGTTAACTAGAACACTAGTAATCCCCACTGCAACCTAGTTAACTAGAACACTAGTAATCCCCACTGCTACCTAGTTAACTAGAACACTAGTAATCCCCACTGCAACCTAGTTAACTAGAACACTAGTAATCCCCATTGCTACCTAGTTAACTAGAACACTAGTAATCCCCACTGCTACCTAGTTAACTAGAACACTAGTAATCCCCACTGCTACCTAATTAACTAGAACACTAGTAATCCCCACTGCTACCTAGTTAACTAGCTAGTAATCCCCCACTAATAATAAACAAAACAAATTGTTAGTTGACTAGCGACATCTCCGACATGCAACGCGGAAATGTATTCAAATGTTTCGAAAGAAAAGTCAAAGCATTAGAACGTGTCACATGTTTTAACAATCAATTACTTAAATTAGCTTTTGATTATGTTCTGGCCCACCATCTAGTGGCTCAGAAAAAAATTGGCCCATGGCCAAACTTACTTGCCGACCCCTGCCCTAACCCTAATGGGAAACCCAAACCCTAACCAACTCTTAACAATGGAGTCCGTTGACAAAATACAATGGTTATCGGTAGGTTATATGCTAAAGGGAATCAATCCTTTAGAGAACAACTGTCCTGGTCAGGTTCGGGCATGCTGTATTAAAACCCATCTTGCTAAATCGGGTCACAAAAAAATCCAATCACGTGGAGGACACACGTTTAATTCATGCCGTGTCTGCCATCCTTATCAGACCATAAGATAAGATGCCCGGTCGGGAAAAGGACCAGACTGCTTTGAATTAAGAACTTTGTTGTGTGATTAGATCCGGTGACTGAGGAAAGGCGATACATTCCAAAGAGCTGGACCTGGTCCTTCGCTTTCCCCATCAAAGAGTTGGCCTCAACTCTCCTGTTGAGTTCCTGTTCACCCAGGGCTGGAGTCACATCAAGGTCAGCGCCACCAAGAACAAACTGTTCTAGATGTTTGACCTCATGGCCTTGTGTTTGGACATTGTGCCTGCATCGTGGACCAAGCTGGCTAGCGGGTATACAAAATCTGCTGCTTGGGTTCAAGGTACACCTTGATACAAGTTGTACCTTTTATTTTTGACTGATTGACAATGCACACAAATATTTAGATTAAAGCATAAATGCATGGCTGTATATGGGTCTGTTGGAGACACGGACCGCAGTGTGGCTACCAATTTTGTGACCTGCAAGAACAAGAACGTGTGTTGTCTGTAGAGGTTATGAAGAAGAACCGGAAGGCCTTTTCATGGAAGGTACACATCAATATATTCGTAGCCCACTTCCCAAAACGACAAAAAGGTCCGACGCCACCCGACACCATATTACAATACTATGAAGGGTTTCACGCATTTCATTTGTACGTTCTTTGTCCATATACTTTAATGTACAAAAATGTAAGAATACATACTTTGTACCGTTTGAAAATGCCACGATGAGTAGTAAAAGAAACCATAACATTATTTACAATGTATGTTACTGATGAGGCTCACATCGGTTTATATCGGCCATATATTGGAAAGAAAACAACAATTAAATAAATGATTACTGCAATTCCAGACAATACAATATACTGTGTTGAACAAATGTAGAATTCTAAGAACCACCTTAAAAAAAAAAAAAGTCACAGCAAGGCACAAATCCACTGTGCAGCTTCTGCATTGTACACCCTCCAGTTCTGAACAAGTAGCCCACATACACACAACAGATGAGTGTTTGGTTCCATTAGTCACTTTAAATCTATGAAATTAGTTTAAATCTATTAAACCAGTAGTTTGTATGCAGGGACGCGCAGGGACCGCTAAGAATGGGGCGATGGCGGGGGAGCGATGGCGGAGGCGCGCTAACCCCCACCCCCCCCCTCTTGGTCAAGGTCCGGGAAACCAGGAACGTGTAGGAGTGTCCGGTGTACAGCACCCGTTGTAGAGGCCCCGCCTACATCTGGACCTTTGCCTTCAGGAGAAGCCCACCAAGTGGGTGCTGGCCACAGCATGGCCTCCTGTTCAGAACACACACACACACACACACACACACACACACACACACACACACACACACACACACACACACACACACACACACACACACACACACACACACACACACACACACACACACACACACACACACACACACACACACAGTTGGTACTGAATCAAATCCAATAAATAGAGAGCATTTAGTTGGAACTCAAACAAGTCAAACCAGCAAACATAATGACTGGATGGACGTGTGATATAACTTTGAATGCAAAGCAGATGTCTCGGATACTAGTGTGGCTGAAGGCGTTTCACCAAGCCTCCACTAGAGGGAGTGCTGGTTCAAAGAAAACACACAGCGACATAGTCAGCGGTTCAACCTGCTGACAGGGATCATGACAGTAAGCAAAACACAGAAGGACAATACCGAACCACTGGCGAGCCAGGGTGTATCTCAAAATAGACCTTTTACTGAGATGACAAATGCTCTGGAGGGCCTCCAGCCTGCTCTCGGTGCTCTAACAATAGGCCTGTGTCGCTCAGAAGGTCATCGTGAGGAGCACTTTTTGTTTTGTTCCTGTCAGACGACAAAGCAAGGAGGGCTTGGACATCACATAGACGACTAAACCAGATGACAGAGCAATGCAACACATGGAGGAAACAAACCGGTCGGTCCCTTCTTGCTCCCATTATCCCAACAAACAAAAACAACACCTTTGTGTGTTTGTTTGTTGTGGTCTTTTTTTCCCCACACGGTCATGCCTTATTTGTACTTTTTCTTTGGACTGGCGATTGAGTTAATGCACCCGATCGTTTGTTCTCAGTGTATACGTTCATGAAAGGCCGAGAACATAATGAATGACAAAGACCTAGATAATGGCCAACTGCCATGCAGTATGAACACACACACACACACACACACACACACACACACACACACACACACACACACACACACACACACACACACACACACACACACACACACACACACACACACACACACACACACACACACACACACACACACACACACACACACACACACACACACTCTCTGGATTCCCAGGCCAAGGAAATGCAAGGAATTTCCTGGTAGACAGATGCCTGCACACACACACACACACACACTTTGTACAGCTATGTTTTTATGGTATCTTCATCATCCCCCATCATTTCCTTTTGGCAGCGCATCACTCAGGTAGCAATAAGAGAGCTAGTGTTTACTGTAACATCCCGGCATTTAACACTTCCTGTTCAGCTACAACGAAAACAAAAAGAAAAAAAAAAGCCCTTGACAACTATTTGGCTCGCTCTGCCACTCATCAGCTGGCTACCTACCGGTAACCCAGTGGGCACACATGTTAAACGTGCTGATCACGTTCACCTTTCACAAGAGCACTTCACATCCACACTACGAAACACAGGGGCAGCAGGAGCAAAGGTCTGCTTGACCACAGCGGGGTCAACTTGATCTTGTAAAGAGTGCGTGTGCAAACGTCTTTGGAATAGAGCCATATCAGACCTACCGGTAAGACTCTTCCTTCCTCTTCCTCTTCCCTCCCCCTCCTCCTCCTCCTCTCTTTCTCTCTCCCCCCCCCCCCCCTCACAGAAGGCGCCACACTGCCCCACCCCAACCGCGCTGTCAACTCACCCCGGCGTTACCCCTGCTGCTGATGACTCACGTCTTAACAGAATCATCAAAGCAAGTCGTGCCACATTGTTCTCCTCTCTACGAACCAGTGTGGATTTGGTGAGGCTGCTGGGAAGACCAGATCCCCCGGGGCTGGGAATCGGTTCTCGCCACAATGACTCCACGTGTATGAAAACACAGTGCAGGGTCGGGGTTTTTCTGTTAAGTGTGTGTTTTCAGGAACGGTTTGGCTAGCCTGTGTGTGTAGATGTGTGTAGATGTGTGTGGCTGTGTGTGTAGCTGTGTGTGTGTGTGTGTGTGTGTGACCTCTCAGAAGAAGTTCTTGATGATTGGAGTGACCAGCTTGACCCACAGCTTGACAAAGCGATCGGGCCGCTGAAATGTAGAGGCGGAGACCTCTGTGGACCTCTGGTACAACATCTCCTGCTCCTGAGAATGAAACCCCCCAAAAAAAACAAAAAGAAGAATGAACAAACATGCGGGGAAAAAAATAAAAGAAGAAGATGCCGTGAGTCATCTCTCCTGGCACACCGACACACGCGGGGGCCTACCTCCTGTAGCTGGGCCTGCAGTTCCTGATTCTCCGTTACGATGGCGATCTGGGCCTCCAGGTCACGGTGAACCGAGCGGTAGCCAAAGTTAGGGGAGCCGATGAGAGTGAGGCAGGGGTGGTCCTGACCTCGCAGGTGAAACCACAGACCTGTAAGATGGGGGGGGGGGGGGAAGAGAGAGAGAGAGAGAGAGAGAGAGAGAGAGAGAGAGAGAGAGAGAGAGAGAGAGAGAGAGAGAGAGAGAGAGAGAGAGAGAGAGAGAGAGAGAGAGAGAGAGAGAGAGAGAGAGAGAGAGAGAGAGAGAGAGAGAGAGAGTGCACGTGAGGCAAGTCTTAAGAGCCTTGATCAAGGAGAAGGGCTTGCTTTTTGCTTTTCTTTTTTTTTTCCTGTAGGCCCAAACCACAACTAAAAAGGAAGCACATGCAGAAATCCCCTGCGTCTCTCCAAACCCCAAGTATGAGAGGGAGGGGGAGAGAGAGAGAGTGTGAGTGTATATCCTTGTCCTGAGGCTACCACGGGAATGACTGTACACGCCAGCCCTCTCACGCTCATGCCCTGCCTGGACTAACCACCGGCAGCGGCGGCGGCAGCAGCAGCAGCGTAGGGCCCGGGAAAAAGCCAAAGGAAATAAACCCAAAACAAGAAATACAGAACAAACAAAAAAAAACACGTCGTCTTCACTGACCACCGACTAGACCCAAGGAATATGACCGAGGAGTCCAAAACACGGGGATAAAATGTCATGCTTTTGTTTGGACAGCGTGTGTGTGTGTGTGGAGTAGGTTGATTTTCATACAAAAAAAAACTCAACATGAGGAGGAAGAACTCGTGTGTGTAAGTGTGCCTGAGTGTCTGTCCGTCCGTCCGTCCGTCCGCTGGACCCACCCTTAGCGTGGAAGGTCCACTGTGGCCTGTGGTACTCGTAGAGGTGCACCCGCTCCTGCTGGCCGAGCCCACACACTTTGCTGTAGAACTGCCTGGCGATGTGCACGTAGGCGGCGGGGATGGCGCCCGCCACCCCCTTGGCGCCGTAGAAGCCGTTGACCTCCGGCGAGGCGGTCAGTATGCGGTAGTCGGCCTCGGCGCCCAGCACCAGCCGCATGTAGGCACGGGTCAGGTTGAAGTAGCCCGACGTCAGGAACACCGTGGCGTCCCGCCCGCCCTTGGTCAGCAGCCGCTGGAAAAGGGTAGGCGTGGTTTAAGATGTGATGGCCCTCGTTAGGGGACAGACGATGTCCCCTAACATGACCAGAGACCAGGGTCACTGGGTCCCTCAAGACTCAACTTGGGAAGTGATGCGTTTGAGTAAAGTCAAGAGTTCCTTTGTGGTTTGGAAAACTGGAATGATTGTAAGCAACATCTATATGCGTGTGTGTGTGTGTGTGTGTATGGAAGAAACATGTCATTATGAAATCCTGGCTTGAAAAGCAGCAATTGTCAATGCATTTTAGAGATGAGGCAACCAAACCTGACCGGCATGACCTCCCACCCTCCCAGCTCACCTGGGTGACCTGCTCGTCCATCCGGATCCCCAGGGGCTTCATCTGTACCAGGGGGAACACCCATGTGTCCCGGTCGTCTTGCTCCTGTTGCTGCTCATCCTCCTCCTCCTGCCAGCGGTTGGTCATCTGCTGCTGCACACGTGCCGTGTTCACCACCTCCATGATGTGCTCCCTTGCCGACGCCGAGTACTCTTTCCGGCTGCCTGGAGGTCACATGGCAAGGTCACATGGCGAGGTCACATGGCGAGGTCACGGACGAGGTCACGGACGAGGACGTGGTCGAGGCTCGGTCGGAAGAAATGCACTTCTTGGTGACTAGGCAAGTTCTCTTGCCTACCTTTGTTGAATGCAGTCATTGCTAATCGCTTTGGGCAAAAGCATCTGCTAAGTGACTAATGTATGGGACCAGCTGCCACATTTTACTACATGTGAGCATGCAGGGGCAAAGCTGGATCCAGATGGGCCACAGTCTAGTTAGTGAGTGAGTGTGTGTGCGCGCGCCTAGAATACCCGTGTGTGGACAACAGTTTCATAAAAGTTTGCCGGGAGCAGCTTTACAGGCATGACTCATCACAGAGGAGGATAAGAGAAGGGAAGGGAAGGGAGGGGAAATGCAAGCTCATCATTATTTGACAGCAAGTCACTCCTCTCATCAAGTGTAAAGATTATCAGCTCCGCTCGGTGTCTGTGTGGGTTTCTCAATGACTAATGGTGTGCGTGTGTGAGATAAAGAGTCAGCGAGTGGGGAGGGGGGGGTGTTTGTGCATACAGAGTTCCCACTCCAGATCGCCTTCCAGCAACGTTGTGACATCAACGCCACGGTGTTCCTGGTGTGTGTTTCAGCTGCGGTCCAGGCCTGCAGCAGACGTGATGTCATTCATCCTGCCCCGTGCAAGCATCTTGGCCGACGGCAGTCACACACACACACACACACCGGTGGCCTCGGGCCGGACACACACCCACACTCGCTTGTCTAATTACCCCCACATACATACATACACACACAAAAACTGAATCATATTGGGATTATTTTGACCGATTTTTTTGATTGGGATATGATTCACTATTAGTGGGAATCGTCATTTTGCATCACAATTGAAATGTTCAAGAATAAAGCCTTCATGATTTAATATAACTATGATGATGATTTGATAGGGTCTGTACCAAACAACATCTTGGAAAAACTAAATAATTATAGGCCCGGGCAGCTGCAGCGCTATAGTACATAATACTTAGTATAATGCTGCAATATCTCATGTGGATGTCTCACTGGGGCATATTGCGATTTCGATAATTGGCCGATGTAACACACACACACACACACACACACACACACACACACACACACACACACACACACACACACACACACACACACACACACACACACACACACACACACACACACACACACACACACACACACACACACACACACACACACACACACACACACACACACACACACACACACACCCCTTACCGTTGTACGGGTGCACCCTGCCCTCCAGCATGGACACAGAGTCGTCCGGCTGCAGCTGCAGGGAGACGTCCCCCACGGCCCCCACCAGCGAGGAGAAGAAGTCCGCCACCTCACTGCAGTTCTCCAGCAGCACGTAGCGGTCCTGTCTGTTGGTGAAGTACGATTCGCTCAGGTTGGCCCTGGGGTGGGGTGTGAAGAGGGGGGGGGGACGGACGACGACAGTCAACAAAGAAAATAATGCCTGCGTTGTTGTCCTCGCGTTCAGTGTTATTGCCATGAGACACAGCTGTGTTTCAGAGAGAATGTTCGCATAAAAGAGTGGAAGGCGACAGAGAGCATGGGGAGAGCATGTGCGTGCATTTGTGTGTGTGTTTGTGCCGTCGCTTTCGTCGGCCCACCCGCTGATGATGACGCTGTCGTCGAACAGGTACACCTTGATGTGCTGCACCCCGATGGTCTCGTTGAAGCGCTGGGGAATGAGCCGGCGCAGCAGGCCCCTCAAGTCGGGGGTGTGGTAGAGGGACACCCGCATCTGGGAGGCATAGCGCTGCAGCAGCGGCAGCAGCATGGTCCGTGAATTCAGCTGGCCTGGAACAGAGATGCCATAGGAACGGATTTGGGGGCGGGTACGGCTACTAATTAAGCAGCACAAGTGTGCGTGTGCGTGTGTGTGCGTGTGTGCGTGGGCATTGCCGCCGAACCTCGTGATCCTCGCATGTAGTCCAGCAAGATGGAGACCTTAAGAGCAGGCCCGTCACCCTGGTCCTGGGAGCGCACCAGGGCTTCCTCCACACAGTCCACCTGCAAACGTGGACAGTAGTAAGGGGGGGAGGTTCAGGCCAAGCAGACAAGACATACAAGACCCCCTGATACTGCACCGGGCATGTGTGTGTTTTAACCTCACCAGCTCCTGCTCCAGTGGACCCGTGCCCAAGTACAGTGAGGCCATCACCACCCGCCGTTTGGCGGTTTTGATCCGTGACTGAAATTGGTAAGTACAGTTAGTCCATAAGTCGGTGCACATGGCATGTTCCCAGTCAGGCTTGCATTGTTAGACTGTCATTTCACTCAGCAAACTTTAACATAACATAAGTGCCAAGCGATGCGTGAACATCTTCAATGACAAGCCAGGACAGACAGTCACATTTGACTAACAGGTGAAGAATGCTGTTTGTGTGTCCAACAGGGAAACTACTCAACTACTATTCATACTGTTAATAGTTGTGGGTTAAAATAGCATTGTGAACTTATGCTTATCTCCCATAACAAAGCAGCCACAAAAGGAACACAGAGGAATCCAAGAACAAATCACTTTTTTTCTACGGAGGACACCGGAAGCACGCCCATCCAAGGGGTTCTTTGTCATCGATGGGTGCGCCACAACAGCAAGAACAAAAACAAACAAACTAAAAAAAGGAAGAGAGACAGCGACAGCAACAACAACAGGTGTAGTGTTGCACGTGCCCCTCCCCCCCCTCCTTCATGGCACACCTTTATGGTTTGGTAGAACTGGCTGGGGGAGCTGAGCATGTGGATGTGCGTGCCCGGTACCCTGAAGGCGGGAGTGTGCTCAGCCATCCACTGGAAGTGTGCATGGAGGCCATCGGCGCCCTGAGCTCCTGCCGCCCCGGGGGACCTGAAGACGCAGTGGGGGGCCGGCTCCGCCTCCGCAAGGAGGGGAGCCAGCAGCAGCACAGAGGACCTAGGAGAGGACAGTTTTTTGTTAACAAAAAATTTATAAAAATTTATAAAAATGGGATAAAAATCCATCCCTGTTAAGCACCAAAGCACACCGAGTGCACATTTTCGTTT